>OY728156.1:1130319045-1131590045 GCA_963277665.1 Viscum album | reverse complement strand
GGAACATGGGTGGCCTCTGGCGCTGGAACTCATGCAGTGCGCTCAAGCGACGTGCACGCTCTGCTGCTGGAGATGGTGGTATCGGTGGCCCAACAGGTAGTAGTACCGTTGGTGCCTCCGCTGGTGCCTCAACTGGGATAGGGCCATGTACTGAGGCCTCGTCGCTCGGCGGGCTGTCAGTACGTACCACTCTCAGGGCTCTAGCTGGTCGTCCACGGGGAGGAATCATGAAAGAAACAACGTGACACAGTCAAAGATTATCCCTGGTGAGCTGACCGGGTTTGAGCTGACATTTAAAAACTTCTGGAAAACACACACGCAATCAGTGTTTTCATGCACAAAGTCGGAAATCATTTGTCAGGGTCCTGGTGTATGGATATGTCGGCCACCCGCACCAACACTGGACTCCCTGAACTGAAAACCACACTCGGTACTCTTAACACTATTTCTTCATAGAAAGAAACATCATAGTTATAAGTTCTGCGGTAGAACCGAACTCCTTTGATACCAATTTGTCACGACCTGTCCTCGGGGCCCGTGCCGTGACTACCCCAAGCCTGCCTTCCATAGGCAAGGGGCTGGTGACTAGCACCAAAGGTGTAAATCCCGATAACTGGGAAGGTATTTCCTTTATAATAGAAAACAAGCACCACAGAGTAAACAAGCAGAAAAAAGTAAACACTAAGTACAAGAGAAGTGCTGAAAAGTAAATTGGCCAGAATACAAACCCAAAAGAAAGCACAACTACAACTGAACAAGTAAAAAAGAAAATATAACAGCTGGAAGGAAGGAAGCGGATCCTGGGTCATCCTCCGTGGATCCTACCTGATGGGTAGGTACAGATGGCGCAGCTCCTGGTCGTCCATCACAGATCCTACCTGAAGGGTAGGTACAGATAGCCTCCTCCACGCTCTCGCCCGTCAACCTCCTCTGTGTGTCGTCTCGTCGTGTAGTCCACCTGCAGGTACTGACTCGTCGTGTAGTCCAACTCCGGGTACTGACTCGTTGTGTAGTCCACCTCCGGGTACCGTCCAGTCCTCGAACACTCGGCCTCCGTCAGCACTGCCCGTCGTCTGCAACCAACACAACGAGGTGTGGGCATAGACCGTGCAGGGGTGAGTATAACGATACTCAGTAGGGACCCCGAGACCCTCAAGGTCTCACTAAACCAACAAGGATAACCACAAAGAAAATCTAAACAGATAACCTCTACATAGGTATATGCCCATACATATACCTAAGTTTTCAAGTAACCCATCTCAATCATGAGGAAACACAAGGATTATGAAATCAACGGATAACCACTACCCAGGTATATGCCCATACGTATACCTAAGTTATCAAGTGACCCATCTCAATCATGAGGTAAACAAAAATGCCAAAAGATTCATCTCAAACCATGATTTTCATTAATGAAACCGTAACTGCTGAAGAGCTCCGTCTCTGGAGTGTACAGTGGTCCTGTCACGACTCCGAGGTACTGCTCACTAACCTAAGACTGCTGAAGTAATCCTCCTGTTGAGTACCGCGGGTCTGCGGCCAACTACCGGGCGCTCCATCTGCTGAGGGTCTGTCACCAAATACCGGGCGCTCTCTCTAGTAGCCTACAGAGGTACTCCTCCTGTCGAGTACCGTAGGTCTGCTGCCAACTACCAGGCGCTCCGTCCGCCATGGGTCTGCCGCCAAATACCGGGCGTTCCATCCACTGGGCTAGTCGACTCACTCCAAGTCGAGTCAGTCAAGCAGTCATCAGGTCTCAGTCGTCTACACGGTCTCCGTACTCCGCTCGCTCGTCTCTGGGAGGGTCCACTCCACGAGCTATAGGTCGATACACCAAGTATCTCAAAGTCCAACGAAGAAGTATCTCAACGGACCGCCTCGTCATAGGGGTCTCAACACAATAGACGGCGCGTCAATCGGACGCCCGATCTGTGAGTTACTAGCCTTTTCATCCTAGGGGCCCAGTTGGTTTCGTGTGTGAACCAACCTGGCCGTAACTCAACTATACCCCGAACACTCATAGGGTATACTCATAGGGACCGTTTCTCAATGTGATCACCAACGCCGCTGACGGTTCATCAAACAGACGTCTGGTCTGAAAGATATCATCTTTCTCCGTTCCAGGGGCCCGGTTGGATTTCGGGCACAATCCAACCCGGCTATAACCCAACTGAATCCGAAACTCGGGCGGAGGATGCCAATATTTCCGTATCTTCAACAGGAATGCAACACAACAGACGGCGCGTCAATCGGACGCCCAGTCTGGAAGTTATTGGCTTTTTCGTCCCAGGGGCCTGGTTGGTTTTTAAGTTAAAACCAACCCGACCATACTCCAACTACGTCCAAACCTCGAGCGGAGTAAGCCAAAAGATCCGTCTCCCATAGAGGAATCCATCGAAGTCGACGGCAAGTCAATCGGACGTCCGTAGCTCAGGATATGAGCGTTTCCGCTCCGAGGGCCTGGTTGGTTTCGTGTACGATCCAACCCGGCTGAACTCAAAGTAATCTGAAACCTTGAGTGCAATATATGGAAATGACCGTCTCGATCCAAGGATCGCGTTTCCGCTGACGGCGCATCGTTCAGAGGCTCGTAGCTCATGTTATGGGCAAAATACCGAAAATGGTCCGAAGACGGGGGGGTCCGAGCCCGGGCCGACCCCCCCTGGGTCGGCCGAACCGGGATGACCCCCCTGGGTCGGCCAAACCGGGTCGACCCGACCCGGTCCAACCCGGCCTGTCGAACCGGCCTGGCTCGGCTCGGCCGAGCGGTCCGAGCAGCTCGGGTGCCGCGGGGCGCTGCCCCCGCAGGTTGGATGTGCCGCGGCCCCGCGTGGGGGCCGCGCTGATTCAGCGGACGCGGCATGTCGCCGCGTCCCGTGCGGGCGAGCTGGACCCGCGCGGCCACGGGTCCGCTGGCCGCCGCCGCCGTGGCTTCAGCCGCGGCAGTCCTGTCTGGCGGCGCTCTGGGGCGCCGCCGCCCTCCGGCCCCCGGCGCCCCCGGCGCCGGCGACCCGCGCTGCCCGGCAGCTTCCGCGGGCCACCGGAGTTGCTCCGGTGGTCCGTTTTCCTTCCCGTCTGCGTCGTTGCCCCCTCCCGGGTTCCGTTCTTCACTACAGGGTCATCAAAATGCCCTTGCGTCACATTTTTTCATCGCCCGCCAAATCCATACAACCACGAAGAACGGCGGAGGGTTTTCGGGCCGTGTTAGTTTGGCCCGCACCCTCCGCGTTAGAATAATAACAACGAGAGAATTATGCAACACATGAAACAACAATTTTAATAAATTAAAATTGTTCATATGAATCCGGTTCTTTAATTTTTAATGAAATGTTCACGGGAATATAAACGAATTATTCACAACAACCCCTACCTCGTTAAGTCGTCGCACACGGGTTCTTCGCGGATTTGATCGCCGTGGAAGGAGGTGATCATCGCCTCGTAGAAGCCGTCACGTCGTCGTGGAAGGGCATTGCGTCATCGCGTAAGGGCGTCATGTCGTCGCGGAATACGGTGTGCATCGACGAACTCCGAGGTTCATGAACAACAGATTTAATTTTAATAATTAAATCCATGCGTTGTTAAAAACCACAAAGGAGTTTAAAAAAAAAGAAACCTGAAATCTCTTACCTCAAACAGAAGATCGAAGATTTCGTTGCGGACGAAGGAACGTCGCATAAGAACGTCGCGGAAGAGGAAACGTCGGTGTCGCGCACACGGCGTCGCGTCGTCGATTTCCGCGGTTCGGCGTTCTTCGTCAGAGGCCGGCGTTCTTCGCGTTCTTCGCGTTCTTCGCGTTCTTCACGAAGAAGGGTGAAGGCACAAGAGTTCTGTCAAAAGCCTCCCTACGTGTAATCCTCAAGATGTGGTGTTGGTATTATTTTATTACTACGCCAACGGATTTCAAACTGGTTAAGAAACGAAAAAGAGATATGTAATGACCCATTAATTCGTAGAATTAATTAAACGAATTATACTGCCCAATTAATTCAACGAAGAAAACAGCCCAATTAATTGGTGCGTTAAGAAATTAAGAAAACACGTCAGTTGACTTTCATAATGACGGGTTTTCGCGGGTGCGTTACTTAGCGGAAAAGAAACGGTGGGGCTCATGCGGGCCCCACCTCACAAATATCCTACCAAGAGGGTAGGATATTTCGGGATAGCACCCTATCCGCATCGAGTCAGTTTAAGCTGCTTGAAGTGGCTTCAAGTGGCTTCCAAGCGGCTTAAGTGAAATAAAATAAATTTTTTCGTACAATTTATTTTATTTCTTAACTTTAAGCCCAAAAATTAAAAACCAAACCTGAGGAAACGCAACTCCAGAAGAGGCATTTCTAAGCAATTACTGGCACTGCGATTCCATCGGTGCCCTCATAATTTGATTCTGAGCACCGGTTCAAAAGTTAGAAAATCCCACTTATCTGTTCACTGAACTTACCCGAGCCAAACTTCGGAAAATGATTCCGGCCACACCGGGCCTTGGAATCAGGTGCCGTTAGAAACTGCGGTCTTGTAAAATTTCAAAGAAAATTAAGAAAAAAAATTTCCATGGAATTTACGGGTCTTTACACCTAACACCATTTAAGGATAACGAACGATTTGGAAACCATTCTAGAAAGAGACAAGACTACGTGGATTGTGGTGGAACGAGCTCATCACTCCACCACAACAAGGATGAGCTTACGACAACAACGAGAATGGAACTAGGAAATTTTGGATATTTCCATCTTGAAGTTGAAGACATTATCCAGACCCAGGTTCCACACACCCTCAACAATTCTTGAATGTGTGCGAGCTTCACCCTGAGACCTATGGCTTGGGCCATGATGGATGAAGAGTATCCTAGCTCATAGTCAAGCATTTGTGTCCTACAGTCCCTAAATCCTTCATCCCAAACGACAGTTCTTTCAGAACTCTCCCCGATGGCTTGAACAGTCACACGGTAGCAAGACTCTAGAGGGATGCGACAAGGCGGCTTAGAAAGCCCGAATTGGCCAGACTAGTCGCATGCGAGAGAATGGTCCAACAAACTGGGAGTCGGCACAAACAAAGATCCATTCTAGATGGGGGAACATTCACAAGAGTCAACCCTCACCAACTATACCCAATACTCTAACGACGATGAGACATCCCACCGTTACTAGTCAAAAACTGAACCCTTAAATATCATTGGGATGGTACTAACATTAACTACCTCGAGAGTTCCCAACAACTCTAAGACACACTATCATTCCGAACTATACAACTAACTCTAACAGACTTCGATTACCTCGATAAGAAGGCAACTAAAAAAGAAGAATGGGTGACTGGGCATAACTCATGAACAACTTTGGGAGGTTTTTTGGTCTGTATACTCATAACAACACAAAAAACACCATCAAAACTGGCATCAAGCCAAAACATAATCAAATAAACAACACAAGACAAGGGAAATGGGATCATAAGCCAAACATATACAAACAAAAGCATAAATCAAAATTCCAGAACCATTAGTTCTTTTAAATTTTAAAACACACATATAGATCCTTATGAACAGTCACATGTCCGTTAATTCAACCTCATTCACATCATCTACGAACAAGTTCCCCCCCCCCCCCCACAATCTCCGTACATACCCACACATGTGTGAACCTATATGAGGATTTCCAAGGTTCAAACACTTCTTTTCTATTCCAAATCAAAACAAATAACATGTTTTTTCAAACAGATACCATTTCTCTTTAAAACACTACATTACTAATTTTAAAAAAAATGGAAGAAAGAACTTTTTTCATTTCGAAACCACATTCATTTTTAACACACACTCCCATCAACAGAGTTCAAAATAAAACACAACCTACTATAAACCATTAGAATGAAGAACTAGTGTCTGTGCCTAACCCAATGACATGGTGGTGATCCACGCCCCAAGAAAGGCATAACACTAAGTGGAATTTAAACCGGGTACCTGGACCCCATATGGGTCACCACCCCATGTGAGGCACAACATGAACCAATTGGGCCCCATTATTACCCCTCAATCCAAAAAAACAAAAAAAAGACTCAAATTCCGAAATTCCCCTTGTAACTCAGGTATCGTCACAGGTGGTGATGATCAGACATCGACCCATACCCTACCTCTTGAGCCATGATAGTCATAATATCTTTCTACTAGACACCCCAAATAAAAAGAACCTTCCTCTGATTCAATTATATTAGCAACCAACCTGGGTCGACCCTAAACCGGTCAACTGAGATGGCCCACAACATGGCCTAAAGGGCATTCCTGATCCCCACAGGATGGAAACTAGTATCGAGCATCAAAAATTTAACTATTGGGAATGGTTTGGCCCTTGACCAAAAGATAAGTAGATAAACAGAACTGACGATAAACACAAATACTAGAAGAAAAATAAAATCAAAACCAAACGTACATCTTTGTGACCTCCTATGTCACCAACCAACTCAGAACTAAGCCTTCTCCAACATTGAGAAGCTGAACTAGAAACCTGTACAAAAATACTAAACTAGCAAATGCGAAGATATGATAGGCATGAGCACCAAGATGACCAGTAGGAAATCCATAAATGAAACCCATAATCCATAAATTTTTATATTCCAATATATCCCAATAATACACGTTTTAACTACAATTAAAAAAATGGTATTCATATACACTCTGGATTTTGAAAACTAACATTCACCATTCTATTTCCCTTATAACTCAATAAAAAGGAAATGAAAACCAAAAGAGGGGTTCACACAAACTTATCCAAAAAAGATACTTCAATGTCCATTTTGAATTCATCCATAAACACAAAATGTTTCCAAGAAAACCCAAAAACCAAGTTCAAGGGTATGATTCCACACACAAAAAAGGAAATTCTACTAATAGAGCTTGAACAAAAGGATCACAGAAAACCTAGGAACTCATAAGAAGTCAAGAATGTAACATACATGTGACTCATCATAAAGGAAGAAATACTCTCAATGACGTCATAATTCCCTAATGCCTGACCGTTTCCCTACCTGGCATGGCCGAGGGGCCCAATCCCATAACAATACTAATAATAAAAAATCTCTCTACATTGGGCTACTAGCCGGTGCATAATATAATATAGTGCAGCAATCATTCTCAGTAAACCTCCTTGTTATGCTATGTTTCTGTGCTATGTTCATAAAGAGGTGTACAACACATTTCAATAACAAGACATATATATATAATCATGCATATGACATAATTTGGAACCACCCCGATAACCTCAGGGTTAGTCCCATGCCTTGATATAAATATTATCAAAAGGAGTCCCATGCCAAAGACCCTCTTGTCACATGATTGACATGCGCGGTAAAGGGCCAAACCAATGCGAGGTTTTCCAAACCCATAGTATCAAAGATTCCAAATGGAACTCATTCTATTTACACGCATCAAATTTTTTGTAAACATCCAATCTAACATGCCAAAGGAGCCTTTATATTTACCTCATCAACCATTTACCAAAACATTTAGGAGTGTTTCCAAAACAGTAATAAACATCATTTCCTACAAACATGGTCATACATACTAAAACATGACAATATCCTTTCACGAAAACATGCATTTACCAAAAAACACATTTACTAAAACATGCCAAAATAATAATCATTTAAAACCATTTTAGAAACTACATTAAACAAAAAAAAATGTTTCAAACCAAGTGGTTAAACATTAAAGAACCCATTAAATTTAAGTTTTCCAAAACACATAAAGAAATAAAAATCGTTTAATAGTCATTCCATAAAAAAATCAAAAAGTTCGTTAAAAAATATATTTACAAATGAGACTAATTACACAAACTAGAAGAGAATGTAACAAACTAATTTTAACGAGCCAAAAAAAACATGAAAATTCTATAGCAGGTTGGCCAATTATTTTTCAAAGATAATAATCTAGTAAAATAATTAAATGAAAACATGAAAGCATTAAATGGGATAATTTTAAAAAGGGAAAATAAGGACTTTCCTACCACAAGGAAGAACCAGGTCTTGTGGAACACTTTGGAAATGGAAAAAAGGGAGGCGACCACTCGTAAGAGGCTCACACTCGCACTCGCACGCACATGCATATATATATATATATATGTATATATATGTATATGTCTATAATCCAATGCATGTATTCCCCGCACCATGAGGGAACACATACTTGGAGGATATATATATATATATTATACATATCTTAGGTGCAAGCGTGCGTATCCTCGTGTATTGACCAAAAAATCCCTATAACAACAAAAGAGACCGAAAAACAAGGCAGTAAGGACCAACACATAACCAAAAGTACCACATACTCACATAAACCAAATGCACGCGTCATAACACACAATAAAATTATACCAAGAAGATTAATATCCAAAACACACCCTGAGCCATTTTAGAAACCAAAAAAATTCCCTCAAACAACATACAAACCACACCATAAAAATCTCTATTGCTCTATAAAAGATCCCAAATTAAAACCCATACATTTTAACACAACAATTATAAGGGAGAACAACTCAAAAATCATCCAAATTCACTATTAAAGACTAATTAACATTTAACCACACACAATTAGTATAAAAATCATAATTATAGACAAGAAAATACTTCAAAATATATTTTTTGAAAAAATTTATATTGAAAAAGCACCAATATATGTTATCCAAATCCATAATGGTGGTGTGAATCAGACAAAAACATAATTAGATCCACCAAAAATTATATAGATTGAATTGGAATGGGAAAAGATGGAAATTTCTACCTTGGAGGCCTGAAAACACAATGAAACATCAATGGTATGAAGAATACACATCGAGGAACAATCTACATCAACGGAGGGGGGAGAGCGGAGGTTTTCATATTGCTATGGGTCAAGGTGGAATGGATGAGTTTATGACGTGGGAATGGGCTAGCGGAGGGTGCTATTTGGTGCTGGATAGATAGGGAGAGTGTGTTTCGGCTGGTGGGTCACGCTAATAAAAAAAGAGGGAGTAGGGGGCTTGTGGCGATGAACAACGAAGAAGGGGAGGGGGATGTCTCACGATTTGGGATGGGAGGGGGTGATAGAAATGGGGTAGCATAGGGATAGAGAAAATTAAATATTAACAATAATATAATAATAAAAATAATAATTATAATAGAACGAATAAATATTAATAAAACCAATAATAATAGTTATTTTGTTTATTTTGAGAAATGAAAATAATAATAATATCAATGTTATAATAATAACAGGAGTAATAATATTAATAGAAAAATCATAATAATAATGTTAATAAAAAAATAAATTAATAAAAAATTTAATGATAATTAATGTGATAATTTTAATAATTTTCATTTTAAATAATAAATACTTTTATAAAAATTTAATAAAAACAGTATTATTACCAAATAAAATAATAATAATAATAATACCATTTGTGCAATCAGATTCTCATTATTATAATTTAAACATTAAACTTGTTTTATTGATATAAAATTTTATTTAGTTTCCTCTTTTAATTAAAATAATTTATTTATTTAATTTATTATTTATTTGTAGTGTCGCTTCATCGCGCATTCACCAGGATCAAACACACGGTCGCCGCTACCGGTGCGGTGACCATACACTAGCCCAAGACCCACAAAAAACATCAAACATCAAAAATTTAAAACTCAGAACCAATTAAACAACATCCAAATGGTGCGGAATGAGTTAATTGTAAAAATATAATATAATAAATAGGTGTCTGAGTTTGGGCTATGATAATATTACATTGGAAAATTCTTCTCAAAATTCATTGATTCCATGGGAATCAACATCAATACCCCTATCAGGTTTCATTGATAGTTATATATTCTCCATTTTTAAATAATCTAATGTATAATATCTATCTCAACATCTAATATAAAATTATTATAAATATCATTATATATGGTTCTCATATAATTGGGAGTTTTTTCCATCAAATATCAGAATTACCTTAGGGTTGATGACTGTTTTCCTCAAATTTGAGAGGGATTAAGTCCTAGAGAACCTATTGATATGATATAGTTTTTAAATAATATTAAATGTAAATATAAATATGGGGGGGGGGGGTAATTATGGTATATCAATATTTCACAAAAACCCCTCCAAAATGATCTTTTTCTAATGTAATTAGGAACTATCCTCTCTCTCATAATTTATATGAAGTATAAAGGAAAATAATAAATGGAAAAAATCAACATTACCATATTCAACTAAACCTGGATAATAAATGGTGAATGAAATATATATGTGACAATGCACATGATAAACTTAAAGAACAGCTTGTCTATAGAGTTTACAGTGGATGTTCTGGACCTTTATGTTATAACCATCCCTAAACAATGACCACACTTATCTCAACCACTAAAAAAGCTAACTACCTCCTTAATTTATATTATATTTTTTCATCATGAATAAAGGGTTATTCTATTTTAGAAGTTGTGTATTGATTATATTTACATTCATCCAACTAATTAACTCCATGAACCATTACTGATAGAAACTCCTGGATCACTATTTACCTCTTTACTAATCTTCCATCACAATTCTATAACTCCCTAACTCTTTGTATAATAATCCATTTACTCCCTATCCTTATTTTTCCCATTGTAGAAGTAGATATAAATCATTTATCTCCATGTAATATTTATATTCCCCACATAATATATTTTTGATTCACCTCTTGTATGTTGGGAAAATTCATCCAATTAACTTCTTAAAAAACCAAGTAAATAATACACACTCGAGCATTAGATATCCTATGTAAAATATAATAAATTTGAATATAGAACTCCAAGAGTCGACCACTTCACTACATACCCATGATCATTATGTCATACAATTTTTTTTTTGTAAACCATGAATATGAACATTAGAATCTCCAATACATTACATGTTCCATCATGACATGAAATTATTACCCTCTCATTTTCATGGATCTCACACACAAAATAAAATCTGGAAACTAATTTAGGATTTACCCTATGTATGATTATCATGACATGAATCACCCCATCATGTTGTAGACACCACCAAAAAGAAATAATCATAAAAACATTCCAATTACTCATAAAGAAATTGATATCCTTAAAACAGCATGATTGCAAAAGAAGAACCAAAATATCTTTGAGCAAGACACATATAGGTTCCTCATCATGCAATGAATCTTACTCATAATACCGTGATTTAAAATAAGTTACCCAACCATATCATTTTCATATCATGAAAAATGGTGCCCAAATTTTTTTCATCATTTCATCCTAGTTAAATGATGTAAAACCCCATGTATAATTTTAAATACTCTTACATATATAGGAAACCCTTTACTTATCAATTTTCTTTAGAATTAAATTCACGATGTGACTTAAGGTATCATTTATTAACTTATGTTTTGTAGGAAAACTATATTAAGTCATTAAATATTCATTTATAACTTCTCTAAAATTTCTTCATGACTATGAATACTCTTATTGAAGTCTTAAAATATCATTATCAACAAAAAAGTCACACTGCTGGATTTTTCTGATAGACTATATTCATCGTAGGACATGAAGACATCCTTCATATGATATGATACTTCATATCAAGCCATGGGTGAATAACTTATCTCAAGTAATGTTAACCAAGAATTACCACCTCACATATTCTTATTGGGGAAAATGACATTAAATTTATATAAACACAACAAAATACTATTATTAATTAGGTGGTGGATCCCTACTATATATATCCCCCACATGATGATAAAATACGAGTCTAATAACAAAATCTCTTCAACAGGGTAAGGTTTCAAGAGGTAATGATCAAGTGTGTCTGGGAAATTCTACTCATATACATCTTGAAGTAATGTTACCACTTAGTGAATAAGCTTATCATCTCGCACTTGCTACTAAACACCTATGACATATATTGTTGAGAATTACAACCCAATGCATCATTCATGACATTCCCTTTCTTAGTGGTGGATACCATATCAAAATCTAATTATTGAAGGTACTCAATCCACCACCTCTACCAAAGGATCATTGCTCTATAAGAAAAGGTATAACTTAGACTCTTATAGTTTATATACACCTTGATCCACTCACCCAGAAGGTAGTACAAACTAACATCCATTCATTCACATTTCCTTCACATGATATACATCATGTTTTGGGTAGTTTTATTCATAAGGTGTTAGTTTCATGGACCCATATCTACCACTCACCCACCCTTTATTAGACTTTCCCCATGATAGCCTTCTAAACTATCACCATAAAATTTATACTCCTGGCCTAGTACAGTTATGGTTATCAGTGAAATAAAAATAAAAATATATTTAATCTGTTAGAGGAATATCCAATAAAAGTATGAAAACATAAATTCTAATACCATCTTGGTGAGGACCATCACTAGAACATCCAAGTGGGAGATGTATATGAAATAATATTGTAGTAAAAAATCCCCAGAGACCCTGAATCATAAAGAAGTTCTTGGGATACTTATAAGAAACCATATCCTTGAACTTATCTAGTTCCACTAACATCCCAACATTATATACAACATCTTCTATGAAGTGAACATCAATAATAAATTTATAACACTTCATGTGTTTGATATTAATTTTATGGCCCCAAAATGTTTTTATAGAAACCTCTAAATAATGATCTTAATCCTCCCATGATTGGGAGTACACAAAAATATCATCATTTAACAAAACCATGAATGAGTATTGATATTTATATAAGAATCTATTCATGAGGTCTATGAATATTTATGGAATGTTTTCAACCACAATGACATAAAGATATACTCTTATTAGATGTATATGCTCTTAATATTATTAAAGTAACTAATAAAGGGACCCACTCAAAGATGGGGATAGCCATCCTCAATCCAATCATAGGGAGCCACATGCCTCTATTAAAATAGTAAAACATGTTATTGATACAAGGAAGAAGATTCATGTTCTTACTCTCTAACTTGTTTAGAAATCGGTAATAAAAACACAACTATTGTGCTTTTTCAATATTTTTATAGAACATTGTTACACATCATGGGTACCTTGTATGGTGAATAAAACACTTCACTAATAAATCCTTTAACCAAGAAATTATTAATTTAATCCCTAAATTGTCTATCATATATAGAATAATTGTTATGGTATCCATACCTATCATAAGATCAATCATAATATCATTACAATGATTGGATGGAAGTTTAGGGAAATCATTAAGAAATTCATCTTAAATATGATCAATGATAAAAGAAAAAAATTCTTGACATGAATCTGCATCTATTAAAGAAACAATAGCTAAATATGCTATCATCAACCCAATTTACTGATCTCCTAGTCTAGAATGGCGTACCTAGAAATACCACTTGCCTAAATAAGTATAAAAATTACCGTCTAGGGACATAGAAGACACCCATTTCGGATAATATATGATTTTATCTTGATATGAAGTTATCCAATCCATCAGACGATGATGCATCCTTATGAATTTTCATCTCTAAATGAGAGTTTATAAGATAATAAAATCAACAACCCAATACAATAATTAATATTTACAAAATTGTTATATAGAAAATTATACTCCCACGGATGAACCACCAGGAAGACTGATGATCCGAACAATGTTAATAATTTCTTCTTATTGTGTTAGAAGCATGGAGGGATGATAAATGATTTTAGTACAAAATATTGAGAATGTATGATTGAGTGACATTGGTTTTAAGACCATGATGAACATTGTGTTGGTTAAAATTAATTTGGGAGATAGAAATGATGGAGAAATCCAAGGTAATAATTTTCAAAAGTGTGATGATTAATTATCCCTAAGAACCAATAATGATGTATAATTAAAATAATTATTAGAATAATTAATACACTTGTTTAGTGATAATCAGAACAATATTGGTCAATTTTATTACCATGGTCATGGTAACCAAATTATTCATAGATTTATTAAGTTAAACATCAAAATGGGAAGGTGATGTTAATGTTGAATCTCACTTCCCCACTGCCCTCTATTACATAAAGAATTATCCAAAAACCCCATGATTCACACAAATAAACTAGATGATATTATTGAATAAACCAAAATGTGATATTAATCTATCCACATCATTCAAAAAATAACATAAATTTAAATTACAAATTAATACTACCACTCTTTATCCACCATCCGTTATTTGATAACTCACTCTTGAATGATTTTTTATCCATCATAAGGACACAATGGAATCGTGTTATTTAAGACACATATTCAAATGAATAAAATGAAAACATATTATATAAATATAAGAGTGAAACTTTTCTACCATATACACAATAATCAATATCAATAAACTTTAGTCAATACATTAATGTTTTGAAATAATCATTGCATTATCTGCAAAAAGAGTTATCCCATGATCCATAATTACTTTAGTCTTCATTATATATATTTTATTTTTGAATCCAAATTACCTTAACAATTCACCAATCATTAAAATAAATAATCCTAACATCTGTACATCAACACAAAGAGGAATGTGGCACAGAATAATAAAAAACTATACTTCTCATTGAATTTTCAACCAGATAGGTAGATTAAGAGGATTGATATGGCACAAATAGAGAATATATAATTTAAAATATAAATAATATAAATATTAAAGTGAATCCCTTATTATATTTACATCTATGTTTTGAACACATTTAAATAATCATTTAGCAGGTTGTGATGATTGAGTAGTGATATGATAGGGAGTTCATGTAGATGGAGACACATAGCTGTATTATTTTCGGGGGTATCGACACCATGGGGTTCATTGGTAGTGATAAGTAAAATTAACTCAACTATAGTAGGTATAACACTTCATGAATCACCATGATAATTAATTTCAAATGTTCTTGAAAAAAAATCATGTATTTTCATGACACATGATGACATGTTATGTTGAAATCTTCATTTGATCATCCCATGGAGTGGTGTGATAGTGTATCATCCATGATCCATGTTCACTTCATCTCACCTAAATATAAAATATACTATAAATCCAAATTTTTTTTTTAAAATTTTAATTTGATTCTCTTGAAAAATAAAAAAACCGAAGGATCCACCATTGAACTCTTTTGATGGAATCCCACAATATGAAAAATTATCTCCACAAGGCATCTAAATTTTTAATAAGATACCCCTAATGGTATTTTTTATATTCTAGTGGTGATATCTAGGGTGTCATAATTTTTTATTACTCTTAAATAAAACTATATTGTGGGAAAAATGTATCGTTGTGACACAAACATACCATTATTTTCCAAACATTCCACCACAAGGGAGGTTGTGGTGTGGTGAAGTGGATTTAACCCTGGATTCTCATACAAATATAGTCCTCAGATATATATCCTCTACAATAATATAATTGTGTGTACTCTATATTTAAATACTTTACATATTTCATTCAAAAATCATGAAAAACCAACAAATTATATTAAAACGTGAAATTCATCAGAAAATCATCAATTAAAACATAAAAAAAGTTGTTTGATCAGTAGAAGTAATTAAATTGTTTCCAAATGATAAAAATAATGTAGTCCCATCAATCATTCTCATAAATAAAATTTTTCTTATCCCCAAAAAACTTCATCAACAAATTACAAATAATCAGCAACCATTTAAGGTAAATATTTAAATTTATTTACTTATATAGAAAAATTGTAGTCATGATAAAGAATCACGAGAGTCATTCAATTCAACATTTTTGAATAATATATTTTTATAAAATTAAATAATAAACCATTTATTCATTCTTTCATGAGATTCATTAATTCATTAAATTCTATTACAATGATGACTTACCTCAAAATAAATTTAATTCAACCATCCGTCGTAATAATTTCCCCCGAGTTATTTTCATTCTCATTTTCATGTACACTTTCATTATTCATTTAAGCAGTCAATATATCATGATTTAAATCAATTCAACATTAATCCTCATTATTTTCATTTTTTTTCATATGTCTCTTAGGAAATAGGTAGGTGTATAATAATGTGGAAATTAAAATCAAAGGCTAAAAAAGAAGGCTAGTATATCGAAGTAGTAAAAAATAATATTCATTATAAATATTAATGAAATTAAAAAAATATTTCCATTTCCTTAAATAATGAAATCATCAGACAATTATCATCTATCAATATATTTCAAATTAAGAAATTAACAATGGGATTTAATTTTCTTATCTTTTTAACAAAATTTTCATTCAGTTAATTTTTTAAAGGTTTCTAAGAGAAGTTATCAAATACAAGGAATTGAAACATATATTACAATAGTACCTAAATGAAATATCATGAAGAATCTATTTATCATAGTTAATATAAAAAGTATGAATGTGTTACTATTCAAATTTCAATCAAATATATCCAATTTTATTAACTTGTCCACTTTTTACCTCTATTTTTTAAATTTAGATGCTTATGGAAAGTATAATTACATTGATGTAGTGAACCAACTTCTTAAGTAATCTTGTGAAAAACCCCAAATCCTTTATTTAGTCATAAGGTCCCAAATAGTTCCATAAGGTTACCCCATCTCACTTTTAAATACCAATTAAAATCATGAATTAATTCCAAAGAAATATGATAAGAATGGATATTAGATTAAATTTACACTTCATATCAAGGAATTTTTTGGTCTCTAATGATTTTCAAAATATAAAATTTATTGATAAGTCTCATGATTAATGGGATAAATCTCACCCATGTAGTGACTTCATCCACTTTAATGTTGTTCAAAATCACCATACTTCTATTATATAGACATGCATGATGTATTAGTTTTCCAAATATTTGTGTTATTTTAAGAAATATTATAAAATAATGGATTTAAAAAACACCACAAGACTCTGATGATTTGAAATAATAAAATTATTATTTCATGTAATGGTATGAATACTAATAATCCATATACTAAAGGTAAATTTATTTTATTTTAAATTATATCAAAATTAATTTCAACACCAATTTTAAACAAGAATAAGAATTAAAATTCCAAAATTTCCACCTATGTATTTTTATTTTATGATCATTATTTATAAAATTATTCTACATGTAAATATATTTCTCATAATTAAAAATTTATCCTAGTTTATTAAAGGGGGAAAGTAAAATTGCATCCATGTCTCCCCCCACATATTATTTACACATTGTTCTCATTATGGAATGCAAGGTGGAAAATATGTAGATTGAGTAATAGTAGAATGTGGAAGATAAATTCCCCAAATATATTAATTTGATAAATTATCTACTATAAATTCATCTTCAATTTTAGGATCCACAGATGGTGATTCTACAATGAAATTTTCCAATAAGTCCATGATATAGAGGAAATAATAAAAATTCAGATGTCAAATCATAGTGATCACATGAATTATATTTCAATTCTAGTAGATTATAATGCATTATATATAATAATTTTTCAGTCTGATTAATATAGATAATTAAGATATATATAATCAACAAGATCATACCATTCATGATAACAAAAAGTTATTCTAAAAAATTAAAAAATGATTACCTTGTAGAAAAAATGAATGGGGGTGGTATCTAAATGCTCTACAATGTAATACACAAACTACAAAAATTCTACTCCTAATTATTTTTAGTTATAGGTATAGTAGTATAATCCATATTCGGTGGTCCAAGGGTTATCTCTTGGGGTATTCCCCTCTTGTCGAGAGGGTCATCATGTGACTATTAGAAGGAGGATAAAGGGTGAAATATGAGGGTGAGTCAACCATATTTACCGTTAAGTTCTACTAGGAAGCCAGTTACAAGTGGGGATATTCAACCATTTTTTAGGGAGAATCTTGGCCAATTTGTATTGTTTATTTATAAGGAGTCCGGATATAGTTTTTCTTAAATAATAATATTGGGGAACCTTTTTGATTATATTGTACTTATAGATGATAATGATTATAGTAGAGGGTGGATGTAAAGGTGGCCTCTTAAGCCTAGCTAAATAACTACTTGTATAGTACTGGTTATGAGGGTTTTTTGTAGCACTGGTGGATCCTCAGAACATATTCCCTTCCCTTAAAAAAAATACAGTATAGACTGGTACATATGAATAAAAAGATGCACAAAATTCTATTTCACACACATCCAATGGGATGAATAGTGATTATGTATTATTTATATTATGAAATGATCATTTAAAATGAGCTGTAGAGTAGTATGTGTCATAAAACAAAAAAACCTCTCCCTAAAATGTGGAAGAATAAATGAATTACTCATCAACCTATACATATTGATTCGCATTTTCCAAATTAGTACCATACATTCGAGAAAATATAGATATACAAATTTAATTTTACCATGAGAAGTAATTTTTTTGGATCTACTCAACACATTCTAGTGCTATGATAAATGTGTGATATCATTAACACCCATTGGTATCGCCTAACGCATATTCTCCATGCCCTTAAAATATAAAGAATACTATAAGGTAATATTAACCTTCATCTGTCAATAAATAGAGTAAAATAAATTAGAAAATCCCTTTGGTTGAATAATTATTTTTATTCACCAATTTCATAAAATAAATAATGATGAACCCATGAATGATCTAGATAAGCAACACATTCAACAAAGTATTCTTAGTCATGGTAGAATCATGTGAAAAAATGGTGTTTGTATTTAAAAACTAATATATCCCCTATATATTATCTATAATTGGATTCATTTATAATAATTCATATTTTTTTGTTCCAAAGAATTAGGAACTATACAAACTATGCATGACACTAAATTTTATAAGATTCAATTTCCACACTTTTCCACCCGTATAGAATTTAAGGAACTCTATACATAGCTCTAATGTTATAAAATATTATATAAGTATCAAAAAAAATATTTTCCCCAACCTAAATGATTTTCATTATCTTTAGAGAATCAAGTCCCTCTTTGACATTTGCCTCTGTCTCAAATCCCTTAAGAATGACTAAATACAAAGTGTTGTTCATCCAACCTAGATTCTTATGTAATTTATTCATCTATATATAATGATATCTATCCTTAATTATCAATCATCAATGATTGTGGGATTGTAATTATTTTATAAAAATATATTTTAATGGTCCCTGGGATGTAGGATGGGGATGATAAGATTCATTGGGAGAATATGGGGAATGCATTAATGTGTGTTTAAGTGTTGGGTTAGGGGAATGGGTTTTATTCTTTTATTGGTGTGAAATATGTTTCTTTGTTGGTGGTTGGGGGATAGGTATTCTAATTAATATGGTTTTTGGGAATTTTGAGGGTTTAATGGATTGATTTTAATGGTTTGTTTTTGGATTTTGGAGGATTTATATTAGATTTCGCAAGAGGGGTACTAATATGGATTTAGTATGTAGATGAAGGGGATTCCAACATACTAGTTGAGGTTGAGGGAGAAGATGTTTTTGGAGTAGGGGTGGAGGTGGCACGATTTAGTCATAACATAATGGGTAGCTATGAATATATCAAAAGAAAGGTTAATGGGTTATTGTAGATTTCCAATGGTTTGTTTTTAGGTAACTTGGGTAGTGATTATAAAATTAGAAGATTAGGTGATGGTTTAGAGAAATGGGACGGTTAAGGAATTTAAGAAATGATAATGGGCAAAGGTCTTATAATTTTAATTCATTAAGGTTTCCAATAAAAATTATTAAATAATTTATTTTATAAAAATTAATTAATTATTAATAAATGAATAATAATTAAACACATACATCTTAGAAAAAAAATTATGTTTCATCAAAGAATATTTTTCATATTTTATATAATAAAATCATAATTTTATAACACCCAAGTGTTTTTATTTATTAAAATTTGAAGCTTATTTATATTATTATATATATAATTGAATTTAAATTTGTAATACACATGTCGAAATTATCTTTGGGTATATTTATGGAATTTTTTTCTAAATAAGTTCATTTATTTTGGGAATAGTAAGAATTACAATTTTTATGAATACCATGATTTTGATGAAATCATTCGTATGCATGAATTACATAGAAATATATGAATTTTTTGCAAGAGTAAATTTAATTTAATTAGTTAAATAATTAATTTAAATATATTAAATTTAATATTTATCCATTTATTTTGAATTTTGGAATATCATTTACATTTTATAAAAAGCTATCTTTTGGTTTTTTTCATTTAATGGAGTGTCTAGAAGGTTCTATTCAGTTTTTCATGATTGAAATGAAAACTAACCCACATTTTAATAATAAAAAAACTAATTTAGTGGTAATAAATTCTATAAAATAGAATTTGTTCATAAATAAAGATTAATTTATGTAACCAAAAAAGCCTCATCCTCAACCATAAATAGAATCCAATTACACTATTCATCTCCACTCTGCATCCATTAACATAAATAAATTTATATTTTCAGCATATGAACTTCCAATAATTAGTATCAATGTTTTTTAGGTATTACTCTAATGCTTTGAGAATATACCATGCTTGGTATGTGATCTATACATTTTCTACAACTTTATTTACTATGTTCATACTTTTACCATTATTTTAAATGAGAGATTTTATTATTGTTAATTATTGTCAATCCATTATCCTATTATTAATAGGAGACCACCATTACCTCTAATTATATTTATATTATAATCTATTATAATACTAATACACTTCAGTATCAATGAACTGTCATAAAATTTTGGTAAAGAAAAGATGCTGGGATTTCATTGTAATTAAATATAATTATAGATATGAAAAATGGATCTTGGCTCCAGATCTGATACACTAAGGGATATAAACCCAAGATTTTTTGTATGGTATTAAATATATGTTAATAGAAGACAACTAATATTTCTAACTACACACCAGTTTTGATAGTCATGGGGGTATGCTTTGGATAATTCAAAACCACTTTAAAAATTTAATGAATAATTATATAAATTTAAAATACATATATAATAAAAGTTATATTCACTACTATATTTTTACTATTTCTTTTATAAGTTTGATTTCTATTAAATTATCAATATATATCCATATTGTTTTATTGAATGGTGGAGTTAGTGATTTTTTTATTTAAATTATTTCTTTTCTGAAATTTATTCATTTGTTTTCCATTAATATATACGAGGTTCGTTAGGGACTAATATTATATGTATTTCTTATCTATTTCCTTAAATAATAGATACATTAGGATTATTATATGACTAGTGGGATCCAAAATTACAGATCCCCTTGATGCATAAAAATGTCTCATTGGATAAACAATGTGGATATTTTGTATAATAGTTACCTATTTATAAAGGCTGTCATGGAACATTTTTATGATGGTGTGTTTAAGATTTCTAAAATTTGGAATCTCTTAACTATGAGACTATTTATTTTTATCCATGAAAATATATAGTTATTATAACCAATGGATATATTATTTGTTATTAAAATTAATTATTCCTAAAATTTCATAGAATCCATACTTTTGTATGATAAATTCATCTATATGCTTCCAACATACTGATAATATAATATCATCCCATTATATTACTTTTATTTTCCCTATAAATCCATTAGGATATCTTTATATGAAATCTAGAATTGAAAAGAGAAGTAATAAAATTTTCATGTTTTTATATGATGTATATTCCATTATCAGTTTAATATAATGGTCATATATGTATCTATTTTCCTAAAGAAATTAACCTATTCGATCATGTGATCTATGTATTTTTACCTATGTATGAAAATAACCAATAGATCTGTGATGTGGGAGTTTGTTTTTTTGAATTATTATTAGATAAATTTTAGTACTAACATTAAGATCTAGATTTAGAAGAACAAATTTAAAGATCATATCCCTATGATAGATCCTTCTAATATTCAAAAAATATTTCTAGATTACATGAAATATATTAATATAAAATTTATGGGAATTATATAGTATGAATTATAAATCCCATTTTAATAATTATCTAAGTATATTTATTACATTATTTAGAAATATAACTTAATGTAAGAATCATAAAGGGTGTTAAAACTAGTTATCAATACTATGAATAATCTCTAAATTAATTAAATGGGTTTGGTGTTAGAGAAGAGTATATTATAATCATACTATTTATTTTGACTCAGCTGATGACAAATAACCTCACCTGAATCAAAAAACCAATTTCTACACACCATGTTAAAACAATGAGGGATTGATTCCCAATGAAACATACTCCATCCTTCAATCGGTCCATGAATCCATTAGTAGATAGAAAATATATTATATTTATAGAGAAAGCATTTATTACTTTGAAATTAAGTGATAAAAAAATGTAAATAATTTTAATATATCATATAAATGTAGATTCTAATTAATTGTAGTATATGATTCAAAATAGTATGAAGGAAGTGGTGATTGGTAATATTGAATGAGTCATTTAAGGTGGTATTTATTGAAATTTAATTTCATCATGTGTAATTAGATAACATGGAACGTACATTCATAATTTAATAAAAATAATAATTTACATTTGAGTTTGAGGATAACATTACCATGTCAGAGATATATATCACAAGCTATATATGAAATATAGAATGAAATATTGATCAATTACCCTATGTATTAAATCTAAGCCACTAAAAATAATTAGTCACTCAAATATTTTACACTCATGAAGATATAATAAATAGTTCCAACTATAAAAATAAGGATTTTTCAAATTTTTCTAATTTTCAAGGGTTGTATGAGAATAAACGACAAGTGTAGCACCATGTTGAATGTATTTGGAAAAATAAAACAAGGGATTGATATAATTAACACCATTTAATAACTATAGGATGAAACTCCCTGGGGATTTGTTAAAGGGAATGCGATTTTTCATTATGTGTTTAGATAAAGGCCATAAAGATCATGACTAAAATGAAAATAATGAATAAATAATGACCAATGATTCAATTGTATGTATATGGGTAACAATTCAATTATTTTCCCCAAGAATCAAGGGAATGAACACTAGAAGTGGGAAATGGATCATGACCAAGTATATGATATCAAAATATAAGAAGTAGATCATCCAGTAGGTGTAATAGTAGGTACTTTTATCATAAACTATAAGATAGATAATTCATTAATAGATTTTTTATATACAATTTTTTATCATCTACCTTTGGTAAAAATATTAAATCATGCGCTGGTGGACTAAGGAATGAGTTGTTAGTTAAAACTAATTTTGGAAATATTATAGTGATGAATGTATATAAATATATATTTATTAATTTTAAATGAGTTTTATTATTTTATAATGTATTTATTATTCCAATGGTTGACTTTGACAAGTCCCTTAAGATGTGTTAGATCTTAAAAAATAACTAAATAATTTATTATCATGTGAATAATATTATAACCATTGAGGATGGAATAGAATCCCTTATTCTTATAAGAGATATTTATTTCCTTGGTCATGGTTTGAACCACTACTAGTGGGTCATCTTATTAAAATTCATCTGGAGGATGAATCGATGGATGAAAAATAATCTATAAAATAATGGGAACATCTATTGTAAAGGATTATACTAATTTAACACCTATGAAATTACTAAGATATCCACATGATCATGATGTTTAATTTTCTATTCATCTTATCCCTTATGAAATATTTCTATTTATACCTTCAAATAGATTTAATCTAAGGTAATTAAATAAAAAATTTATATATTTGTGTTGAAATGGATTCATACACTATAATTGTATTTTTAGGGATCACCTATCATATTTTTATAGAATAAAGATTGGTCAATGAGGCTAGGAATTAAAAACTATTTGATATTCCCATTTAGATCTTACAGTCTCCTAGAGAGGGGGTAGATTAGGATTGACCATCTTTTACTGATTATATTCAACATAATTTTTTTTAAATTTTATCAAACATACACTATCATATAAGACATATGGATCATTAGAAATTCTCCCTCACTGATAATAAGAAAATAAATGTAGATAATATAATGTAAAAAACGAACAAGAATTTTTTTCATGGCTCACCCACATTGTGGGGACCTTCTCATTACCATGTCGACTCCCATCGACTCATTGATTAGTTCACTTAAATATTTTGTTAATATAATTTTCCTTCTCACCTCATGAAATATATTTTATTAAATATATATTTATTTTTCTCCAAATAAATACATAAGTTGATTATACTTCAGAAGTAATATTTTTTTTGAATATTTGAAAACAAATCGAAAAAACGTGTATCATATTTTTTTGTCGCTTGTAATATTCGTTTGATATGGACCCATCCAATGCACCTATATATTCATCTGATATGACTATATCTAGGGTACCTAAAAATAATAATAATTTACAAAATTTACCTTAATTTGATACTCATATGTCTGGGTAATATTTCTAATGATTCTCTATTAATTTCACATATTTCCAAAATATCTCTATTTATTGCCACTTTCTCAGTCAAGTGTTTCCTTGTTTGGAAACTCACTCTTATATTTTAATGGATATATTCACACTTTATCTCTCTCCTACTCTTTTACATAAACAATGTTACATATAATGCTTCATTAACACATTTATTTAGTAATCATTCCTATGAAAATAATGGAGAATGAATGGGCTTCCAAAAATTAAAATTTTATTTTCTCACTAAAATAATCATAGATAAAATGACTCCAAAACATTATAGAACATTTGGGACAAAAATTATCAAAAAATATCAACATTAAATTTGATAAAAACCTATTAAAACATCCTTTTATTTTAGTAGTATTTTAGAACATTAGAATGATTGACATACATCATCCTAGTAAAATACCTCACAATGGTTTGTAAAGAATCTCATAATTCATTACAGTGAAACTCTATATAAAAAATTCAATAACAATTCTTTCATTTGGAGTAGTGTTTTAATATTTTGTGTATTTAACAATACCATATTAGGTGTTCTCTATAATAACCCATCCTCATAAAGATCCTACAAGAGTATTTTTAAAGAGAATCAGATCTTTCTTCCATCAGATTGAATTTTTAAATATTCATCTGGTGTTCATTGTAATAATTTATTTTCTGGAATTCGTACTCATTTATTCATCCAATAAAACAAAAAATTTATATCTGAATTCATGACAAATTTGTCCATCCCTATCGTCATATAAATCTTTTTTTAATATTACTTTATAAATATCACATCATTGATCAGCCTATTTCACTATATTTTAAATATTTTTTACTCATTAGCCATCACATCAAAATTATCTTCTTGGTAGGACGTTTTTTATTTTCTATTTGGTAGACTTTACCTAATTCTCCACGAGTACCCCTTTAAAAAATGTTCATTCTGTGTAATTTTTAAATATCCACACATTGGAAATATTTTGATCACTTGTTCTCTCTAACAAAAAATCATTTCTCTAGAAAATATGATAATCATTGTAAAAAACAATTCCGAGGAAATGATAAAAATGCTTTCTATTTGAGTAATAAAACCTATGTAACATAAAACATGGCATAATATACCTTTTTCTGATGGGAAAAATAAAATAATAATCATACAATTACAACCTCCATGACTTCATAACATGTATCTTTATATAGATTAGATATTGAACTTTACAACATGATTTTTTTCAGAAATGGTTTATTTAGAAACATAATCTTGAATAGTATCCCATTTTTTAAAATTATCCACATTTTCAAAAAGACAGTAATAATCATTAATGTCTTAATGACGTTTCGTTCTTTTAATATCTGTATTGTATCATCAGAATTTGTTTGAAATATTTCATAATCACATTCTAATGCATAGAAGGAAACTTTTTAAAACATATCCGAATCAAATATTTATAGATTCATAAAACATTTCAGAAACTCACAAGAATTTTTTTTGAAACACATTCCTCAACAAATATTAATATTTTATTTAAATTACATGAAAATATTATTATAAAATATTCATAAAAATAAATGAAATGATTCATAAGATTCTATGAAATGTTTCTTATATTCTTTATAAGAACATAAGAAATTATGCTTAATATTCCTTAATAAACTCCCTAATGTATGTGAAGTGCATTGTGTTGCATTTGTTGTCAATAAGGCATGAAGTTGTCTTGGAATGAATGGAAGTCAAGGAATGTCAAGATGTGAATGCCAAAGGTTGTGATGGTGTTGGTGAGGAATGGAGAATGACCATAGTACTAAGATGCATGTCACTTAGGAGATTCACTAAGTGACATAGGAGATGATGGTTTGAAACATTCTCTAAGTACATCAGACGATTGTTGAGCTGATCTTAAAGTTCATAGAACTTGTATCCTGATGATACAAAGTCACAACATTGATTGAAGCCCATGCATTGTAGTGACAATGCATGAGGAGTTGAAGAGATCCATCCACAACTTCTAAGTGGATGAAGTGGATTAAAGAAGTCCATGCACTATCACTTAGTGCATGTGAATTTGAAGAAGATCCAATTGATCTCTGATTAGATCAATGAAGAATGTTGAAGAACATGTGTGATTTATGAGATTCAGTTGAAGAAGTCCCTCCTAAGTATTGAACTCATATGGAAGAGGAGATGAAGAAGATTAAGAAGAAACCTTTTGAATTCCATTTACTAAGTGAAGATTATATGTTGAGGAGGATTAAGGAATTCTTAAGAAGTAGAGAAGGGAAGAAATGGAGAAGAAGAATGAATTGGCTTGGCATTTAGAATGGGCATTTTTCATATGGAATACTTTGTTTATGACAAAGTCTTATTCTATACTTTGCCAAAAAATATGGCCAGCCCGTGAGCACCTTGTGGGTTCAACCCCAAGGCTCATGTGGGCCTAAGGCGCCACGCCCAAGGGGGAACCCGTGGGGCGAGCTCAGGGCGGCAGGGGCGCACCCGCAGACACCACAGAGGCGCCTGGGGCACTCCCGGAGGAGCGCAGTGTGCATAGTGGGCGCCAGTGGCGCGCCCGCATGAGGCATAGTGGGCGCTAGGAGCGCGCCCGCAGGGAGCATAGTGGGCGTAGAGCGCGCCCGCAGAGAGAACCCAGTGCGGGGCGGCACCGGGAGGGGAGAAGTTCAACTGGCGTGTTGAGGCAGCGCCAGGGTTATATGCCGCGGATAAACCGGGCTTCGTTTCGATGTGGGACGCGGGATTTTCCCGCGGAAGAGATCCTGGCCGTCCATCTCATCGCACGCTCGATCCGAGCCGCTCATCTGATCCGCCGCGACGATGATCTAATCCTGGCCGCTAAACATTGCATCCGACGGCCCAGAGCTCGTCTTCCACCTCAAGCTCGAGCCGAGGAAACCCCGTGCCACCCGCGAGCCTCCGTCGAACCAGGAGCAACCCGACGACGGTTTTTGAGCTCCCGGCCACCTCTGAGTAAACCGAAGCCACCCTCGTGCTCGTCTGGCCATAACGAACAGGATCATGCCTAAAAATGGTGTGCATGCAATGTATGGAGAATTTTGAATGAGGCCGAGGCAAACGAAGCTGCCGAGGCCACGTGGTTGGTGTTTTTGCATGGGATGAGCCTAAACTGAAGGCTGTGCATGCGTTATGAGTCGCATGCACGTAGAGGGACCGAAAAATAAGGGAAGCTGCGTTGAAACAGAGGAAAGAAAGTTCAAGATTTGAAAAAATCTTGAAGATCCGAATATTTCGGGAGTTTGGATTTGAATCCCGCGGAAGAGGTGAGGCATCCCTCTGCCTATATAAAGAGAGGCCGAGACCTCTGAGCCGTTTGCTGATGTGCTGATCCTTTGTTGAAGATCCGGAGAACCGCGAGCACCCTGTGCTTTGCGAAGCATTGAAGCCCCGCGCAACACACTTGCGCGGCTGTTGTCCCGAAGCCACCCGAGGCTTTGAAGGTGTTCCTTGCGCGCTATTTCTTTGCGCGACAAGAAGAAGGAGGAGAAGGAATCCCCTGCGCGCCTATTACTTGCGTGGCAGGAAGTACCCGAGGCCGCATCACTTGCGTGCCCCGCGGCTGAGGCGTCTTGTGGCTTGCGCGCCCTTGCACCCTTGTGCGCTTGCGCGGCAGTAGCACCTGCGCGCCCGCGGCCAGTGCACTCTGTGCGGCTGTGAATAGAGGAAGGCCACACCTCTTGCGCGCCAATTAAAGAAGTGGAGTTCGGGCAGTGTTGAGGAAGATTGGCTGCATCCTTGCGCGCCTCCTTGATGATTAAGTTTGGGTGAAGAATATCTCACCCACGGGTTAAGTGTGTGCAAGGCAGTATACCACACTTTGTGTGTGTGTGAGGTGAAGAAGGAAGGCCGAGGCCTTTGAGCCTTGTGTGCAAAAAGAACAAGAGAAGGCCGTGGCCCTAGTGTGTGCATAAGGAGGAAGACCACACTATTTGTGTGTGTGCAAAGTGGACAAGATCACCTACGGGCCAAGTGTGTGCCAAGTGGAGAAGAAGAACCCGAGGCCATGTGTGTGCACAAAGAACAACATCATGTGGTGTGTGCCAAGTGAAGTGGAAGACCACACTTTGTGTGTGTGTAAGAATTGAATAATCCATAGTCTTGGTTGTGCATTTGAACAAAGAAGAACACACTTTAAGTGTGTGCATTTGAAGAGGCCGAGGGCTGTGACCTTGTGTGTGCATACCTTGAAGAACAAACAAAAAGAACACTAAAGTGTGTGTGTGCAACAAGAAGAGGAGGAGGCCAACTCATGTGTGTGCTAAAGTGAAACAATTGTGTGCAAATTAAAGAAGTGGCCGAACCTAAGTGTGTGCACTAAAAAGTATATACACATTAGAAGAAGAAGAAGAAGTTCCACACTAAAGTAAAACACACTTCTAAGTGTGTGAACAATTTGAATATAGTGTGTGAAGATTGTGGAGAAGGTGTGTGCTATAATTGAATACACCCTTTGTGGGTCTACTGCACCAAGAGGAAGAAAAGGAGAGTGCATGCATGCATGCATGCACATGCACACGTGAACAAAGCCAAATCTGGTTGTGTGCATTTGAGTTGACCAAGACCAGAGGATCTTGAAGAATTTGAGAAGGCCATGCGCTCAGTGCATGAAGTGAAGTTGATGTGAGACTGAGCCAGACTGAAGATAAAGATATTATTTGTCTGAGCATTCAGTAATTGGAGAGAAGCCGGGTCATCCTTAGAAGAAGGTGATAAAGCCCGAGCTAGATGAGAAGACCTGTTCACCACAAGTGATCAGAAGAAGAGCAAGGCCAGCAGCCTTTATCCGAGGCTGCTGAGGATACTTGAAGAACTTAAAGTGAAGAAGAGCTACTCGTGTGACTCGAGGAGCCAGGAGAAGACCCTGTGGGACTCAGGGAGAAGAAGTCTTCAGTGGGATTCTGGAGCAGGCCAGTGGGACTCTGGTAACACTGTGGGACGCAGTATAAAGACCCTCATGTGGGACTCAGGAGAGATACAGTGGGACTCTGTATCGACCATTGTAATACTAACCGATTATAATGGGAGAATCCATGCTGAGAGAGCATGGCAAGGATGTAGGCCTTTGGTGCCGAACCTTGTAAATCCTTGTGTCCTATGCCTTTTCATTACTGCATTATCCGGGAAAGGTTGAGAGATACAAGAAGAGTGGATCGAGGCTTTAACCAGCCATAGAGGTTTAATTGATAAAGAATCAATTAGTAAAAAGTTTTAAGGGATCACTGATTCACCCCCTCCCCCTCTCAGTGATTCACACTGATCTGGGCACTTCAATTGGTATCAGAGGGAGGTTACCTCTAAAAGATCCAAGAGAGTCTTTATGAAGTGCAGATTTGAGGAAATGAGCGACCAGCCTCAAATGGAGATATCTGCCAAGACTCAGAAAAATAGAAAGAAGAAACAGGCCAAGAAGATGAAGAAAGCATGTCCTAGCTGTGATGAAGTTGAAACAATGAATGATCTTCAGAGTGCACTCAAATATCTTCAGAAGACAGTTCCCATGGAAGTGGCAAAGTGTATAGCTACAGGCATCCATGATCTTCAAGAAGAAAAATCACAGTTAGAAGAAGAAGCCAATGCTATGGAAGATCAGCTGGCAAAAAGGGTTGGAATAACCAACACTCTCAGAAAGCTGGTGAATGCCAAGGATGAAACTGTTTCCCTTTGCAATGAAAGATATGAAGATACCTGTGAAGAATTGCAAAGGAGCTCTTCTGAGAAAGAAATATTTTTGATAATTATCAAAGAAGTGTTCCATGCACTGGAGAAGCTGCACAGAGTCTCAATGATTGTCAGAGATGCTCACCTAGAAGACAAAGTCAAAAGGGTGAAGGATCTTGACAACTCATTTCTTGAAATGAAGCAAGTGCATGAAGACCAGATGAAACAGCTGGAAGAGAAATGGGAAGGAAGGATAAGAACAGTTGAGGATGAGAAGAACTCCCTCAACATGAAGTGTTTAGAATTGGAGGTGATATTGAAAAATCTGCAATCACCTAAAGCTGAATCCTCCCAGTCAGCTGATAGAAGAAATGTTGCTACACAAGTATGCATTGAGAAGGATGATTCTAAAAGAAAGACATCCTCTAATGAAAGGGCAACATCTTCTAAAAAGAAGGTACCATCCATCCCATCTTGTACTTATGTTACTAAATGTGTTTCCACAAAAAATACAGGATGGAAGAATAACATTGATCAAGTATGGATGAAGAAGATGAAGAAAGAGATCTCTCCTGAAACAGCACAACAAGTCAAGAAAAGTACCCTAAAATCAGAAGAACTCAAGAGGTCAAGATTTGTGGGTCAATGTTGGTGTTGTAACAAGTATGGGCATTGTGCAAAGGATTGTTGGTACAATCCACTGAATGCCAAAGCACAGAGGAAGCCCATGCCAAGGGGGAGCAAGCCAGAAGGAAGGAAGCAACATCCACAGGTCCAGAGACATCTGTTTACTGCAAATAGATTTGGATTACTTGACAACATCTGGGATGATTGCAAAAGTGGTCAACAATTTGATACATGTCAATCTCCGAATGTATCCAAAGCTGGAAAGAAGAGAAGATCACAGAACCTGGCTAAGAGAGATTCCTTGGGAAGCAAGAAGAAAGTAGAAAATGCTCCCAAGAAGTGTTTGAGAAATGAAGAGAAGTCCTTGGAGTCTAAATCCAAGAAGGGTGATGCATCCAGAAGGACCACCAAGAAATGCTTCTACTGTGGAAAGAAAGGACACACCATGGATCTTTGTGAACAAGCCATGGAACTAAATAGAAGCAGACTGAGCTCCAGAAGACAATAAATCCAGAAGAAGAAGGGATTGATTGAAAACAAGTTGCCAAAGAGAGGTAGCTTGACAGCATCAAAGGAACCATGTGAAACTTCCAGAACTGAGGCCACACTTTCAAGTGACTTACTAGTCATATGGCCAAATCATTTGCAACTTGCCAAAGATCTGCAGAGAGCTGAAGATGAAGTTCTGGTAATTGCTAAGGAAAAAAGGAAACAAAAGATTTCACATGAAGATGTATTGAGAACCACACCAGCACAATCATCAATGAAGATCAAATGTGCAAGTGTGAAGACTGGTGAAAATGGGACATCTCGGTTGAGAGAATCTTCTCAACCTTGTTGTTCACATTGATGAACCAAGGAGGTTCCATCTTATTCCATTATACTATTGGTATTTACATGTGCTAACATTACAGGGAATTGAAGATGATGATCATTCTCAACTGGAGAGTGGTTTGGACAGAATGGAGTGCACCCCTTGAGGGGGAGCCAATCTGAAGAAGATGGGATTCTGAGATTAATACCATCTTGAGAAAAGTGAAGGTATTCCAATCATACTTTCATCCCTTGTTTCTTAATTGTATTCATCATGACAATTAAGGGGGAGTATGGATTGAAGACAAATGGATGAAAGGGGGAGCTTTATCTTTGCACTGAACTTTCTAATGAGTTTTGTGGAGTATGTGCAGGATTTAGCAATTCATTGCTATATATGAAAAATTTCAAACCCCTAAGCATGATTTCACATGTACAGTGAATGTTGGACAGCATTTAGTTCCTTGGTCACATCACTCTTGTTTTCTACACCGGGTTAGCCCAAGTATACTTAGAGTTGATTTACTAAAGGTTCATTGCTCAAGTGAACATGTGACATCATCCCTCTCTCAGTGTTTTTCAAGAAAATACTTTTCAAAGGGAGGAAGAGATTTTTGAAAGAGAACCACACCACACCTTTGCATTTGATTGCCAATAAGGGGGAGAAAATATTGGCACACATATTGACCCATTCATATGTGCTGAAGGAGTGTATTGACAACAAATACAAAGGGGGAGATTGAAGTGCATTGTGTTGCATTTGTTGTCAATAAGGCATGAAGTTGTCTTGGAATGAATGGAAGTCAAGGAATGTCAAGATGTGAATGCCAAAGGTTGTGATGGTGTTGGTGAGGAATGGAGAATGACCATAGTACTAAGATGCATGTCACTTAGGAGATTCACTAAGTGACATAGGAGATGATGGTTTGAAACATTCTCTAAGTACATCAGACGATTGTTGAGCTGATCTTTAAGTTCATATAACTTGTATCCTGATGATACAAAGTCACAACATTGATTGAAGCCCATGCATTGTAGTGACAATGCTTGAGGAGTTGAAGAGATCCATCCACAACTTCTAAGTGGATGAAGTGGATTAAAGAAGTCCATGCACTATCACTTAGTGCATGTGAATTTGAAGAAGAGCCAATTGATCTCTGATTAGATCAATGAAGAATGTTGAAGAACATGTGTGATTTATGAGATTCAGTTGAAGAAGTCCCTCCTAAGTATTGAACACATATGGAAGAGGAGATGAAGAAGATTAAGAAGAAACCTTTTGAATTCCATATACTAAGTGAAGATTATATGTTGAGGAGGATTAAGGAATTCTTAAGAAGTAGAGAAGGGAAGAAATGGAGAAGAAGAATGAATTGGCTTGGCATTTAGAATGGGAATTTTTCATATGGAATACTTTGTTTATGACAAAGTCTTATTCTATACTTTGCCAAAAAATATGGCCAGCCCGTGAGCACCTTGTGGGTTCAACCCCAAGGCTCATGTGGGCCTAAGGCGCCACGCCCAAGGGGGAACCCGTGGGGCGAGCTCAGGGCGGCAGGAGCGCACCCGCAGACACCACAGAGGTTCCTGGGGCACGCCCGGAGGAGCGCAGTGTGCATAGTGGGCGCCAGTGGCGTGCCCGCAGGAGGCATAGTGGGCGCTAGGAGCGCGCCCGCAGGGAGCATAGTGGGCGCAGAGCGCGCCCGCAGAGAGAACCCGGTGCGGGGCGGCACCGGGAGGGGAGAAGTTCAACTGGTGTGTTGAGGCAGCGCCAGGGTTATAAGCCGTGGATAAACCGGGCTTCGTTTCGATGTGGGACGCGGGATTTTCCCGCGGAAGAGATCCTGGCCGTCCATCTCATCGCGCGCTCGATCCGAGCCGCTCATCTGATCCGCCGCGACGATGATCTAATCCTGGCCGCTAAACATTGCATCTGACGGCCCAGAGCTCTTCTTCCACCTCAAGCTCGAGCCGAGGAAACCCCGTGCCACCCGCGAGCCTCCGTCGAACCAGGAGCAACCCGACGACAGTTTTTGAGCTCCCGGCCACCTCTGAGTAAACCGAAGCCACCCTCGTGCTCGTCTGGCCATAACGAACATGATCATGCCTAAAAATGGTGTGCATGCAATGTATGGAGAATTTCGAATGAGGCTGAGGCAAACGAAGCCGCCGAGGCCATGTGGTTGGTGTTTTTGCATGGGATGAGCCTAAACTAAAGGCTGTGCATGCGTTATGAGTCGCATGCACGTAGAGGGACCGAAAAATAAGGGAAGCCGCGTTGAAACAGAGGAAAGAAAGTTCAAGACTTGAAAAAATCTTGAAGATCCGAATATTTCGGGAGTTTGGATTTGAATCCCGCGGATGAGGTGAAGCATCCCTCTGCCTATATAAAGAGAGGCCGATACCTCTGAGCCGTTTGCTGATGTGCTGATCCTTTGTTGAAGATCCGGAGAACCGCGAGCACCCTGTGCTTTGCGAAGCTTTGAAGCCCCGCGCAACACACTTGCGCGGCTGTTGTCCCGAAGCCACCCGAGGCTTTGAAGGTGTTCCGTGCGCGCTATTTCTTTGCGCGACAAGAAGAAGGAGGAGAAGGAATCCCCTGCGCGCCTATTCCTTGCGCGGCAGGAAGTACCCGAGGCCGCATCACTTGCGTGCCCCGCGGCTGAGGCGTCTTGTGGCTTGCGCGCCCTTGCACCCTTGTGCGCTTGCGCGGCAGTAGCACCTGCGCGCCCGCGGCCAGTGCACTCTGTGCGGCTGTGAATAGAGGAAGGCCACACCTCTTGCGCGCCAATTAAAGAAGTGGAGTTCGGGCAGTGTTGAGACAGATTGGCCGCATCCTTGCGCGCCTCCTTGATGATTAAGTTCGGGTGAAGAATATCTCACCCACAGGTTAAGTGTGTGCAAGGCAGTATACCACACTTTGTGTGTGTGTGAGGTGAAGAAGGAAGGTCGAGGCCTTTGAGCCTTGTGTGCAAAAAGAACAAGAGAAGGCCGTGGCCCTAGTGTGTGCATAAGGAGGAAGACCACACTATTTGTGTGTGTGCAAAGTGGACAAGATCACCTACGGGCCAAGTGTGTGCCAAGTGGAGAAGAAGAACCCGAGGCCATGTGTGTGCACAAAGAACAACATCAAGTGGTGTGTGCCAAGTGAAGTGGAAGACCACACTTTGTGTGTGTGTAAGAATTGAATAATCCATAGTCTTGGTTGTGCATTTGAACAAAGAAGAACACACTTTAAGTGTGTGCATTTTAAGAGGCCGAGGGCTGTGACCTTGTGTGTGCATACCTTGAAGAACAAACTAAAATAACACTAAAGTGTGTGTGTGCAACAAGAAGAGGAGGAGGCCAACTCATGTTTGTGCTAAAGTGAAACAATTGTGTGCAAATTAAAGAAGTGGCCGAACCTATGTGTGTGCACTAAAAAGTGTATACACATTAGAAGAAGAAGAAGAAGTTCCACACTAAAGTAAAACACACTTCTAAGTGTGTGAACAATTTGAATATAGTGTGTGAAGATTGTGGAGAAGGTGTGTGCTATAATTGAATACACCCTTTGTGGGTCTACTGCACAAAGAGGAAGAAAAGGAGAGTGCATGCATGCATGCATGCACATGCACACGTGAACAAAGCCAAATCTGGTTGTGTGCATTTGAGTTGACCAAGACCAGAGGATCTTGAAGAATTTGAGAAGGCCATGCGCTCAGTGCATGAAGTGAAGTTGATGTGAGACTGAGCCAGACTGAAGATAAAGATATTATTTGTATGAGCATTCAGTAATTGGAGAGAAGCCGGGTCATCCTTAGAAGAAGGTGATAAAGCCCGATCTAGATGAGAAGACCTGTTCACCACAAGTGATCAGAAGAAGAGCAAGGCCAGCAGCCTTTATCCCAGGCTGCTGAGGATACTTGAAGAACTTAAAGTGAAGAAGAGCTACTCGTGTGACTCGAGGAGCCAGGAGAAGACCCTGTGGGACTCAGGGAGAAGAAGTCTTCAGTGGGATTCTGGAGCAGGCCAGTGGGACTCTGGTAACACTGTGGGACGCAGTATAAAGACCCTCCTGTGGGACTCAGGAGAGATACAGTGGAACTCTGTATCGACCATTGTAATACTAACCGATTATAATGGGAGAATCCATGCTGAGAGAGCATGGCAAGGATGTAGGCCTTTGGTGCCGAACCTTGTAAATCCTTTTGTCCTGTGCCTTTTCATTACTGCATTATCCGGGAAAGGTTGAGAGATACAAGAAGAGTGGATCGAGGCTTTAACCAGCCATAGAGGTTTAATTGATAAAGAATCAATTAGTAAAAAGTTTTAAGGGATCACTGATTCACCCCCTCCCCCTCTCAGTGATTCACACTGATCTGGGCACTTCAGTATGGTTAATGACACCTTACATTCCTCAAGAATTAATCATAGAGGAAAAATAAAATATCCAATGATCATAATCATTATTACTTAACCTTATTATCTTATCTATTGTTATTATAATGGTTTTGACATTGAGGATTCATCTTTTAGCATATTTCAAACCACTATTAATTCTTCTAATATATTGGAATATACATATTCAATTCCAAATACATACAGAGTAATTTTTATCTCACAAAATTCTCTTATATTCATCCTAAAATATTTCCTTTAATCATATATCATTCACCATATCTTCATTTACTATCTTGTATAATAACAATATACTCATCCTTTCTACAAAACACCAAGTTATCAACATTATGAGTATCTTTTATCATAAGAGAATATTTTTTTTTGGATTTTCCATCTAGAATAAGATCATCTGGTGGAATTATTCTTATAAAATCCATAAGAAAATTTTACTTTAACATTATTATTTACATTAATAAAAACAAATTACAAAAAATAAAATACATCAAAATAATATTTTGATCTAAATATTTAATCACTCCAATTGGATTTGTTTAAATAAATTTTCAGTCATTGATATCTCTCTCCACCTTAATGAAAATGAAATAAAATTCTACTAGTTTTAGGAACATTAGAAGAGGGGATAATTTTATTTTCCCCATAATGATATAAATTGCGGGGTTCCATTACTAATACCATGGGGATAGAATGAAACAATATTAATACATTTTATTATTTTAATACATTGCACCAAATCAAAATCCTTGATAGAAGGATAACATCACTTTTTTTAATGTTTTAATTTTTATATATAGTAGATATAATTCTATGCGTTATTTTCATAGTTTAGATAATAATAGTGATTAACACATAAATTAATGTTGACCATATAATTTTCCCATTGATTCTAATTTCTATAAAATCATTTTTTGGAAATGCTACTTAGATTTTATTTTAAATTAATTTATTAAATCAATTAAAATAGAAAATCAAATTCATGCCATCAATATAATGAGAAAATACCCACTTATTTTGTGTGTATTATTTTCTATCCAATAAATGACACCCCCTTTTACGTTAAATATTAAATTTATATATAATGATGAGTTTATATATAACACACCTTAAGGATGATGGTACCATTGATTACTCCAAAAAAAAATTTCAAAAACTTCTCTATCATCATTATGATCTTCAATGATAACATATATAGAAAATACTTAATAAGGCTTCATAAACATGGGTTCCACAATAATTGGATATACATTTAAATAATATATATACTTATGAATAACCAACATCCAAATCACTTTAGGGATCCCCCTAATTAAGATAACAATCAATTACCTATTTAGTATAATCTTTCTAGGAAATATGAGGGAATAAACGAATCTTCTATTTTCACCTTTGATAGAGAAATTGAACTGAGAATATTTTCTTGATGCATAAACTATAAATTTTTGTCTTATTCATGGATTCATTCTTATCTTTCTAATTAGTAATATTATTTTGTAGAACAAGTTTATTCTTTTTACCTTTTCTTTTTAATGATTTGTGGTGGATTATAATAATTTTATCTAGTAATGAATATTCATTTTCCATATTTGATTCTAGATACAACTTACTTATATTATTCTACTTATCTATAGATATTACTCTACAATCATTTTAAATATGTTTATATTTATTCTCTGATTAATATTCCGTTACAATAAATCAAATTACTTCTAAGGATATTCTCCTTCAATCAAGAAACTTCTCCTGTCCATATAACATCTTGATTCAATTTTTAGGAGCACCACTATATAAAATACATATTTTTTCAAAAAAAAATTGATCTGTTAAAATAAACTACATATGTAACATCTTGAGAACTTTAAATTGTTTATCAAATTTTTCATCCATAATTTGAAGTAGATTATTTATTTCTTGTATTAGTTGAATTTGAATCTTGAGATTTGTTTTATTATCTTGAAAAATACTAGAGATATTATTGTTTTCCATGATGTTTAATTTTCATCCATGAATGTAATATATTTTCTTGTTAATGGAATCTCCCATAAAATTCTCAGTTGGTACAAAATTCCTCATTTATTTAATTTTTTACACAATAAACTTGGTTTACGATCCATATTCATTTCACATTCCTTAATATTTTACAGCCCTTATCCATTAGTAGTACATTATTTGTTCATACAAAATGAAAAACCAAAATTTTGTTAATTATGAAAATTTATTCTGATAATTATATAAAATTTTTAAATATTTGAAAATCTAATATTTATCAACATATTTTTAATATTTTTTATGGTAGTGTATACATAATTATGTTCCACACTCTATTAATTTTTATCCCAATTAATATTGTCCTACTGAACACTTAATACATTGACATATTATTTCTATAATCAATATCTATGTGTATGAACATTATATACCCCAAACAAAATCATATAATCCTTTCATTATTTGTTTTGTATTACGACTGATATAAAGTACTTATGAACCTTATTTATCTCAGATATTCACTTTCTATTCATGAAATAGTGGCAAAAATAATTAATTTTTCTTTTTAAACCTAAATCTTCTTAAAAAAGGTGGTTTTAGGATAAATCATGAACCCTTTTTTGTTTAGAATTATTACTCGCATTGAAATTAACGGGCTAGTGATAATACACTCTTCCTAAGGAGGATCTAACTTTTTCATAATATTATTAGAAGATGGTGATTCTAATGAAGTAAAAATATTTATTTTATTGAATTGTGTTTTTAATAAATTAATAAATTCCATAAAAACATTGACAGTGACTCTTATATAAGGTTCCTGTGAAGATTCAACCTGATTTTTTTCCTTGTTTATATATCTCACCTATTTATCATGACACATTACGTTTAAAGTTTTTTTATATTTTTACCAATCTTCACATTAAATTTTCACACAATTAATATATTTTATATCATTTCATTATGAAATATACTCACATATTTCTTGTTATGATAATTTTAATTTTCTCAACTTGGGTTGATATTTCATTTAAAATTATTGGCACCAATAATTTCATTGAGTATATGTTCTAGCAGATGAAGATTTTCCTTGATATTTTTCTAACAATTGTTTCTAAAAATTCTCGAATACAAATCCTATTTAAAAAGTGTTAAGTATTCTTCATTGTAAATAACTAACTGACCCATATTATCATTGAGTTTAGTGATGGTTTCACACAGGTGTTACTTTAATATTTTTTCATTATGCTTATCACTCTCTTCCTACAATAATATTTTCATTGTTTTTTTCTCTTAACATTATCTTAAAACCGAGATATAATAAATTTAAAATTAGTTTCTAATATCAATTAGCCTTCATTGATTATATTCCCTATAATAGTGTTCTTTAAAAAATATATTTTCAATGAATTTTTCATAAGGATTGTCTTTTCTTGATATGTTTATTAATATTCATCGATTCCTTCAATGAGTTTTGTAAGAGATTTCTATTTTCATAACTTCTTTCCTAATGGATTATATCTCTCACCTTGTTTTGTCCTTATATATGGAATTTTATCCCATTTTCCCATGATATATGTATGTGTACATGTAATAACATCATCATAGAAATTTATCATGTAGAAATTTATTTTTGTGTTAAAATACTCAATTTTCTCACCGTATCATACTATTCACAGCTTGAGTATGATTCTTTTTTAGGATTAATTATATTATATTTACATGAATTTTTACTATGCACATTATCTTCTGGTCATGGTCGATCCACATTATATTTATTTTGAGTGAATGAATTTTTTTCTTCCATTCTTATAGATTCATATATTTTTTCATGGTTTTGGTTGAAACATATATGTTTTTAAACTAAAAATAACATTTATTTTCCTCATCTCAGGGTTAACTATTTTCTCTTCCAATTTTATAATTTCCTTACATTTAGATAAGTAAATTTTTATAGATTCAAATTAAGGGACCCTTTTATATGATGAATTTTTAATTTCACAGTTGGATCATGAAGTGACCCATAATAGATGGGACATGGGGGTAAATAATAGTTGAATAACATTTACCAATTATATTCAACTTGAAATATATATTCTATTATGTCTACAAAAACTCTACTATCAGTTTGTATGTATAGATCTTTAGAAACTCACCATCAAAACATTTCTATTACAATATGTATATAATATATGTAAAATAACACTTAATTTATTTTTATAATATTCATCAAGAGTGAGTGAAATTACCACATACCATGTTGACTCCCATCGAGTTATAGATTATTTTTTATATATATCAAGTGAATACATTGATACAACTCTCATCAATATCCTTCTATCTCATGATTGGTAATTTTACTAGTTAAAATCAGTTACAAATCTTTCCTAAAACTTCAGATGTAATTTAAGGTAATAAACCTTGGAAATAAGTCATGATTATTTGTAAATACATTCATTCTCAAGAATTATCTTTTTCCAACATGCCTCTATCATCATCTAGTGTGATTCTAACCAATTTTCCTCAAAACACCACACCTTCATCTAATTTTCCTAACTCAATTTAGTTATTTCTTGTTTTAATGTACTTTGTTTCTCTATTTCATTCACCTATATCTAGAAAAACTCCAAATTGTTCCTCTCCCTCAACAAAGTTTTTCCTTTATTGGATACTCATACTGATATTCAAATGAAAAATATAGTACATTAACTTTCTCTCATTCATAAAAAGTTTTATATTATATGTTTTATACCCCCCTTTATACAATCACATATCTTCCAGAAATACATGAATAATAATGGGAATTATAAAATTAATATTCAAATTTCTCCACAAAATGAACCTTTTATATAATTCAACTCATTCCTTTCCAGTTTTTCAATATAAAAAACCTCTTTTAAGGTCACATATAAACATGGTTTTAACAAAATCATGAATCTTCCATAGAATTATCTATGATTTGAGAATAATGAAAGAAAATATAAATATCATCATGGTTAATGAATTTTTTTTGAAATTATTATCATTAATCTATCAAATGAATTTATATTTGATGAATTCTTTATGAACTCATTTTTTCAGTGTAATATTCCAATGTTCATTGTACATGATAAATTTTATTCTGATGATATATGTAAGAGCTCTTTCATCTGATGTTGTGTAACAACATGAGAATTTAAAAGAGGATACTCATGTTGATAGAGTATAGGAAATGAAACACTAAACATAGAAGAAATTGTAACACCATAATATTTTCAAATATATTTCATTTTAACGGAATTTAATTTCATCCATAGCATACTAAAAACACAACTTTAAGTCCTAATGAATTATAATATAGAATATCATTACAACCCAACTGATAAATTAAAATGTATGAATAGATATCACTAAATTATAAAAATTATATTGTCTATAATGTAAAAAATAATTTTAATGGTTATGTATTGGTTAGAAAAAATAACTACTCTTTCAGATAAAAAGAATATTTGTTTTGAAAATCATTTTTTTCATAGTGGCCATTTATTCGTAGTTTGAAGACATAATTTCAAATTAATATTAATAAATTTATGGAAATGTATTTTAAACAACGAAATACGTTTTTGAAACCATAATAAAAATATTTTAGTGGAGATAAATTTTGGGATTTTTTAAAAAATACTGATTTTTCTTTGAATAGTGAAAGGTACTAATTTATAAAATTATAATTTATTTAATATAAAGTATAGAAATTAAAAGGACTAATATAATTTGAATGTTTTATATGGTAATATAAGAATTAGTTATTTTTATTGGACCATATTAATTACATTTGAGTAACCATTTTACTATATTTTATTATAAGGGTATTTTTTAGGTTAATTTGTTTTTAAAAGTGTTTTAATGTGAATATTGATTGCACCATTTAAAAAAACCCATATATAAGGAATTATTTAAATGAAATATATTTATTATAAAAAAAGTAATTTGAAATTCATATAATGAATTTTTACACTCATATTTTAATATAAGATCATCACTTCAATGAAAAATATATTTTTTGAAATATTTTTTCGACACAGTTATGAGATTAATTTTCAATTGAATTTCTAAAATTAATTGAATTTAATTTGGAAAATTTTATCAATATTTAGATTTATAAAAATTTATATTATCTAAAATGGTCAAATTAATTTTTTTTATCATAGTTGGTAATGAAATAGTAAAAAATTAATTTCAACAGTAATGGTGAAAATGGTGTTTCCAGGGAGTTAAACTAAAACAAGGTGGGTAAAAATGAAATAAATTGGTCCAATAACCATCTCAGTTCCATATTAAGTCCTTAAAACTTCTAATGTTCTATAATGACCCCTTTAAGAAGAATTTTATATACTCTTAACAAGTGTATCACTTTATAATTTAAAAATTTTCTTCTATATCCTCTCCTCGACTTGTAATATTCCACCACATTTACTTATCTTCACACATCCAAAACAATTTGGATCAAAAAATAACTAATAAAATATATTCCTCAATAATATTACCATATTATAGAATAACGTTTTTTATTCTAATTATCTCATATGAAGGCTTTAATCAAAACTTGTAGAGGCTCTCTGAAGAAGAGGTAGCATTCTTAAATGTACATATTTTTTTCATTTTTTCTTCAACAACCATAATTTTTTCTTCAAATATTATATTATAACACGAAATATTCCCATATATTTTCATATTTTATTATCATAATATCATAAACCATATCCATATTCATTACTATCAAATGGGAATCCAAACTACTGATCGTGTGTACGACAGACAATTGCCTCATGAATTGTTTCTAATTTTTTCTCAATAAATACATTTAAATGATGATTATAATTTCAAATATATATATTATATTTATGTAATTATTATACTTATAGAGTTTTTATATCACATGTATATTCATAATTTCATTTCTGTTGGAGGATATGATAACTTCGCTCGTGTGTACAGTGGATTACCACCTCACCAAGTGATGGGATTTAATTTTCACTTACTCATTACATGGATGGTAGTAAATAAGAAGTTAAATAAAATATGTGATATTTATTAACTAAATATGATTCTGGATATATAATATATCATCTAACTTATTTCCTTTTAAGAAATAAGAAAACAAAAACGTCACTTGTGAGTTTGTGTGGCTACCGTCTCCACGAAGTGATGTGAAATGTTATTCACTTAATTTTTACAAGGATGTTAATAAGGAATAATTTTATTGATAAAAATGATATATATAAATTAATTTTATATTATTTAAATTGTAATTAACATTTATTTTTCTTTAATTCCATTCATCTAAAAAAAGGAAATCATCTTTAATGTGTATCTATGACTTACCGTCTCCACAATTGGCTTAATCCATTTTCTATATATAGAATTTAAATAATACTATAATTACATATATAATGATTATATTTGATATTTAAATCATGTATAAAATTCTTCATATTATGGACCAAGGATAAATATAAAATTACATATATTATATCACCAAAAACAAATATAAAAAATGAAGCAATTATCACCCAAAACATTAATTTTAACAACAAAATGTTAATAAATTATTCATAAAATACAATCTGTAAATCAGATACACTATTAAATATAATTTTATTGATATATAATATAATAATCATAAATATTTATTAATTTTTTAGGATTTTAAAACTTGTATGATTGAAATTATCCCTTAGGTAAGGGTTTCTCATCCAACTTTTACTTCTATGTGACATATGCTAAATTCACAACAAATTTAATTTATATGGTGAATATAATAAATCATTTATATGTTATGTTATGAATATATGGTATTTATTATTTTTTTGAAGTTATTTATTTATTGGGGATTACAATTAAAAAGTCAGTAATGTGGAAATTGTTTATGTTACAATATCATCATTTATCTGGATTTTTATGAATGAATTTTGGAAAATGAAATAATATTATTTATCACTCAAGAAAACATTAATTTTATTATCCTATGGTAATTCATTAAAATTTCAAGAAATATTAAAAATGCATTCTCTTTGATACATAAATGATTGTGCTAATGTTTTTAAGAAAATCAATCATTATTTATATTTTTTTTGAAAATCATTTTTATTCACAAACCTTATATTCAAAAAAAATTCATATTTTTTAACAATATCGGAATAGATTACTAAATACATGTGTTCCCATGTTTTAAATTTTTTAGTTTTTTTTCATGTAATGTTCTTTTATTTTTCTAATCAAGTCATGTTTAAACTTTATAAAAAATGTCAAAGTAATAATTTTTTAAAGTTTACGATAAGTATATTATTTCTCAATAGGATGAAAAATAAATGTTTTAAATATTATTTTACAATTTTTCAATACTATTTATAATTTTTTTTATTTCCAATATTTTTTTTAATTTTTAGTTTTAATATGTGTTTTCGTAAATGAAGAGGATATTTTTCACAGGATTGTTTGTAATGAAAATTTAATTGTGTTTCTATTCATCAATGAGAACATACCCCATATTACCATACACTCCAATGGAAATATATAATAATGATACAAAAAGTATTACTTTTTATGATGATTTATTACTATTTTATTAGAATATACATTTTTTAAACCATTCACCGTATTTATCTGAATGATTTATGAACATATTTACAAATTGAGGAATCTATTAAAATTTCATATGATAGTTTTTCCAATATAAATGTTTATATTGAATATGTTTCAACCTATAAATATGAGGAATTCATTAGAATTATTATGTGAAGGGTGGGGACACAAATTACATAGAACCATTATTCATCATCATGTCAAAAGAGACTAATAAATTTGAAAAATTAAATGAGATGATATCCATAAGTTTAAATTTTCTAGTGAAAGGTATTGAATGTATGTTTCAGATGTTTATAATTATGAATTCCCCATTATGAGGGAATTTTTTGATGATCCATGTGATAATTTGATTAGTTAGACTATCAACAATTATGTTTCTAGAGTATATGATTATTTATATTGAATTATTTTATCCAAAATTATTTATACCATTTAATGATAATGTTATTAATGTAATTTCACAATATTTTGTTATTTATCTTGAAATATTTATTATTTTTATTTATTAATGACATCTTATTACAAATATATAACCTTAATGAGAATTTCTATCACCCATTTATTATGTTCTGTTCCTTAGGATTCCACGATGTGTATTGTGATAGATATATATGATTATGGTTGTGGAAATAATGATGCACTTAGAGAAAATAAAGTGGTGTGCTCTTTTTAAATTTTAATTTAATATTTATGTATCTATCTTGTTTAGTAAGACCACTAATCTTTATGGCCCATTGAGATGTGAATCCTTGTATATTATTCTTATGTAATAATGTAACCATTCACTCTTAGTTTATGGGTCAGGGTATTTAGAGTTGGCATCAATGGTATTTTACTGGAAACCATGGGAACTAGATATTAAAAAGCATACATTGGAAATATTACCCTATAAAGTACATTAAGGATAAGTCTTAGTGTTGTATGGAATCCAATAATTTTAGTAAGATAGATACCATGTGTTTTTTCAGGTAATACATCCTTATCTAGATGCTAGAAGTGGAAAATATGTTTGCATTGAATCATTACAAACCATTATGATTGAATAAAAAATATTTTTATTATACGAAATTTCCCAAAAATACTATAGATTTTTTAATCAGATAATCCATGCATAGTTTTTTTAATTTATTTTAAGTGTTTCACTAGTTTTGGGATTATATATTATATTTTATAATTATATAATCTAATCATGTGCATTACATTATAGGGAAATTACACCTATAATATGGAATGAGAACCATATCAATGAACATTATTTAAATAGTAAGGATGAACATTGATTTTATGGGATTAATATAATATTTCAATGGGAACCTGTATCCTAGATATTATCACCATATAGAGACATAGTATCAAGTTCTATTAAGAAAAATAATAAATTATCTAATTATTATTTCATCAAAGAAATGAAAGTGAATAATATATAAAAAGAGAATGAAATGTATAAGGGGAAGAAGGGAAATAATGATTTTCCCTAATGTGATAATTATTGAATAAAACACCCTAGTACATGTATAAAGGAAGTGAGTGTTTCCTATTGCGATGGAGTCTAATAATACTATGATCATGATTTCAAGAGAATGAAAGATTTTTCTAATGGAAAATTATTCAACTGTAAGGAGACATATACAAACATAATGAAATGACATAATAATAAAGGTAAAATACTACAAATTAATCTAATTTATTAAACTAAATCTTATTCAATTACTAAAGAATAAGTGTGATGATTTGTGTGATTGTGTTTGGATTAAAGAATTTTGATATATGAGTATTTTATCAAAATATTCTTTTTTTAAATCATGAAATGTATAAGGACATTACTATATAAACCAAATCCAACCTCTAATGGTACCCATCCTAGTCGAGAAATTATGAAAGGGAGATAATGACCCCCCGAGTCTGGCCTCTAGTAGGCCACAAGAAGAAAATTATCACCAAGGGTATAAATATCTCACAATATGAGAGGAATTACTATTTATAGGAAAATGAGATTAGGGGAAAGGTTGAATCAGCCAGAAAAACTATATAAAATAATATAAAATTAGTCAAAAAACCGACAATGCATGAATAAATCAAAACTGATATATTTGAAATTGATGAAATGGAATCCCAAAGTAGTAAAAACAAAGGCAAAAACACATTAATAACTCCAATGGCCTGAACCACAAATTTCCGGCAAAGTCATCATTGTTCACATGGAATCCAGTAATAGTATTAATATTCATATAGTGAGCATAAAAGTAAAATTATTAAGAAACCCGGAGACTCTCGTGAACATGTGAAGGGGAATACTAATGCACCAATGAGAAAACATATTAAACCAAAAGAACTTAAGAAGGTATAATAACCAAAGCCCAAACTCACCATGGTATACTCATAAAATAATTAATCCATGAAAAAAATTTATATATGATATGAAGCACATCAATGATAGGGGAACCTACACCATATTACCACTGATTATATTCTCTCATAGACCAATGTAAAACATCCTATAACTACCACATATTCAGAATATATCACATCAAATACCTAAATTACAAATCTGAGCCATCACAAAACATTACATACAAAACACACACACACATAACCTCAAAACAAATCACTTATTATTCTAAATACTCATAGGAAAACACACCACAACTCACTCCAAAGGCACCTAGATCCAAGCATCACAACCCATACCGAAGACACACGGGGAAACACATAACAACTCACCCAAATAATCCTGGTTCAATATCACAAAGAAGAGGGACCCGGGAAGAGCGGGTGTCCATCCATCCATCCTCCGACTGTGGTGTTCTGAAAGGAACCCTTCGTGTAACTATGGGGGTGTTAGCACATATATCTCAACATGGATGGGTGAATATAAAAATCACAATAACATATAATATATATAAATATGAGGTTATATTACATAATCCCATACAATGGGTTTACAAAATATATAACGATATAATAAAATTCATATAAGATCTCTAAATCATCTAAATGTAGAAAATCACATAATCAAAATAGAAGACATTATTCATATTTTATTATTTAATCAATTTTGAAGAGTCTCTATTTATTATCAAATTCAAATTTAATTTCCTATTAAATACATGTACTCAAAAATCTGTAGCATCCAATTTCATTTAGTTAGATACCATATTTCGTATTCAATCCAATTAGTTTGTAAAAAAATATAAATAGTTAATTATAAAAACACATCATAAATTCCTCATAAATCAGGCCATTTAGAATTACTGACATGCATTAATAATTCCTTTAATTCTTGGTTAAATGTATAATAACCAACCAAAAATCATAAGAAAAACAACATATCCTATCTTCCGAACACACATAATATTACATTCACATCATGTATGTCAACCCCGCCGCACAACCACATCTCATCCAATATCCCCACACACATCACCACATAAATACCACACATCACATCAGTCCCATGTACAGAAATCAAAACTATTAAAAACATCACATCATATACCACAACATAACACATTTCGTAATTTTGAAATGAATGTGAAATTATTTAATATTACTTATTTATTTAAGGGTGTTATTATGAAAACCATTAGATACTGGGGTATTTAATTCATTATACAACAATAAAAAATTTCTATATTACATATTATGTGATTTAAAACAATGAAAAAAATTAATTCCATATTCCCAAATATAAAACCTCAGTAACGGACCGCCATCAACAATGATTTTTTTGGTAGTTAGCCCATACAATTCAAAACATCAAACAGTTTTAGTAAAATAGTAATATAAAAAATCATGTTCCCCTGAAACATTTTATTTATTTTATATTAACTATATTACATTTTTTATATTCAAAATTAAAAATTCCCACAAGGATAACCATTTGTACACCCATTCAACATAATACACAATCATGAAAGTTGATGAAAATATATCCTGGAAGAAAAATGATTGACACAACCTTATTCCACCAAAAACATCAATGCTTGTATAATAAGAAAAACACAAAGGAAAAAAAAATTAACTGCAAACACTAGGTAACATGAATCCAAGTTAGAAGGATTTGTAACATCCTATATTAGGAGAACGATTGAAGGAATGAATGAATGGAAGATTTCAGATTTTAAAATATTAGATCTCAAACTAATGGGATTGGAAACTGTTAAGTATACCAATAAAGGTGGATGTCATTAAATCCACACATTTAAAACCTTTTAAAGTTATAAGGACATTTAGAAATTAAGGATATGATTAATCTCCATTTAAATGGTCTTAAAACCTTTAATGAAGGTATTTATGTCCATTTTTCTCATAAAAGACATCACATTTGATTTATTTTGAAAAATTTGAATTTTCTCAAAAAACAAAAAATTATTGGAAATTACAATATGCCAAAATGAAACACATCCTGAATGACACACCCCTATAAATGACACACCACCATAAATGAAACAACACCAAAATGACACACTATAAGAAATGAAACATGGTTAGAATTGAACACTGCCGAGACGAAACACCACCATAATGACATGCCTTAAGGATAAAAAACCAACATGATGAGACACCATAAAAAATGACACACCACCTGAATGACACACCTCCTAGATTAATGACCTCTATAATGACACTCTGCCAGGAAGACACACAACAAAAATGATCCACCATTGGAAACTAAGAAAACTGGAATGTTAGAGAACAGATGAAATGAAACACCATTAGAGAACTTGAAAATTAAGACATTTAAAAAAAATTAAATGAAACACAAATGAAAAACTTGAAAATTTGAAATTTATAATACTTTTTAAATGAAAAACCATTGTAAAACTAGAAAACTAGATATTTTGAAAATTGTTGAAACGGAACACTGTTGCAATGATTCACATGTCCCAAAAGCACCGTATACTACCCAAAAACACCTCAAAAATAATTTTTTTGGAAAAATTAATGGTCGATAATGTTTATACCACCTCATTATAAACCTCTCCAACTATTATTTATTTGGATAATTCGAAACCATCCTAGAAGGAATGAGATAAAGGGTCCAAAAAAACTCCTATTAGATTCATTTTAGGGATATCATTACACCTGAAACACTACCACACACCAATCCATATATCCAAAACATACCGAACAATGTAGTAAAACAGTCTTCCCAAACATAAAAATCATGGAATTTTGTCCTTCATTTCATGATACTATCCACTTTGGGGGGAACAGACTCTCCCACTTTGGTTTAATCAGATCGTAGTAAAAGTTATCATGATTAGGAATCAGATAGTCAATTTTTATCACATCATAACATTATCACACATTACACATCACATAATTTTGATACCATATTTTATAAAATATCATGTCTATTACAAAACATTATAATGAAAATAGATAAGGGGAAACTCAAAACATATCAACATACTAGGATTATATCTATGACTCACACATCAAAGTACTATCCTGAAAGACACCATGAATTCATAACACCCTAACAAGTTTAGTGGTTATAACTCATGAATTAAATAAAAACTATAATGAATGAGAATTATGTTTTGAACAACCAACCCATGAGATATTTCCCATGTTTCTTGATGCATTTGGAACACAAAAATCATAAGGTAAAAGTGGTGTAAATCTACATATACCATTAAACAATTTACTAAGGGATTTACCTCTCAAATAGAACACACACACAGAGATGGTCATAATGGACACATCATGAAATATAAATCAATAAATTGATAAAAGAATTTTAAATATAAAAAAACAATCTCCAAGGGGAGATACCTTTCATACATGAATAAGACCACATATCTAGTTATAAATAACATGCCATGCAATAAAAAAAATCTAATAAAAAAATAATATTTTACTCAATTCATCATCTATTGTTTTAAAAAAGACCATGAGTTAAAAAATTACCCATAATTTAATATAAATTCACTTTTCTAAAATCTTTCTCTTTCCACAAAATATTTTCAATGCCTTAAAATTTTTAATTCATAATCCCATTCCATTTATTTCATAAATAAGTATCAATTATTCTTTTTTGAAAAAAAGTTTCCAATTATTTTAATTCATCCCAACTAAAATACTAAAACATTTCAAACCCTTTTCATGTTATCAGTATTCTCATTCAAAACATTATTTCAACCCAATAAAATTTATTTTGGAAAAAAATGATGGTTTTTATTATGTCACTATCAAGGGTTTTCATCATAAACAAAATGTGTCTTCAAATAATTTTAAACATGTCTCAAATTTGATACATTACATGCATTATAAATAAAAAAATATTTGAATAATCCATTCTATCCATTTAATGAATTTCACATGTTTTATAATGAAACATTATTCACATGGAGGATATTAATGAAACAATTTTTTCTTATCATTTTCCAAACAGAATAAGAAATCAAATTAATATAGTAAGAGACACAAAATTATACAAATCAAAAGAACCCATCCACTTCACTATGATATTGTACACATTGGGTGTAACTAACTCCCCTAAATGATTTTTAAAATGTGTTGTAATATAATGGGTATTTATTTGGGGAAATAGTTTCCAACTCTAAATATGTTTGAGGATATAACATGTTATATCGATATCTAATTAAACATTTTTTGATGGATGAGGGATTAAATTAGTAAAAAAATATCACAACGCAACATAATTCATCCCACCACAATAACTACACTTCTTTACTGCCACACATCACTAAACTATACAACATAACCACCAGCCACAAATACTATCTAATGAAAAATTTCACTAAATATTCCACACAACCACACAACCCCATCACCACAAAACCTTACTATCCATACAAAATCCCCAAGCACAAAAATCAAGGAATTCCCTCTCTCATGTCATGATCATATCTACTGTGGGTGGTAATGAATTTCCCATAAGGTTTTAATCACATAAATGTATAAAAATGATCTATTACGGATTAGGTTTTCCCATCCTCATAAACTAGAAGTTTTTAGTAACACGTCACATAGGGAAACATAAGATGAACAACAAGAAATAGAATCAAAACTTTAAATATTACATAACTATTCTGGGATTTACATTATTTTGTGTCATTATTTATCATGAGTATTCTTAAAAAATTTCATTTTTTTAGGTAATAATTTTTAACCATATATATCTGATTATCCTTTTAATACAAGGTGAGCCTAATAATGAAGTCATATTTAGGGGAACATATCACATGATAATAATTGAGTAAGATAATATTAAAAAAATCATTATTTTCATAATGATATATAAACAATTGAATACAACATTAATAATGAAACAACAAACAACACTCAACATTCCCAGGTTATTTTCTATTAAAATTAGTCATTGCATTTAAATGGATGTAACATGCATCAAGTATAATGTTAAATCTACACAGGTGTTCTATAAAACCAAATGTTTAATATGTTATACAAGACATTCTATTTTAGTATTATCACCAAAGAAATAAACAAACAACTGAATTTGATATTTTCTATATTCTAGGTTATTGGGTTTAATTAAGATACAACATTACATAAAAAAATTCTATCATAATCCTTAAATAAAAATATTAGTTCTGAAAACAAAATTAATACTACACATGTTGTATTACTATGTATCATTTCTTATCATTCTCAAACTAAACATTAAATAATCATTTCATGGATCAAAAACATTCTTATAAACATCAATATAGATAACATGTATCTACATATATATCTAAATTCAACATATTTATATTATACATGATCGAGTATCTGATACTATAATTTCTATAGTCACAACATAAATATTTTCAACATTATGAATTCTTCTTGTAATAGTATACTCAAGACATAACATTTGAGGTAATTTTATTTTAGTACATACATTTTTATTAATCCCAAAATAATATTTTTAATCACATAAATAGTTTTAATCCTAGATAATTTACCACAAATCAGGCTTATCATTTTACAAAAAGTTAAAATAAATTTCATACGAATTTCAAACCTAACATGATATTACAACATATAGTTTTATCAATATTGTAAATATAAAATTAAGAGAAAAGAAGAAGTATTTATTCCTATTATGGTTTCCTTATTTGAAGGAATTATCACCAATTAAGTTGGAAGTTATAAGGAATTTCAGAATTAAAATATCAAAAGAGACATTATACATCATGTTAACAACATGTAATTATGATAAATTACAAATGAAATGTAATTATTATAAGATTAACCCACATGGGAACCATAATACATATAATATTGGATTTAAAAAATAATTTATTTTATCATCTGAGTGAGGATTATAGTTCAAGGTAACGTGCTTCATAAAGATTTTCAAAATTAAAAAATTGATCGTAACAATAATAAACTATTAATTATTCTATATAATTATGTAACAATAGGAAAACTATATTTCATGTAATATATTTCTAAGTACAGAAGAAAAATTAAACTCATTAATAATGATGTAATAAGAGGAAATGAAACAATACATTCAAACTACAAGATGGTTTTAAAAAAAATCTAAGCATAGTAAAAAATAATTTTAATATTACCATATATATTATATGAATAATTTAAAAATAAAATAAAAATAATTTATGGTAAATAATGGAATTATTGAATTTCATAGAAAAAACATAAAATTTCATAATTTATTTAATTCATTTTAATATTTGTGATCACCTGATTAAAACAAGAACACAAGTCATCATGATTCATGTACCACTCCTATTTCTCTGCCATATAATCAATTTAATCCCATTTTTTCATTCAATAAGAATAGTCTCCATGCACTAGATCATGGGGGCCTTAAATTTTTTTTTTTAATCTAGTCACACTAGCATATGTCACAGAGCAAGGTAAATTAGAACTCTTTCCATACAAACCCATGGAATCCTTGATGTTCCTAACAACGAACATCACCCAATCCCTCAACATAACCTTTGATACCATTATTTAATTCCCCTACCTCCAAAGATACCCCTCTTATAGTAGAAATGTAGAATGGGAGATAATGGCTCATTATTCCTGCCTTCAGAAGGTTTTTTTGGCAACTATCTCTAAGTGTATAATGATCTCACAATATGGGAGGCATTAACCATTAAAGAAAACAAGACCATGAGATACAATACCTCAATGAACAAAATCCATGATATAATATAAAACAATGCCAAACCATAAAAATTTCATGTTTAAATCAAAACAGATACATTTAAAAGTCTCCAAATGAATACCGAATGTAGTAAAAAATAAGGAAGAAACACAAAAAATCTATAATTTTACGAATTAGAAATGTACAAAATGGTCCACAATGTCCTCCTAGAATCATTCAAATAGTGTTAATATATGTAGGGTTAGAATACATGTATACTCTACAGTAAAACAAAAGTCCATGGTATTCATTTTAAAGAGTATATAAATGCACCCATGTGAAAAAAGTAGAACCAAATGCCTGTATGAAGGTATACTAACCAAACCACAACCTCACCAAGGATCACTCACCTAATTAATCACCCAATATTAATAATATATGATATGAATCATATATATGATAGGGGACACCACACCAAATTCAAACTGATAGGACACTCTCACACAGAAATAAAAAATTTCTTAGATCTCCCACCACTTATGATTATATCCAAACACATACTGCCCACACACACCTGGGCCATCTCAACACATAACATCCTTGTAGAACACACATGAGTCATCAGAACTCATCACATTGCATCATAAAGACACCTTAGACATCAAAACACAATTCATAACAAAGATACCTATGACTACAAAACAAAACTCATCCAAAAGACATGTGGGACTACACATCAAAACTCGCCCCAATAAACTTGGGCCACTATCTCCTAGACTATGGAGTGAGGAAGTGTGGGTGGGTATCCATCCATACCCTAGAAGTATGTTTGGAAATACCCCCACCATACATGACTATGTGGTTGTCAGACCATAGTTCTCAACAATGGTGGGGTGAGTATATAAAAAACATGAATATACAATATATATAGATATATATAGAGTTACAACCCACATTCCCATCCCATGGGTTTAAAAAAAAACTAACCATATCACAAAATCCAAACATGATCACTTACGCCTATAAATTCATAAAATCCCAAAAACAATAGAGAATAAAAAAACTCATAATTAGTATTTAATCAATTTTGGAGAGTCTGTGTTTATTAACAAATTTCTCTTTAAGAACCTCTCTAATTTATGTAATCAACCTTAGATAGCATTGTATTTCATTTAGAAAGATCCCTTGATTCATAATTCCATCCCATTAGTTTATATATAAACATTAAACAATTAATTAAAAAATTACATCATCATTTTCTTCATAAAACATGACCATTTGATAATAATAACATGCAATATTAAATCTATTAATTTATGGGTATATATAACTGATGAAACCACATAGTATAAGCATAAAATCCCATCCCAACTTTCACACCCACACTATTTTATAGGAACATCCAGTTTCACAACCCCACTACACAACAACATATCATCCACTATCCCCACACACATCACAATGTAGATACCATACATCACATCAGTCCCATGCATACTATCTAAAACCAGTAAATAGATCAAATCATATACCACAACAAAACTAATTTGTAAATTTAGAAATGGATGGTCTCTTATCCCATTTCACTTTATAATATATGGTTGTCATCTTACAATCCATTAAGTACTTGGTAATTTAATTAATTAACCACCTATAGGTAATAAGCCAATTGAATATTATGTGTTTTCCAATAACCAAAAAAATGCATTCTATAGTTCACAATGTATAAGTCCAATCATTTACCACCAACAACCTATGGTTCAGAGGGTAATTTTCCCGTACAGTTCACAACATCATACAATTTAAAAAAACCGAACGAAAGAACATCATGTTTTTTTACCCTTTATATTTATTTTAGATGATTTTTATTATATTTATTAAGATGAAATAAACTATTTCCACTCAGATAAACATTTATTCACATAACCTATGTGATACACAATCATGAAAGTGAGAGTAAATCCTACCTTGAAGAATTATGATCTTCAAAACCTTGTTTCACCAAAAATAGAGGTTCACATCTCTCTATGGAAAAAACAAACAAACTAAAAAAAATGCTATGTGACACCAAAGAAAATTGGTTTGGAACATGTGGTATAAATATAATAAATAATGAGTTAATTAATGGAGTATCCCATCCTTAGAAAGATTAGATACATAACTAATAAGATTTGAAATGGTTTAGCTGACCAATAAAGGAAGATCTCATTAAAAAATCTATTTTAAATTTTCTAAACGTATCTATACATTTTAGATATTAAGGATATGATTTACCAGCATTGAAATGGAATTAATTCCCCTAATTAGGTAATTAAGACCCATTTTTATCATATATTATTTGAAAATAGAAAATATGATTTTTTTTTTGAAATACATAAAAATTAATGGAAAATGGAAAATTGTTGGAAATGAATCAATTCAAGAATGACACACTTTATGAAATGAAACACCACCTAGATGAAACAATATGATTTATTGAACAATTCCAGGATGAAAAACCACCATGATGACACAACTCTCGAATTGAAACACTGCTAAGATGACAGACCTCCCAAAATGACACCCCTAGGATGACACAACACCATGAAGACAATCATCTAGTATGAAACACTATCAGGATAACACTCAAATAGTGTGGAACATAACCAAGATGATACACCACTTGGATGACACACAACTAGGATGACACACCCCTAGGATGAGACACCACCAGAAATGTCACACTACTAGGATAAAACCCCGCTAGGATTATGGAGAAAAAGAATAAAACAAAACTAGGATTAGACACCTTTAGAATGATATACTGATATAAAATTGAAAAACAAGAAATTTCAATAATTGTTGAAATGAAACACCATTGCAAACTGTACAATTGGAAATTTAAAAAACTCTTGTAATGAAACACTACTTTAAAACTAGAAACCAAAATGGTTTGAAAACTATTGAAAGGGAACCCATAAGAAAACTATAAATATTTAAAACTGTTGATGTGAAACACCATGGGACTGAGTCATTTGACCCAAAAATACCCCAGGCTACCCTCAGATACCATGAAGATAATATTTTTGGCAACGAAACCACCTAGAAGTGTCAAACATGTACACTATATTACAATTTTTTAAAATATTGAAAATCATATTTTGAATGGTATTAATGACTAGGAAAAGTGATTCTTTTGAAGTTTAAATTCTTGAAGAACACATTAATGAGTGATAATAAACATAAATATATAATGGATGTTGAGAAAATAATGACATGTTTATCTGATAGTATTAGTTTCCATGAAATTGGTAAGTGGATTAATGGTTTATGGAATGTTTATCTAATATTACTAGAATTACTGATTTATCAAACATATTTTTCAAACTAAGACATCATTTTTTAAAGTATGCATGTTTTCATTAATGTCTTATGGTGATCGATATATTCAAATATTTATAATACGACATTAAGAGATAGTTTATATTTGATTTGTGATAGAACATCTTGTGGACTAGTGAACTCCCTTATGAATTTTTGGACAATTAATTTGGTCAAAATAAATTTGTGAAGGATTTATGTTTTAATATTAATGTAATGGATGATGTTTAAAATTTTATTTTTATACGATAAGTTGTGCTGACCAATACATTTTTTGAAAAAACATGGAGGATGTTATGGTCAGTTTTTAAGGATTTTATGACCTGTTAAATGTTAATTTCCATTCATCTATCATGTAAAATACATATATAATAATCATTGCTTGGAGTAATATATGAGATTGTGGCATAAATTTATTAATGGATGAAACAATAATTTTCATGTAGGTATATTTCAATGTGTTCATAGTCTAGAAAGTAAAGGAGTTACTACACTCTATGAAAATAATCATGAAATTTTTTATCCATGCAACATTATTTTTGATAACCTAGCAGCCTTTTCACCCATTACATATTTACGGTTTTGTTCTCATTAAACTTCTCCAGATCTCAATTTTCCTTATTAGAAATGATCTCTATAACTCACCACAATTATCTGGTCTTCTCTTCTATATTTATGTATTAACTCTCCATTAATATTATCCTATTTACAAACCTAGTTATGTGTTATTCTATATATTATTCATATCTAACTTTATCTACTAAAACCCTAGACTTTTACACGTATCAATACAATATTATAATCATAGTAATGCATCATATTACTATCCAAAGATTGTAATGTCAATGGTTTTGGAAGACTAGGTACATAAAATATAAAATATGGAACTAGATAAATCATTTCATTATTTAGTCATCATAATGTGATCCTAACATAAATTGTTCTCATACATATTTATCGGTTAACCTAGGGATAACATGAACAATGGGATGAGATAAAAACCCAGTAAGGGTTTAATCCTAAGAATAAAGATTAATCACATTGGTTAGAAGGAATGACATACTGATATAAAAATGTATAGATCATATTGGATGATAAAATATAAACATGGGATCGTAAAAACATTGATTCATAGTAATTTAGATGAAACATAAAGCATAATGTTTTCAAAAGTCAATGATTCTTTCACAAAGGGGAGCACAAGTCTTGGTTTCCACCAAGATGGTTGCACATGGTAGCACGAGTCAAGGCTAACCGCTAAGACCGTTGCACAAAACATATCATCAGACTCAAATTTACCCAATTAATTAGAGAACTATATGGGTGAACCCATCATAACATCTTCTTGAATATTATTTCCAAAAAAATAATCATACATAATCACTCACATATAAACATAATGGTACCCATGGAATGAAATGGGTATTATAATCATGTCATAAAGCATAATAAATGGGTGTATTATAAAAGTGTCCATGAAAGAAATGATTTAGAATATACATGTAAATATATAACGGAAAATATTAATATATAATGGTGTGTGATTTAAATAAGAAGTGATGACATGTAAGGATAACATTTAATAAATTTTAGCATTAAAACATTTTAGAGCTGTTTTAAGGAAAATACAAAAGATAATTCAAAATAGAATGGGGAATAATCTTTTATATAAAACCAAAAGTGAGCCATGAAAGATTTCATAATTAAAAATGTGTATTATTAAAATAATGTTTTATTAATAATTTATGATAGAGTGCACTTTAAATTGAGTAATAATTTGGGATGTTCTCTTAAATGGGATTGCTTACAGGGAAGTATTGAGGAGGGAACTGCTTAAAAACATTTATATCCTCCAAAAATAATGATGAGTTGATCATGATACATGGGTTTAGAGAATGTAAAAAAATTTATAATATTTAATGAAAAATAAAAGATAACATTATTTGGGAAAAAATAAGGATAGGGAAACCCGAATGAATAATGGATGATAAGCAAGAATTCCTTGCCTTAAGTCTGACGGTGTCCTTCACTTGATCTTAATGTCCTAGATAACTAAATGACATTAATTAATTTGTATTTACAGAACTTATAACCCAATGTATTAATTTATTATAACTTTTATAGGATAATTAATATCTTTTTTGATGAGTTAAAATGTTCAATTTTAGTTTTTGGGTGTGTTTGTTTCCATGGTTTTCATGAATGATTAACTTATGTACCTGTAAAAATAAACATGTATTATTAAAATGGTTTTCTGTAATTAAATTTGTATGTTAGTAATGAACATATAGAATATATATTGTTTATAAAAATCATTTGGTTATTTTGAGTGAAGATAAATCATTATATACAACTTTAATGATAACGTTTTTGGTTAATTAGCAGGTTTTAATCCCAATGAACACATATTTCATTATAAATTATTATAACATGTAAGAAATAATACATAACATTATATTAGAAATAATAAATATATTAATGTCTGGTTAAATATAAAAATGGTTCCATAACTATAATTGAAGATGGAAATAGAAATTGAAAACCTGTCATCCATGAATGTGAAAAGTTAACACATCCTGATGATGCTTTCATTTCTAGAATAAATGGTGGGAAAATTATAGATGATGATGAATTATTACACTATAATAAAAAAATTCTAGTACATTTATGGTATTGTATATATCATAAAATTTGGGTGAAATGAGGTGAGGAATGAAAAATAATGAAATGAACATGAATGGTAATGAAAGAAATGAAATGTGGAATTTATCTCTTGAATTTATCTTCCTTGAGAACCTCTTTAAGGGAGAGGATTTGGTCTTTGGAAGGTAACAAGAGATTATGGACATGGGATAGGTTATTAAGAAGGTATTTAATTAGAATTTTTACCTGGAACAATGATTTTGGGTAGTGTAGAAAAGAGGGTGGTGAGGGTTGTTTTTATAGTGGAGGAGAGGCGAGTTTTCTCAATATTCATTTTATTATTGTTTTACTAAAGACAAGAAAAATTATTGATTATTGTGACAAAAAATAGTAATATTTTAATTTGAGTTATAACCAAAGGTTCTAACATCATCCATCACTCAATAAACTAGTTTATTTAATAAATAATATATATTTAGACCAAAATTTCTTATTTAACAATTCGCCACAAATTCATGTATTATAGAAAAATCCCTAAAATTCATCCCAACAAATTTTTGACAGGTATAAGTAAATATTGGACTCCATTTCATGAAAATAATGTTCAATTAAGGATAATTATAATTTTAAATTAAAATAATAATTATTTTGAAAAAAATAATATTATAATTTGAACTTATTTTTAACACTTTGAATAAATTAATTAACGTATCTTGAAATGACATTATAACATTATGTCATCAAAATACATATTTATGAATAAATTTTAGTGAAAATATATAATTTTAAATAATTAAATAAATCATAAAATTTAAATTCAATATACATGAATCACAAAAATACCAACACTATGATATAATTATATCATATTATCACATATAAGATGAATAAATTTTTCTTATAAATTCTTTGATAAGGTTATTTATTTCCTTGTAAGATTTACTACTCATAAAGGGGAATATAACTATTCATAAGGGTAAAAGTACTATTCATAATGGTCAGTTACTATTTACCAAAAATTAAGTTTGTTTTATTGGACTCCAAACACTTTACTGATCACAACCATGTATGTAAGCTTTTTGAAATGGAAACCACAAAAGTGAAAAACGATGTAATTTTTTTTCAAACCCCTATTTTGGAAATATTTAAATATTATAACATATATATATTTTATACTTACCCATATTGAGGATTTTATAACAGAATAAACTTGGTTATCACTTTCCCTATTTAAAATTCCATGTGTGCCCTCTCCACCACTTATAAAAGTCCAACCCCTCTCCTCCTCCCTTTAAATTTCCAATTTTTTTTTTTCAGAAACTACCTACCCGAATACCGTAATTATTCCCTACCCACATCCTATAAGATGTATTTTTATTATTAATCACTTTTATGAAGTCTTTTAGTATAAACATAAAGAGGCTCTCTGAAGAAGAGGTAAATTATTAAACACAAATATTTGTTTTATTTTTCTTCCACCTCATTAAAATTAAATTAAGATATCTTAATAAAACAAAATCAGTATCCAATATATAGTGAGAAGTTATTGTCTTAATGTCAAAACTCATATCTATATAAACATTCATTAAATGGGAAATGAATTTATTTAGCGTGTGTATGGTGGTCTAACACCTTGCGAAGCGATGTAATTAAATTTCCATAAAAACCATTTAAGGATTGATATAATGATATTTTAAACAAATTTATATTATATTTATGGAATTATTATTCTTATTAAATTATTATATAATAGAGAACTTCATACACAACATTATATTGGGGGATAAAATAATCATTCTCCTATGTATGGAGGACTACCCCCATGAACCGATGTGATTCGTGTTCCACTTAGGATTAACATTAAAGGTTAAAAAGATAATGTTAATTGATATATGTGATATTAATTCCCTAAACATAATTATTTATAAACAATATCACATATATCTTCCTACCATAAAATCATTTGAAAAATAATAACATCACTTCTGTGTACGTGTGGACTACTACCTCCACATAGTGATACCAAATGATTTCATTTTATTTTTATATGGATGGTAATAAGAATGTATTTTATTAATATTAATTCTATATATAAAATAATTATATTCGTTAATGGTTAAATATAATTAATTTTCTTTTCAATATGTCCACCGAGACAAAATTGTAAACATCATTCATGCGTACATACGACTTACTATCTCCATGAATACTAGAATCAATTTTCTATCCTAAACTAGTATAGAATAATATAATTACATGTATAGTGAATATTTAAGATATCAAACTAATATTTAAAATTATATAGATTATTTATCAAATTTTAATCCAAAAGTCAAAAAATTATCAAACCAAAACATGCATAAAATCAAATAAATTATCACACAATATAGTAATTATAACAAAGAAATGTTAATAAAATAGTGATAAAAGACTAAAATTAAATTATATATTATCCGAGAGATATTTTAATATTTTTATAATAGATTTATAATAGACATAAATTTATTGTAATGAATTTTGGAAATCATATGATGGTAATAATCCCTAAGATAAGGGTTTCCCATCTCACTTTTACTTTCATGAGACATATTCAATATTAACAACTTATTTCTTTTATGTGGTGTATATACAACACATTTTATATGTTATATGATTAATAAAATTTTCTTCATGGTATTCAATGATATATTTGAATATATTTATTTTAGGGGGATTATGATTCAAAAGCTATCAAAGTGTTAGTCTTTTCAGTTACATTCTCATTGTTTATCAGGATTTATTAGGATTTAATTTTTGATTACGAAATATAATGATATCTCACAAATGAAAGAAATGAATTGTTTTTCAAATATAGTTCATAAACATAAATTAATGAAATATTACCATTTTCCTCTATTGGGTACATAATATCATCACGATTTTATTATAAAAATCCTAAATTATTTCTCTCTTTGTCTGAAAATTCTTTTTCATCGAATATCATGTTTTCATAAAATGTTTTAAAAATTATTATAATGTTATATAAATTAATTTTTTAAGGAATTATTAATAATTTTTTTCTTTTTATAATTTTTTGGGATAAGGATCTTAATTTCATTTTCTAAATAATTCTGGTTTGTCTTTTACAAAAAATGTGAAATGGATATTTGTTTTAATTTGTATAAAATGTATTGATTTTTTTCCATAATTATTAATAATTGTTTTATTTATTATTTTTTATGTATTGAATTATATTTTCAAAGAAAATTTTCTTCAAAATGTTTTCATAAATTTAAGTTTTTTTATTTTTCATTTTGAAAATGAAACATAAATTTTCCCAAATAATTTTAGTAGAATTTTTTTGCTATATATATTTATCAATGAACAAAAAACTCATCATAACCATTGATACATTAGGAATGTGGTGTAATGGTACCATAATTATTATATATTTAGTTATTTTATGATGATTTTACTAGGTTGTACTATTTTATACCATTCACCATATTACTCTGAATGGTTCCTGATATTGATTAGTGATTGCGGAATGTATTAAAATTTAATATACTAGTTTTTACAGTAAATATTTTTATTGTGATTATGTTTCACCCATTTCATTTGTGGATTTTTTCTATATTATTATTTGATGTGTGTGGCCTAGAATTACATTTCCTCCTGATTCATCAAAAAGACTCCTAAGACAAACCAACTAGCTAAATTAAATATATTTTAACTATAAAATTAAATTCTATTTTGAAGAAATTTGTTCACGTGTTTCCAAATTCAAAAATTATGAATTACCATATTGTGAAATTATTTATTGATATTCCATGGGATTATTTTTTATATATAATATCCATGGTTAATTTTCAATAATATTTGATTATTATATGGAATTATTTGATCACCATTAATTCTTACCATATTATTATTACAAAATTTATTTAATGGTTTATGTTCCTATTATATATCATAAAATATTGATTATAATTAATTTTTTGTGATATATTCTACTATAAACTTAACCTTATAGTGGATTTGTACCCCCAATTTCTTTTGTTTCTTTCATTAGGGTTCCATTATGTGTATTATGACTGATACAAAAGTTTAACCTAGGGGAAATAATGATACAATCAAATAATGTTCTATTTTTTATTTTATATTTTAAATTGAAATGTGAGATTCACATATATATATATATATATATCTTTTTTATCAAGACAACTAAACTATATTGAACATTAAGAAGAGATTCATTTTATGTTATTCCAATGTAACAGTGAAATCACTGACTCTAGGATACTAGAATCAGGTTATTTACATGTCTCATTAATTAAAATACATAATTCTTCATGTCTTTGAAATGTCTGATAGACATTGAATTTTTTTTGGCTGAAATTGAAAAATTTTCATCTACTAGAATTTATATTATTTTCTTCATCCAGTGAAAAAAATTCATCTTTAAATTTTATGCCCCTTCACTTTTCACAACTTAATGTAAATATTTATCGAATATAACAACATAAATCTCACTTTGTTGATCATATAATTTCTGTATACAGTGAAATATTTTTCACCAATCTTCCCTATCATTAAAAATCCTTGTCAAATAAGAAATTATTCAATGTTAATCCATTATAAATTCCTAATATAACCACCTCTTCTACATTGGGAAATTTAATTCAATTGAATTTTTGAATATAAGTTAATTTGAACTTTTTTATCACTATATCTCACTAGAAGATGTTATTTTAACATATTCATCCTATTATCAATATATAATTATTTCTGATAAACATATGAATTTTCATTGTGGGGGATTAAAAAACATCTATCATCTAAAACTATGACCAATGGTAACATTTTTTATATACATTTTATGTTATAATTCGTATAGTTTTGGGACCATTACATAATATCATTCAAATTCATACAATTTATAGTTCCAAGTGTGAATATTTAACTTTGTATTAGATGTGATTATGATAAATTCATTATGAATGAACTATTGTTTGTATAGATACTCTACATTTTTATAAATATAACATGAATCATGAATGTCAACATTATTTTTGGTGCATTGAATATAAATATATCATCGTTATAATATTTATAAAAACATACTTAATATTCTTCAGTAAATCATAAAAAATGTTTCTTAAACATCATCAGAAGAATATAAGAAATGTTTCTCAAACATAAAAGAAAAAATTATTACTTTTATAAGAATAGATTCTGGAATATATGTGGAACACTTCTCAATATTATAATAAAATTTTATAAATATTATTTCATGAAACTTCAAAAAAATATCATAATCTTCATTAAACAACCACCAAATATAAGGTGATCATTACCTTACATTCCTTAAGTATTAATCCTATGGTGTCAATAAAATCTTTCATATGATTTTACGTTATGTATTTACTATGAATACCAAACTACTTTTATTTATTTGGTGATAACTCTAGTTTTAATTCCTCTATATAATATTCAATATATCTTCAATATCTTTATCATAAATTACATTCTTCGTCAATTCCGAATGTCATTTACCATGAATTTTTATCTTATAATATTTTATTATATTTTTCCGAAAACATTTCCTAATAAATTTATTGAATAAAATTTGTGGTAATATCTTAATTATTAGATTAATCCTCAAAATTTCCTTATAAGTTCCAAATATCATCTATAAGTAGATCATTCATCTTTGGAGCTCATTCAACCATTTGGTTGACCTTCTCGAATATGTTCATTTTGAAAAAAAATCCTCTCAGAATATACATGGGAAAATTTTCCAAAATCATAATCATTTATAGAACTACAAACATTTGAAACAATAAAATATATCAATATCATCATTTTATGGGTTCCTCAATAGGGATGTAAATTCCATTACTATTACTAACATGTATCTATTACCTTAAATTGATAGTCTTTTTGATCATCTTCGAGGGACACAATAATGAAAAAGTATTGATCTCAAATATGGTTATAATCAATTAATATATATTAAATATGATATTCAAATATGGATTATCACATGAGGTTTATACATTATTTTATCATAATAATTTTATATGGGTTATGAAATGTTCCCAATATGTTTATTGATTTAATGAATTGACCATTGAGAGATTATCTTGATATGTTTGTTTTGGTATATATTTATTATATATTGATATTATATATGAGGAAAAAATTGAGTAAAAAACATTTATGAATATCATTGAAACTCCAAGGATAGAGGATCTACATGGAAATTTTAATATAAATTAATTTTGGATATAGTATGTTTCTTTCCTTCAAAATATTGTCTCTAAAGATTGAATACTAGTTAATATTGAAAAGAAAAAGGTGGTTAATGAATGGATAAAAATATTTAATATAACATAGATATATTGTTTTGTTTGGTTAACTAGATACTATTGGTGATTTATCCAATTATTAAACATGTTGATACATTATGGGATAAATTCCCATTGTTAAAGGAACATAAATAAAGTTTTAAGGAACTAAAGATGTGATTAATCAATAAAATATTATTATCCTTAGAATTTGGAGAGTAATTACTTCATATATATAGTGATTAATAAAAAATGATTGATATGTATATTTATATTGAATTATAGAATTATTTATTTTTAATCAAGGTAGTTGAAGACTTATAAATTAAACTTTCCAAATCATCATCTTGATATGAAAACTATAATAGGTAAATTGAAAATATTGAGTTAAAATACTTATAAGGAATATAATATAAATATACTGATAATAAAATATTGAAATATATATTAGTATATAATTAAATCTTCAAGAGACATAGGCAATTATAATAAATATTCCATGATAATGACTATGAAATACACTACCACCCTATATTGGTAAACATGGGGGCCAATGTGTTAAGTTGAAGGATCACAAAGTCATATAAATTATGAGGATTCATAACGATCTTGAAGATAATTTGTGTTGAATTTGTAAAATTTTCTGTAATTTTTTGTAAAATATATTTTCCCAATGAATGTTGTTTTAAATATGGAGAGAAAGAACGGTGATAAAAGCCTATAATGAAATTGTTTAAAAATAAGAATGTCTGAAGTTTGGAATATTTATTTAATAACATTATAGTATAATTCACATGATTCAATCATGTTTGATAAATTTAATGACATTATGTAAATTATCACTATCAACTCTTTTGATCAAATGGGGATTTGAAGTCCCAAACAAGTTGTTCAGATAAAACCATTTTGTGATATTAGATAGATGTGAAGAAATTTCTAAGGATGATAATTTTAAAACATTGTATAATATATAAAGCCACTTAATTTTTTAAATGATATAAAATATTAAAATGTAGTTGATTTTGAATAAGGTAATAAAATTTCAAATGTTTCCAAATTTAGGTTTTGGAAAAACTATTTGGATAGAACATTATGAATGTGTGAAAGAAGTGAATGAAGGTTCTCTAATGAATATGTTTTTAATGCGGGGATCATTAAAATTAATCAATAAAAAATCTATCTAGATTTTTTTTTATGAAGAATCTTCCAGTGAGTTTGGTGAAGGTAAATTTGTGAAACAGTTTTTTAGAAAAGTATTCAGTAAACATGTATGCAAATAGCATGATTATAGAAAATTTTTGGGTATGAGAAACCGATGAATTTAAATTTCAAAACTGATAGACATAATCAGGAAAACATTTGTTCAGTAATTTTTTTCACTATCCATCTAGTGATGTATGATGAAATATTTTCATAATATAAGTCCTCTATTGAAATTTTTATAAGAGGCAATTACTTTTTCATCAGACAAAAATAATCAAAAACATTAGTAAGACTTAATTACTTGATGTATTTATGGATGAGTTTATTTGATTGTTAAAATATTAAAAACATTCAATGTATCTTATAACATCATATTAGACTATTTTATTCACACACAAATTTTTAAAACATATAGTTGAATCTTTTTTTTATATAATGATGTTTTAATTCAAATGAAGTATTTAAATGTTGAAACAATATAGTCAACCATCATTAGTTTGTTCTTGTGTTTTTTAAAATGGATCTAGAGATATTGATAGTGTACAAATTAATTTTCTAGATAGAATACAATATATAAAGTATCAAGTGTATAGTTTTGTTATAGTCATGGTAATGTTCAATGTTATGATGTTATGAGGAAGTGTTGGCTGATGCAAGTTCATCATATAAATCTATAATGGATTATGTTTTGAGAAGAATTTTTATTGGAAAACTTTTAAAATTTACTCCATTAGATGAAAAATTCCTTGAAGGTGATACACAAAATATTAGAAAATTTAGGATGATTGGATAAATATTTTCTTGAATAATTTTGGGATAAATAATTTCTATATTGAAGATTGTTTTTGGAATGATGTTGTTGAGTGTCTTCAATTGGTTTTTTATGTATTTTAAAATGACTAAGGCTGAAAAGATCCTTAATTCATGATCTGAAGGATTTTAAAAAATGTTTTTAATTTATTGACTCTTTAAAAAAGATTCAATAAACTTTGAGAAGAATCCATAATTCTTGAGAAGCTTCCTAGAAAATTTATAATTTGATAGAAATTTATCTTTGTAAATTTTACTGATTCTGAAAATTAAAATACATTATCTACTTTCCCATTTTGGGAGAGCCTATATAATGTGTGAAAATATAAGGAACCGACCTTAATACATTACATAATTTTAAATTTTACTCAATAATAAAAATTATTAAACATGTATGATCTTTTTGAGTTTATTGTTTTAGAGAATTAGGATACCTTACATACATAACATACCACAATCATACCAGAGGATACTACTAAAATAAGTTTCCATTTCTTTCAAAATATTAAACATTAAAGCTAAAAACATGATTTCATTGAAAACCCTCCACATTATTCATCACAAAACCCTTATTTCTGTTACCAATCATTATATCCTGTGACAAACATTTCAATACTTTAGATGATTATAAAAATCAGTAAGGGATATAAAGAATGAAATCGTAAGTCAATTGATAACATAAATAACAATAAAATCCATTATCATAAAAACTCATTTGCATAAAAAATCATGTATTTTTCATGGAAACAATTTACCCTACCACCCTTACATTTACCCTTACTCATGGAATAACCCTTTGGACAAATTCCATCTACAGAGAACCCAATACATTGGAGAGCTCTAATGGTCCTCACCCGTCATATCTTGACCTATAATATGATCAACCCAACATATTTTGATCTATAATGGGCTCAACCCAACATATCATGATCTATAATGGGATCAAACCAACATAAATAATGTCCAAGGAACATATTATGTTATTGAACTATCATTAAATCATGAGAAACCACTGATGTCATATATATAAAAACAATCCATTGGAAATTTATTAAAAAGACTATTAAAAGTATTTTAAAAGGTAGGCCCCTTAAAAATATAACTTGAGTGTGAATGAATATAATGGAATGAATATGTGTAAAAAATAGAAATAAAAATAACACAACATAATATAAAAAAATTATCACACCAAAAATCTTAATAACACATAATGGATAAGTAGAAGGTTAACCCAAAGATTGGAAATTGGGATAAGAATTCCATTGACTTGGGTTTTTCTTACATACTATTTTCTAAACCACATATATAATGGTTAAAAAAGTGTTATAAATATTTTACAGAGACATATCTATATTTATAATATTTTATATAATCATTTCACTACACGATTTCACACTTTAATTATTATATTTTGTTCCTTACAGGGTTTTGGGTGCGTTTCGTTACATGATTTTCATGATTGGTTGATGAGGAATATTCTTGTCAATTGGATGTAAAACTACATAATTGGAATAGAAAAATATTTACATATTTCAATAACTATAAATTTTACCATTTATCAAATTGATGTTTGATATGAATATATTCAATAGTTAAAACATTAACGATGTTCGTTTAGATCATTTTAGTGGTTCTTTTATAATAACGACCCCATTTTGTATTATAAATTAAAACCATGTCTAAAAACGAATTCTAGAACCATGGATGATACATAATAAATATATTATAACTTGGTCCAACCATAAAAATTATTTCATGACCAGACTTGAAATTATTAATGTAAATTAAAATCACATAGCCCATGATGTTGGTAATTCGACACATCGGAGACAATGTTTTTATTCCTTGAAAATGCGGGATAGAAGAAGAAGAATGATCATGAATTTTCACTGAACATGATAAAATACATAATATAAAATATTTTTGGAGAATTATTACCTCTTATTTGAGAGGATTTTAGGAAAGAATAAGAAAATAAAGGAACTCAAAATAAAATAATAGTTGAGAAATCCCTTACAAAAATTCGACAGGCCAACGACTATGAAACATGGTTTTAGAAAAAATTAAAAGGAGAGGGGAAAAAATTCACCCATCCAAAAATGAATCATAATATGGAATATATCAACAATAAGATTAAAATAATAACTTGGTATGGATTCATCAATTTTATACCACATAAATGTGAACTTGAATAGAAAAAGAATAAAGTTGAGAATTTTCATACCTTATATTGTAACTCCTAGAACATTAAGGTTGGGGCTACGAGGGCTTGAGTGAAACTTGGGGGGAATAGTAGGGAGGTAAGTAGGCAATATCAACGTTGTTGTGGAATTTTGAATGAATTTAATGATTGAATCGGTTGGTTTTTATAGAAAAATTGAGGGAATATTTTAATAATTTCTAAGGGACATATCATTAGTGGTATTTGAAAAACCATCGGCTTGACCATGGTATTTGCCCATTGTATTATTCACTTGGGAAAAAATATCCTATTTTTCTATACACAAGTGGAACAGAAATATGACATCATTATTATATGATTATTACATCATTAATGATGTCATTAAACAAACTGAATCTCAGAACTGTATTATTGTTATTCATTGAAAAACAATTGATTCAGAAAAATCCCAAAAACTCACCATGACCATTTTTCAATGTGTAAAATTCAAAAATGAACTCCATTTCTTGAAAATAATTTTCTAAATATTAATAATTTAATTTTTATATAAAATCATATTTTACTAAAAAACTCCAATTTTAAAACTGTAAGTACTTTTATACCACATTGTAAAAATTTACCAAGATTTCATTATCTTAAAGCCTTAAGAAAGTAAAATAATAATAAATTTACTATTCATTAGGGTCATATTACTATTCGTATTACTCTTCATCATGGTATGTTATAATTCACAAAAAAAAATGTTTGCCCCATCAGACTCCAAAAAACATACACAACAAAACTGTAGATTACTATTTTTTAAAATTAAAAAAATAGAAGCTACATAATTATGTTTAATGGATAGTTATGAATATATACATAAAAAAGATAAAGGCATTTTATTTAATTTTTTAAACCTTTGGGTGTTACATTATCCCCACCTTCTTGAAATTGCATCTTCACCATTTTATTTACTCATTAAACATGTGAGGGTAACTTTACCTCATAGAATTTTTAAATTCCCCTGTTTCTTCTTAAACCATGTGGTTTCTCCAAAAAACTTTTACCTGGTCGATTACTGTGTTCCATAATACATGTTCCCTTCGATGAATAATAGGAAATTTTTTCTCTTCCTTAGAAAAAATCTTTTCCAGATGAACTTCTTCTAGACTCAGAACATGTGTTGAATCTGGAACACACTTTATCAACATTGAATCATGAAAAACATCATGTACCTGAGATAAACTCGAAGGAAAAGATACTATGTATGAAAATGGTCAATCTTTCTCCTTGATTCTAAATTGACCAAGGAATCAGAAAAATAGCTTTCCATTCATTGCAAAATGCATCACACTTTTACAAGGAGATAGTTTCTGAAAAACATGGTCACCTACATCAAAATAGAAGTCCTTGCTTATGTTATCTACATAACTTCTCTGCCTACTCTGAGCTGTCATCATGTGCTACATTATCATCTTCAATTTCTCAGCCACTTCCTCTACTAATTCTGATCGAATAAGCACCCATTCCCTAAGTTCATCCCAAGAAACAGTAGTTTGACACTACTTTCCATACAATGACTCAAAAGTTGACATCTATATACTTGAATAAAAACTGTTATTATAATTAAACACAACTAATAATGATGTTGATCTTGACTTCCCTGATTGTCCATTGATCATTCTTGAAGCATATCCTCTAATGTCTGAATCATTATTTTGGACTGCCCATCTCAGTGAATATGAAATGTTTTACTAAAATTTAATTCTGTTCCCAATGACTTCAGAATCCCCTTGAAAAATATTTAATTGAACTTGAGATCCCAATCAGATACAATTGAAAGTGGAACTCCATGTCACCAGAGAATTACGTTGAGGTACATTTGAGAAAGGTCATCTAATGACATTGTATCTAGAAAAAACTAAAATGTGTATACTTTTTCAGCTGATCAACAATAACCAAAATTACATTATTACCCCAATACTCATTGGTAGTCCAAACATAAAGTCCATGGATATATTCTCCCACTTACACTCTGTCACATTCAAAGGATGAATATCCCCCTTTAGTAACTGTCGCTATACTTTAACCTATTGACATGTAAATCATTTTACAGTAAATTACGTAATATTCCATTTCATTCCATCCCACCGGTAATACTCTTGATGGTCTCTATACGTATTAGTAATCCCATGATGAACATAAAATTGAGAACTATGAGCTTCAAAAAACAGATATATCATTAACTATGAATCACAAGGCACACACAATCATTTTTCGAGTCATAAAACAGAATCAATATTAAGGTTAAATTTTGGAAACTTACCCATTTTAACCAATTATTCCTTTTCCGGTTGCTCACAGTCTTCCTTATGCACTTTCTTAATCATGTATGATAACGATGACTATGCCGAAACCTAAAACAAAATAGATGTATTCCATGTACCAAAAACTTCTAATCCAAAATTCATCAAATCATTAATCAATGGATCATGTTCCAAAAAACACATGGTTAATGATGAATTGTGTTTTCAACTCCAGGAATCATCCAATTTGTTTGCCTTTCTTAGATGATAATTGATCATGTAGTTATAATACTTTATTAGTTCAATACATCTTCTATATATCATGTTTAATTCTGTATCAGTGAATATATACTTCAAACTTTTATGGTCAACATATATTTGAAATTTGACTCCGTATAAATGGTGCCTCCAAATTTTCAAAGGAAAAAACCACAGCTGCCTATTCCAAATCATGTGTGGGATAATATAACTCATGTGGTTTTATTTTTCTTGAATCACATGAAATTACCTGATCATTTGACATTAGAACACAACCATGTCCCTTAAATGATGTATCATTGTATATGCCAAAATCACCATTTTGGGAAGGGAAGGAAAAAATTAGAGCATTTACCAATCTCTTCTTCCATTCCGGAAAACAAATATCACATTATTTTTTCCAAACAAATTTTTACCACATTTCATGTTATCTTAGATAGTGGGATAGACAATAGTGCAATTATTTTTATCAAAACTTCGATAATAACCTACTAAACCAAGAAAACTAAAAATCTCTATATCATTTTTAGGTCATTTCCAATCATCAACAAATTTTGTTATGGTAGGATCAACTTTTATTCCATCCTTATTTACCATGTTCCCAAAAAAGAATAATTTTCAACCAAAAAATAACAATTTCTAAAATTTCTATACAGGTTCTTTTATTTTATAGTTTTCAAAACAACTCGTACATATTTCTCATGCTCCTCTTCACTTCAAGAATATACCAGAATGTAATTAATAAATACAACCATAAACATATACAAGAAGTCCTAACATATTCTATTCATAAGATCCATGAATAAAAAATGGGCATTAGTTATCCCAAAATTTATAACTTAAAATTCATAATGGTCATATCTAGTATGGAACACAATCTTCAGAATGTCTTAATCCTTTGAATTCAACTAATGGTACCCTGACCTTTGGTCAAATTTTGAAATATACTTCTCTCCCCTAAGCAGATCAGAAAAATCATCGATGTGAGTTAAAGGAAACATGTTATTAATAATATTTTTATTCAAGTCTCCATAAACGATTCAATGTCTCATTGAACCATCTGTTTTCTTAACAAGAAATATAGGAACACTACATGGTGATGTGTTGGTTCGGATGAAGCCTTTATCTAATAATTCTAGTAACTTATTTTTTAATTCCATAAGTTCTATTTGGGCCATTTAATAAGGAGGTTTGGAAATTTGATTAGCATCAGGAACATAGTCAATATTAAACTCATTCACTATATTAGGAATGACACCAAGAAAATTATCAGAAAAAGCATCCAGGTATTCATTTACCACTGGTATATCATTAATCTAGATAGTTCCCTTATCTTCAAATATATGATCATGATAACTTTCATTTCCATCCATTCTAATTTTCTTAGCTTTCTGATATGTTATTAATTTTACAGGTACATTCTTGTACACAAATTCAAATTCTTTTTGAAAAAAACTGCTTTTCCTCTGCAATATATCTTAACATGATAAAAAGAAATCCTATCCATACCAAGAATAACATCAAACACTACTAGAGTCAAAAAAACATGGATTTTAGGTAAATTTATTGCATAGATGAGGATAGGTGGATTATTATATTATCTTATTGTGATTGAATTTCCTCTAGGATGTTTACCATGATATATGGTTTGATTCAATGAGGTTGAATTCCGATTTTTTATCAAAATATATCAGAAATGATAAAATGTGTATACCGTAAATAAAAAACCAAATTTGAAAAATATGAAAAAACATGAAATGTAACTGAGGCCACCTCATTTAATAGCTCAACTTCTACTGAAGTGGTTTCAAATTCCAAACATGTATTTATTATATTGATGATTCCCTGCTTGAGTAAATAGAGTTGGAAAAACATTAGAAAAATGACCCAATTCTGTATAGTAATAGAATCTCACCATCGACTTCTTATTAATTTTAATATCTTTTTCCATGAACTCACAAATCATGTGTCCAAACATTCTACATTGGTATCATTTCCCAGAATTTAAAGACATTCCCCAGTATGCCTTTCAAAATTTTTTGCAAGAAGGAAAATTCATTTTCATTCCTCCAGACTTCATTGACGAGTTCTTCCCTGTTGCCTTCCTACCAGACTACTTTTTATTCTTTTCATCACGAGGAACGTATGTTTCAGAAATCAACATATCAACTTTTTCTAAACAACAAGAGAGCTTCTCATAGACTTTAAACTCTTGTGGGACCAAAGATCGTCACTAAAATGATTTGAAACAAGAAAAAAATCTATTAATTTTACTTTTAAAATCAAGAGTAAAATCTGGTACATACCTGGCCAGTCCTGTATAATTGGCTTCATATGTTGCCACAAAATAATCATCTTTCTACTTCAGTTCCAATAATGGTCTCTCCCTTCTAAGTCGAATAGTTTTTTGGAAAAACATTTATAGAAAAAGACCCCTAGAATCATCCCATTCCAAACTGTCCAGATTATCCCATTCTCTCGTATTCTTAACCAGAAACCACACATTATTAGTTTCACCTTCAAAATGATAAATGGATAGTATTACTTTTTCATGTTTCGAACATCCCATGACATCAAGTATCTTTTCTAGATCATTGATCAATCCTTCAGGTATAACTGGATCAACAACTCCAGTTAATGCTTGAGGATGTTGCCTCATAAAATGCTCGACAAAAACATGATTTTTCCAAGTCGATCATGTTTCTCTAAATAATGAATACCACCCCTATTTATTTCTTTACTCAACAAAGTTGGTATTATCACAAACTTCTATGTTTCGATTCCCACCATTTCAGGATGTAGATTCAGACAAAAACTGGCTATTGGTGCCTTCCTACATCAGCTTCTCTATTTATTATGTGGAGAATCATTCTGTAAAAACATAACTTATATGATGAAACATGGAAACCATTTAATTGAACAACATTTAAAATTATCATTGTGTAAAAAGCAGTTATTTTATTATTTAAATATCATCCCAACCCCTAATGCTATCTAAACCATCATCTGATACCAACTATAAGGACCCTGCCTCAAAATGTTACTAAATGTTGAATTTTAGTAAAGAATATACATTATTACACATTGAGTATCTTATTAAGTTATAGTTTTAGATAATTAGTACACATTATGTACATAACATTCAATAATCATACAAGAGGATACTAATGAATACAATTTCAATATTTTTTTTCAAAATATTATTCATTAATGCTCATGACCTTATTTCGTTGAAAACCCTCCATGTTATTCATAAAAAATTCATTCTTTCTATTAAAAATCCTTATATCTTATGAATAAAATTTTAAAACATGGGATGAGTATAAAACTCAGTAAGGGATATAAATAAAAAAATCATTAGTCATGCGATAACATAAAAACCAAAAAACCCCCATATTCCTAAAAATTAATATGCATAAAAACATCATGTCTTTTATTTGGTACATAGTCACCATATCAACCTTACATTCACCATTAAATATGGGAGAACCCTTTTTCAACATCCATATCTAGAGTAACCAATGCATTGGAGAGCCATAATGGGGCTCACCGATCATATCTTGAGTTGTAATGGGCTCAACCCAACATATATTCACATATAATGGGATCAAAAAATTATCTTGAGCTATAATTGGCTCAAAAAAACATAAATAACTTCCAAGTAACATATCATGGTAATTATGTATCTTGAAATCAAAATAAACCACTCATTCCATATATATATATATATATATATAATTTTTTTGAAATATAGTAAAGAGACTTTTGAAATGATTTTAGAAGGAATGATCCTTAAAAATATAATTAGAGTGTGAATTAATATAATGGAATGGATATGTGTATACAATGTATATTCACATAATCAAACATAATATAAACATAAAACCATCCCATCAGAAATATTAATACAACATAATTGATATGTAGAATTTTATACCAAATATTCGAAATTCGGTTATAAATTTTGTTACCATAAGTTTGACTTATATAAAAACTGTTTAAACCTAATTTATAATTGTTAAAATATAGTTATTAATATTTTAAATAAACATATACATTTTTATAATATCATATATGATCATTTAATTTCATCTTTTTTCCATTTAATTGATAATATTTTGTTCCATGCATTGTTTTGGGTGCCTTTGATTACACGATTTCCATGATTGGTTCATGAGGGATATTCTTGTCGATAGGAAGTAAAACACCAGAATTGGAATGGAAATGTATATATATATTTTTAGTACCAGAAATTATACAATTTATCATTTTGATGTTATATATATGGATGAATCAATTGTTAATACATTAATGATGCTTGTTTAGATCATTTTAGTGGTTCTTTGATAATAATGAAATCCTTTGGTTTTATAAACAAAAAAAATATGTAAAAAATAATTCTAGAACAATGGATGAGAAATAATATATATTTTATAACCTGTTTCAACCATAAAAATTGTCTCGGGTTGAGTCTTTATTGAATTAATGTAAATTGAAATCACATCGTCCACAATGTCGGTAATTCGACACATCACAAACAATGTTTTTATTCATTGAATAAGTGGGATATTATAAGAAGAATGATGATGAATTTTCCATGAAATGATAACATACATAGTATACATGATTTTGGTAAATTTCATTCATATTTGATGATTGTATTTTAGGAAATAATAATAAAATAAAGGAACTCAAAATTAATGAATAGTTGATAAATTCCTTAAAATAATTCAGCAACCTAATGACTATGAAACATGGTTTTATCCATCATTGAAAAGAGAGGGGACAAGGGTCACCCACACAGAAATGAACCATAATATATATTAGATCAATAATATGATGAAAATAAGAAACTTTAATGGATTTTTGAATTCTATACCACATAATAGAGAACATGAATGGAAAAAGAAAGAAGTGGAGAATTGTCTTACCTGTTAGAGTAACTCCTAGAACATATAGGTTGGGACTTTTGGGGCTTGATAAAACCATGAGAGGACTACTAGAGAGGTATAGAGTCTAGATATTCGTTCATGAGTATTTAGGAATGAATTTAATGAAATATTGGGTTTGTTTTTATAGAAAAAGGGAATATTTTAATAATTTCTAAGGGACACCTCATTAGTAGAATTTTCAAATCCATGGGCTTTACCAAGTTATTTTCCCACGATATTAGCCACTTGGGAAACCTAATATCTTATTTTACTCTACATAATTTGATCATTAATATTATATCATTATTACATCATTAATGATGTCAATAAACACAATGAAACTAAAAATAGTATTTTTACTATTAACCAAAAACAATAGTTTTAGAAAAAACCCAAAAATTCTCCCTAACCATTTTTCGACATGCAGAATTCAGAAATGTTCTCTATATTATGAAAATATTTTTCTAAATATTAATAATTTAATTTTTTAGGAAAATCATACTTAATTCAATTAATTTTTTTTAAAATTATAACTACTTTTATTTCACAATGAAAAATTAACCATGATGTCATTAACTTAAAGCCTTAAGAAAACAAAATAAAATTACAATTTATTATTCATCAGGGTTATATTAATATTCATGTTACTATTTATAACGGTACACTAAAATTCAACAAAAAACAAGTTGGTTCTATCAGGCTCTAAATAACATACTGAATACAATTGTAGATGATTGTTTTTCAAAATTCAAAACCAAGAAGCTGCTAAATTATGATTAAACGCCACATATAAATATCTATATTAAATAATGTTTCATGAATTTAATTTATTTTCTTAACCCATTTATTGTTATAGAAAAATACATCATACAATAAACTGTTCACCCCAAAAATATGTCAAATTACTATATATTTGATGTTATAAATGAGTTTTCAACTGTATTAGTCTTTGGGTTGAACAATTTCATACAGAGATTTCAATCAGATATTTTCATTGTTTTTCAGTTCAAATAACAATTAATAGAAATAAGACAATATTTCCATATATATTTTTAGGCATAATGGTTTTATTAAACCAGATAGACTATAAGTTATAATAAATGTGGATTTTTAAGAAGATATTGAAATGTGATTTCATAGGACGGAAGAATACATAACAGAATAAAAGAATATCATAGAATTTCTAGAGGAACTTTAATGACGAAGAATTTAGAAATATAAATTTCATTTATACTGGATCATGTTTTTATAAAATAATCTTTTAAACTAATTGAGGTTAGTATTATCATACCTCTTAAGATATAGAAATAGTCTAATGGGAGTTGGCTCATTGTTTTATTTACTTCATTCGAATAGTGTTCTTTTATAAACCCATAGGAGTGATCATGGTAAGGATTTAGTTTCTCACACTAAGGAAGTAACTTGTAAATATTTCACTCATTCCATACATTATCTTTTTTGATTAATTATGAGATTGTTATAAAATTAAAATGAAAAGTAACTGCAATATATCTCAGTAGCTTAAATTCATAAATTTAGAATTTTGTAGAAGGCTACCACAGATTCAACCACCCCTTTTAAGTGATACTAAAACCCTCGAAAACATAAAATCAAATGATCGTGGATTTATAAATGATGTAAATATGAATTAACATGGAAGGGGTAACATCATTTATTTTACATTTAGTTTCCCTTCGATCATTATTAATGATGATAAATCTGGATCAAAATGGTGAAAAGAATTTAAAAAATATTATTAATGCTATAAAATATTCAATAATGGTATATTTTTCTTTTAAATATGTTGTGTTGATGATTGGAAAGAGACAATGTATACCACCAGTACCTATTATGTAAAATGAATTATTAGATGTTACTCATAAATTAAATTTCTATATACATCATAGTAAGAAATTTATTTATATGGATGAAAAGGAGAAGTTATTATGGTAAAACATGAAGATTGAAATTGATGACAGTGTGTCTTGATTTTGTTTATTTCAACAAGAATAGGCTGAGAGATGACATCAAAAGGGTGTGATACATCCTTTATATATTCCAATGTGGAATTGGGAAAATATTAAAATGGTATTTTTAATAGCCTACAATTACATGTAAGAAAAATTATTCCATATAGTTTAGTGTTGATCTACATAAAAATTTTTACCATTTCATATCAATAATTGGTGATTTATCCTTTAAATTTTTTACAAAAAACTTATATCAATAATGTTTTGAGACATCTAGGTAATACATTTTTAGATGAATTTGATCACGATGTTCATTTCGAATGAAAATTTTATTTGAGTATTTTAAATTCCTTTGACATTGATATACAATTGAGAATCAACTACCACCCTCCTCAAATGGGAAATAGAAATGAAAATCAATGACTTAGAAGAAAAATTAAGTTCATACTCGCTAGAAATCGAATAAAAATTTGAAAAATAACTCTCTCTTGTAAAATGATTGTAAAAAACATCTTGCATTAATGTATATAAATAAAACCTTATGAGACATTTTATGGGAAAACATGTCATACCTAACAAGCATGGATGTTGTTAGGGAAATGAGGCTAGTCGGTCCAGATCACAATGAAGAAAAAACTAATAAGGTGTTATATTTCTAGAATCATATCATCATACCTCATAGAAGACAGAAATGATATTTAAATAATCAGATAATCTAATTGAATTTCCAAGTACGAGATCATGTCTTCTTGAGTGTATCCCCATTGAAGAGAGTTCTATGTTTTGGTAAAATGGTAGCTATATCTATAGTATGTTGGATATTAGCCCATTTTTCATGGAATTTGAGTTATATCTTAATCATTTTTTCACTCGACATCTTTAATTTACCCAATGTATTACATTTCTCAAAATTAAGGAAATACATTCCGAACCCTACAATTGTTATCCCCACTGAGAATTTAATGACTGAAGATATCTTTTCAATTATAAAGAGGATATATAAATTATTGAAACATGATATAAAGTGTTGTTGAATTAGATAAACAATTTTGTGAAAGATATTTATAGGAATATTTTGTGTAATTAATAAGGAAAAACTTCTATTAAGAGTTTTTGTTTTGACACACCCAAAATATTGTGAATGAAATTATTTAGGAGGGGAGAATCTAGGATCTTGGATTCAACTAGGGTAATGTTACTATTATTTATTAAATTGTATAATAACATTAATTAAATAATTTATGTAATAAATAATAATTATTTTTTAATGAATTAAAATTAATTAATCATATAAAACATATAATACATACAATATTCAATTTAAAAATTGTTTTCGAATTTGGGAAACAAATGCATAATTTTTAAATTGATAATTAATTTTTTTGATAATTATTTATCACATACACAAATATTTATTTCCATAAAATAATATTTTGTATTGTAATAATGAGGTTGAAATGACATTAAGGTAAATTTTCATTCTATTTTTTAAAGATGTTTTTTGGTGAGTAATAAAAATTATAGTTTTTAAAAATACAATAATTATAATGACATGACTACGAGGTTGTGTAGATATAAAAAAATTATTAAACTATATTTTGAACCAAATTATTTTATGGAGTAAAATAATAAATTTAAAAATGTGATAATTAATTTAGAAATAAATATTAAACATTTTAAATGAAAATTTTCTTTTTATCAGAATAAATTTTTTAATTTATGTAATTAAAGTAATGGTTGGAAGGATCCAATGTATCTATTATTGATTTAAATGAAAAACCTTCATCCATTATTTAATAAAAATAAGAAAAATTTTGTGTGAATCCATTATCTGAAAATGTAACTGATCTGAATAAAAAAATAAGAAATATTTTAACCTAAATGTACCCTCATCTAGAATATATAAAAACCCATTATCCCATAATTATCTATTCTAAATCCCTTGAGTAGTAATATCATATCAAAATCAATATAAATATCCTCTTCACACTTTTTATAAGGTTATATGGTGTTCCCCTCAAGATTATTGATGTTACCTTTAATAACCATGGTTCAGAAACACTTCTTTACTATTATTTCAAAAATATTTCAATTTGACAAAATTTTAAATGTGAAATGATACTAAAGATTAAAATTATAAATTACTTGACATATTATTAATGAGATACTTCCATTACCTATGACTATGATCCTTCATAGGCTATCATAATACTTAAACACTTCGACATCCATGAAACAACACAAATATTTTGTAAAATAAAGACAATGTGGTTTCAAAAAATTGAAATATATCTCTGGGTACCAAAAAAATTGATGAATGAAATTGATTAAATACTACCAGTTGTAATTACCACAACAAATGTTGAATGTTTATTTACTCTACCTTAACATAATGGACAACTAATGGGGAGAATTGTACATCTAATTTAAAAATCCTTGGGAAAATATTTTTTATAATTCATGAATTGATTATAAAGAATAATGGAGGAATATTTTTTATTTATATCCATAAATTATATAATTACTCTACACTATTGCAAAGTTATTATTACTAGGATATGGTTTCTTTTTATGACATTATGAATATATTATTGTTTCTAGGATGATTGTGGGATATTTTCCTATATTTTAATATTGTTTCATTAAATTATATAATATTGATATTACTAATATTACTACCCTCACTATTCATACATAGATATTACATTGTGGTAAATTAATATTCATTACACAATATAAATATCCATGCTAGGATTATATTGGTATAGTGACATTGGAAACATGGAGACATAAAACACCAGTTCAGAGGTGAACTACTTCACCTCCCACTAAGTTGATAATAAATAAAACCCTTCTAAGACATATAATAAAATGTTTCTTTCTTCATTACCCATTGAAACAAACAAAATAAATGGATATATATGATGCTCTGTAAGGGTAATTAAGGAATATATAAACATGACATAATTATAAATGCTTGATAACATGAAAATATAATTTCAATACCATACCAAACATATCATATATCATAAACATGATTCATGTAATTAATCATATAATCTCATAATACATGAATAAAAAATTAATAAATAACATTTTCTATCAGTGATTATCCTCCCATGTGCCCTATATTTTCGGGTTTGGAACAACCTCCCATGTTCACTTTGAGCTCAAAGAACACTAATCATTACCTAATGAATTAGTGGAATATATATTCCCCGCCAATTATATAATCCAAAAATATGTTTTCAAAAATATTACAGAACATTAAAAATATCAAAAACCATGAAATTAAAATGGGTTTTATAAACATATCTTCACAGAATAACACATGTGAAAGAATTGGGTTTCAAAAACATTTCACCATAGCACAACCCAGGGAAAATGAATCGGTCAAATAAAATTTTCTCATTATAATCATAATTAATATAGAAAAAGATGAAGGTTGGTGTTAGATAATATCCCAACAAGTATGGAGAAAAATAAAAGGATGACATCATAGATGGAAAAAGATTTTGAAATATCACATAGAAATTTTCCGGACGAAAATATACTTTCCACATTGAAATAAATTTTATTAAGTTAAAAAGTATTTTCTTATATGAGATAAAACAATTTATTATATAATAATCTTTAGTAATTATAAATTATGATTTTAATCATTGATTTTTCATGATGGAATAATATTTCCTTCATGTCAAGCATATTAAAATAATGATTACTTTAACATTTTGTAAAATATTAAAAGGTGTATGGTTTGGAATATAAAAATAAAGTGCATTTTAATTTTTTAAATTAATACATGGGTAAAAATTTATTTCATCAATAAATATATATTAATAAAAAAATTCTTTCATTTTATTAAACATTCACTTGTAATAAGAAGGATGTTTGACCAAATATATCAATGTAATTTATTCTCTTAAAAACATTAATTCGATATCGTGGAAAATTAATTAGTGGGAAATTAATGGAAAATATTTATTACATATAAATATTATTAGAATAATAAAATTAAAATTATTATTTGTATTTATATGCTAACATCTCATCATTGGAGACATAATCATAAAAAATCTCGAAAAACATTGACATTGTAACAAAAAAATGGTTACCACATCAGTATTTTTTTATTCATAACACCCATGAAAGGAAAAAAACACATGGATATGTAAATATCTATTAAATAAATAAGGATAATAAAAAAATACATCAATGTGTAGTATATATACCATATAAAAGAGATAACTAGTGAATAAGGTTTGTGTCTTTCAAAAATAATAGTGTGATGAAAATCCATTACCACTTGGATTAATTTTGATTTATAGTCCCTAATAATGAAAAAAATTATATTGAAAATAAAATTTATTTAAATAATTCATATAGTTGATATAACTTGTAAATGAGTAATTATATAGGCTTAAATGAATAAGATTGGTTAATAACATAACATATGTGCCAAAAGATACAATTTATGGAGAAACTCCATTTGATAAAGTCTCTAGTTTCTTTGTACACATTTGAACATAAAAAATAATAAATATAGGTTTAGTATATATATAGTTATGAATAATATTCATATATATCATATAAAATTTTATTTTTATTCAACGTTTCACAATTAAAATATGGTTTTGGGTACTAATCTCTTAGTTTTCCTTGTATGTTTTGGTTTGGTTTTTTATATACATTTACTTTGATCATGGTTCTATCATCTATATAATTTTAAAAAATATATAAATATCATACATATTTTTTATATATTTATTTATATTTATCCATATTACTAATATAGAGGAAATTAAATGCATCGTTCATGAAGATGGTAGGTCGTATGTACGCCAACATGCTATAACCATTTCCCCGATGGATGGACCGAAATAATGTTAAATAATATATGAACATTATAATATAATTTTTATGTCATATATATTATATATTTATATTAATTGTATATATTTTTCAATAATTTTAACTATAAAATAGAAAATAATTCATGTCTCTATATGGAGGTGGTAGTACACACATGTGTATGGCTAACATTATCATTTCACAACAGATTCGATGATAACATGGTAGTTGAAATATTATAATTTGAGAAGTAAGAATATTTGTTAATTTTTATTCATAAAAATTCAATAAATCAGTACCTCATACCATGAGAAGAGGTGAAGGACGAAACTACATCGGTTCCTGAGGCGGTAGTCCGGGGTACACATGATCAAGAGTTTCTTTTCCCATGTGATGGAATGGGATATGAATATAAGTTATTAGATAAAAATAATAACATATTTTTATAAGTTATATAATTGAATTATTATATTTTAATTAGTCACATATGTTTCAATGTGTTTAGAGAAAAATAAAATAAGTATCTTAATTAATACAATTAAATTCACATAGAAAAAGGCTTTTGGAACTCTTATTAAGGACCATAGGATCAAAATTTCGAATTACCTGTATCAATATAAATTGTAAAATATTTTTGAGTGAAATTTTGGTATAATTTCATGGATACAAAATAATCATATGGTGTGCATATGTCAGGGGTGGAGGTTCACTTTTATAATTATGGAGTGACATTTTAGTAAATACCCAAATGTATTCATTAATGTGAGGTAAATATAAACCCATGTGCCACCAAAATTGATAAATATTTTATTTGATGGAATATATGGCCGACACACACCAAAAACAAAAAAAAATTAAACACAGTTTTACAAAACATAAATGTTTATTTAATGTGTCAATTTTATTTTCGCCATGATAATTAGTTTATTTAATTTATTTACCTAGGATATTTAACCATTAAGAATAATGATTTGTTGGAATTATTTGATAATCAATAAAAAGTGATATAAATTGAATAAATCCAATTTATCATGTTAAAATTCTATGTGTTTGGAAAATAATTGATAATAAATTCTCATGTAACATGCAAAACCCTGCTTTAACAATAACCACCATAATTAATTTATAATTTTTTAATATTCATTTTTCCCAAAAATTATGTTTAACATATTAAATAATATTAAATATTATTATTACTAATATGGAATCCATTTTCTTTAAATCAATTTATATACATGGAAGAATTGAATTTATAAATAAACCGACAAATGCAATGAAAAAGTGTTTTACCAAAGAAAAGTGTCCATACGAAGAAACAAAATATGTCAAAATATAAAATTAAATTATATCTAATGATAAAAATTGTATTAATAATAATATATATATTTCTAATTATAATTTAAAAACAACTTTTAAAAAATTCTAATTTTCCAAATTTTTAAAATTAAAAGAATGTTTTGAACAAAAATTAGTACTTTTCGTTATTCATAAATAAATTTATCCTTTAAATTTTTTTAGAAAAATGAACACTAAGATAATTATTTAATTATTATTTAAAACATGAATTTTAGATTTTTAAATTAATTTACTAAATCCATAATGAAACAGTTTAAGAATTATTATTCCAAATGTGATAAAACCCATATTAGAAATAAATAAAATTTTAAGTCTAAAATTGGACTGATTCTTATTCCATGACTTAAATAAATATAAGATAAATGGAATAATTTTTTATTGAATATATAATATATAAAATAAAATAAAATAAATCACCAAAAGAAAATAATTTTATATATTAAGATAAAAACTCATTGTGTTCATAAAAATAGTTTTTTCATATAAATGTTTATTTTAATTTCAAATGATTTTTATTTTCATTTAGAATAAATTGAAAACCAATGAATTTAATTTATTCATGGGAAAATCATCTATTTTTCATAATTTATTTATTTTTATTCATACCCTTTTATTTAATGGAAATAATCTAACTATTACCATAAATAGTAACATTTCATTAGTATATCAATGTTATTTTAAATGTGATGTTCTATGAAACAAAAGATGCCAATGAAATTAAATTTTATTTGAAGTCAAAAAGATTGTAAAACCTCTATTGTGTTACACTGTACCCCGTAAAATAATTTTCACCATCTCAATGTTCACCTGACCTTGGAATGCAAGGGTTTGAAATTTAAAAATTACAATATGGAAAACCCATATCAAGAAGGGGTTGATAAAATTTTCTCTTAAATGAAGGAAATGAAAATACATAGCTTATATAGAATAAAAAACCTGTCATAAAAATATGATTAAATAATTTAGGAATATTTACATTGATGAGAAAAACAACACCTATTTACTTTTAGATATTTGTAGAGAACAAGGTTAGTATTATCATAACAACCAAATATTTATAAATCAATGAATGGCGAAAAGACCATTGATTCATAGGTAATTAATGTAATAGGATAAAATTTTCATATAAGGACCCTTTTCCTAATGATGGGGAATTAATTTAATATTATATTGTGAATAGAATTAATATACCTACTTGGTATATTTTTATTTGATAAGAATAATGAAATACTATGGTTGTTATTTGATCAATTTCCCCTTCATTTTATACTATAATAAATAAATATCAAGGGTGAATTTTAATACCAAAATAACTAGAAATAACCTATAAACAATAAAACAATAGAAAAAAATCTAACAAAAACTTCTACTTATCCTTATAGGATTACGAAACCCAAAATGGATAGTGTATGTTATTTATCAAAATTAATAAATTGAGATATAAATAAATACAACATTAATAACAAAACCCTCAGAAACAACACCTAATGTTCATCATAGAACATTTTAAAAATAACTAACAATAAAATTATTTTAAATGTTTTAGCCTAATATGTAAACCTAATGATTACAATTATTTAATCTCTTATTCTTTATAGCTAAATTTAACATTTATATCCAAATAAACTCAATCACTCTTTATGTCTCATGGAAAATATTCATAGTCCCAAACCATATAATCTTCAATATATGCTAGTCATTTTTATTTATTAAATGAATAACCATGAAATATAATGAATTCATATATTATTACATAAAAAATATACCTTTATTATTATAATAAAATCTCGTAATTTTCTATTTAACTTAGACATAAAATAATTAAAAAAATAATGAAATTCCATCGAAATAAAATTAATCAAAAAAATTGATTTTTAATCCAATAATTATCACTATATTAAAAAATATATTCCCCCTTAAAATTTAATCTTTATCTATAACATAATTTTAAAAAATATCATACTAATGAAGACAACACATTAGTCATTGATAAATTCTGAACCCATATCACCCTTTAGTTAATGGTTCTAGCCCTCTGACATTTACAGATGTTACAAGTTATCCATCTTATGAAAAATAGTTTAATACATTTTTAATTACATTGCCAAAAATATTATGAACATCCATGGAAATTAACATAATCAAAAAATATCATATAAACCATAAAGAGATTCAATACATTTAAACATATGAAAATGGAATTATTCTAAAAGAGTTTTTCTGGTTTTACATAAGTGTCACATATAGCATACCAAAACATATCTTATCCCACAATTTCATTAATAAAAATGAAATACCATATATTAATGACTCTGTTATCATGTTTATGAAAATTAACTTATGACCAACCATAAACTCATTAACCCATGATTGTATCCAAATCCAAAATGTTAGTCTTACCTAAAGGCGTATATGCATCAAAAATTACCAAAAACATATAAGTTTAATGATTATTTTAGCCGAAATACAATTGATAAAATATACATCAACAAAATAATTCTTAAATCCCAACACATAAATAATTCAATCCTCCCCCTCCAATTATTTTTAATAAATAATAACTTCCATGGTATATGAATTATCTCATTGATTATGGAATTGAATCCAATAATTGCAATGATTTCCACATACAAGAAATTGAAATTTTCCACAATTAATTACACAGTAACATTATTTTTATTCATAGAAAACTTTTTCCTCTTTAATAAATAAATTCCTTTGGGTGCCTCATTCCATATTTATGAAATTAAATGATTTTATTATTCTTTCTTCTATGGTCTCCACTATCTAATTAGTAATAAAACTCTACCATTATATCATTTTGTGATTTTATAGGTGGTTAAGGTGTAACATGTCAATAATATATCTATATAAGTGAATTGGAATAATCATAACATCATAATATCTTTTCGTCATTCAAATTAGTTTATCATTATAATTACATTGTACAACAATTTCAACATTGACATCAGCCCTCCCAGTTCTAGCCATTGAATGAATAAAAAAGATTATTATAATTAACAATAATCGTAGTAGTGAAACAAATTATTCATTATTGGTTTTATATATCATGAAACCTTCAATTAAAGTTTTGAAGTAACATGTTTCATGACCTATTCCGAAGGGGCCCGTGTCATGCTCTCCAATCCCACCTACAATAGGCCAAGGGATGGAAAGTAGTTCCAAGTCGAATACCACTAACATGAATGGCCTTAACATAATGTACCTATACACATGAAAAAATATCTAATACCAAAAAATGATGAAATATAAAACAACAGAATGAAACCATTAATGAATATATATAATCCGAAAACAATGGTATGAAAAAAAGAAATGGAAGGTAAACAAGGCCAAATACATGACCACCAAAATGATTTTGAAAACAAGACCAACATGATTATAATGATGCTGAAAACTATCATGATACAATAGGGACATATCCCAGATATTTTGTCTGACTAATCACTTCATCATCGTAGTTCTTTAATGGATCTATGAAAAGGTTAGTCATCTATATAAGACACAAAATGTGATGGGGTAACTATAACAATACATAGTAGGGAACCCTAAAAACAATAAATAATTCCACAAAATTAAAACCTCCAACTTTATAAAGGTATATTTCAAAAACACCTATAACAAGAATATCTATATATAATCAACAAAGACACACTGTCTCAAGGTAACGTCATGACAATAATTCCAGCGTAGGATTAATTCTTGAAGGTTCCACACAATACTTTCCTAGGAGAATACACTCCACATGTTAGAAAGCCCATATTATTTCTATCTAAGAGTTATTGATCTATGGGTCTCTCCATTATAATTATAAATAAAATGTATGAGGAGATACACCAAATATATGAGGACATCCAAATGAAGTGGGGGTATACCAAAATATCAATATAGATTAACCTGTTATGTAAAGGATTGAATTCTTCTTATTTTTTGTCCCGAAGTTACCAAGAACTCAACCTTTCATAAGAAGATGATAGAGTAGCTCACTACAGGGATCACAAAAGGATTTTATCAACTATATAAAATATTTCATTCTAAAGGGACTACCATATTATGTGTAGGAAGATATTTCATACTAAACCTCATGGAATTGATATATTGAATGAAATAAAAAGAAACATTACCATGATAAATATGAAAGGGGGTCCAATCCAACTTTTATGGAGTACACAACATGCTCTATAAGTATAGTAGGTGTTCCCTTGACATTGTGTTCTTCCCATGTAAATGGACTATGTATGTGTCCATGTGGATGTTCATAGCATGCCCATACACGTGTAATTCTACCCATGTCTATGTATATGACTTTTTCTATGTACATCGGAGATAGCTATGTCTATGTTGGAGTGAATTCCATGTAACACAAATGAAGAGATCCCTGGGAAATGTGGTACAAAAAAACACAATATAAATTATCCCACTATGTAAATACTAGAATCATTCATATTTTTTTCAATGAAGTTACTAAGAACTCCTCAAGGTATAAGAAGATCATAAAGGATGTCACTCCAGGCCTCACAAATGGATTATAATAACAATATCCATGAAATTGTTAAAGAGGGATTGATAACCTATGTGTCCTATGAGATTCTATAATAACCCATGGTGAATATATATAAGGAACAAACCCTAAAAAGGTCCATTATTCATAAGAAAATTGATTCAATATAATTTTTAAGGAGTACACAACATGTTCTAGGAGCAGAGGGTGTCTTCCCTTGGAAACGGGTTCTTCGCATGTAAACAACCCATGTTTGAGTATGTGTAAAAGTACATAGCATGCCCATTCTTGCATACTTCTACCAATTTATAACTACATGTCTATGCCTGTGTACATATGACCTTGTTGTGTCCATGTGGGATTACATGGAATGAAAACACTCTTGTAATCTTTTCCATTTATGGGTATACTCCAATGTACACACTAAGTCAACAGAGACGGGTCACATGATGTGTGCTAGGGGCCAAATGTTTTATGATCCTTACCTTCATTCTGAGATCCAAGTAACCACTAGGAGGTACCCAGATGGCATGTAGATATGTAGTAAATTCCATGTTAATTGAGATTTTTCCATAACCATGTTCTTCATAACACACATGATCACATCACATTCAACTTGAATTTTAGTCCCACTATTTCTGGGAACCAAGGATCTAATCTAGAAAAACCCTACCACTGTTAATAAACAGATTTTAGACACTCCAAATACAAATAAAATGATCATCATGAATCATCTGTTGTCTCATGAAAAATAAAATTAAATCAAAATCCAAAACCATATAATTTTATGCACCATCCTTCAGCGCACAACCATCATATTGTGGCGAGACACGATCTATGATATCTAATAATTTAACTAAGAAATAAAATCATAATGTTAAATTTCATGGTGTTAGCCAAACCATGTGCCAAAGGAAATATCCCATGATGAATGAAGAAATGGTTAATAAAATTAAAATTTATAACAAGATGTAAAAATCGATGAAAAATATTCTCATTGGCCTTGAGTTTTTCCTGTAATATTAACAAACAAAAACAAAAATAAATTAATCAAAATCAAATTTCCCAATTATTGGAAAACTCTAACACCTACCCATAATAATCGTGATTCAAAAAATAATTTATTTTTATATTGATCTGTATTTTTCATGGTATTAATAAAATTGGATAAATCAATATAGAATAAGTCACTACCTCAATTATGATTGATCACTAGAAAAGAATGTATCCCCAAAATTGTCATTGCTGAGATCCTATGATTCTGTTGCACATCAGTCTTAAATACTCAATATAATTGATTATTGTTAGAGAGATATCCACCAAATATAAATATAAATGTTATTAAATATATCTAGAGAAATTTGGATAACCAAATAATTCATCATGTTAGTTTTCATATCGATTAAATTAGGTTTTAGCATCAAATAATTAAAAAATAATTTTATTAAATTGTTTTTATTCATTTTCTGCCCGTTATGAATTTTCCACAAACATCCCCTTCCAGAAAAGCATATATTATGAAATAGGTAAGAAAAATTTCTGATCATAATAGTGCCCCCAAATTTTGTATATGGGCCCCCATTTAAATTTTGTTCTAGTATTTGAAGAAAATGTCATGCACATGAAATTTCATATATTTAATCTATTTCAAACATTTATTCTAGGAACACTAGGCCTAAGTATCATATTATATATCATCTCATAGTCTCAAAAGATATCTATAAATCATATAAATATAATACCTTGAAAATATGAGTCATTACATTTTCTATTACATGGGGTTTTATATCCCCAAAAGCCAAAACTTTTGGCAAGATCATGAGATGAGGGTACTGAGCATGAATCTAAAACTCCCGCTCCAAGGTTCTCTACTATATATTTTCATGATATTAGTAGACATTCAGTAAAATAATTTATCACTCATGAAGGATCATATTCTGTTGTTCCGTGTTCTCTATAGAGTACTAAAAAATGGTAGCTTCGTCCATAGTGTCCAGATCACCCCAATCGACAACATGCGATTAGACATGAAAGTGCCTCCTCATACACAACAAAATGAAGAAATAATGTACCTGGTATAACTAAAAAATTAAACCTATGATGTATGCCTCATGTTCTACGCTACATAGTATCTAGAAATAGGTAATGATCAAAAAAAATATCTGACCACCCAAGGGAAATCTCAATTATCCATGATGAGGTGAAACATGTGGGAACACCTGGTCTCCATCTTCAAAAATCAATGACAACTATCATCTTTTATAATAGTACATTATATAGATTTGTTCTCTCCTCATAAACTCATGGATGAACTATACATTCAGAGTGGTAGATATCACTAACTCTAGGTTCATGATTGATAATTATCCTTGGAAATTCTAGCAAAGTGATATCCCGCATGGTCTTATATATAAGTCCTAAAATGTTTCCATGAATATTGGGGAATTTAAACTATTTTTTATGAAAACTACATCAGTTTTAGGTGATCTTTTGATATACAGCTGAAGTCTATCATGAAATATCCCATCTTTTCCTCCAGAATTATAATGGTTTGTTCATCTTGTCTGTCAGTTTGGTGGTAACAATTAATGATCAAGCACAAAGGAGTCCCAAAATCCCCATGAAATCCAATCCATAATCTAGATGTGAATTGAGAATTATGGTTTAATATGATCATCAATGGAACACCATGGAGTCAGACTTCCAACTCCATGTAGAGGCATCCGAAGCCCTAGATTGAAATCATCCCGCAAATTGAAAGGAACAGGGACAACATGATATGTCAGTCTACGATCACCCAGAAGGAATAATTCCCATATATATATATTAGTGGTAATCCATTCATGTTGTCCATGAATATCCCATCCCACTACCACTATGGATCCTCAATGGATTAAGATATATCCGTTAGAAGATGGTGCTTATCCGTAACTTGAATATATGTAAGGTATCGATAGACAAACATTTCAACTCGCTTCTTCATCCATGGACACCAAAATAATCATAAAAGGTCATTGTACATCTATTCTACACCATGATTTACCACCAAATAAGATAATGTCAAACTCTCTAAAAAATCCTCTCATGATGTAATTGGCACCATCTCACATCAAATGAAATGTAATGCATGATCTCCTCATTTAAAAAATCTTTCTGGATAAATTATTATGGATATATATATAAGTAGGGTCTCACAATAGGTATCTTGAAGATGAGATTCCCTTACCCACATTAAAATATGAGGGGTAAAAATAATAAACTACAGGGTAGAGGCGCTATCTCTATTACCCAATGGATAACCACAACAATGAAAAAAGACATGATTATCTCTTATTGAGAGCATAGAATACCACATTCCCATTCCTAAATATATAGAAAATCTCAATTTCATAATATTAGAGGAAATAAATTCATTGTCTTTTTAAATTGTTAAGGTCTTTATGATAGATGAAATAATTGAGTCACAACTGCCTATATTCCAAGGTAAACCACTCTCCCATAAGGTATTTTCACCACTTATTTATTGTGATGACTACCACTCCTAACTCAAGAACACGGGTCACCAAGTTTAGATAATGTTTTCTCAACTTATGTGAACCATAGTAAATCCCTTCATGTCTCTATAATGGAACAAAAAATGATCGGTTACAAATTCAATGCATAACACTACATACTCGACACCCTCAAATGGTAATATACCAATTGGAGACCTCTTCAATATCTAACTCAACTCGTGGAAATATTACTGCAATTTCTCTTTCCACGTGAAAGGCTTCCAATTTCATGTAATATATTTCAAGGTAGATTATATGCATTAGAATATAGGAAATAATATCTAGTATTAGCTTTCCAACATATGGTAGATACACACATCCATCAAACTATTGGATAGATCCCAAGAACATACTCCCTAAACATTCGTCAGGACTACATATAGTCCTTCTACATAGATAACATGTCCTAGAATGTTGAACTATTGATTCTAATATTTGATCTTCTAAAGATTCCTATAAATATTTTTCTATCAATGTACATCTAGAACAATCCTCAAAAGTCTCAGCTGATCATCCTCATATTCTATGTACATATGGATATCATCAAGGATGACTTCCACAAAAAAGTCTCAAAATGGATGAATGATCATGTTTATGGGTCCCATGAACACTAATGAGGCGTTAATCACACCAAAGTGCATCACCATGCAATACTACTGACCATAAAGACATTTAAATGTCATTATTGCTACATACTCATCCTGTAATCGCAACAATTGATATCCTGGAATGTGTTAAACCGTCAAGAATAATATTCCCACCATCAATTAGACAATGGTTTCGTCAATCCAATATATTGTATAATTGTTCTTCATGGTAACCTTGTTTAATTTATGATAGTCAACACCTAACCTCAATCTCTTATCTGGCTTCTTAGTGAACAAAACGGTGGATTTCCATGACGACCCAATGGGTATAACAAATCCATTACATTTTAAGTCCTCTAACTTCACCATTTTCTCATGAAGATATGTCGGAGAAATTGAATATTCTAGTGTAGATATTAGTATTATCCTCTAGTGTAGATCAATTCTTATATATATCACCAGATATAGAGGTATGCTTGAAACATTTATAGGAAAAGCATCCCCATAATTCTACACCACAAGTGGGAACTAAAAAATGATAAAATTTGATTCCCTAAAGGACATTCCATTCAAATGATGAGTAATTAGATACTATCACTAATGTATGAGTCCATCCTATTCTATTTGAGATTACTATTCATGATTAAGGAAAAATGTGTCCCATATTTAAGCATAGACCACATCCTCAAATCGAAACTGTTTATTTGGTCATGAACTATGGATAACTATTTTATACCAATGATGAGGGCATAATGAATCATCTTTCCTATAAAGAGATCCCAATAGAAAAACATGCCTCTAATATTTAAGTCACATTTTCGACACAAGATTCCAATTTGTGAGTCAACTACAATAAGAACCTCCATGAATATGGGTTGAGTGAATAGATCATTCAGAATCATTATGTTATGAACTACATACGAGGAAAAATGGAATGAATATAAATTCTATATATTAGTTCTAAATATAAATTGAAATGAAAAAGATCAAAGAACGTATCACTTATAGCACTTCTAGGCAGTAAATATTGACTTTTAAGGAAACCCCTTCCCCTATCCTCTAGCTCCCTAAGCCAAGAAAGGACCACCATGGGTGGTGATGATAACAAGTAAAAGAGTCTATGACTCCTAGCTTCTCTCCTAGATCCTTTTACACATTTTACAGCATGTTGACCCACCTGCTCATTCCACTTTCACTGCCATAGTGGAAAATCTAATGTCTTCATGTTATCTATATAGTGGGTCAGAAAATCTCATATAAGATGTCCCCTATCATCAAATTATTATAACTAACTCTCATTGAGATAATTTGACCCATCTTATGAGCCCTGAACCCTATATCGTTTTCCTTGGGACCTCCTTGTGAAATGCCTCCATCTTTAAGGTCACTCAAACAGATGTCATATCCTTATTTATGAAGTATCTGCTCCATTTTTTCCATTTATGAAAATCACATCATAAATATTCTTAGTAAAAAAATCTCAACCACTAAAGTTTTATGTAGCACCCTAGCATGGGTTTCAATGCATAAATGTATTTCACTGGCTCAAATATCTCTATGAAGTCCTCAATTAAATGAAAGAGATAAGAAGGACTGATCTCTATCCATATCCATCATCTATATAGAGAGGTTAGTGAACATAGATGAATACACAACAAATGTTGTACTACAATGATGAATCTTTATACACTCATAGATACATACAAAAATTATTATATATGGAGAGAAATAATCTCTGAAAAGGCAATCAATGTCAGACCAAGTCAGAGTATCATCATCATATTTTTTTGTTTAGTAAACCCCATATTTGTCTTGCTGATCCTTGGGGAAGGCTCACTGCTAGGACCAACCATTAATTTGATGGTGTCCTGACTAGTAAAAAAAATCACATCACCACCTCAATCCATTTCTTAGACATATGTGGATTAGGTTCACCATTCAACCTATGGGGTTTCAATAACTATAAATCATGAAGTGAACTCAGCCTATGCATCTTATCAACTAATACTAGGGTTACCATATACTTCGCTACCGATGTTGTTATAGGTGGTATACCACTTGAATGTAGCACCTCAGGGACTCGTCAATGTATTAATGCCTCACCACTAATGGGATCATCCTCATGAACCTGACGTTGAATCCTAACAGGCATACATTATAATGGAATTCTGAAAGTAAACAAGATATATCATGGTCAATGAGTATATATGGAGAGATTATTCAAGAAGGACTTAGAAACCACAAACCATTATTATATGATGAATGCACCATTGTTTTCCCTAAAACCAGTGTTCTTATATACCAATATAAATGGAATGGAATAATATTCTTAGTGTATGGATACACATGCCGCCACACCAAAACTGAGGTCCCTAAGCTGAAATTTGAACTCAAATCACTTAACATTGTTCCCAAAAACCATTGTTATTGACTCTATTCCTTTGGTAGAATTCACTACATTTATAGAGCTCTTTCATGAAATATACACTAAGTCATGAAGCCAATCTAAAATATTCTAGTGGTAAGAGACTAGTAAAAAGTATGTAAATCACTATCATTGGAGGCCTTTTCCTAATATTCCTATACACACGCATAATTCTCATATTTCCTACGATGTGAAAATTTAAACTAAAATAAATAAACTATGAATACATACAAAATCCCAAAACTATAGATTGAAAACAAGTAATGAAAAGTATATATGGAAAAAAATCCCACAAAAATAATTGTGAAAACAAGACTAGCCAATTCATAAATATAGAGACTACTATGAAGATACATCGGGAAAACACCCAAGGATATCTATATCATTAAGTATTTCATAGTTGGGGTTCCTCAATGACTTCAAAAAAATGGATATTATCTTCACAATACATGGCACGTGTATGGAACCCCCATGAAGTGGTGAGTATAACAATACAAAGAAAGATACCTAGAAACAAAAAACGATATAAAAAAGAGTATAGGTCTTATCATCATAGGTATATGTTTATAGAACCTTTAATAAGAATATAAATATATACTCAAAAAAGAAGCATCATTTCAAGGTAATTTCAAAAACATAATTCAAACCTAGGATTAATTCTCAAGGGTTCCACATAACACTATTCTTGGAGAAAAAACTACACAATCAAAATAAAAAAGATGGCATCCATATGAGATGTACTTCTTTTCAGGAATCCGCATTAGAAGTTTATGTTGGAAGTATGAAGAGATACATTACATAGATGAGGATCAATGCATAGGCTATGGGGTATACCCAAAACTAAATCAAGATTAACTCATTACATTGAGAATCAATGACCATATAATGTTGGTTATAATGATACAAAAATCTCCACCTAATGCCAGAATATTATAAAGGATCTCACTGTAGGCATCATAGTATTATTCCAACAACTCTATCCATGAAGTCCACCTGATGGTATGAAAATCCTATATATAGCACCCAATTCCATTCTAACCCATATATAAAGGATATAGGGATTTTACCATAACTAAATGTTTCCATTATATAGAGGAAAGGGCCAACCCGTGTAAATAGACATTGACTATGTATGTTGGGAAGTATGAAGTGTTCCCATGATCATGTACTGCTGCCTGTATCTATTTAGAAGGTTATTCCCATGTAAATTCGGACTGACTATGTCCTCATGCGTATACAGAGTGCACCCATTTCCATGTGATCCTAAACATATCAATGTACCCTCTGTGGTGGTTGTCGTTATAATTTAAAAGGTTCACATTCCACGTGATCAGGGTCACACACCATGTGGTCTTTAACAACATCCCAAAACCCTAAGTGACACTACGGGGCCCCACACATCAATTAGATCCAATTAAATGTTGTTCTATTCTAGATTTTCAAGAATCCATGTTCTTTCTCCCATATATGCTCATACCGCCATCACATAGGTTTCATGTACCAATCTCACCATGAATTGGGGATCTACTCTAGTTAAACCATTCTGATGTCAATAATAAGATTATGACATCCCCAAAATTTTTAGAAATAATATGCACACATCACACATTGTCCTACGCTGAGGTAAAAGAAAACATGTATCCAAAACTAACTAATCTCATACCACAATTATCTTCACAAATAGTTCACGTCATTATGAGCCTCGATCTATGATATCAAATAGTTGTTCCAAGATATAGGTGTACAACATATGACTTGTTGGTGTTCATAGAAGAACATTCCAAAGTAAATCGCTCACAATGAATGATGAAATGGTAAAGAAAATCATAACAATAAACAATAAGAAGAAACCTCAGAAGATGTTCATCTTGGACCTGATTCAATTATATTAGAATTTCAAACAAAGTCTAAAACAATTATTCACAAAGAAAATACCATATTCCCAAAAATATTTAACTCGTACTAGTAATATACATGATCTGGGAAACTATTCCATAGTTGATTGATTCATGTTCATTATAAGAATACTAAAAAGGTAATATATACTAATGTAAAAATTATATACCAAAAATTAAAATAGAATAGTGGAATAGAATGAATCCTAACCATCATCATTGTCGAGATCCAATGATGTTGTTTCTCAGCGATTTTAAATCTTCGATCTGATTGATGTTTGTATGAGAGAGAACCTTTTTATCTCTCTAAATTGGGTCTTGAATAGCTCTAAGGTTATGTGGATAGACCTATAATTCAATCATAACAGCTTAATAACAAATGAAATTAGTTTACTTCATCCTCAAATAAATAAATAAATAAATAAATTTTATTTTTTATTTTCACTCCCTTGATGACCTTTCCAAAATTAACCCCTAAAGACATAGGTTACATATAACTTAATTTAATACCCACATTCATAACTAAATAGTTCCCTTGGATTTTTTATTCAAGCATGCCTTTATAATTTATTGAATTTTTTTTCTGAAAAACATCACACAAAGAATATTTAATATATTGAATATATTTCAAGAATTTATTCTAAGTACACAGGGACTCATAATAACACAACTTCTCAATTAATTCTCTAAAAAACCCATACAATATCAGAAAATAATATAGGGAAAATATGGTTCATTAAATTTAGATGATAATTTGTTATCTATGGTTAAGACTATTAAAATACCTTAGGATTGTTCATAAAGGGTTTTTGAATATCTAAAAAATACCACACAAGAGTTTTAAAATAGTTTTGTAGAAAGGCCTATTTTATCACCAGGTGAGGATTAAGGAAAATCCCAACAAACCATTTTATTAGTTAATAACAATAGGTATAACAATTCTAGTGACACCTCTACTTGATGTGTCCATGAAATGATATAATTTATAGGAAACTAGTTTCCCAATCCTTATCTAAAATTCCAAGATATTTTCTTTTTAATAGAACTATTCGTGTGGTTCTTAATTATGTTTTCACTTCCTAATTAACAAAAGTTATCTAAATCATTCTCTGATAAAAAATATAATGACCCGAAAATTTTTATATATAGATATTAAATTATTTTAGAAGAATATTTTTTACTTATCAAAATGATCCACTCTATTATATTATAATTTTAGTGTATTTATGACTCTACATTAATAGAAAACTGGATTATTGGTGAACAAAAACATCTAAAAATAAGTTCTTAATAAATTGAACTCATCATTGAAAAGTTATTCAAAATTACTTAGTTCATATCATGGGGTAGTGAAATATAAAAAAGAGTGAGTAATGATTCCATTGAATGGTAAAAATGGACTTATAAACATAACATGATCATAAGTGTATAAGAATGTCAGAATAAAATTTTAAAACCAAACCCCTCAAAGCATAGATCATAAACATAATTTGTTTTTTAAATATTAGAAGTTCATATGATATGAATCCTAAATTAATCAATAAGATTATCCATGATAGGGTAAAATTGGAAAAGACATATATTTTTTTAATACACATGAGAATAGAAATGTTTACATCATAGATATGCACCAAGACATTTTTAATATGTTAGTGTTGGGGTGACCACACATTCACCTACATTTTTCATCAGATAGCCTCCGGAATAAATTTTTTTTTCTTGGTAATGCCTCATATGTAGACTATTTTTTCAGTCATGGGAAAACATCTTATGAACCCAATTGTTTTATGATTGGGATACCCTCCCACACACAGATTGATATCATAGAATATAAATAAGCACCCAATGAATTAGAGGTTTTTATAGGCCCCACCCATTAAATAGTCTATAAATATTTCTTCAACAATATCATAAAAAATTTATCATCTAATGACCCATGAAAAAGAAACTTGTTTAATAAAAATTTTATGAAACAAAAACCTTGGGAAAAGAAACTGGATTCATGAACAATTCATAATATAATAAACTATGGAAAAGAAAACTGTTCCATGAAATTTTGTAATCATAATCATTAATCCTTCCAAAAAACAAAGATGGTGTCATTGAATAAAATACCTAGTAATTATTAATTAAAAATGTATTTAATTTATAGATGGTTAATTATTTTTAAATATCACATGTCATATTTCTCGTGGAAAACATCATTTCCATTTTGAAAATAATTAGTTAAAATATAATATTGTTTCAAATATTCCTAGAAAAATATAATATTAAAATAAACCTAAAAATATTAAAGGAATATTTAAATCATATAGTGGTTATAACATGAAAAAAATGACATTCATTTCATAAACATTAAGACCATTATTCCATTCAAATTTTTTGTAAAAAGTCAAAAGAGATTTATACATATAAAGACATGAAGAATAATTTGAAACCTTTTGGTAATAAGTTAAAAAGGTAAATAATACCTTTAATAAATAATTTTATAATGTTAAAAACTTTATTGAAACATTATTTGAAAACATTTATATGGAACAAAAACTATTTTTAAACGAAGAGAAAAATAATGTAGATTTTTTTGAAAAAAAAACCACTTCCATATTTTGAGTTTATAATGTGTGTAAAATTAAAGGAAATAATATATTCTATAAGGATAACTAGAAAATAATAAATTTAACTAGTTTATTGAGATTTATACCAAAATATATCATCATTGTATTAATAGTCATAAATAAACATGAAAATTTGTGGGAATGTTATATACGACCTTTAGCACTTTGGTAACATTATAATAACAATACCCATAAAAGAATGAATAATACATGAATCTGTATATCCCCATTAAATTAATTATGATAATAATTAATGATAATAATGGGAAGTATTTACCTGATATAATGGAAATAATTAGTGAATAAGGCACGTGTATTTTAAAAAAAATAGTGAGATGAAAAGCCATTACCAGCAGGAAAACTATTGAAAAGTAACAACCCATTAAAGAATAATAGAAAATGATACATTAAATATTATTAATTGAAGTATAATTAATATATAACATATCAAAGGGTCTTTAGATACAACTTATAAAAATTAATAAGTACATAACATAACTTATTCACAAAACAAGACATTTTGAGTAAATAAACTATTACCTAAAGTATTGAATTTATTCCCACATGATAGAAAATAATTTAGAATAAATATTGATTTATTATGAATATATTACATAACCAAAATAAATTATATATGATACCATATATTACATAAAACATCTTATTACCTATTTATTAACAATTAATTGTTAAAATCACATTTTTAGTAATAACAACTTAATTATTTTTGTATAATTCTTTTTGAATTTATGGTCAATTTTCATTGATATTGGTTTCATAATTTCCATAAATAAAAAAATTATATAAATTATTTATATATTTAATGAATATATAATTATATTAATCCATAAATGTTAATGATATAAAATGGAGTACACCATTCATGGAGAGAGTAGGCCATATGTATACATGAATAGTATTTCCATTTTCAGAAAATATAGATAAAATTAATGTTAAAAAACATATAACCAATTATGAAAATCATATATATTTTATAAAAAAATATTTATTTATTAAATATATCCTTATTACCATCCATGTTATTATTTAATAACAAACAAATCACATCACATCATGGAGGTGGAAGTCCACAAGTACAAACGAGTGATGTTATTTATTTACAATTGATTGGAATGTAAAGAAATTATATGTGATATTATAATTTAGGGAGTATTAATATTTGAATAATTTAATATATAAATTCTAAATCCATAATTATTTTTATCGGTAAGAGGTGAGGATGGGAAATTAATTACATCAGTTCATAGTGAGGAAGTCCCCTTTACACTGGATCGATGGTTTTGTTTACCATTAAATGAAAGAGGATATGGATATATGTTAATAAATAAATATAATTAAATCAATTAATATTTTTTATATTTTATATTTTTAAATTTTTATTATTATGATCTGAATGAATGTGGTATGAAAATAAGAAAAAGAATTATATTAGCATAGAAAATTATCTTCACTCAGAAAAACCTCATTTGGATCCCTTATTAATTAATATAGAATTGATATTTTTGGAATAAAAGTATATCTAGAATATAGATAATGATTTTTTTGAGATAAATTATAATGTGTAGGATACAAAAAATTTATTATGTGGAGTGAGTAATTATGGGGAGGGAGTTCCCTTTTATAATTTTGGAGGAGTGTATTTTTTAAAATTACCCAAAATTATTTAATAATTTGAAGTCACTCTAAATCTATGCGCCCCAATAATTGATAGATACTAGATTTTAGGTAATATATATATGATCCAGATGTAAAAAATGATAAATATGTTTTAATCATGTAGTTATATAACTTCAATGTTTACATAATTTTACCATTTTAGATTCTCAATAGTAACTAGTTTTAATTTTTATTGACCTAGGTAATATATCCATTATGTTTCATGAAACGAACCAATAAAGCATGCCTAGATAGAGGAAAAATGATATAAACCTACCTAATGACCAAATAAATATTAAAGGGTATGAATAAAAGTTCTAATAAGAAATAAATAACATGGGAGGCCTTTTCCCAATGTACATATACCCATGCACTCAACTATCACCATTAAAAAGTGAAGAGTAATAATAATAAAAGGAAATAAAATATTGATTAAGAACCATTCATGTTATAAACTATAGGGAATAAAAAATAATAAAGTAGATTAATCACAAATGAAAAGTGAAAAAGTAACCCCCACCAAGATAAGATATCTGGACTTGATGACAACTAATGGAGAAATGATGATAATGTCTAGCTCCTTATCTCTATGCATGACCACCATACACGATCGTTCCACCCTAGTATCCCAATGATTCATTGAAAATAATTCCATTTTATCCACCACAAAAATATTACATGAAATGTGTTGGAAAATACCTTCAGGGGTGAGTATATACGAACCTATTTGGATACCTTGAAAACAAAATTATGAGAAATAGAATATGATAGAAGTAATATACTAATAACGAAGAAGCTACATCAATCAGTATATGTAACACCCTTGCATTTTTCATATTATCTTCAATTGAATTTAATATTTCTGATATTTTCTATTATTCATAACACTGATTATGTCATTATTTATACACAACACCTAATTTATCTTGAATTTCATGCAACTATGAGTTTCATCATTATTGCGCAAAACAAACACCACTAAACTTCAGCAAAACAAAAAATAATATAAATATAAACTATTTTTTATGTATGATGATATGAATAGAATAAACTAATTTTGGAAATATACATACAATTTTCCTAATAAATATACATGTATTTTTCAATTTTTAGTTAATAATAAATTAATTTTATGTAAAGTAATTTTTTTAAAAAAATAAGTTTTCATAAAAATGAATTTTATTGATATTTTAAAATTAAATATTTTTATTAATTTATATATGGTTTATAAAATATAATTATTTTATTTTTTATATTATTATATAAATACTAACATATGGTGTAATTTTGGGATTTTCTAGAAAATATTGACTTTTTAGTGAAAAATGGAAAATTAGAATATTTTAAAAAATACCATTTATTTTAGATAAATTAGTAATTAAAATTCGAAATTATTTTTTATTTTAAAATAATAATAATTTATTATTTTTTAATTAACTAAATGAATTTTTAATCAAATTTATATTATATTTTACTATATGTTTTTTTTTGCATTTTAATTGGTTTTTCTGAAAACCATTTTAAAAAGAATATTGTTTTTTATCAGAGTTAATTAAAATAATAACTAATATGTAATGTTTAAAATTAAGTTTTTAGATTATTTATAAAAAATATTTAATTTTTATTAATAAAATTATTACTCTTAGACATAGAGTTAATATAAAATCTTATTGTTCTTGAAAATAATACACTTATAAAAACATCACTTCTCTATAACATTTATGTGTTTTGATTTAAATTTAATTTCTGAAAATTTTAGAGAATTTATTTAAGAAAATAATTTCAATTTTTGAAATAATTATTTTAAAATTATATCAGTGTCAATTATTTAGAATATTATGAAATGATTAATTATGGGATGAATTGTGAAAAAATAATGAATTCTAATTGAAACATTCATTTTCTTTTAAATTATTTAAAATATTAAATTATACATTCAATTATTTTAAAAGTAATATTAGTTAAATTTTAAATATATTTAAATCATATTATGTTCATTTTAATCAATTTCTTGTTGAAATTAGATATAAAAACATCTTAATATTTTGAACACATTATCTTTAAAACTATCCTTTTCATCATGTTTGCTGGATTAAATTTTAATTGATTATTTCCAATAATATAGATGGAATTTGAAAAAATGGAATATATATTTGTAATTATATTAATTTATATTATCTAATAAGGGAAAATTAAATTTTCATAACAATAATATAAAAAAATATTTTCCACGGATAAAGTTAAAATGGATTTACCAGGGGTTAAACAAAAAACGTAAAGGGTTAAAAAAACATAAAAGATGTCCAATTTTTATGGATTTATTTCAGAATAAAAAATTATAGTAAAATTCATAATCTTTTTTGGAACATTTTTGGATGGAAAAAATTCTTTTTTTATTATTATACTAAAAAATTTACCACTTTGTCGCCCACCTCTATTATAAAATGTCACCCATTATCCTCCCCTATGAACACCATAAAACCATTTGGATTAAATAATACCTACAAAATTCACCCTAATACATATTAATTATCATTATTAAATCCTTATTTTCTAAATAAATATTACCTATTATGGTTTTTGTTGAAAATATGAGGAAGATACTAGAAAAATAGGTAAGGTTCATCAATGAGTGTTTTTTAATTTTTCCTCAAACTCATTTAATTATTATTAAAAAATTATGATATTATAAAATCATAATATTAAATATAATTAGAACATTATATTTAATGGTTATTACATAAACACACCAAAAATTCCATCAAATGGTTTAAGAAATTATTTTTCGTGGGTGTGACAGACTACCATCTCATGAAATGATGTCAATAGTTTTTCCATTTCCACCTCTCAAAAATAGATATAATTTTTATTTTAATAAATTTAATATATTTTAATGATATTATTATCCTACTAGAATATTAATATCACACATAAATTCATACTTTCCATTTGTGGGAATATGATAATGTTGTTTGTGTGTGTGGAGGACTACTACCCCATAAATAAATGTTATTCATTAAGTATTTAAATAGAAGTTAATAGGGTTGTGTTTAATAATAATATGTGATTTATATTTTGTAATAATTATTATAGAACTATTATATATAATTTATCTTTATTTTTTCAATACATCAATTATATGAAAACAACATGCATGCATACATATAGTTGACCAGCTCCTATAACAATGTATTTCATTTTTTAAATCATTATTTTATAGATTAAAATAATAAAATATAAAGAATATATATGATATTCATATCATAGAAATTTTTTTAAATTGATTGATTTTTTTTAATTTAAATGAAAAAAATAACATGTCAAAACATACTAGAAAAAGAAATACCTTATTGCTTAAAATGAGACATTAACATGGAAATGTCAATAAAAGGGTAATGAAAGGTCATATATAAATATTATATGGAATGATTAATGTATTTATTTATTTTTAGTATATTTATAATACATTTATATTTATTATATTGGAGAATCTAAGGTGTACAAATGAAGTCGATACTTAATGTAAGGTTTTCCTTATCCCTTTTTCCATTTGTGACACATGCCATATTCAACAACTATTTGTTTTTATGGTGTATATAAATTCTGTTAATGTTTTATCATTATTATATTTAATATTATTGATATTTTCAAATCTATTTAAGTTTCTCTCTTTCCTGGGGTCAACGATTCAAATTTTCCAAAGTGGTAAGTGTTTTTTGTCTCGATTTTCTTCTTTGAGACATATGAGTATGTCACTAACCAATCATCTTTTAAATGATATTTATATAGTCTTTTTGACTTATAATATCATGAGTTTATTTATATTGTTTATATTTCAAATATAATTTAATGATATTACTTAAAGGGGATAATGATTCAATGTTAAAAAATAGGAAATGAATTTACATTATAATATAATCATTTATTGAGATTGATTATGATGTTGTTTATGAAATTAAAATCTTATGATCCATATCTCAAGAAAATCATGAAATTTATTACCCTCTTTAATGTTCTAAAAATACATTTTGCATTTATTTTCAAGAATTTATGTACTAATTATTTGAGAAATAATAATTTTTTTTTGAAAAATCACCTTTTCTTTAAGAAACTTATTTTGAATGAATTTTATGTTTTATAATAATATTTTCAAAAATAATTTAAATATTTATTTCAATGAATTATTAATGATACATTTTCACTTCCTTGAATTGGTAAAAAATATTTTAAAATTGTAGTTCATTTAATTTTAAAAATTAATGCTAGTTTGCATTCTATTAAAAATATTAATGAAATATTTGAGTAAGACATGAATGAAATATTCCATTGTTATGAAAATTATTTTCATAAAAAATTAATTTATAAATTTTCATGGTTATTTTAAAAGAAATTGATTTTGAAGAAAATTAGTATTATTTTTGGTGGAATTAGATATTTTCCTAAGTAAATGTTTTAAATGATTTTTAAAACTTCTATTATATTATTTCAATGTAATTATTAATGAAAATTAATTTGAAAATGTTTTGTGTGTTAAAAATTGTTTTTCAAATAATTATTATTTCCCTCATGAAATTATATGTGTGATTTTTATTCCAAAATTCTGCTCTTTCTAAGATGAAATTATTTGATTTCACTTATCATTTTTTGTTTATATGAAACAAGTGTACACTTATTAATATTTATATGAAAGGTCTATTTTTATGATGATGTAGTGTTTATAAAACACATTGATATTCCATTTGTTTTCATAATATTGAACTATTATATAGACCACATAATTTCATGCATTATTATATGATGAAATGATTAAATGGTTATAAAAACCGTCTCTTTTAAAATTGTAACTATAGGATATAATTTTTATGAAACCTATTTCATTTCATGCGTTATGATATGATGATTTTTTATTATCTTTTAGAACACATGTGTATGATTTTAAAATTGTGATAGGTGTTATATAAATCTCCCACCAATTACTTTTTTAATGATAAATGTTATATGATATAAGTGGGTACTTGGGTGGTAAGCCTTGTCTAGAAATTGGGGATTAACTAGTTGATAGACCATGCTAGAAAAATGGTTACATTTTGTATCTGCCCAAGCCCAATGTGGGTACACATGTAGTTATATTAAGCCTAAAATGTTATTAAATTCTTATTTGGTATCCTTGAAATAAAAATTATCCATGATAATTTATATTCTAAAATTCTATTTCATAGGAAATTGATTTGCACACATGGATTCATGTACATCAATTTCCATATGATTAATGTAATAGTAACAACCAATATTTATTACATCACTCATGATTATGATTTTAATGTGGTGTGTATGGCATTCATATGATATGATCATGTTCCCATATCCTTATGTTCATTTAATTCTTAAATATCACTCTTTTTTACACGTACCATGCTTTAGAGATGACCTTTCTTATGTTTCCTATCACTAGGTTATGAATAACGGTTTTTATGTATGACTAATAAATGGGATGATCATTAGGAGAGAAATTTAATATATTTCATGAATTATAGTGATTGTGTTCCTCGATTCCAATGGAACTAAATGATTATGGTTCTTATGTATTTTTTGTTTAATATAATGAATATTTTTCTAAATGTATGTAATATCCTCATATGTGAATCATGTGTTAGTATAGTTTAAATTATTGTTATGGTTTAGTTTTCTTTTGGAATCATTAGAAAAAATTTCAAAAATACCTTGGGGTATTTATTAGTATTTTCCTAAGGGTGTTTCTATGGATAAGTATAAAGAAGAGTGAATGTATTAGAAATTGTCCTAAAATTTAGGCATTGGATAGAGCAATTTGTTTCCAACCAATAACTTCCCTATATATATATACTTAAAGTGGATATGGATCTAGTAAAGTGGAAATTATGTGTAAAAAATCCAAAAAGGTAACATTTTTCTTTAATCAATCATCACCTAGAGAATAACAATGGGCCTTACTAGACATACCGTTTGACACAACTGGTGAAAATTCATTGTAAAAGAAAAACAATTTATGAACCATCACTTCCATAGATAGGACCTTTAACAACATACAAAATGGGATTTAACAGTGCTAAAAAAAGAACTCATTTGATCTGTTATATTAGAAGGGCTAATGATTTAGTAGTGCTTGATATAGTGGACTAAATGTCCCTATAGTTATAGTGTGACGTTTTAATAATAAAAAACAATAAAAAATACACATATCTTTGTAGAAACCTATATGAAAATACATAATTTAATGAAAAAATATACATCACAAATAAAAGAACATTGTATTAGATAAATTACAACCAATTATTTTTATAATTATGTTTTCTATTACTATATAAAAACATATAAAAACATCAATATTTAATTTTCATTGGAACTCATGACCCCCCTCTAAAAATCCCATGATTGGTATCAATTTTCATGCCAACAACCATAATCTATGAAATAAAATCTAACAATATAATAAGACAATTTTTATTATAGTAATATATATATATATTATGAAATTGAACATAAATATAAGGAATAAATTTATTAAATAGATATTTGAAAAAGGACAAAGATGGAGTCCTAGAAATCACAATGTTCATTTTATTGAGGTAGGACTGATTCGAATATTTAAAAAATTGACTTATGGATCATTGTCCTAGAGTATATGAAAAATCCAAAAATGTTTTGTTAGTTTGGAGAGTGTCATATTTTTTTAGAAATATTTCATTTAATTGTGAAAACATGCACGTTGATTCTTACCGATCACATAGTGTGTCAGTTTTGCATGAAAAATATTCAAACTAGTAAAGTTCAATGCTAAGCATAACTGTCAATTAAATTTTTATTGATAATTAAAGTTCACAATAAAGAAACCATGTATTACAAAAATTCCACCAAATTAGATGAATGGAAAAAAACCATCCAACAGAATATGGTCCTATGTCCCAAAAAACACTAAAATACATTTGATAAGAGCCAAAAAACTGTCACCGGTTATGAACGTAATCCACTAGGATCTAACATCTCTACTACGTGGTCCAAACATTCCATCTAAAAATGCCATATATACTCTCATGAAGACTCAATAGATGATGTCCTCACCAATCACACCTCAATGAGGCTATGCCAAACATCTCAATATCCTTCACCTGCAAACCAAGCCTTGCCACTATCGCAGACCAGATTCTGCGCCAGGGATCACATCCCCTCATTGGATCATCCCGTCTGACAACTCTAAGAGACTCATGATCAAAGATGTGGTAACCAGGGGACTCAATCGTAGGGGTCCCAAACTCCCATGCACGCTCACAATGGATCTATCATCTTATATGAATATCAAACCCCTTAATAGACACCACCATAGCCATTTCCCCGATGTCTTCATTCCCTAAATTCGTGAGATCTAATCACTGGAAGTCTCTTCGAGAGATCTTCATACGTGCCTATTCACATCACCATGACCCACGTCTAATATAACCATAGCTCACTATCTATCCCATATCCTACATCCCTCATATAATCAACCCCGCTATTGAATGGGCCTTCAACCACACACCAAAGAACCAATTCACTATCTAGCACCCATTCACTGGTGGGATCTGATGATCTCCACACATGATGAATCCAGTTCTATCCCCCGTCATCCCATGACCCGATCATTAGTAATCCTCAACGCTCCCACAATTGACGATGAAATTTCAGTGTCGTTTCACACACAAGGCCCAATTCAAAACCCATCACCAAATCTAAGGGAATATCATCTTTCTACTCCAACCCCACTAAATCATAGGGAGTTTCATCACCATCCAATGTCCGAAAGGCCTTAATTGTTTTTATTATAAATAAACCCTCGTTTAAGGGAAGAAGAAGAAACCCTAAAAGACCTCATCGACATAAGAAAAACCAGGACTTGACGGTCAAAGAGATAAAAAATCAAACTAGTAACATGAAACGTCCCCTCCCTAGCCTGTGATCTTGATGAAACTCTCCACCATTACAAGGTTGTTCGGCAAGAAAGTGTCCTGTGTCAAAGAACATGCCTGATCAGATGGCTGACGCCATACCCTCTCAAACATCCAAATCCGTAAAACTCTACAAAGATGAGATTCCTTATCTAAAACCTCATCTAGGACCTGTTCGATGTGGTCGAGTACAAACAAGCTGAAACACCGTAAAACCATTCATTCTCATCCCATTATCACCATTAAGCAACAAATAACCATCGATGATCACATCATGGACTCCTAACCACTAGAAAAATCCCCTCTGTAACGATCCCATAGTCTCCCTTCATCTCCACATAAAAAATAAACTTAGAGGGATATGAGCTCCAATATGTGAGATGTCAGGTCTATGCCACCTAGGGATGGAAGACCCAGCAATTACACAAAAGGAGTTACACTGGAACGGAAAACCAAGTTGACCGGCCAAAGAAGTGTCGCTCTGGGATGAAACTGGGTAGATATCAACATAGGAAGAGCCCACACCAGATGCCCAGTCAAATTGGCGCATGAAATCAGGGATGGGGGGAAGCATTGAGAACAGAAAATAGGTCAGTGTGGGTGATGTCGATGACAAGAAAAAACCACAGGCAACCGACAGCCAAGCTATACAAATCCGAACCAGAATCCAATGAGAACAAACCACACAACCAAAAAAACACAAACAAACCCGAACCATGATACCTCCCCATCTGAACATTTCCAGAGGTGACCTCAGACCACTCTAGAAGATGTAGAGGTCATTGCAGCGTCACTCCACCCCCAATCCATCCGAGAACCGAGCAACCCGAGCTGGAGGCGCTTCCAGATGCCAACCCATGGCCAATGCATCATCCATGGGACAGTCGAGATCAAGCCGAGACCCACACCGTTGATGCAACAATGGGCCACCTAAGATTCAGACCATCTGTAGTCGGAGATGTCTCCAGACGCTGAGGTCAGTGTCAATGCTCCATCCCCGGACCATCCATGATCCAAAATTCCATAAACCGAAGATGATGCCTGATGTCGGAGCTAGCAAGAACATACCACTACCAGGCCATCCAAGAACTAGGACAGTTGAAGCCGAAGGTGCCACCACCAGAGCGGGACTCCTAAGTCGATGATGCGCTGCGCTGATTTCCAAAGGAGGGTGATGGTTGCACGTCTCGAGGACTAGCTGGAGGAGGGGAGGAGGAAACCACAAGTGAGAAACCCTATCCACTGTGTTGGGAATGGACATGCCCCTCTGAGTCCAATATACAGATCTGTGTTCTGTTTAGGAAATCAGAGGGATTTTCATCACATCTGTCCATAATTACACCATCAATATCATTCATTTCACATGATTTTCTATATGTGGAAAACATTGGGATGTGGGTAAAAATATCATAAAAAACACCTTTTCGAATTTCCAGACCCTAGCAATAATATTAATCTGATAGAGGCTCTTTAATATTCATAGAGAATAAATATATCTTACTCTAGAGGTTAAAATGATTAATATATTTCAATAATGACTTATTAATCATTTTCTTAAATAACCAAGTCAATCCCAGTGAATTTTATTAGTTTTCAGTGAGTGAGACTCATTTTGAAATAAAGTTTCTATTTTTTACATATAACAGACACATTGAGTCATACCAAGAACACCATGTATTAGATTCCAGTTCGAATGATTCTTTCACATAACAAATTTCTTATGGATCCTAATATTTAATTATAAAAACAATAAAAATGTTTTTTCTCAGTTTTGAGTTTACGATATTTTTTTAACTAAAATGTAAATTTAAAATAAAAAGACACACATTAAGTCACACCATTCAAAATATGTGTTGTATTATGGTTTTTTATATTTATAAATTTTAAAAATTACTTATGGGTTGTTATACTAATTTATCAAAGTAATATGAATTAATTTTCTAAGTTTATATTATTTCACATGTTTTTTTACTAATATGCCTTTCTAAACTAAAAACCTGAAAATTGGATTATTCCAATGATATCGTGTGCTTATTTGATACCAGAATGATTCCTACAGAACACAAATGACTTAGGAATCATTTTAATAAATTTATAACATAATATGATCATGTATTCTTTTTTTTCTATTAGATATACAATCTTTGAATTAAAATATAAAGTTTAATGTCATAATAGTCACATTGAGTCAAATTTTGAACCCAATATAACAGATTGAGTTGCGATAGATTTATAAACATAAATAAAAATGTGGTTCATTTTACTAAATTATCAAAAAACATGAATTATTTTTCTCCAAATTGAGAAGGAACGTTGAGATTTTTACGAAATTCGTTGTAAATTTTATATTAAAATACATATCTTCAATCATACCATCCACAACATGTGTCATATTGAGGATTAGGTGATTCCTACACATGAAAAATGACTAATTGATAGTTCAAATAATTTTAAAAATTAATAAAAATGTATTTTCTCTGTTTTTTTGTTTTTTTAATTGTTCATTTTACTACGATTAATGAAAATTCTAAATAAAAATACACACATGGAGATAGAACAGTTACACCATGCATCATATTGAGGTTTAATTTTTAATAAAAAAATTGACATATGAATCATTGTAACGAAGTATCAAAATAATATTAATGTATCTGCTCAGGTTTGAGTATGTCACTTGTCCTATTTAGTAAAATTTCATTTAAAACTAGGAACATGCACTTTGAGTCATACCGATCACATCATATGGCTGGTTTTCATAATATTGATTATTACCCATAAAATGATATGAATCATTTTTCAAAATTATAAAGATTACCATAGTACATTTTCTGTGTATTCAAGGGCTGATACACTTTTTGATCTCGAATGTCATTTTTATAATAATAATAGACACTTTGAGTTATATCGAGCACACCATTTATTAGATTTAAGTTTATATGATTCCTACAGATGATAAATGAGTTATGTATCATTCTATAAATGTGTTGAAATATGTATGAATTTTTTATATTAATTTAGAATATGGCACTTAAATTTTTTTCTAAATATAATGTGAAGATAAAATAAAAAGATACACTTAGAGTCTTAAAAGTCTAAATTTGTTATAAATTTATGTTCATATGATTCTTAAATTTAAAAAATGAATTATTGTTATTTTTCCCAAAGTATCAAAAAGATATGAATGAATTTTATTCATATTGACTATGATACTTTTGTTTTTTATGATGTTGTGATTTTAAATTGGAAACACACTCATTGAGTCACACTAATCTCATCGTGTGTCAGTTAGGAATGAGACTTATTAATACATGTTGAAAAATGACATATGCATTATTTTCCTAAATATCATGAAAATTAGAGTGAATTATGTCATTATTCAATGAGTGAAACTATTTTTTGACTAAAAGTTCATTTTGAAACAGATAAAAAACACATATAATCCTACGGGGAAACAGTGGGACAGATTGAGGTGTGTCTCATTCTTGAACATCAAAATTGACATACCTATCATTTCCTAAAATAATGAAATATATAATTTTTTTATTGTTTTTACTATGTTACTTTTAATTTTTACTAAAATCTAATTTCAAGTTGGAAACACACACATTAAGTCATAGCAGTCGCATCATGTTCCCATTTAATTTGAGACTGATTAATATACATCACAGAAGACATAATAAAAATTGTTCTAAATTAGGAAGACCATAAGAGTTCATTTTTATTATTTTTGGTGACTGAAATACTTCCATAACTAAAATGTTTATTTTAAAATGATAAGAAAATTACAGAGTCATTCGAGGGACACCGCACATCAAATTGAGGTATGGATGATTCGTACACATCAAAATGACATATGTATTGATTTACAAAATTATCTAACTAATCAAAATCCATTTTCATAGTTTTAATTATCTCACATTTCTGTTTTACTAAAATTATTTTCAATTAAAAAACTCTTGGTGTCATGGAAGTCACACCTTGCATCAGATTGGGCTTAATATTATCTGTATACATAAAAATTTACTTTTGGGTTATTACCTAAGAGTATAAAAACAGTTTGAATCTATTTCCTCAATTTTGATTATTTCACATGTATTTTACTGAAATGTATATTAAAAATGGAAAAACATTTCATGATAAAGGTCACATCATCTTCCTTTTTTATGTGTGACTAATTCTTAGAAGTCTCAAATTACTTATGAATCCCTATTCCCAACTATCAAGACAAATGGTGTGAATTTTAATAGTTTTTAGTGAGTGAAAACCTTCAATAACTAAAATATTGACTTTTATCGAATAAAAAAACTTTACATTAGTAATACTATAAAAATTAAATTAAATATATGTATTAAATAATAATTTAATTAATGTCATCTATTAATTGAAACTATACAATATGAGTCTTACCAGGTACATTGTGTCTCTTATTGAGGTATGGTTGATTTCATCATGTATTTTTACCCATCATGCCAGATCACATTACATGAGTTAGTCATCTTTATTAAAAAATTCATTTCATCATGATCTTTTTGAAAATTTTCAAAATAATTTTCACATAAAAATAATGTGAAAATTGACTAAAAATACAGATAAAACGATAAGAAAATAAAATAAATTATTAGTAGGAAGCACAATCTTCAGGATATATATCGACATTCTGATACCAGGATTGCTTCCCAGTCATATATATAAAAATATATTTCTTCTTGTAAATACAACGACATTCGACACTTATGGTACCATGTAAAAAATATAAATACACAAAAGATTTAAAATTATTTTAAATAAAATAGTAATTGTATTAAAAAATACCACTTCGGGAATGATATTGTATGGATTGTATATGATATTTCTCATAAATTAAAAAACACAATAACAATAAAATCTTCTATTGTTTACATAGAAAATATTATAAATGGTGGAAAATATAGATAATTTTTAATATGTATTTTGATAGTTAAATATTATTATATATACCATAAAACATATCCACTTGTATAAGTCAATATAATGCCTCAAAACATTGACTATCCTCATTCCATGAATTTTAGGTTATTAAAATATCACCTTATCATAACATATCTCTCATAAAAACATACTACTAATACATAAATTGATGTGTAATTCTAATAAATTTCATGTGTTGTATTACAAATTTAAAAATTTAATCATGTGTGGTATTTTTTTTGGGTTTGAATGCATTGAATCTAGAAAATAAATATTTGTAGAATTCCTTGAGAATGTAATGATTGTCTAATTTAACCTAAAAAATACTATGTAATGGAAGGAATAAATAAATAAATAAATATATATATATATATTATGACTAAATTGTATAGTTTAACCATTCATTATTAGTAATAAGAAATGTCGTCTATTAATTTTATTCTAAATGTTAGGGCCAATTTTTCTACTCTTGAATCCATTTGAACAGAATCCGATCCTGTTAGTTGTTTAGAAGTGATTAAAGGAAAAATAATTCCATATTTATGTTTATAGGTTTTTCTCTTGAAATAGGTTAAACATAAAAACATGCAAATAATTGAATTCTATTTACTCAAAATTAGAATTGATGATCATATTTTAGAATACAAAATCCTAAAAACACACATCATGTATACATCTACAATTGAGACTCCTAGGCATTTATATTTTTGGATTCCAGTTACATTCTTAAGAAAAATATAGTCTGTAATGGACTCATAATGCATTTTTTTATCAAAACCATTTCATTACTAAATGTTCTTATACATTTATCCTCATGAACATTCAATTATAGGGTTGTATCTTCGTACAATGGTTATTCATGAGTTTTTTCTTGTCATTGGTTCCTCCCCATAAGATTTTACAGCTAATCAGACTCCTAATAATTTTTTCCCATATCATTCATATATTTCATTCATTATTATCTATATACCACTCTTCTTTTCTATTATCAATGTCTGTATGGGCTGTCCCCCCAAAACCATCACCATTTATGTGGCCATACAGTTTCTGCTACTTCAAGGACCCCAATAGTAGTTATTAATTTGTTATAGTAGATGAATCCAATTTCTAAGTAAGTTAAAAAATATTTGAAATTTTTTTATCATTGTTATGTAATACCAATTTGATGAATTTTTATTATTTTATACTTACAAATACATCCAACACTTATTATGAATCTTCTTATACTAGTATCCCATATATATTTACATGCTTCACCATCCATAGTACAAGATGTGGGATGGATGTGGATTTGGATTTTCATTCATCAATCATCATATAAAGAGAGGAACATTATTTATTTGTTGTTTCATGAAATATAAATCTATTAGTTTAGATTTAAAATAAAAACCCATTTATTTATGTGAATCATGCACCATAATTTCTTTATGGTATATGTAAATTTGTTTTTCTACCCGTTTCGCAACTTAAGAACACAATATCCATTTCATGAATTTATAATTATTAATAAAAGTTCAAAATAAACAACTTATCACAATACAAAATATATGTAAATATTATGTCGTCCCATGATAGTCTTTAAACACATCCCACACTTCATAGATTATTACGCATTCATACATCTACAGAGGGTGTGATTTTTTTTCCATTAGAATCATTGAGATGAACATTCCTAACCATTGTGTGAAGGCCTCTCTAATCCTTTTATGAAAACATTAATGAAAATTTATTTTGGTATTCATATACTATAAATAAATTCTAAATGGGATAATGTATTGGTGTGAAAAAGTTCACAATTGTTTTAGTAAAACATGGAAATAATATCTCAATGTCACCAATTTTATTTCCAAATTGGCATATTATAATGAAGCATAAGATTTTCTCATAAATATATATAAATAATAACATGATACCAGGTGATGAACCTAGTGAAACTAGTAAACATGGATTTATTGGCATTAACATCATGGCTGTATAGAGTCTTTAAAATCTAGAATTTGATACCTTTGTTTCACACTAAAATATTTTTTTTCTAAAATTGTCACACTATAATTCGCCTACTTTTTTAGGAATCCATTTGTTTTCCACCTACGATTTCATTTGTTTTATCAATGTCATTATTTTTTCCTCATGATTTTTAGCATCAACATGTGTAGAAGGTAATTGTACCCCTAAATTGGGAGAACTAGTAGTTTTTTAAACCTATTACACCTCAGGTTTGGGAGAATCATCAGATTCATATGTCTTTATCTGTCAACGTGGTTAAAAGTTTATTTTATATTATTTTATTGATGTAGTGAAATGATAACAATACATGATAACTAATTGTATATTGAAAATAATGTAACAATATTGTTGAACCATTTTTTAAAGGTTGATGGGATTTGAACCTTCTATGGAGTATTCTAATACCTTCTTTATATTATACTCTAACATTAAACGCCTCCTCTACATTGAGACCACTATAAAGTGATTGTGATATCTCAATGAAATTTTCATCCTTAGTTTAATTATCATTTTATACCTACATGGGGCTCCTTGATTTGTGAGACTATGAGAATGCTGATTTGGAAGGTCTTACATTCACTCATGTGAGGCAACTATTATAGTTTCAGCTTTCAAAAAATGTACTCAATTAATCCAGAGTCTGAGGACCAAATTTATATTTCTCTATTCTTTTGATGAGGAAAATGTCATAGGATTTGGGAAATTATGGACATCATAAACACTGGATGGAGTGAGTGGCATGTCCTCTTCATGGTGTTATTATAAATTAGTGTTAAATTTCCACTTACCTAAAATCATCAATTTTCATTTTTTGTTTAGATTTGGTGGCCTTATAAGATTAGACCAAGATAATAAATTTTTTTCATTTTCTATATACATACTTTATATAAAAAATCTAACCCCAAATTTTTTTGATGTATTTTTATAATTGGTTAGTGAGTGAAATAAAAATTTAATACCAGGGTATGATTCAATAAATACATTTACGTTATGTCATAACATATGGATCCAATTATGGAATAGAATTCTCGATAATCCTAGCCAAAAAATATGAGTCTAATTTGTTAAGCGGAAAATTTTGGGGACCTTCCAACAAAAATAATTAAATGGAATATTATGTCCTCAATATTCATATATGGAAAACATTTGTAACTATTAATAGAATAATTTTGAGATAAAATTTACCAATTAATTATATGAATTATTGGACTAATCATTTATAGTATGTGGTAATACAAGCATCCTTTGGGTTCCATACCCATTAATAATTATAACAATTAGATTATTCTTTCAATAAAGATTAATATATATTTATTATTGATAATGAAATGGTTATAGTAATATCATGATGTAATTTGGTATAAATGTTTTAAATTGAGGTTATCATTTAAAATAATCTTATAAAATTTATTAACTAGTAGTATCTTAAAGAAAATTGATTAAATGAATATTTTATATAATATTGTCGATGATATTATTATAAATGATATATGGGTATGTTATAAACCATCCAAATCGGAATTATTAACACTGGTACAATTGACATTATAGTATCTCTACCACTATAAATTTGTTTTTTTTGTAAAAACATGGTTAGCAATATTGGTGATAAGAATTTTTCATTCATATATTATCTAATTGATTGAGTTGATGATATCGATGTTTCCAAAAATTTCAAATTTCAAATCATTAATATTTTTTTGAGTTATACCATAGAAGGTTCATCATTGAGATAATAAATTTTTTTAGAAATGAATAAATATGTTTTCGTTTTTAAGAAAAATTAATATATTTAAAATATAAGATATATATTAAATTTTTAGTGAATACATAATATTTTTTATTAAATCATTCTAGGAAAAATTATTTTTATGCATATTTGAGTTCTGGTATTCAATGTCCTTCCCATTGGGAAATCAACAAAATAGAAATGACCACATGGTTATTATCACATATTAGTAGTTAATTTTTTATTAATTATTTATGATTTTATAGTTCCCAAACATTAATTATATACTTTTTTAACTAAAATAATAATAATATTGAAATAGTATTTACCAAAATAGATCGTTATATTATGTTTAAATATTTTAACAGTGTTCTTTAAAAGAATACATAATAATTTCGTGAACATAACACGTATAAATAAATCGATATTATGGTAAAATGAGTAATGTAGGAATAAATGTTATATGTTTCATGTAATTATATATAGTCATAACCAATTTCCATTGACATCAATATAAAAAGTGATCTCCAATCTCACTACATTGAATAATGGCTACATAACATAATTTTTTTGAATACATTGAAAGCTTTTATTTTTTGTCCATAATATTTATTATAAAATAAAAATATATGTATCATAGTGTGGCTCCATGGTTTTAATAGTGATTAATTAACCTAAAAATTATAATTATAATTTTTTGATTAGATGAAATTTTGAAACAAATTATAAATTTTATAATTATATTTTATATATAGTGGTTATGGAATCAAATCCCATAAACATGAATGTTATAGGTGAATATAATAAAAATCTTGGAAAGGATATTAGACACCAAAGAAGAAAATTAAATGAGTCTAGGATGTGTTTTTTTCAATATTTATTAATAAAAATTATTTTTAAATGGTGTTAGGACCAAAAACTAATTAAAATTCATTTATAAATTATTTACCATTATCCATAAATTATTGAATATAGAAGAATGAAAAAAAGATTATGATAATGGTTTATATAAGGGAGAAGCATAAAATTATTTTCGAGGAATAAGTGTTTTGTTGAATTTAATTTTTTAAAATTATTTTTTCTTATTTATGTTATCTATTTTTATCAACAATGATACTAGTAAATGAATTCTCGCTATACTATTATATAAATCCTTTCCAATTCCAATTGTTAAAAAAATTAAAATTAAAACCAAAGGCAATGTCATAATAAAATCTTAATCCTAATTTTGAAAATTTCACATCCAATTACTGACAAATTTTTCCAGATTATGTTCCAATTAATATATATATCAATGTTTTTGAAAATCCCTTCCACACCCTTAGAATTATATCAAAATTATCTTCTAACCATTTAAAAATATGCATCCCTTTAACATATTCAAATTCTTTAACTACAAAAACACATAACATTTATTATTATAACTACAACATTAAACTCTAAACCTAAATATTTTATAAGGGATATCATTCTAAATTTCAATTAAAATAAAAATCGTCATTGAATATTAAGAGAAATAATCTTAAAAAATAATATTAATAAAGACAAATCATAACAATACCGAATGACCACACGACTCATGAACTTGAATAAGAAAGATGGATTTTTGGTAAATTCAATGGGACCACCTACATCATTTCTAATGAGTCCCAGTCATCCAAAAACAACAATAGGTTTTATCAAAATTTGGAGAAATTGGAAAAATTGAAGAAAACCAAAAAAATTTCCAATATTAGATTAAAATTTATATAGAACAAAAGTAGATAAAATAAATGAAAAAATATGATAAGGGGACTCTTGAAAAAACCATGGGATTTTAATTTTGATAGATTATACTTCCAATAATAAAATATCAAGGTATATCCCTCCTTGAGATAGATAGAGTATAAGGTTCATACAAGCATTGTCTACTATCTAATGTGGGGCATAAAAATCGACTAAAAGTTTTAATGATAATAAATTGGAACATACCTTTTAATTTTAGTGGGTCGATTCAGCAGGAATGTTGAGAGATGGTAGTAGTAGAATTCGGAGAGATAGGAATCAATGGTCTATTTCCAAAAATCTTGAACGCATAGACAGGAGATGACTCTGTAATGGTTATTTAATAAGAAAATGTAAGTATTTTAGGAGTGATTTCTATGAATCACTTCTAAAGAGTAGTATTATCAACATTAAAATAGAAAACACTCATAAATTTAATCTTTATCAGTTCTATTTTAGTGATGATAATGATGAATCATTATTAGTGACATTAAAACATTGATAATGTTATAATTATAATAATTTTTTTATAATTATAATTATTAATAATTTAAAGTAAAAAAATTTCAATACATTTATAAATATGTGTATATATTTTTAAATATATTAACATTATTATATATATTTATAATAATATATATATATAATTAAATATTTAATAAATATAATTATTATTTAAATGTATTTATTATAATTTAATAGTTCTGTAAAAATATATATTTGTTTATAATTATAATTATAATTATATATGTAAGTATTTTTATATAATTATAATTATACTTATATATATATTAGGGTTTAGGGATTAAAATTTCATTTAAACAAACATACACCTCACACATAGACTGGAATTGCAGGCCATAACCCCCAAGATATAGCCAACACATCAAGACATATTTATGCAGTACATGGCTCATTGTCCTAGTAAGAATGAAGCCCATTACATGGATCATAGGTTATATAGGCCTAAAATACCATTACATAGCCCTCAAGGCCAAAATGTTTGACTCATAGGCTCGGCGTGGAATAGTGCTGCTGTAGTACCTAGGCTGCTACAATACATCTTATAGTGTAGCCACAACTACATTTCCTACAACAGTACCCACCACCACTACATTCTCGTCACTACAACAGTCCTACTGTCACTACAGTTTATCTATATTAAATATATTTATAATAAATATGTTTATTAATTAAATATATTCATTATAATTATATAATTATGAAAATATATATTTATTTATAATTTCATAAACACTAATTTTTATTAAATTATATATATAATTATATTAATAAATATTTAAATAACTAAATCATTAGAAAATCATTTAAATAGATAAATTTAATTGATTTCAATCATATTTTAAATATTAAAAGGTAATAAATATAAATGTATAAATTTTAAACATGTAAATTAAACATATTGATAATATTATATGAATTGTAAATAAATATATGTATAAATTTATATTAAAAATGATTAAATATATTTTTTACACTGTTTATAAATATATAATAATTAATGAATAAATTCAGTTAAAAAATTCCAAAACAGTAACAAGTGAATTTATAACTTTTACATGAATTATAAACATACATATGTACACATACACGTCTACACACACATATACATACACACATTTACACACACACAAAAGACATATAAGCCTCCCACAAGGACAGATTATTAGACTATTTATGTTGTTGCTAATCTGAATTCCCTTCAATAAAGGATCGATATGTGTAAATTCTACATTATTTGTCGCATAATTTACTGTAAAGGTGATAATCCATGGTTGTTTGTTTATCTCAAGTATCGAATCCAAAATATAAGAAGTTATGGAAGTTATAAATTAATAATAATACGGAAAGGGAACTTCCACGTAGTCCTTGAAAGAAAAGAAGAATTGGGAACTACGAGGAGCATCGGAAACCTTCACCTGATTCCAAGAGTTTATAGAAACACATATAGGGGAATCTATTTCAACCCACTTTTCCCAAAAAAAACACCCCAATATAGATTTGGATTTAACGCCATGGATTATGTTGGGGTTTTTAGATTCATAAAATACCAAAAGGCATTGCTTATTACATAAGATTGCCCCCAGAATTTGATCTATGGACACTAAATGGTGAGCACAGTCAATATGATAGGATTCTAGGTGAGGAAACCATGGAATTGATGATTTCAAACTCCATCATATTAATTGAAAATTTCCATACAATCGATGTTAAGGTATAATATGTGTAAAATACTCTCTTTTGGGATGTCTATAAACTAGTGGGACTCCCTTTTTCAAACTATAGGATTGACTATAAGAAAGATTTATACATATCCTCATCTAAATTCCTTGAAGAATGTCTCTAGTAAAAAATGAAAAATCAAATTCACCATGAACGATGATCATTAACATAATTTGGAGGAATATATATGGGTAAAGAAAAAATTTCCCCATACATCCTCTATAACAATTTATTCACTGAAAAATTGTGTTGAAGAAGTGGAAAAACATGAGGAAGAGGAGATATTTTCTTCTGAGTTTTCAAATGATTTATTGAACATCATCACCACCATGAAATCTAGTAATGGAAATAAAGATAAAAACAATAGTGATATCATTCCATCTGAGGGACCTCTTGGAGCTCATGTGGAACTGACCGAGAATAATTTAAAAACAAGGATTATAGCTATAGATGGATAATATCATCCTACTATAATTGTCCTTCTAGATGATGGAATTGAATAAACCCATATTTTTAATTCCATTGAACTATTCATCCTTGATGATAGAGCAGTTCTTATAGAACCAAAGAATATATCTTGCAGTTGATATGGATAGTCATTTAGACACACCTATAGATAATTTCAACAGTGATAATTGTGTGGGCTCCATTTTACCATAGAAAATTCCTTACAATCACACAACATATCTTGGTAATAACTCAAAAGAAAATTTATATTCTCTAGTGAGTATATATTTTAATTTATAAAGAGTATAAGATATTGATAGCTCTCATAATAACTATTTTTTGGAAACTCAGACAGAGCACCCAAACACTTCTTTCCATTGATGTAAATAGCCCATAAAAGCTCCAACCCTTGCAGACCATATAGAAACTCTATAAAATAGAAGTAATAAGGATGGTCCCTCAAGAAATTCACCAGGAAGAAGAAGTCAAGGGGAATGAAAAAAGGGGTTTCTACCCACAATCATAGGTTCATAAGAATATTATCTTTTGGAACTACCATGTACTAAATTAAATGAAACTTCTACCTCATTTTATTGATTTATCCAAGTTCATAAATCCAAATTTTTGTTCATTTCCAAACCCAAAAAATGTTATTCTCCTGGTTTGGTTGGATTGAAAAATATATATTATAGACTGATTAACAGTAATAATGCATACAGAATTATAGAAACCTTATATATTTTCCCCAAGATTATATTTATGAAGGAAATTTAGTCAATGTTTATAACCATATTATTACATGTTAAGCAGACATGTTGAATTCCAATTTCTACGTCTACATTTTTATGAGGAAAATAACTCATGAATGGAGATATATTTCGAAGAATATAGAGTCCATCAGTCATAGAGTTCCGAACTCCTTGATTATTCTTAGTGACATTACTGAAATTATCTACCATGTGAAATATTTGGAGCATTACATCACACTCTATACCCAATGTAATTAAATGCATGTATGGATGAGAACAATCTGATGGAAATCAATTTTTTTAGTTAAGTATACCATGTATATAATACATCAAAAAGGGATGTTTGCCAGAACTCCTAATAGGGTTCATCTAATTTTAATTCCCTTCAGACAAGGGACATTATCTCTCGAATTCCCTTACCAGTGATTAACTAAGATAATCATCCACTTTGGGTCACCATTATTATTAGATCAATTAAACCATGATTTCCTTAGAGATTCAATAAATCTTATGCCACACATTCCAATTTTTGTAATCTAGTGACTAATTAGTGGAACTTTATTTAATGTGGAAATGATTCTTTCTAAAGACTCGTGAATCTTAAACAGTTTAAATAAAAATTCAAGGGTTGGTGAGTAGTTAATTTCAATAAAATCGAGGGTTTTATTTCTATCTTGAATATAATCTTAACCAAATCCAATCTGAGTTCACTAATTCTGACATTGAAGTGAATATCCAATATGAATTTCACCTCACATCTAAGATGGATTATATTCCCTACCTCAAAGGAAATCACCATAAATATATGTTCAACGTAAAATGGACTAAGGGGGTATAAACACTGAATTCTACAATGCTATACAATTATTCAGGAAGGCTTGTAGGGCCCTCAATATAAAAAAATATGGAGACAAATTCATTGACTATGATGAATACCTTGCTGATCATATTGTCACCTATTTCTCAAATATGTTTAATAGTCCTGATCTAAATAAAGACCTAGAGGAAGGAATAATTTCTAACATGGTCATTAATGAGGACAACATCAGTCATACTAGTATCCCATTGGACTTTGAGACCAAAGACGCATCTTTCTTCATGAATACCGAATGTTCCACATGTTTTGATGGTTTCACAAATGGATTCTTCCTAAAATTTTGGGATGTAATTCATTTTTATATTTTCATACTGGTCAAAACCTTTTTATCTATATGTGTTTTACCTCACCGGAAAAATGAAAAATTCCTAATAGTTATCCCCAAGGTTGAAAATGCCTCTAAAATTCAATTTTCAGACCTATTTCCCTAATCAACAGTCGTTATAAAATTATCATCGAGGTTCTAGAGAATAGGCTCCATGATATTACATGTAAAATTTTCTGTTGGAACCAGTTAGGTTTTGTAAAGGGATGAACAATCCTAGAATGCATTAACATAACCAATGAATGTGCGAAAATTATAAATAAAACTACTAGAGGAGGTATTCTTTCACTTATTTGGGATATCTGAAATGACTTTGACACTATCGATTGGGGTTTGACTTATAATGTCCTTCACAAATTTGGATTCAATGTAACTTTAATGATTTGGGTGAATGTACTTTTTTAGTGTTCTTAAATTTATGCGGACAATAATGTTTTTCCAATATAATATTTTAAATATTCAAAAGTAATCTGTCAACGTGATCCAATCATTTCCAGTTTTTTCTCCATCACAAAGGATAATATAAGTAGTCTTATTACTTAGATGAAGGACCAATAAAATCTTGTTTCTTTTTCATGTTTCAAGGAACCTTTCCACTATTACTCACCTTTAAAATGTAGATGATATGATCATTTTTTGGAAAAGTGGAAAAATAAATATATAGGATATGATGAATGATCATTCTAATTATGAATATGTTTCAAGGTAGTATATTAATTGGAATAAATCATTCATTTTGTTAAGGAATGAAATTACAATAAATAGAAGATATCATCTCTCGTTGAGGCTTTGAATTAAGAAATTCCCCAAGCCCATGAAATATATTGTAGTTCTTTTTTTATAATAATGATCTACACAAAGGCATAACATCATTTTTTTGATCAAATCAAGATGCATCTACCTTCATGGAAAGGTATGTCTCTCACTATGGATGATAGGATTTTTCTAGAAAATAAAATATTTTTTTCAAACATGTTGATTACTTTATGATCTATAAATGTCACATTTTTCTTATCAAATAGATGAATTTATGCATCATGAATTTTGTAGGGAGTGGTAGAATACTAGAAATACCCCATTCAGGGATGAAGAAAATCAATGTGGATGGAGCTTAAAAAGGTATCCCATGTCATACTGGATGTGGTGATTTATTTAGGGACCACAAATGAAAGACCATCATATATTTATTTAGCACTTATGGCCTATCCTCCCCAGTTAAAGTTGAAATTGTTATTATAATATATGTTTTTCACTATACCAGTATTATGTTCAAAAATTATCATTAGCTTGAAATCGATTCAACCATTTTTTGAAGGATATTCAGAATAGAGTGATACACCAATCTTGGAAACTAAATGATAGATGAATGCATTGTCTCACAATTCTTTTGGATCCCAAATACATTATCTCGCATGTGTATTGGGATGAAAAAATGGTTCTAGACATGCTCAAAAACAATGGAATCAACAAGAGCTCATATGGGATGATGATTTACATACTTTTATAAATAATCACTTAGATAATGACTGTATTAAAATCCCAATATTTCGACCCATATAACCTTTTTTTCTACTATATATTTATCTCAGAGTAAAAAAAGATTTCTAAAAAATATATTAATTTGTATACTATATAATTAATTAAAAATATATTAAAATATTATATTTATTTTAATTACAAACTCATTTTTAATTAATATAAAAAATAAATTACTAATTTTTTTTACTATTATCAATATTTTAATTATTTAGATATAATTATGATAATCGGATCCATTTTTTATTAAAAGTAATATAAATTATCATTATATATTAAATTTTAAAATATATATATACTTATTGAAACAAAAATTGGATTTAATAATATAAAAAATTATATTTATTTACTTTTAGTTAAAATTATAAATAATTATATTTATAAAGAGTTTTATATATTTATTAATATATTCATATAATTATTTATATTTATATAATTATATATATGTAATAAATTTTTATTAATATATATGCATATATAATTGTAAATTTAATAAACATATATTATTTTAATATATTTAATATTATTTTATAATTATATATATATATATATATATATTAATTATAAATATTTTTTTATAAATATTTATATATATACATTTACATTTATATACTAATATAAAGTTATATAAATATATATTTATTAATATATAAATATATAAATTTATAAATATAATAATTTTCTATAAATTTAAAATTATTTAAATTTATAATGACTTATTTATATTTTTATAATAAATATTTTAAATATTATACATATTTGACTTATTATAAAATATGTATTAATATATCATATTTATATTAATTAAATACATTAACTTTGTAATTAATGTATATAAATACATTATTTTTTTGAATATAAATATGATTGTTATATAAATATTAATAATATTTATTTACTAAATTTCCATAACAATACCATGAATAACACTGATAAGTATCCCCCTTTATCAGTGTGACAAAACCCTGAGAAACCATATACATTTATCAGTTCTTTTTTTATCCCTAATATAAGTTACCTTTATTAGGGATTCGATCTAGTGCTGACAAAGGTAACTATCTTATCAGTTCTTTATTTTTAATGATGAAAAAATTAGGCACTCTATAATGTGTGATCTGTGGCCATGCATCATGAAGGATTTAAATTGATGATGATTATGAAATACTGAGGAGAATACCATGGTGAAATATATTAAAAAGAAGGTGTAATGATTTAGACATCTTAAAAGTGAATTTTGATGATTATGAGGGTTCCCTCTATAAAAATTGTTACTCACACTATGATTTTTTATTTTAGTCAATGGGGGAAAAATAAGGAACTATATCATCATTGAATACGATAGAAAATGGTTTGATGGGAAAAAAATGAGATGTTGATGGGAGATAAGGATAATGTTATAAAGCCTAATCAGTTAACATAGAACATGATTTATAATGTTCACTATAACCAACACTCATAGTCACCAAAGAAGAGAATGATATATTTTTTGGAGTGTTCAGGTAATGGTCACCATGGACGAAATAATATTTAGTTATTTATATATTGATAATGTAGGAAGAAACACTCATGTGAATGCTTTAAAGGAATCTGGAGACCATTCGAGTGTGGAAATGAAGGGCATAGTACAAGTAATTTTTAAGGAAAAAGGAAAAGGTTAGTAAACATAATGGATGTTAATATTTGTCACCCAAAATTATTATAAACTGATGAATATTTTAAATACTGGATGTTTGGGAATTATGAATTCCAATTTCCTTGGAAGAAATATCAAGAAGGAAATCAGAATTGTTTGTTTGAGTAATGGTTATATTGGTGATGATTAAGAGACAATGAATGACGTATAAAAGGGAAGTAGTGTTAATGAATAAGATGATGAAGCCTGTATAATGTTCTGAGATGGATTTATGATTATAGATGTGTTTGTTTTTTAGAATTCATGATTATAAAATATATAATGGTTTTTCAATAAATGTTTTTCATTAATTATTTAATGAATTTGTTTTATGATGAATCTTACCTTGGAAATGGATTCAATAGAATGTTGATATTTATGGGAACACACATAATTAAGGTAATTATAACCCGTAAAAGATTCCTAATATTGATATAATATGATTTGGATAATTAGATTTTGTATAGGAATAAGTAAATTTGATAGTATTGATTACCTCAGAAATGAATAATGATTGGATTCAAATGTGGTTTATGCAATCATTGATGGCATCAATAGTTCTTTTAATCAATATATCAAATAATATATTTTTCATCTACAGAACGAGGAATAATGTTTTTTTCAATATGGTTTTATGGGAATTAATGTGATTACCAATTTTAAAGAGAATACATGATGAATATATTCATATATTTATCGCATGAAAATCAAGTGCAAATTTATGTTATGAGGGGGATCAAGGATAAATTTCTTTTGATAAATTTGGTGAAAATATTTATAATGTTTTGAATATTAATCTTTTTGGAAGGGTTATAAGGATAACAATTTATGAAATGGTTTAATTTTTGGATGAGGCTTTGGATATTAATGTATTAATTCAACATATGACGATTTATCCATATTGGATAATATATGCTAATCATTTTTTTGATGATAACTAATGATACATGAAATAAATTATCATTCAATTTATGGATCATTTTTTAAATTAGTTATTCAATAATAAAAAATTCTCAATAGTTTCATCGAGTAGTAGATGATGTTGAAATTTATCATGGCACAACCAATGGGTGATATTGTGATTATGAACGGGAAGGAAATTGGGTAAGCATATCTTCTCATGAGAATAATTTAACATTAGGAAATTGATATTGATATAAAATGATTCCTAGTTATCAAAAATTTTATGATATATATGGACTTCTTGGTTCCTCTTTGGTAAATGGGTTTTTAATTGTTAGCATTCTATGGATCATCAAATTTCTTATGACTGATGATCTCTATCACACTTTATAATTATTTGTTTCTTTCATCAACATTTAATTATTCACCTCCCACATATGTTCTATGATGTTGAATCCAACATATGAATCAGTTTAGGTATCCATTATGTTTCCAACATTCCATTTTAAATGTAATTTTTATTATACATTTATATGATCTGGGTTTCTAATATTAAATGTTAATGCTTTGATGATTGACAAGTCATTCGAGGTAGAAATTTATTTTAATGCTGTAAAATGTATTAATTTTAGATTTTATAAAATATTTCATTTAAAATGAATTCCATTTTTGGGTTTTTTGTTAAAAATAACATTAATTATAGCTTCAATTATATTAAACATTAAGGTTATCTATCATTACACACGACTATGAGTTTCTTTTATAGCATGCGTGGAACACAACACCAAGAATCAGAAAACCAAGAAATAATATTATTATAAATTAGAATTTCAATATGAAGATATTAATATTATTAACTACATTATGAAGTAAAAATATAAATTTACTAGTCAATAATAATGTATTTATAAATTATTGTTAAATAATAAATTAATTCTTAGTTAAGTAATTTTATTTCTCTTGAATATGGTTTCATCAAAAACCAATATTTATTTTTATGAACAAAATTAAATTCATTTTTATAGATGTTATAAAATGTATTCTACTAATTATGGAAATCCTCATTATGAAATTAACTTATGGTGACATCATTGGAATTTTCAGTAAATATTAATAATTCAGTGAAAAGTGAAAAATACCAATTTTTGTAAAAATATAACCATTACCCAATTAAATAAAAATTTAAATTTCAAATTATATTTTAAGGTAACATAATTATCAATTATTAATATCTAATTAAATTATTTAATTTTGTATCCAATATATATGGGATATTTATAATGTTTTATTATTGGGTTTAAAAATGGTATTTTTAAACTATTTAAAAGTGAAATATGTTTCTCTCTATTAATAAATTAAGATAATATTTAATGATAATGGTTTTAATTTAAATTTATAGACTACATTTCAATAAATATTCTATTATATTCATTAAATAATTTTTACTATATATAGAGTTAATAAAAAATCATCATGTGTTTGAAAAAATACACGTTATGAAACCCCCTTTTCTATCACGCCTAAATATTTTTTTAAAATTTATATTTTTAAAATTCCATAAAATTTATTGTAAAAAATTAAATTCCTTTTTTAAATATTAATTTCAAAATTATATAAGGCTCATATTTTATTAAATTTTTAAAAAGAATAATTTTTTTGATGAATAGTGAAAGATACTAAATTATAATGGAAAAATCCCTTTCATTATAAATATCTATAAAATTATGTTACATTTAAATTTGTTTTTCAAGTAAAAGTTGTTAAATAATATATTTTTTAATTCAAATTGAGATTTTTTAATCAGTTTCACACATATGTTGGATGTAAATTTTTTTAATGTTTTGAGCATTTTTTCTTTACAAATATGCTTCCTCATCATGCTTGCAAGATTAATATTATATTAAATTTCGATAATAATTTTAATGGAACATTGAAAACTGTATTCCATATTTTATTTCTTAGTAATTTATATTATCTAATAGGGTAAAATTAATTTTTTACTGAAATAAAAAAAATTATAATAATTATTTACCCAGTGTTAGGTAAAAATTGGTTTAATGGGGCTTAATCTTAATTGGTAAGGGTTAAAAATTACCCAAATTATATATAAAACCATTGGATAGAAATGTTTGAAATTTTATATTCTATAATTGATAATAATCATATTTTTAGCCTTGTGAAAATATTGAAATATTGTTGGAATTATTTCTCGGAAAATATTACACGCGTGCCACTGACCTCACTTATAATACACCACCCCTTATCCACTTCTTTTCACACATAAATGAATTTTAAATTAGTAAATATCTGAATAAATAACATCCAAAATTTCCTCATATTATTATTTATGAATTATTTTATGCATACAACCATCCTATAATATTTTTTATTGCAATCTTATGAAAGCTACCTGAAGATGAGGTGAAGTTCATCAATAAGTGTTTTTGTGTTATTTATTCCTCCAATTCCATAAATTATTTTAAAAATACTATTGTTTAATAAAATAAGTATATTAAATATAATGATATGAAGATATGTTAATGTAATTTCTTACATTTATATCCATTTCCATCAAATGGGTTAAAAAATCATTGTTCCTGTGTATGACGGACTACCGCCTCACAAACCAATGTCATCAGTGTTTTCATTTCCATCAATGATGGATTGATGTAATGATGGGATTAATATTTATATTTTATTTTAAGGATATTATATTTCTTCATGAATCATAATATCACACATACCTATTTACTTACAATTTTATTGGTATTCAATAACGTCACTCAGGTTGAAAGCGGTGTACAACTTCGCGAAGCAGTGTTATTCATTAATGCATTACCTGGAATTTAATAAGAAAGGAATTAATAAAAACTTGTGATATATATGAGATAAAATTCACTATTTATTGATTATTTACCATTTAACTTTTTATCCATTTATATGTTTATAAAATGGAATCAGTGTTCATGTGTACGTACATCCAACCATATCATTGAATGATGTATTTCATTTTCTATCTCCATATATTATCACTTAGTATAAATAAATATATAATTCATATATATATATATGATACTTTTATCATGGTAAATATTATAAAAATTATTTAATCATTATCAATTTATGAGTTCTAAAAATTACCAATCAAAATATGCCTGAAAAACGAAGTAGTTATTGCCAGAAATGGGACTTTAACACTGATTTGTTAAAAAAATGGTAGTAAAAGGTCATAAGTAAATCATATATTATTGTACACACACATATATATATAAATTTATGGAATGGTAATGTTTTAAAAATAAAATTAGTTTTATTATATAGGATGATCTAACCTGCAAGAAGGAATTTGAGACTTATGGTAAGGGATTTTGGTATCAATTTTTACATTTGTGAGAAACATTCAATATTCCAAAAAAATTTACATTATATGGTGCATATAATTCCCACGAATTTATTTTATAGGTTCTATCCATAATTACTTTTTATTTATATTTCCAATTATGTTTCTATATTTCATGAGTTTTACGATTCTAGAGTTACCAAAGTGGTAAGGAATATTTATTTCTCAATTTTTCTTTCTTTGAGACATATAGTGATGTTACACATCTATAATTATTTATACGGTTTTAATAATAATCTTATGGGATGTGATACAACTAATTTTTTTATCTTAATGATATATTGTGTATCATTTAATGATATTCCTATACGGGGCTTACGTTTCAAATATACCAAAGTCGTAATGATTTTATGTTACAATTTAATCATTTATTGAGATTTTGTATGATTATGTTTATGAAGGTAAAATATTATGATCCATATTATATGAATCTTTTTAATTTTTTTATACAATGGTTATTTAATGTTATTAATGGTCTCACCTTCATTTTCCTCTCTATATGTACTATGGATTTCAAAGAGATAGTATTAATGGAAAATCAAAATTTCATTCAAAAACACTTTTTCTTACAAAGAAATGTCTTCAAAAAACGTTTTCAAAAAAATGATTTATATTTTTATAATATTTTATAATATCTATTTTTACCATTTCTTGATTTTTTAAAAACATTTTATATGTAATGTTCTTTTAATTTTTAAAAATAATACTCTCTTGGATTTTACAAAAAATGGGAAAAAAATCATTGTGTAAGGCATGAACAGAATGTCATTTCATCATGTCCATTATTTTTTTCGATAATCCTTTATATATTACATGATTATTTTAGAATAAATTTATATTCAATGTATTTTAATTCTTAATATGTATTTTTTATATCGGTATGGATATTTTCCTAACTGAACATTATCAATTATTTGGAAATATTCACATTCACATTTTTAATGTTTTTTTCAATTAAAATGATTTTGAAAATGTTTTATGATTTAAAAAGATATTTTAAAGGAACATTTATGTTCCTAAAGAAATTTTCAAGGTGATTTTTCTTCAAGGATTCTCTCCACATATGTTTTCATCATTTAATGTTTCTTATGATTTTATCGGTACGATATACAAGGATACCATTATTATTATTTCAATGAATGGTTTATGTTTTTGATGATGTAGTGTTAATGAAACTATTTTCTCTTCCATGAGTTATACCATTATATAACCCTTATGAATGTAGCTTAATATCATATGTAATTCTCTGGTGAAATTATGAAGTGACTATAAATCATGCCTCCTTTCCTTAGTTTAATAAAAGATGAAATTTTTATGAAACCCATTTCATTTCATTTTCTTGATTTGATGAATGTTTTATGAAATTACGGAACACCTATGTATGATTTTTATTCTTTCATGGGTGGTATTTTCATCTCCATCCAAATCATTGGGTAATGATAAATATTCTATGAGACCAGAGGTTATATGTGTGGTTATCCCAATCATGAAAATGAGGGTGCATGGGTGGTTTTCCCAGTCCCAAAAATTAGGCCACACATGAAGTCACCCCAGGAAAGATGTAGGTACATGGGTGGTCATTCGAATCATAAAATGTTATGAATTCGTTCATGGGTAGCCTCAAATTATTATTTTCTACGATTATATATCTACTATATTTCCATTTCATATACCAATGTTATGCTATAATTTTTCATGTTATTTTATTTACTTATGATTCGTGTCTAATAAAATCCCAATCAACAGGATATGACTAAAGATTCAGATATTTGATATATAAGGAACGTTTTACATTTGTTATTCTCATATTCTAATACACTTTTGTTCATCTTATTCTTATGAATATCCGTTGTTTACCCTTAATGAACATCTTATATACTCATTTATGACATTTCCAAAACCCAATAAATGAATAAATATTTTTAAGTAGTGGTATAAAAGGTGTCGATAATAATGAGAAACTATAGAGCCCCAAGACCCATGCTTCATGATCCCGAATAAAGATATTGTTGTATATATATTTTTATAAAATAAACCTAAAATATGTTGTCTATTTTACATTTGAGGATCTTTTTGAGTAAAGGATTTGGTGGAAAATGACCACTATAATAGATTATTAGTGTTTCAACAATAAATGGAAAAGGAATCTATTGGACTTTTTTCATCCAATATTCTTCTTAATGAAAATTCATTTTATTCTTCTAAATAAACCTAATTTTTTTTAGAAAACTTAGGATGATTATAATTACATAGTAAGGGGATTTTAAAAAGGCAGCTAAAAACATTTAAAAATAAAAATACATATGAAACTATTATTTTGAAATTATTTTTTTGTGAAATATCTATAAAAATACATATTAAAAAAATTATTGAAAATGATGTCATTTATTACCCTTTTTTAAAACCAAATACAAAAATAAATCCCAAAAAAGAATATTTTACAGATAAAATAGTCCTTGTAAATCATTATTTACTGAATGGCCCGAAGGCTGTATTTATTTATTGATTTTGGATAACCCCCTTTTTAAGGGATGATGTAGAGCACTTACAAGGCATGATGGATTATAGATTACATTACTCTTAGGCTTGGAGACATAACAACACCTGTAAGTCTTAACGAAATCATATAGATGATGAATTCATGAAATTGTCCCTCCACAGCATCTGCATCGTGATCAACTCTCCACCTTTGCAAGGCTGTTCAGCTAGCTGTCCTATACAGAGATAAAAAAGACCAGTACCAATGGTAATGTAATACCCTCTCATTCCTCCAAATCTTTTATCCCTTCTATGGTGAATTTTCACTACTCTTGAATCCTTCTATTGAGAATGTTCCTTGTAGATTTTTTTGTGCATCTTCAAATTAGGTGGCTTTGAAGGCTTTGTAGTGGCCCAAAGACGATGAGGTCTCCCAAAGGCCTTGAGGTGGCCCGAAAGACTTACTGACCCGAAGGCCTGGGTGGCCCAAAGGCCATACAATCTCAAAGACCAAAACAGTGGCCCAAGGTGAATAGTTCTGGGTGCTACAGAACTGAAGAGTACCTACTTCAACAACTGCTACAACACTCGCACAATTCCAACTATAGTACCTGCAATAGTACCTACTACAGTTTCCTCTATAGTACCATGAAATATGCCCTCGACTGGTTTCTACCTCGGGTCTTGTGGATTCCCTTAGAGATTCCTCAACTACTAGGTTGAGGATCTTGTGAATTTTACATCATTATTCATTTCATTATTCTCAAACAGCCCAATGAACATTTTTTTTATTTCTGATAACCCCCCATTCTAGAGATGAAGTGAAACCCTTACAAGGCCCATTGGAATAAAGATTACATGAACCATAGTATTTAGTAATTATAAATACTATACTTGGAAATCCTCCACCCAGCTTCTTCATCATGATATCAGATCTCCACCTTTTCATGGCTGTTCGGCTTGGCTTCCCATGAAAGAACATGCTGGCCCCGATGGCAATACCATACCCTCTCTTTCTGATAAAAATTCTTAGCATATACACTGGTAAATGCGGATACTATGAATCCATATCTGGAGTATTCTTCTTGTAGAGTGTATCTGATCATTTCAGCACAATTTCAGGTGGCCGGAAGGCCTTGAGGGGGCCCGAAAGTCTGGAGCTGCCCGAAGGCCTTGAGGTGGCCCGAAGGCCTTGAGGTTGCCTGGGAGCCTTACTACCCCGAAGGTCTTGGGTGGCGCGAAGGCCTTAAAAGACCTGAGGCCCAAACTGGTGGCCCAAAATCCAAAACAGATGAATAGTTTTGGATGTTACAGTACCAAAAAATGTCCGCTATAGTGCATGCTATAGTGATGCTACAATACTTCTATAGTAACATGGAAATATGTTTCATCTTGGTTTTAAACATGGGTATCTTCAATGGACTTTCCAAGTCCTCACCAAATGAGTTGATGGTCTTTTTCTTTTATTTTCCTTATTATAAATGTAATAACCATGCTATTGTCTTCCATACAAGTAAACCATACAAATGGATAAACTATATGATCGACTTCCATACACAATGTATTAAAGGGTTATCACAGTACCACCAGTCATTAGTTTATCAAAAAAAACTTTTCATTCGTTTACCATAGAACATGAAATCATTTTAATATATTTTAAGAAACCATAAAATGTCTATGTACCATTAAAATCATAACACATAAAGCATTAAATTTTCAAATTTTCACTCAAACAATTTGATAAAATCTATTTCATTGAAATAGAACATAAAATTACAATAATTATCATATATAATTAATCATTAAATATATATATTCAACACTCTTTTACATGTTTAAAAAAATATTTTACAAAATCATTTTATACAAATAATAATGGATTGATGGTATGAATTATTTGCATGAAATTATTGTATCTATAAATTTACTACCCACATAAAATAATTATAGATATATATATTTTATTTTATAAAATAATCATAATTATGATTAAATATATAATAAACACAAAATTATGTTATGTATCATTTTTTAATAAAAAAAATTCTTCACTTCATGACTTTGAATATTAAATTACCTAACATTACAACTAAATTAATTTTTGTACGTGCATTACATTTTCATTCAAATCATTAAACTGTAGCTAAATATGTGTCTGTGTTTATATATATATATACATACATATATCAAGAGCATAGAAACCCCTTGAAAATTGAGAATAATATATTTATTATATAAAATATAAAGGGGTTGGAAATAGAATCCATCATGTTGTATAATAATACATAACTAAAATTATAGAAGCCCCCCTACATAAATAGAGTTATTAAATTAAATGATTTTTTAATTTGAAAACAGAATGTAAATATATATGAACCCTTAGATAAACAAGTGGTTTCATAATATGATTTGTTAGGTTTCCTTTAACGTGAATTTAAATATTAAACATTCAAAATTAAATATTTTATATTTTATATAAAGGTATACTTACCACCATAAATATTATAATCCATAAAAACACATTATTCTGAGAAAAAATAAAATTAATTTGAAAATAATACATCTATATATGCCTAAATAATATGAATCAGAGATTGATGAATAATATATACATAAATATAATAAACCATTATCTACAAATTATTAAACTGAAACACACATTGCTTCATCTGCTAAGTGAGTTATCAATCTAGGGGAAATGATAATTTTTTTTCATAATTATGAATTAGTAGATCTTGTAAAAATATAGCCTTTAACAGCACTATTAAAAAGTTTTTATCAATGCTGTAAACGTGTTGATAATGTGATCGATGTTAAAGGGTTTCCTGAATAACGCTTGTAAAAAACACTCATCAATTCCCCCTTTAATTGAGATAAAAAGCACCAATTAAGGGTGAATATATCACTTCTTTAGAACGAATAAAGCAACACATTGTCAAAAATATTTTATGTGTTGTTAAATTACACATTTATCCAATTTTTTAGCATAATTAATTGCCCCCTTTATCAGCACTGTTTTTTTATTTTTGGATAAAGGGGGATAAATATTTTTGTCAAACAACTTCTCATAACAGCTTATTATCAGTCATTTCCATCTCATTTTATTAGTTCCTATTATAGACTCACCCGGTCACTCCACCCATTTTTTATGCATAACATAATTATAGTGTCATCGTGCGCCCATATCTCCAGCGATTTAGAAACCAATGACCTCAAGATATTTCATTACATATTTTATCCAAATATTTATTTATTTAAATAAATCTATAAAATATATTTTGTGAGTGTGAATGTGTATGGGTGTGTTTATATATATATATATATATCTATATATATTTATATGTTAATATATAAATTTAATTATACATATTAATATTTTTTTACATATATTTTATATCAATACCCATATAAATATAATAGAATACACAAATAAATACATATCTATTTACTGCATCACGGGAATATATATATATATATATAATTATATAAACATTAAATATAAAGTAATGATATAGGTATATATATTAAAAAAATTCTTTAAAATAAAATTTATTCTATTTTTATTTAGAAAAGTTTTATATATTTAGAAATATATTTTATATGTAAAATTTATACATATTAATTTATAAAATAAAATATTTATTTTCCAGTATATACATATTATTTTAATATTATTATGTATTTGATAATAATTAGAATGAAAATAAAAAAATGTTGAATAATCAAAAACATAATATCAATATGATTGTAATACATTCGAATAAATCAATTCTAAAAAAAATGAAAATAAGACACCCTTAAATGAGGTTGGGAGTCCATAAAAAGTTAAAAACATGTGATACCTCAACTAAAAAATCAGTTTGGATGCTATATGGAACATTTATTTCTTTAAGAAATTTGATAGCAGTGCCCTCATCCACAAGTGCATAGCGATAGATGCAAGATTTGATTTGATATGTGGTATAACTCAAACTAACCCCCAAATCCAAAGTTATAGCCCTTTGATTTTCAATTAAAATTTTCAACTAATTTTATAGTGTTTATTATTATTATTTCTAGTATCTTGAAATTATTATTAAATGACTATTACTCTGTAATGATAATCAAATTATTAATTAATATTATTCATCATTTTTTATAATCCATTTCTTCTCTAAATAGTTTATATATTAAATGTAAATGCATATTTTTCATATATAAATCTTATTTAATATAATATATTATATATATTAATATTAATATATATTTATTTTAATATACTTATTCAAATGAGTTATAATTTATAAAAAATTAGCCTCTATTAGCGTTAGTCGAGAGGTGCTGATAAAGTCTCCCCTATATTAATGATTTTTTACTAGCATTGATAATGGGCCCCCTTTATCAGCACTTTTATGGTAGAACAGAAAAATGGGTACCTCTATCTATGTTTTTTAAAACAATTAATAATGGGTCCCCCTTATCAATTATTTTTTATACCACTGATAAAGGTCCCCCTTTATCAGTTATATTATATTACCCCTGATAGAGGATGGCCATTATTAGCATTTTTTGCACTTATAATGACCCACTTATCAGCTATTTTTTAGCACTGATAAATAGGCCTTCTATCAAATATTTTTTTATCACTTATAAGGTGTTCCATTATCCGCGGTTTTAGCTAGTACTGATAAGGCCATGTGATGTTAAAATCATGTTTTTTAGTAGAGGAGGGTCTCTTCCAATATGTGATTAAAGATGGTATGACAACATATATATATGTATATATGTGATGTTTCGGGAGAAATTGAGTCATATTCTAGTATAATCTAGTGTTATAGTGAACATATATACTTAATAAGCCTTAATCAAGGGTTTTAAACCACTAGTTTGTGTACCCAAAGAATCTGGGCTTTAATAAACTAAAATGATTTTAATTTGAAACCAAAAATACAAATTTCAAATTTCATAATCATATGCATGTGTGTGTAATGGATTCTAAGATTATTTGAGAAAAAAAGAGTTTTATTCGTGGTTGAGGTTCATTATAGATAAAAGAATATAAATTTATTTAATTTTTCATCATTGAAAAATTATTAGGATATCACATGATGATTAGGTCACCACGCTGTTGCATCCTTATGAATGAAGCAGACAGTGATGAACACATAATGATAATACAATAATAGATTTATCTAATATTAGAGGAGGAAGGGATTAATAGTTTGAAGGATTCTCCTAGATCTGCATGAGGAAAACGTTAATGGATAACGGTGATTCGATGGTTGTTTCCATTTCAATCGAAATGTCATGATATAATCATTCATTTTAAAACGGGTGAAAAATGACCATATAATGTACCCCAGATAAAATTTTACCATTTTTTATAACTATGAAATAAACTATGTTCTCACCAATTGAAGCTAGGAGTTTCAAATAGGGTGCACTTTCGACAGTCTATCTAAGATTCATAGGCATGGATTTTGCCTAGCCTATGCTCTAGACCCTATAGGATGTGACTGATCTACCTCCCCCATGTGAGGCCACACTACCACCATGTATGATGGACTTGGCTAGACCTCCCTTGGGATGAGCATCCTATACAAGGATGATGAGATGGTTGACTTCCATATGTTCGGTTGGTCATTTTTTTGAAACTCTAATATATTAGAAAAATATATTTTTAATAAAACATATATTATTTTAAAAAATTTCTTCATATGTGATAAATTACAATACTAAATTGACAAATTAGTTAATTTTTTATCATTTTATTTTATGAAATTTCATTACATAAATATTTCAATTCTAATTTATAGTCCACATAATTAGTTAAAAAATATAGGTTTACCATTAAAATTTTTTATTATAAACATATAAATGTATTATGTTACTAATTAACATTTTACATTTACTATTTAATAATTATTTTTTTTACTATTAAATATAAACTTTTTGATATTTATAATAATAATTGATTACTTATTAAAACAATGAACCAATGAATTATTATATTAAAATATATTAATATATAAGAATTAATATATATAATTTTAATTTTATATTAGTACTCGAATAATAATAAAAAAAAATATAATAAAAAATTTAAATTTAAAATATCTTGTTATTTAAAAGTGATGATTTTATAAACACAATATTTACGTATAAAATATAAAGAATATTTATCATAATAACCATTACGACTAATAAATTATATATGGTGTTCAAAAAGGTAATTTAATTAATATATTTTAATTTTTGTTGAAATGTAATAATATATTAAAAACATAATTTATTGGAGCATGCAGTTTGGAAAAGCGTTCATTTAATTAAAGAATCAAATATTTTTGGTAGTTTTTTTATAAAAATTAAATTTTTTTAATGAATAAATATAGTAATATACTTATATATATCCCCTAATAGAATAAAGGTAATATATTAGCGTATAAATAAAACAATATTAATGAAAACACTTATGTTTATGTTATGTTATTCTATATTTTATTTTAATTACACAAATAATCATTTAATAAACATATATTAAATTTTTCTCATATATATAAAATATTTCTCATAAAATTTAGTCCATTTATTAATTATAAACATCTAAAATTGTTAGGGTGATTTTTTGGGGTTTTTGTATAATAGTTAAATTTTTTGTTAAAAAAGAAATAAGATAATTAATGGTATATAATATTATAAAAAATTTCTCTATTCATGAGTCATGTATGATGTATGAATAATAATATAGAACAATTCTTTAATACTTTAAATATTTATTCATGGGAATCAAAAAATATATATAGTCTTGAGCCAAAATAATAATCAATCAAATAAAACAATGAAAAACACCACTCTTCTGTCATATAAATACCACCCATCACCCCCTCTACCCCTCACACTTCTAAAGCTCCAATGATTTTTATATACATCAAACAATCATTATAGTTGAAATATATTCTAATATATAACTTATAATATGTTTTATTTTATTGAACTAACATATGTACATAATATTTAAATAATAAAACAAAACATGTTTATGATGATGAAACAATCATCAAACTAATATAAATCATTATCGTAAGTTTTTTACCTAATTAAGAATACTCGAAAAATGAAAAAACATTAATATAAACATATAAAAGTTCATTAATAACAAGTAATTTCTATTCTGTGAAATTATTCTCATTTTACATGATCTACCAAACATATATACGTGTGAACTAATCTTGATAACCAATAAAATAAAAACATCAATATGACGAATTTGAATTATATAACTCATAATAATGCAACTAAAAACATAATAAAATTATAATAAATAAAATAATTGTATAATGGTTTCTGGATTTATTAATTAATGAATCTAATTTGATTGTCCCTATTAATATGCTGAAAAAATAACTCAGATATAAGATAAGGTTATTCTAAAACCCAATTTCCTTTACTTGGGGTTTTCCTCATTCATGATATATTTTAATGTGTATGTTATTTTAATATTCATTAAAAATTATACATTTTTTACTTACATTTTATTTTCTAGGATATAAATATTTAAAGTATAATTTTATAACAAATTCCATTATTTTTTCCAAAATAAATCTTATATCATAAAAAACATCTTTTAATTCTACTAATATTGTTACTTCATCACACATGATTGATGATTCCTATACCATGTGTGTTCTATCCTATTTATTTTGGTAACAAAAATTTTTTTTCATTAATTTATGCAAAATTAATTTTTCATGTAACCCATTACCCTTCGAGGGGTTATTTAATTGAAAATAATGTTATATATTCTAAATGGCATGCATGATTATATAAATTTTATGATGTGATAGACGCGACCAGATTTATATATATTTCCAATGAAATGGTTAACATTATGTATCTCATTATTTATGTTGGAATATACTATGAAATTAACTTTTTTTCAAAATGAATATGTTTTTATTGCACGCATATGTAATGTGTGAACATAAAGACAGATTTGTTCACAACTATGTGTGGTATTTTACCACTAAGATATGATTTTTTTTATGAAATTAAAAATTCCATACATTTATCTAATGATTAATATAATTATTATGATTATGATATCATTATTATGTTATGATTAAGATGATTATACTTTCACATGTTATCTTGATATATAATCTTATCTATCGTCTTACTAGGCTTGTTGCCCACCCGTTTTTCTTAATGAATATACTTAGGTGATTAGTTATTGTTAGTAGTAAATTATGGCCACTATGAATAAAAAAAATAAGTAAATCAATAATTTTTATTTTATAATCTATAAATGATTTGTATGGTCTTAATTTTTTGAAGACAATAAATCATTGGTACCTGGTTTTGTAAATATATTACATTGTTTATCCTTAAAATTATGTAATATTCATTTATGAAAATTTTGGGATTCTATAGTTGGTTTTAGATAATGATTTTGTTAACTAGGAAAATAGTATCACAAATCATTAGTTAAAACCATTATTATGAGACTAAGCATTAATAACTACCAAATTAGGTTAGTTTTATAAAATGATAAACAAAAGTACCCCAAAAGATTTGCCATAAGATGTAATACCACTATGAAAACAATTATTCATTCATAACATATTGACATATGTTTTGCTCAAACCTTTTCAATATGGAAAATGGACAAATCAAGGAGAAACCATGCCAACTAACCCTTTAAGGAAAAAAATGATTTTACGAATGACAACTATAACGTCGTGGAAGGCGATGTTCAAAATTTCACGGCGTTTCATTCCCAGATGTCTCTATTATGAGCAATATTCAGAATAATGTATAATTTAACCCTTCTCAAAAGGGGGATAAAATAGATATTATGTATTTTATGTGAGAGAGACTACTAACATTATGTAGATATGCCGATTAACTAGTAACATAATTGTGGGTGAACTCAATGGAGAGGATATTTTCTATTTTTTAATTCACTAATATAGATAAAGTAACTCTAGTCATCTATCCATTAGATGGATAGGTTGAAAAATTGTGGGTGTTAATTCAGAACACTATATATAATGGAGAAATAGAAGAGATTGAGTGGGAATAATTTAAGAAAATATATCTTAACAATTATTTCCCTTAAACCCTTCATAAAAATTAAGGGAGGGAATTTATAGAGATGAAGAAAAAAAAGTGAATATATCACACCATGAAAATAAAATTTCACAGGGTTTAAATGGTAATCCTTGGGTTTTATTACAAAAAAATTAAATAATTATATATATTATTGAGTTCTTTAAGGAAAACCCTAAAAAGGACATAGAAATTCAAAACATTGGGATTTAGAAAAATGTTTTTCGATATTCTCTCTAAGTGGTGATATAGTTTGAAGAATGGTCATATCACTATGGAGACATGAAACAGAAGTAGTAGTTTCAAAATATAGGATCTATGGAGAAATGTGGAAATAATTCTTAACCAATCACATGTAAAAAATGTGGGAAGAGTAATCAAGTGAATTTCCTAAATTGGGCAGGGATATGATTCCGATGATGGAGAAAATAACAATAAGTTCATAAATAACGAATAGACATGAGTAATATGGACAATATGGTGATGTAAAGGAGAGCACATCCCATGGTATAATGCTTCAACTATGGTGTACAAGGGAACTATGAAAGCTATTCCACTACACCATGAGTCCTCATGGCTAATCTGTGTCGCCAATACTAAATCCAAAGGCACAAAAAATTGGTATTCCATCACTAATAATGATGTAGAGTAAGAAAATAAATTCTTACAAGGCATGATTTCTAGTTCTTGTAGTTGGTTCCCAAAAACATATCATGTTTATATTTTTTAAATTTGAATTCCTACATTATAATATTAAAAAAACTCATTTTCATATCACGATTATTCTTCCATGTTACATGGTATATGATAATATCATAAGAGTATTTGTCAAACTGAAGGGTCATAATAACTCACGGTTATAATGAGACACAAATTTGATATGACAATATTATAAAATATTTGTTATATAGAAGGATGATATAATTTGAGGGAAACAAATAATACATGCTATTTGGGGTGGAGACTCTTAGTAATTTTATGTCTGTTTTTATTGGTTACTCCCTTGGTAATATCCAATTGGATATTTTGAGAATGATTCCCCCAATAAGAAATCCACATCTATACGTATACTCGGATTTTACTTTCTTTTGACATGGGTATTGATCACTGGACTTTGAGATTATTATTAATGAGTATAATTAGTAATGTACATTTATGTATTGATGTAAACAGTGATAGAAAATACTCACGGTGTGATAATATAATTTGCGTGTGTGATGAGTTGTATTTCATTAATGAATACTACAAGAAAGGCTTTTTATCTTATGTTATTTAATATACATTGACATCTAAGGGCCTTTTTTGGAAATGATATAGTGTAAATAAATCCATCTCCATGGTGTTCTCTATGCTGGTTCTATTTTTGATAATGCAAATATAGAGTCATCGAGCACATAGGTTAATGAAATTGGAATGAAAGATGCTAGATTTTATGAATCGTGATAAAGAGAATATATTATACATTATGAATCTGTATGAGATATTATGTCATTGAGGCAATAACTTATTTCTATCTGGGTTCCATGGCGTGTTTATAGATACTAACCATGTACTCTAAGATGCATCACCTAATTCCACCGATAAAAAGGCCAATAGGGTCACACACAATGAGTATCTAGAATCTCAGTTAAATAATATAATAATAGTTTTCATTCAGAAAGATGAATGATTATTATTCCCTCACAAGGATTAATAATTATTCATGTTTTCATGATCTCGTATATTCTATCATCGGTTATTCAAGAGAATATAATCTGAGTAGTATATTTAATAAGAATTTATTTTCTATTTAGTTAATATAATATTTATTTATTTCTTGGATAATAATTTAGTGATATATATTTAATAAATAAAGAGTCAATATTCATGGCATTATATATATTATGGAGGATTGGTAGTATGAGTTTCATTTTTTAGTGACAAATAATAAATAAGAAATAATATTATAATAAATAATATATAGTTTAATTCTCACGTCAAGGTCTTATTGAGAAATAATAATTTCAATATAAAAACGAAATTTAATATTTTTTCTAAGATCCAAATCATTTATTTTATTATGAATAATGGATTAGGATAATATTATTAAGATCTAGAGAGATCCTGACTCTATGAAAGCTCATAAAAACAGAGAGATATCTTCCACGACCTTCTACTTTAATGTCAATTGAGATAGAAGAGATAGATTTGGTAGTGTTTCTCATGGTGATAAATGGTGGATGATGCATGTGATATGATCTACAATGCTCGAAACAGAATATTCATTTGACAACATTCAAATATTTTTTTTACCTCCACTAGTGGTAATGTACATAGATTCTTACAATCCAACAACTGTAAAATGTATATATATTTTCAAATAAAACAATGAATAAATAAATTCATCAAGGTAATTAATTAATTAATTATATAAATTATAAATCATATGTGACGATCCTTGATATATTTAATCCAATATATCCATTTTCTATATTCTTTGATTTTATTTGGTAGATCACGATCCCTATCGTTGGGTAACTCTCGAATTGATCATTGATCACGTAAACAAGAAAATTTATGCATGACCCATCAGACAATTCCAAAACACCCAGAACCTATTTATTATATCAAATATGATACATTATTATTTGTAATTTTTTAATAATATTTGATTGATTGACTCATTATAATTTAGTTTTCAATTCAATATAAATTTTCTGTCTAATCAGAATTGCGATATCTACTTCCTCCTCCTTTGTTTCTCATTGATCTAATCAATATGATTAATTTTATGAATGAAATAAAAAAGACTAACTCATGTAGATGAGCAAAGGATTTTGGCTGGATAACATAGGAGTACACCCCATGTTACTGGAGTTACAAATCATGTATTTATGTTTAATGTAATAAGAATTAATTATATAATGAATTCATATTGTGTGCATTAATTAATACGGTGTCATTATATCTTACACCACAAGATAATTACGCCAGGGTGGCACATAGTCAGCAAGATTATACACTGTGTAAGCTACATAGATAATGTGCAGTCCCTTTGAGTAATAGATGGGGTGTGTATTATCAAACATGAACTAGTAAATCGGTGACCATGTAACTCCGAGACCACCCGATGTGTAGTTTATTATACATGGTGTGTAATCTAATTTTTCATGGAATGGTTTACACACTGATTCCCTAGGTGAATTCCACTAATATATGTTGACATATGTACATGCCATGTAGCACACATTTACATGTCGTGTACTTATAAAAAATTATTCAGATTTATACTTTATTTTTTATACTTTGTAAACCTTATCGACATGTCCTTGTGTGTGGTCATTATGTTTATAGGAAACTCGATGTGATAGTTTTTAATTTATATATTTTCATATGTTTAATTAATATCTATATAATGTTCAGATCATCATATTTTGTATTAGTTGTATTAGTTGTATTATATTCTTTACTCTACGTGCATTAAATAATGACATGATATATAAATTTCATGTTATTCTTTTAATCATTAAGTTGATACTATAATTCATGAAATTATGTTTTAAGTCATGTATGATTTATGTCACAAAATAACAAACAATATATGAGTATAATACATGTTAGGTAGATATAAATGGTTATTCATCATGTTTTGTTTGTGGTACATTTATGTACACAATTATTTTTAAATAAATACATTTAATTTGATTAAAATTATAGAGTATGATAATCTCATGGAAATTAATATAATAATTTATGGTTAATTTATTCGAGTGTGAGATATCTTAAATATGAATAATTAATAATTGTTTTCTTGTTTTATTAAATAGATAATTTGTTTCATGAATATGGATGATCATGATTTTAAAACCGAACCTTTTTTATATTACTAGTTTCATTTAATTTATTATTAAAATACACGATTGGCCTATGTGACATCTCTCCCCTTGATATGTAAGGGCCATCATTCCCATGGTTTATTTTATGAAGACTTTTCCCCATCATTTTCATGTGTGTAAAAGAATATGTAATAGATTGAGATCCTGAGATAGTTGTGGAGGTTCATGTTTGGAACTGAGTTTAAACCAATCCAAGAGAGATATGTGGGTGGACATGTGGAATTCTATAACATGAAACTTCGTTGGTTCATGTTTTTCCCCTAGGATATTTTTTACATTTTATAGTACTAGATAAAAATATATTAGTAAAATATCATGATCACACTAATTTATTATTTTGTTTCTATCAAGTAGTGTGGTTATTTAATTATGGATATTTTGTTATGATCACAGGAATTAATGAAATTAACAAGAATGCCAGATAAAACTATAATATATTTTTTTATTAATTAATATTATATAAATCATGGTTAATTACATAACTAAAACAAATTAATATTAAAAATAATGTGATAAATATAATAATTGAATTTTTTTGGAAATTGATAATATACATAAATTATATATATTAATCTAGCAAAGTCTTCCAATACATCAGTTAATGTCAATTTATATTTCAATGTTCTCAACCATACAATGTTTTAATTATTTCAATTATTAAGGAATTCTAACATGATTTTTTCGGGTTTACATGAAAATTTTCACATCAAAGGTTGATGTCCAAATAAGTACATGGTGTAACTAAGATGCATGTTCTGAGGAAATACTATTTAAGGATATTATGATTTGGGATTCTAGTTAACAGATCAATGAACTATGAGTTATTGAAGTTGGGATTTGGAATGGCTACCTAAAATAATTAATGTTTCATGATCAACTAATGATTGTCTAAGGATATGGGGAATATGGATACTTTCCACTATAATGTCCAAGAAATAGGATATTCAGAAGAACACGATAAATAATAATAGGTTTCAATAAAATATTTGGAGACTAATGAATTTATTATTTATTTATTTGTTTAAATTTTATCATTTAAAGTAATAAATGTTATTTCGTCTTATTTTTAAGAAACATCATTCAAATTAATTCAATCATATCCTTGAGATCTATAATTTAGAATTATAACCTTCTCATAGACAAAAACAACAAAGAGTAGAAATATTTCATACATGATATCAATATATAAGAAAGGAAATTTTATATTCTATAAGAACAATTTCTCATTACATTTGGTATTGAATAAAGTGATGAATAGTTTTCACTATTGGATAAACATTTTAATGAATCCACAAATGATCAATGTTTTATGTTATCATTAATGTCCAATGACATTTTTAAGAAACACTAGGACATGAATTAATTAATAATGATGTCTCAACATTAGGATCTTAATCAATATAAGTAAAGATAATAGAGATATGAGTTCTCCAAATCATTTTTTACAACAATCCATGGAGAGTCTGCAGTAGTTAGGACTCATGTAGTCAAGCATATTAGATAAATTGAATGATTATACATCCTAGGGATGAAATTTCTAGATTATTGTGTACAAATATATATCCTTTGGCACGTTTGAATACATTCTATTGTTTTATTGTAAATTAAAAAAATGAGCAATAATGAAAAAATCCTTTACAAAATTATTACATTGATTTGACATGTGGATGAGGACATGGGGTATGATAAACCCAAGACCCTTATGGTGAACAAGAAGATGAAGCACATGGAAAAGTATTGAATGAATTATAAAAATCATAATGCTCCATAGAACGATCCTTCCAAGTAGTGGATGATATAGAGGTAAGGAAAGGAAAAGGAGGTTATTTGTTTTTAATGTGGAAGGCCATGTAACTGGAAAGTTACTCCAATTATAGGAAAGGTGAAGCTAAATGATCATTAATTATCATTTTTAATACATAAATAACAATACAATGATTATTTTATAAATATTTAGGTGTTCACATCTGTATCGACATGTATAAACCAGGTATACCTCCATAGAATTATAGAGGAGAGGTGGATCTGTGAGATTCCAATTGGGCAGGGATGGATGCTCTAGACATTGGTTACTACAACCTTTCATTTCCAATGTGAATTATATTGGATTAATAATAATTTTATTGTTTACCTTACATTACCATGAACATAATTTCGATATCATTCCTCGATACATATAGTTTGATAGAAAAGTTTGGAGGTAAAAGTTTTTTATTTTAAAAAGAAAACATATGTTAAGGAATGGAGAATTTAAATAATGTTATTTATGTATTAAAATAGGAAGTACATGTATTGAAAATTCATAATGAATCATGTTCACATGAATCATATAACACGCTGCTACGACATCATCGTCATGGTCATATAAATGAGAAACATTTGAAAAGGCTATGTCAAGATGGGTTTTTACAATATTCTAAGCTAAACCCACTTGAATTATGCCATTCTAGTTTATATGGAGAAATTTTCAATCCACCATCTAGTTGACTGGGTGACTGGGCAACAGAGCTTCTATGATTGTTACACACTAATTTTTGAGGACCATTTCCATTAGAAGCTAGAGGTGGATACTCTCACATCGTAACTTGTAATGATGATTTGATTAGATATGGATATGTTTACATAATGAGGTATACGTCTGTGCCCCTTGAGAAATTTAAGGAATTCAATAATTAAGTATAGATTCAACATGGTATTATGATAAAACAAATTTAGATAAAGTATCCTTGGTGAAAATCATAACCAAGATTTCATCAATGTTATATAAGAAATGATGATTCTATCTTAACACACTCCACCTTATACGGAAAATTCTAATAGTGTTATTGAATTAAGGTAACATACCTTATTAGATATGGTATGTTAAATAATGATTCATTCAGATATTCTATTATCCTTTTGGGGATATGCATTTGAAACTGTGGAATATAAATTAAACAGAGTATCCAAACATAAGGAAAATGAATTCCCTTCATTTTATGGGGAGGAATGAAACCTGTTCTATTCTATACATGTTTATGGGGTTGCGAGGAAATTTTTAAGGAATTATCATGAAATAAACTTTAACCTGAGGGAATAATTTGTATCATTAAAATATATCCCAAGGAATCAAAAGGATACTACCAATACAACCAAATAAAAAAAGTCAATGTTGCTAGAAAAAATTTCAGGAGAAGGATAACAACCTCAAAAATGAGAGTGGGAGAAATATTGACATTGATGGTTCTGATGCACAAGATAAACATGGTTTTTTAAAAGAATATATTCCAATGGTACTTGTGGAAGATGTAGTTCTAGAAACACATGTACTAAGTAAGAGCGTAACATTGGTAAGGGAACTAGAGTGACATGTATTTTTCATTATTGAAGACGGTGATTCATTATTTATTGAAAATGATGAACATATCTCTTTTAAAGTGTCTATAGAGAGATAATAAATTAAAAAAATGATAAAATATATGAATTTAATAATAGATTCCACGAATCAGAAGCAGGCTTGGGTTCTGGTCGATGCACCAATTGATGTAAATCTCATTGTATGCCAATGGGTATTCAAGTTAAAACTGGACATTTAGGTTAATGTAAATACCTAAAATAAATGTATATTGGTTAATTAGTTTATATAATGTGAAGTAATTGACTATGATGAATACTTTTTATTAGTTTATATGTTTAAATCCATCAGAATTCTGCTTATTGGAGTAAATTTCCATGATTATGAGATTTGGCATATGGATATAAAAACTGTATTCCATAATGGTAACCTTTAGGACGAATTCTACATGGAACAACCATAACGGTTTGTAACTCCATGTGAGACCAAAATTATTTTCTAGTTGAATAGTTATGTTTATTGATTGATGAAAGTATCCAGGCCATGGAACATTTAACTCTGTAAATCCATTAAAAAATTAGTTTCATTAATAATGAGTTTTAGAAGTGCGTTTTCAAGAGGTTTAGTGTAAATGTGGTCATTATCATTATAGAATATGTTTTCAAAATATTACATATTGGAAATAACATACTCAGATTATAGACTGTTAAAGATTGGTTAAACAAGTGTTTCCCCATGAAGGACTTAGGAGAAGCCTCCTATATTCTAGGGCTCAATTTCATTCATGATAGATCCACAAGGCTTCATGGACTAAGTCAAAGTATATATGTTGATCAAAAACTAAGGAAATCTATTATAGAACAATCCTTGAGCTGATTGGTTCCAATGTCACATGGTTTACATATTTCTAGGAAAATATGTCCTTATAAACAACATGATAAAGAGAGAATGAGTAAGATCCGTTATGCACCAGTGATAGGATCAATCATGTATTCAACATTATGTACAATAATTGATATTTCCTATCAATTTATTATTTTAATAACATATAAAAAAGATATATGAGAACACAGTTGGTATGCTATTAAGGATAACCTTATGTATCTGAGAAAAACATTTGATATTTTCCTGATGTATGGTGGAGATGATGATCTGGTCATCAGGGGATAAATGGATTCTAGTTATCATATAGATCAAAATGATTTTATGTCACAGTCAGGATTGGGTTTCTATTGTAATAGAGAAGTAATGATCTTGAACAGTTCAAATAATCTAGTTGTTACTGATTCTACAGTAGATTCTTAGTATATAGTGGCCTATGATGCATCCATAGAAGCCATTTGGATTCAAAACATCTCCTAGGAACATGATGTGGTACCATTAAGTAAATGCCCTTTCACAATTAGTTGCGATAATATTATAGTGACGGATAATGAAAAAGAGAAAATATCACACCAGCATACATAGAATATACTCTTGATGTTTCCTTTCTGGATGGATTTTTTACATATGGGTAAAGTTTTTGAATGCCGAGAACCCATATAAGATAACATGGAGGACCCCGTGACAAAAGACCTATCTTAGTAGAAGCATGATTATCATGTTTGAGTTAGAATAGTAATGGTATTTAGTAGTTGGCTCTAGTAAAATTGGGGGTCTATTTTATTTGGAAACCTATAACCAAATTATGTGTACCTTATGTTAAGTTGTATTAAATTTTATTAATATTAATAAAATATTTATCAAACCATGATTGTTCATCTATGTAGCATTATATTTGATAATGTTCTAAGAGTAATGGTCATACATAATCGTCATAGTCGATCCCTACTGTAATAAAAACCCATAAGTTTTATGACACTAATCTTAAATAAATGTTCGATAGTTGTATGATATCTTTTGAGGGACAAAAATTCTTAACTCTATTAGGTGTGGAGACTCATAGGACATTGAGTAATTTCTCACAGTGTATGCACTTAGTAATATCTAATATGATATAATGAGAAGTAGATCAACTAGTTGGACTTCCACAGTTACATGTTTCATTGGATGTTGCTATCCGTCGATGTGTACAATGACTCTTAAAAATTATGATTATAATTATTGAGTGTGATGAGTCCTATAGTATGAGGTATTCAAAAAAACCATGAAAACATATGTTAGCGAAGAGGTAGGATATGTTTTTTGTTCCATAATTAATATGGAATTAATTATTAATATTAGAAGGGGTTTTCCACTGCTATTATTTAACCGTTTTTCATATCTTAGGTCCTTTGATGAAAATGGTATACCCTAAATAAACCCATGCACCAAGTGTTTATGGAATGTTTTATTTTAGAAATATCAAAGAAAGAGACATCATGCATACAAGATGATGGCTCCATAATGCAATTTAATTTATTTGATATATATTGATAAGGGGATTATATTAAATAGTAAACATTCGTACGATGTATTATGTCATTATAGAATTAACATATTTTTTATGGGTTCCTTGGTTTGTAGGTAGACGCTATCCTTGGACATTAAGCAGCTCCACCTAATTCCACTAAGAAATAGTCCTATAGGGTCGCACACTATCTGTATCTAGAATTTCAGTTATATAATATAATATTATTTATTATTTAAAAAATTGAATAAATATTATTCCTACTTGTGTATTAATAATTATTCAGGTTTTCTTGAATGCATATATTCTATCCCCAGTTATTCGAGAGAATACAATGTGAACTAAATATTTATCACATATATATTTTTTTATTCAGTAAATATAATTTCATTTTATTTATTTTAAAATAATTATGTAATATATATTTAATAAGTAATTTTTCATTATTAAAGGAACAGTAAATATTTTTCAAGAATAGATAGCAAAGATTAATTGTTCAATGAGAAATAATAAACATTGAAAATTATTTAATTAAATAATATTTATTTCAGTTCACATGTTAAGAACATGTCAATAAAGAATAATAATATTATTATTATTTAACCTGGGGTTCTACATGGATTAAATAAATAATAAAGGGACCCTATTGAAATATGAATTTCTAGTGCTAGAAATATATAATAAAAATTAGATTATTTCATGTAATAGACAATTTATTTGTTTGTATTTGAAAAAAGTATTTGGAAAATATTCGAATGGCCTAGAGGTATCCCTTTCCCAATAACTCACCTATGAATAGAGAGAGATCTTCCTCCACCACCAACTCTCAATTAAAGAGTTATCTAGGAGAATGCTTTGGAATTAGTTCTCATGGAGATCAAATGTGGATGACACAAGAGATATGATCTTCCAAACTAGAACACGGATATTCCATTAAAATGATTATAGATATGTGGATCATGTCTACATCACCAATAGAGTAAATATAAATTTATCCCTATAACACAACGACAAAAAAACATTGATATATATTTTGACCCCTGAATGATGAGAGAATTCCATCAAGGTAATTATTTAATTAATTAGATTAGTTATAAATTGTTTGTGAAGATCTTTTATATAGTTCTAGAATTATATCCCATATCTATTTTCATTGATTCAATTATATTGATAATTACATTAATCATTTTGTAAATCTTGGATTGATCATCGAACATAAAAAAATTGAGAAACTAGGAAGACCCATTACATGCTTCTACTACCCCCAGAACCTAAACTATTCACCCATGAATAGAAAATGTATTATATGATTTTGGTTCTACAATATTTCATTTATTAAATGTTATGAAGAAATATTTTTGAAAATCCAAATTCCTTGAAGCATGGATATCTGTAAAATAACTAGTCATGCAATCATTTCCACCCAATTGTTGAACCCTTCCCCTATTATTGTATTCATGGAAGATCATAAATTTCTTTTAAAAAATACATCAATGTTACAAGTGTTGGTTCCCTTTGAATAAACATACTTCACTCAAGTGGTTGAGTCAATAGAAGGTATGAAACCATAGGGAATGACTATATTGGGTGAATACTATTATATTTTACCCAAATATTTACCTAGACATTCCATACATCATGAGGTATATTTCTTAATAGAACTCTTACTAGGTGATACACTTTTCTCAAAATAATCCTACGGGATTGCCTCGATCTAACTATAATAATTAAACTAGAATTTTCAAGGGAAAATAGAAAGAAGGTACATAATCTCCAGTGAATCACCTTGTAGGGAAATAAAGCCCTTTTATATGGAGAATGATGTAAAAATGAGATTGTTTATTGATTACAAAGAGGTCAATAAGATCACCATAATTAAAAATTACAATTTTCCAAGGAGATATGAATTGTTCGATGAACTACAATGAGATTAATAATTCTCAAATGTATATCTTCATTCCATATTTCCTCAAATATTGGTGATTACAGAATATATATAAAAGAGTACATTACAGATTAGTTATGGACACTATGATTTTATAGTGATGTCATTCAGACATACTAATCCCTTCCATCTTCATGGATATGATGAATAGTGTAAATAGACAATACCAAGAATTATTTTTTTATTACTTTTTGATGATATTTTTATATACTCCATATTAAACTAGGAACATGAAGAACATATATGTATTGTTATGGAGACATTAATGATGCTAAAATTGAATTACAAGATAAGAAAATGTGGCTTTTTTATGCAAAAAGTAACATTTTTGGGACACATGATCTTGTGTGAGGAAATTATAGTATACCTCTCAAAAAAAAGGCAATTGATGAATGTATTAGAACCTCTAATGTCACATAAATCCATAGTTTTCATGGATTATCAGGGTACTATTGATGTTTTATGATACAGTTATCACAATTTTCTAGCCTAATAAATATTTTTAAAATGAATGGAGTAATGTATTTATGGACGAAAGAATTTAAAATAAATCAATGAGGAGCTAAAAAGGAAAATCAATCCACATGTACTCACACTACCATGAAGTGGAGAATGTTTTGAAATATAAAGTGATGCATGAAAAAAATTATTTGTTTATATACTCTTGAATAATGATAAATTTATTTCACATGCCTCATGAATGTTGATGATCCATGAGAAAAACAAGTTGATGCATGATCTGGAGCAAGATGATATGTTTTTCCTTGAAAATATGGTGTCACATTCTCTAGAGTGAGAAGTATGACATATAAACCCATAAAAAGAGTCTACTGTATATATTTAAATGGATTCAGATCAACATGTGTCAAAGGATATGGATAGAGCTAATCAAGGAATATGATTACTCTATTAACTATCATCCAAGGAGGTAAAAATGTTAGCTGATGGTCTTAGAAGATAATAAATGTATGCCTTCCCCCTGATGTTTATTGAGAAAGGCAATATCTTCAGGGATATAAAAAGTATTTATTTTTAAATCATAATGGTATGAAATACATAATACCTTTCCTATGTCATTTTCCAATAATCAATCCATGATAATATTAAAACAGAAAAATGGGATGATCTAGATCATTAGAATAAGGTAGATGCAATAAAGGATGATAAGATGAAATTGTTTCATATAAATGACGATGGTGAGATTTATTGTGCAATGATTTTTTATGTTACTTCATCAAAATAGATAAAGAAATAGATAGTGTATTAGGAACATATCTCAAATTTCTCAATCCATAATGTAAGTAACAAGATGTACAATGATCATTTTGAAAACAATGGGTGGGAAAACATGAAGAAATATTTTCAAGAGTATATATTAAGGTTTTATTATGTAATAAATTAAAATTATATAGATATAAGTAAAAATGAATGATGAAAAAAATTCCTATACCTATGTGGAAATTTTAGAATGTCACAATTGACCTCATCATTGGTCTCCCAAAGACATCAAAATGAAACAATACAATATATGTTATCTTCTATAGACTCGCTAAGACTAAGCACTTTATCACTATTCCTGAAGATCTATCACTGTAAAACATTACATGAAATATGTGAAGGATGTGGTGAGGATTCATGGGTTCCACTTTAGATCATCTAAGAATGTGATCCAAGGTTCACATCTAAATTGTGGAGAATTCCCATACATGGTTGGCGTACTGAATTAAATTTCAGCATGACTCTCACCCAAAAACAAATGGCTAATATTAAAGGACTATTAACACACCAAAAAAATTTATTTTAGAGATATTAATGGAATTAAAATGATAATGGGATTGGTATCTCTCATTGGTTTAGATCTCATACAACAATAGCTTCTAATCGAGTATTCAAATGGGTATATATGGTGCTCTGTATGGAATGATAGGTTGACTCTAACATATTAGGGGAGAAATTGGCGAAAAATTTACTAATACCTGATCCTCTGAAAGAGAATATTTAAATTGTTCAAGACATCCCAAAATACATAAAGGATTTATAGAGTCCGAAAGAAATCTATACTGACAACCATATGAGTTTTCTATACTTCCACATTTGAGTTATTGTCCTCCAATGAATATCAGCATAGAAGAGAGTCATGTGATTTTGAATGAAAGGGAAGATAATCCAAATATAAATTGGTCCCATTGAGATTGTCGATAGTATAATAGTATTAGTATATCGGATTTAAATAACACCAATTATGGATCAAATTCATGGAAATTTCTATGTCTATTTCCAAAGGAAGTACATACCAGATCCATTAAATTTTCAGAAATAATAGTTGGTACAGTTGAAGGATGATCTCTCTTATGAGGAGTAAGTGGAAAAGATTAATTACAGGAGAGATAAGTTTTTACGTAACATGAATATCCTCCTTTTAAAATTCTTTTGAAGAGACATAAGTATGATGATGTAATTTGGGAACCAAAAGAAATAATGAAGGTTAAATACCCTCACCTATTTATCTAAAACAAAATTTCGTGGGAAAATTTTTAAAATTGGAAATTAATATAACCACCGAAGCATTTAAGAATATATTTTAGCTTATTATAATTTTTATATGGTATAAAACAAATACATAGAACATAAATCAAAAACACAAAATTAGACTCATAAATAGTGAATGATATAAGAGATATTCATTGAAATTAGGGAACCTATACTGATGAAACAATAACTTGACCATTGGAACAGTAACACAACAATTAAGAATTGTAATCCAGACAGTAGAATAGTGAACTCACCTATAAAGTTATAAATAAAATTTGGGCACCATATAAATGATAATATTATATAATCATGTAATAATATATGTAAATAATTGTTTGAAAAATAATTAATAATGTTTTATTATTTTTTAAAACATGATTGATTATATACAATTTAATAATTAAAATAATTATTTAAAATTAATTTTATTTTAATAAAATTGATTAATTAATTAATTGTTTTTTGTCTTTTGATTATAGTATAATTTTATAAGTCCATAATAAATGTTTCAATGTGTCATAAAAGTAGTTATAATTTTTAATTTTTTTTCAAATAAATAAAAATTTTATGTAAAAATTAATTTTCTCATATTTAGAATATTATTTACATAAAATGTATTCAATTTTTGAATTATAAAAATTAGAAACCTGTTAGGGTGAATTTTTTGGATTTTTCTGAAATAATGGATTTTTTTGGGAATGGGGAAGTATAGTAATATAAGATATGTTAAAATATAAGTTATATCCTCTATTTCTTGAGCCATGGATTATGTAATGAACACAATCGTGAACATTGAAACACAATTTGCATTATTTACTCATATAAATAAAAAAATTCTCAGCCATGAGAAAAAAAATAATAAACTAATTAATGAAATAATTAATAACACCCCTCTCCTATATGACCCAGATATATTGTGTGTTATTTTTTAATTAAATTAACCTTTTATATATTTTTCATTTCTTAAGACTCCGAAAAAAATTATTTCATATTAAAGAACTATGTTTTGTATTAGTTATACCAAATACCATGTTATTCATGCACTACACTGAACATAAACGTTAGGATTATCTATATGGAATTTCTAGGTTAGATGATAGTTAGTATACATAAATGAATCACCGACATGGAATTCAAAATAATTAACACCAACTTAGTGTATTTTAGAAGCAACACAAAAGTTTCAATAAAATATAATTTTACTATTATAATTATTTAATTTGGGTAATTATAATTTAGTTAGTGAAAATAATAATAGTAATAGTAATATATACTTTTAAAGTGTTTTTTATAATTGTTTTTTATAAATAAACCATATAGATATTGAATGGAATAATTTCTAATAAAGACCAAATATGTTTAAAAATAACATTTTCTCATATGAACTACATTTCATGTAATTCTATGATAAATAATTAAAATAATTAAAGGCACATATATAAATTTAATTTTATAAAACAAATATTCATTTTTAATTTATAATTACTAAAATAGCTTTGGGTTATTTTTGGGGAATTTTCAATGAAAATTTATTTTTTGATGAATAGTGAAAAATAATGCCCTATAGTTAATAACTACCTTTTCATTTATATATTTATTCATGCTAAATTACACATTACTTTTTTAATTTCACACTTGGTCATACATATATTAATACCATTCTTTTTATTATAATAATTGTCACATTTAAATTGAATATAAAAACCTAACAAACATATAAACAACTTTTACTATAAACCCACATTATTTCGTCCTATCTGCGGGATTAGAATTATTCCTAACATTTACTATTGTGTGAGTTGAATTTAAAAAAAAAGACATAAAATATTTTAAAAATTATATTTTTTATAATCTAATCAAATCATGTTAATTTTTGACCAAAATTATTCGTAAAAGTAATTAAAAATAATCACGTTGTAGAAGGTCAAATTAAGCTTAACTAGGGACTAAACCATAACCTTAGGGACCAAAATGATGCTTTAAATATTCCAAAAACTCTTTAATGGAAATATTTATTATATATACAATCCATTACAGATTTATTTTTATTTTTTATGACTATTTTAGTTTTGAGCTTATGTGCACCTAACTTGTTTTCAAATATTCCTAGTGAGTATTTTTTTTCCTTCCCTATAAAAGGTCACCATCTGTCCCACTTATTCAAAAATATAATAACTATTAGTATATTTAAAATATCCGTAAAATAAACTTATAAACACCGTTAAATTAATCTTATAAGACTCTCTTTGGGAATAATGAAATCCCTTGAAGCCTTTTGGAAGAATCCAAATTGAGTTACCAAATTAAGTGGTAGCCTGTTTTCTCAAGATCCATTATTTTATCGTCCTTCTCAACACCTATACTATAATTATTCCATGCATGTATTTAAAAAAATTATACTAAATATAATAGGATTCTTTATTCTACTGTTTCAACCAACACTTACACAATCCTATATTTAATGGGTAACAATATGTTATTTACGTGTACAATGAACTACTGCCTCACTAAATAATGATTGTTAATTCTTACATTAATGCCTCATATGGAAAATTATGATGGAAAAATGTTTTTATGAATGTCAGGTATTTTATTTATTTTGTCTTTAAACATATTTGTACCTTTTTAAATATAATATATTTTAGACTTTTCATTTTTTCTTAATATGATAATACATTTGAAGAAGTCTAGGCTACCTCCCCCCAAAGAGATGTGACTAATTCATACCCAACATGAAAAGTATTGTGGATGGGTTTTGTGGATATATATTATATATAAAATATCATAAATATAATTTAATATATATATATATATATATATATTAATACATAAATTTATTTCACTTTCGTTCTTTCAACATGATAATTAATTGGAAATAGAGTTCACATGTATGTAATGCTAACGATCTCCATGAATGCTGTAATACATTACATAATTTTATATTATATAGATTATTATAATAAAAATATAATTAATATAAATTATATTTAATTTTTTTTAAATTATTCAAGTAATGACATTAATATAAGGAACAACAATATAACAAATTAAGACATATGCAAAAAACAAAGTAGATATTACCCGATGTGAAACCATAACATAGAATTGATAAAAAGATTTTAATATAAAGTTGTAAAAACACCATATGTGATATTAGATATAATAATATTGTTCATAAAAATATGTATAACCAATTTATATTTATTATATAGTTTTTTTGAAAGAGTACGATGAGAGAAAAAACACAGGTTTCGAGAATCTCATATCACTTTTCGTTTATCTAAGTTACATGCTTTATTGACCACACATTTATTTTTAGCGGTGTATATACTAACCAAGTATTAATTCTACGATTATTGTAATTAAATTTTTATATATTTATATATCCATTTAATTAAATTTATAGCATGGGTTTTATGTTTAAAAAGTTACAAAATCAGAAAAGTAGTGTTTTCTCAATTTTCCTTCTTGGAGACGCATGCCATGTTATGCACCAATATATTCTGATGAGGTGTATGTAATAAATTTGAATTGTTATATCATTAATCCACTACTTTCCATGATATTTTATGCTTCATAAAATTTCATTTTTTACATGTGTAGTATGGTTCATAGTTACCAAGTTGTAACAGTTTATTGAAACAGCCTCATTGATTATCGAGAATGATTATGTTTATGATTTCTTTGATGGAATATGTTAAAACATCTATCATGAAAATTCTTGAATATTATAATAATCATGTTATTTATGATTTAATCATGTATAAGTACCATTTTAATACTCTTTGGTACATAAAAAAGTTACTAATTTGTTTTTAAGAAAGCTCATCATTACCCTCTCTTTGGTCCGCAATATATGTTCCTCCAAAACCATGTTTTCTAAAAATCGTTTTCATGAATATTTCACCACAATAATATAATATTTAAAATGAATTTTTACAATTTTTTTATTTTACCAATGTTTTCCAAGGAATCTTCTTGTCTATTTCTGAACATGGAATTTTTTCAAACATTTTTTTCGTGCCAAAGGAATATTATTTTTACAATCTACAACATGTAAGGAATTACAAAATATAATTTCATTGAATCCTCATTTTCATTTTTACATTTAAATTTTTTTAATTTTTTAAAAAATATATATTTCACTCAAACATCATTTCAAAAATATTTCAATATTCTTTAATTTCTCTTCATGGAAAAAAATTTCAAAATGTATTCCTGACATGTATATATGTTTTCAATGATTTTTCAAAGAAATGGTTTTAAAAAAATTTAAATAATTTTTCATTTTTTTTCAGGTAAAATTGTTTTTAAAACATTTTCATGCTTTATTAAGTTTTCTATAATGTATATTAAATTATTTATTTTCAAAATATTTTGAAGAATTATTTAAATTTTTTTTATTGTTTTTAAAGAATTTTTTTTAAAATATTTTGATTATTATATTAAATGTTCTGATGGAAAATGGTTTTCAAAATGATTTCTAATATTTTTATATGTTTTCATGGTATTTTCTATGAATATTATATTCAAATATTTTTATGTACTAAATATTAAATTTCAAAGAAGAAAGGATACTTTCTTCAAGAAACGTTTTTGAATGGTATTTCAAAATTATTTTTATTCTAAAATGATATATATTGATGTTACTCATTCCATTATAGGATATAAAATATAGGTTTCCTTCATATCATTTTGTGAATGGTTTATGTTTTCATATAATGATTTTTAAGAATCCCATTTCTCATCCACGAGTTCTGTGTGTATGAATCTCATTTCTTTTTCATGGGTTTTTTTTTATGAAACCTACTTTTGTTCATAGGTTATTATTTAATGAAATGTTAATGAAACTTATCTATTTTACATAAGATATCATGTGATGAATTGTTAATAATACAAATTTCATTTCATTGGTTATTATTTAATGTTTATAAAAACCTATTTATTTTATTGGGTCATGATATGATTAATGTTTTTAGCACATGTAAATATGATTTTATGATGTGAAATTTGGAACCTATATCTCACTAAAATGAAATGGTTAATGATGGATAACTCATCTGTATAAATATTATGCATGAACTTGTTACGTGTTCAGATTGTTATTCATGGACTTGGTTGCATGACCATATATTTATGTGTGAACCTGATTACACATTATCAATGTTATGAGGGAACCTTATTACATGATCGGAATTTTATTAATGGAACTAGTTTCATGTCCACAAGTTTATGTGTGAACCTGATTACATGTACAATATTTTATACATGAACATGATAACATGTTCACTATGTCATGCATAGACCGAGTTTCAAATCAATATGGTTATTCGCGAACCTATTTATATGTTCACAATGTTATGCATGGACCAGCTTGCAGGTCTAGAAGTTGATGAGCATACCTGACTATATTTCCTTAACATATTGGGTGAACTGGTTGCTACTTATACATTTTCACAATGTTTTAAACCAATGGAATACCACAAATTCTACGTCGTATTCCTATGTCATGCGTTAATGAATTATGATCGTAATTCTATTATGATCCATGTCTTATGATTTTCCAATCATTATTATTATATATAATATGAAGGGTATAATATTTAAATTTTATTCTCATGTTTGATACCCTTTGTTCTTGTTATGATTATACATTTCCTTTATTTACCCTTACTGAGAATTTGAGGTCACCCCATTCTCATGCATTCTTTCACTAGGTTGGGTAGAAATGATTTACTTACATGTACTAATGGTGGAGATCTTTATGGGAGATATTAAATATCATTCACCAAGAGAGAAGATATCATTTCCATATTTTATATGACATTAAAAAATTACGATCCCCATGCATATTTTTTTTTCATATAACAAATATTCATCTGAAATGATATAATAGACCTATATGATAAACATGGGTCTCTATAGTTGGTACAAATGGAACAGTTTTTTAAAAAATTAAAATCTAATATGAGTAATAATTATTAATATCCCCAGGTATATTTCTATGGATATGTTTAGGGATGTATATATGTATAAGTATACAAATGAGCTAGCATATTGGAAAAATTGATGGAATATTGGTGATGGATAAAATGAGTGGTTTCGTAGAAATAAATCAATGTATTTATTCTAGAAGTGGATATGGATCTGGAATAGATGATCCTAGGTGTAATAACACTAAAAAGATGTCTTGAGCTAGACTCAGGGTAATATTGTACACGACAACAGGCCTTTCTGCACTTCTAGTTGGACACTCCTAGGGGATATGATTTTGAAATTCACAAAATCGTCATGAACCATAATAAAGTATTAAAATAGATAATGAATATGAATAACCTAGGATAAATCTAATACATAACTGATTAAAATGTATGTGTTATGATTTAGACACCATATATGTAATTTTATATAATTATGCGGATTCTTTATATGATATGTGTTTCTCACCCTGGGAATTCTAGTTTTAATCAATGGGGATAACTAGAATGAACATGGATTTCATTAAATGTTTCATATATGGAAAGTATGGGAATTAAGAAAATAAATTTCCCAAGTTTAAATCACACAAATAGAATCAGTAATGTGATATGATTATAGGATATACTTCTAAATATAAAGAGACAACAAACAAAATGTGAATGGAATATGATGTTCTTCCAGGGTTTTTTACTTTGATCATAATAAGCATGATTAGATTGGTGTTGGAGAACCTTATTACAGGATTCATATATCATGTAATAGGAAAAATGTATTAAGAAATATATTCATGAATCCCATGTATTCATTTATGAAAAAATATGGATTATAGAAGTATATATGTTTTGGAATTCAAATAATATATTATATGAATCAGATATTTGATAATAATTTCTAGTAAATATGTTCATTAAGGATATAAAATTACATGTTAAATGGTGATGACTATATATAAAAGTGATTTCATGGTATGGTGATATTTTTATTAATGGAAGGTATACCTAATTTAATGTCTGAAATTGAGACAATGATCATTGGATAATGATATGATGAATATGAAAAAGTAAATGGAATTTTACATGTTACCCTAGACAAGATTATTGTACAAAAGGTTTAATTCATCAATGATGATGTTTTCAAATTCATGGATTTAAATATTATATCCAATAATCATTATATTAAAGTTAATTATATGTTTTTCAAAAGTATGTATGATAATTAATGTTATTACCATGTTTCAAGGGAATATACAATGTGGTTATTTACATATTTGGAATGTTAAAACCATGTTGTACGTTGAAAAATATGGGAGAACCAATGTTAAGTTTATTTCACAGCATTCTATCTAATGTTTTGGATTTTCATCATATGAAAGGGTTATAAGCTTAACAGTTTAAGAAATGTTAATGTTAAAAAACAAAATAATTATTTATGTATTTATATTATATTAAAAACCTTAGTTAAAAGGCTACTTATTGATTAAACTTATTTCAGGGATTTTCATCATATTTTATAAATTATATTAATAAGGTTTTAGAAAAGTACATCATGTATGTATGGTGAACACCAATGAAGTCCAGAATGGTTGTGAGTCTTGAAACCATGACCAAAGGATGATAAAAGATTCACACCTACCATTGGCATACATGATGTCTTGGTCAATGTTTAATTATTATTTTTTAATACCTATTAATTTTAAACCGATATATTTTATTTATTTATTTATTTTTTAATGTATTAATACTATTGAGTTTGATGAATAGTGAGAAATAAATAATAATACATTTTATTATTTTATAGGCCTTAGTATCAGATAAAATAGTATCGTAGAACTTTAGGCATCCAAGTTAATATATGGACGTGCATTTAAAGAATGGATGAATTAGAAATTAATAAAATAAAAAATAAAAAGAAATTTTGTTTCAAGAATTATTTCAAGTTTGTATATGTACTCATATTCATGGTTAATAAAAAATATACACGGCATTAGGATAATGATAAAAAAGATATGTTTCACCCAAATACCTTAATTTTGTTAAACCAGTATCATTTTAAGTCATCAAAGATTTATGAAATTGAGGTCCTCATCATTTCATTCATAATTCACATGTTTGTGATTGATAACCTCAATAAATCACTAAAAATATAATAATTTTTCCTCCATGTCCATTATTTACTCCTAATCTATGTTTTCCTATGTATAAAACCGGTTATATGTTACGTTAAGGGATGTTTTTTTATTTAATTTTACAATGTGGGTTTTTGTGAATGAAACATTCAAGTATTAAACCCTTGATAACCCATATGAATTATAAGGGAGAAATTCATTTTATGGGGGTAGAATACAACACCCCGATATTTTATGAACATTTTTTTCAAATTAATTTATCCTTTGTGATATTTTTCATTTCACACAACACTAAAAATAGTTTATTTTACTGTAAAGTACAATGTTTGGATTGGGTTATAAGAAACACCATGTTAATCATGCACTAAAACCGACATAATGTTTAGCATTATCCACATAAAAAATAGAGCTTATGTACTACTTGGTGTATGTTCCATGAAACACTAACATGGAGTATGCCATAGTCCACACCAACTTAGCGTGCATTGGACACTACACTAATGTTTCTATGAAACATTATTATACTGTTGTAATTATTTAAATTAGATAATTATAACCTAGATTTCAAACATAGCTATATAAATATTAATAAACAATATTAAAATATGTTTTATAGTGGTTTTATAGAAATAATTCATTTTGATAATAAAAAATATATTTTTTGGTAATGACCTTATATGATTAAAAATAATTTTTTTAAATGAACTGTTTTTCATGTCCTTCTATGAAAAATAATAAAATTAATTTTGGACACATATATAAATTTAGTTTTAAAAAATAAAATTAATTATTTAAATTTGAATACAAATATTTTATTAGGGTGTGTTGTTGGGGTTTTCTTAGAAACCCCATTTTTTATGACTAGTTAAAAGTAACGTGTTTTACTGAATAACTGCATTTTTTTAATAACTATTATTATGATATTATACATTAAATTTGATTTATTGTCCCATTACACATAAAATTCATATATTAATATAATTTATGTCATTATAATCAATTTAAATTTGAAATTTAATATTAAAACATAATAATGATGAACAATTTTTAAATTTAATAAACTGTTATTTCACCTAGTTTGCGGGATTAGAATTAATCAAAAAAATTTCTCTTCTATGAATTGAATTTATTAAAATGGACATAATATTTTTTAATAATTATAATATTTAGAGTCTTATTAGATAAGTATGATTTTTTACAATAATTGTTATTAAAATAGATTATAATTAATCACATCGATTAACATCAAATTAATCTTAATTAGGGACTAACTATTATTATTTGGGGACCAAATGACAAATAAAAATGTCAAAAACACATTTTATTGAAATATTTGGGAAATATAACATATTTTATTGATTTTGTTGGGTTATTTTACATTTTTTAGTTAATGTACACCTGACTTGATTTTAGAAATTCTAAGTTAGTCCTCTTCCTTCCCAATAAAAGCCACTGACACTCTAACTTCTTCACACCTCTAAAAACACATAGGTTTGAGAAATATATTACAAATAAAATTTTCAATATCCATAAATTACACCTATAATGTTATTCTTGGGCATAATGCATTCAATGTAAGAATTTCGGCACAAACCAAAAGGAGTGACCAGATTAAGATGTAACCTATTCTCACAAGCTCCTTTTTTTGTATTCCTTCTCAACCACATCCAATAAATTTATTCCATTTTTATATTAAAACAAAAGTATCCTCAATATACTAGGATATTTTAATTCTAATTCTTCAACCTAGATATACACATAAATCTATCTAAGGGGTATTTCACATACTATTTTAATGTATGGCGAACTACAACCTTACTAAATGAGGTTTGTTGTTATTTTTATTTACCTCCTCTCACAGTGGAAATTATTTTGGAAACACTGTTTAAATATTTTATAAATTTTATTTATTATGTATTTAATCTTTTATATTACTTTTTAAAAACACATATATTTTTACATTCCATTTTGTGTTAATACAATAAGACAGTTTGAAGAAGTGTGGACTACCTCCCATTCAATGTGTTGCGACATGTTTATAGGCTACATGGAATGTAATGATGATGGGTTTACTGATTATATATGATATATAAGATATCATATATCATATTTAATAATTTTATGTACACAAAGGTATTCCGATTTCATTCTTTCAACATGAATATTAGAAAGAAATTGTGTTTATGCATATATACAGTTTACCATCTCCATGAATGGTGTATTCCATATCATTCACATATATAATATGGATTATTATAATAATAATACAATATATAATATATATATATATATATTTAATTTATTGTTTAAATTCATTAAATCGGGATATAAATATAATGAATAAATATATAATAAATTATGACACATGCTAAAAAAAGTGGATATTACCCAAAGTGAGACCATAACATAGAATCGTTAACAAGTGGGTAATGTAATGAAATAATAAAAATATAAGTTTTATTAGTTATAAAACCATGTTTATGTAAACAATTATTATAAATTTATATTTATTGTACATGATGTTCGAATGAATACGATGAGAGTAAATACACAAGTTAATAGAATTTCATCTCACTTTTCATTTCCATGAGAAACAGACATTATTCCCCAACCATTACATTTGAGTGGTGTTCATACTACCCATGTATGAATTATATTATTTATATAAATAAATTTAAGGGTATTTTCATATCTATTTTACGGTACTTCCCTCATTGGGTTTATGTTTCAAATGTCACCAAATAGTTAAAGTCATTTTGTCTCAATTTTCCTTCTTTGAGTAACATTTCATCTATGCCCCTATATAATTCCATGAGGTGTATATACTAAATTTGAAATATTATATCATTAATCTCATTCTATTAATGATATTTTAGGCTTTATATATTGTTATTTTCCATCATGGGGGTATGATTCAAAGTTACCATGTGGTATGTTTTTATTGAAATAATCTCATTGCTTTTTGAGATTGTTTATGGTTATACTTCCATGGATGAAATATTATGATCTATATCACAAAGGAAATATTTATTTTTCTTATCCTCTGGTTACGTGTGATTTATTCATGAAGATGTCCCATTTTTCTACCCTGTTATACAAAATATTGTTAATAAAACTTTTTTAAGAAAACCCCACTTTACCCTACATTTGGTGGAAAATCTATGTTCCACCAAAACCATTCGTTGAAAACATGGTTTAAAGAATACATTATCATTATAATATAAAATTTAAAAGGAATTTTTATCTTTTTTTATTTTACCAATGTTTTCAAAGGAATATTATTGTTTCTTTTCCAACATGGCATTTTTCCATCCTTTTTACCATGAAAAAGCAATGTTCTTTTTAAATCGTATGACATGTATGGATTTACCTACCACTATTTCATTGATGATTACATTTCTTTTTTAAAATGATTATTTTCATGAAAATATTTTTAAATTTAATTTTCAATAAATCTTGTTCTCTAATTTTTTTTATGTTTCCCTTATAATTTTTAAACAAACAATAGTTTGAAAATGTTTTCATACGTAATTTATAAGAATAAAAAGTATTTTCAACAAAACGGTTTTTAAGAAAAATATCAATATTTTTTCATATCTTTTCAAGTATGAAGTTTTTAAAAATATATTCCTAAATTTTTTATTGTTTTTAAAATTATTTTGAATGAAATGGTTTCGAAAACATTTTCAATCTTTCATTTTATGTTTTCAAAAATCATTAAATGAAAAATGAATTTAGAATATTTTTAATATTATGTTTTAAATTTCCATGGAAAAATTATTTCAAAATGATGTAAATTACTATTTATATATTTTCATATTTATTTATAAGAAAATTATTTTCTATTGATTTTTTGTTTTAAAGGTCCTTTTTAAAAAGTGATATGATATTTTTCTCAAGAAACATTTTTAAAAGATATTACAAAATTATTTTCTATATAAGATTATATAAATTGATGTAACTCATACCCTTATAAAAAATTACAAAATGGTTCTATTAATATCCTTTAATGGATTGTTTATTTTATGAAGGCTTGATGTTTATGATGCCCATTTTATTTTAGTAATTATATGTTATTAAACAAATTTCTCTTTCACGGGTTAAATGTTTGAGAAACCAGCTTCTTTTCATGAGATATGTTTTGATGAAATAGTAATGAAAGCTATATATTTTACATATGATATGATGTGATGAAATTTCATTGATACCAATTTAATTTCAAGGGTTATGGATTTACTTTTATTAAACCTGTCTCTTTTCCCGTGTCATGATATGATTAATGTTTTTTGGAACATGTATGTATGATTTAATTATGTGATAGGTGGGACCCCTATAACCGGAAAAATAATTGGGAAATTATTGGTGAATCATGTGTACATATGTTGCATTTTAAACTGATTTAATTTTTACAATGCAATTAATTGACCTAGTTTCTTGTCCGTAGGGTCAATCATGAACCCGATTACATGTTCACAATGTTTTGAGCGAGTGTTCTTACATGTTAACATTTTTATGCCTGGAATTGGTTGACTGTCCATAAAATAAATAATGAAACTTATTACATGATCACAATATTATCCATGTATGGGATTACATGTTAAAAAATTTATGTGTGTTTCAGGTTTCATGTCTATAAGGTTATACATGAACCTGATTACACTTTCAAAATGTTATGAATGGTTGTAGATATATACCCATATGTTGATGCAAGGGCCTAATTTTATGTAATTAACATAATGAGTGGGATTATTTATAATTATACATGTTCAAAAAATTATAATACACTGTGAATTTCTCAAATTCAATGTCTTATTCCCATGTTATGATTTCATTACTTATGCTCTTAATTGTCTTATAACCCATCTCTTATGAACTACCAATATTTATTATGATCACAAATAATTAGTCTATAATCTTCAAATGTTGTTATCAAGATCCATAATTTAATTGATGTAATTATTACCCATTTCTTTAATTTACCTTTTCTGAGAATTTGAGCTCACCCCATTCCTATGATTCATTTCCCTATTTTACAATGATAGGTTTTAGGTAGAAGTTCTAAATGTAGGGATATCTATCGGAGATTATGAATATATTTTACTATGATGGATTTTCTATTTGAAATTTCTAACAACACTAATCTATTACTATTATTGGAAATTAATTTCTTGTAATGTACCATATTCCTCTAAAATGATGTAATATCCATACATGTTAATCATGGGTCTCTATATCTCCCCTTTAAATACCACCCCTCACCGCCTCTTCACCACACACCTCCACTAATTTGAATCATATAAAAATTATACTAAATACACATCCCAAGACACTATACAATGTAAAAGGGCTTTTAGTCTCAAAAAATGACCAAACACCATTTTCATATAGAGGTTGTAAAGGAGAATAATGATGTAAAATCATATTTAATTTTATTTTAAATTTTTTTAAATTTTTTTCAATATCTTTTCTATTCTTATTCTATCTCCAACTCCTCTAATAAAAGTGTAATGATAACTATTGTAAATTATATATATTATAATTTTTATTGGAATAATTCATCTTCAAAATACTTCTCTTATCCATTTTGTTTTAAAAATGGAAACATCATCAGTGAGGTGTGGATTTATCACCTATGAGGGCAATACGTTTTCATTTTCCATTAACACCATCAAGTATGGTCATAAAACAATCATTATGGTTGAATAATATTTTAAAAAATATGTTCTAAAAATATTAATTTTTTATAACTAACATATGTTAATGATATTAAATATTAAAAAAGAACTAGTTCATGATGATCGAAAAACAACCAAATTAAAATAAATGAATATAATTAATACATTACCTAATTAATTAACCTATTATCTCAAAAAGTAATGTTAAGATTTTTTTTTTGATTAATAACATGTAAATTTCGTTTTCGGAAATTATTATCATTGTACATGATATTTCTTATATATATCCAAGTGAACTGATCATGAATACCAGGAAAATGAACACTGTTGAATGTTGAAATTGAACATTATAACTAATCATAATGAACATAAACAACTTCATTATATTATTATAAATCCAATACATGTATAAGATGTTATGTATTTTTTAATTAATCAATTTAATTTTATAATAAATGATATTAATGTGAATAAATCTTTCAGATAGAAGGCAACGTGATTCTCTAACACAATTACCTTTCTTTCTATTATTCATATTTCATGAAACTTTTAGTGTGGATATTAATATAATATTCCTAAAAAATGATTAATTTCTAATTCCTTTTTTTTCAGGGATATACTTGTTTCAAATATGATTTTATAACAAATAAAAATATTTTTCCAAAATAACTCTTCTATCTAAAAATACATATTTTACTTCTCTTTAGAATATCACTTCATCACTCACAATTGATGATTCTAATGCATATCATGTTCTTGCCTTTTCTGTTATGGGAACCCAAATTTTATTCATGAATTTTTTTCTTTTTGATATTTTCATGTAAAACATTTCCTTTCTATTGGTTATTTTATTGAAATTACTTTTATATGTTCAATATGGAATGAATGATTATGTAAACGTTATGATGTAATGGATGAACCTAAAATTACACAATGCTTTAATTAACTGGGTAATTTTATGTATCTCATGAGATAATGTGAAATATTTGTGAACATGATACAATATTTATTCAAAAATTTTTAGGTTATGATTATCCACATAGGTTATGCGTGAACATAATTCTAGAATTTATCAAAACTATGTGTGGTATTTTACCGATGACACGTGATGTTTTATTTTTATAGATTTCTACATTCTATGAATTTATATAATGATTGAATTCATGACTATGACGATTTTAAAATTATTATGTTATGATGATGATTATTATCCTCATTTGTGTTATATTGATTAATGTTCATATATGTCCTCTTACTATCCTCTTTTCTCACCCATTCATTTATGTATATCTTCAGGTGATTTCATATACTAATGAGTATATTAGGGAAACTAAGATGATAATTAATATGTAATTTAATGATTTTAATGTTTTATTATGTAAATGTCATGCATGGTGCTAATTTTACCAAGACACCAAACCATTGGATCTTGGTTTGGAAACTCAATTACATTGTTTATATTCAAAATGATGCAGTGTATAGGTAATAAAATCCCAGTATCTCTAACTCCCTGAGATTTTATGAAAAATATTATTTTTAATGTCTTGTGTTGTACGCTACACCAAGATTTGCTTGTGATATACGCAACACCGTATTTACTTGCAGTATACACAACACTATTCCTGGCTCGTGTTACACACAATTTCACATCCATTTTGTAGAAACTATTCTACGCAACATTATGTATAGATTTTGTTTAATGTATAAATGAATTTTTTTTGATTATGTTATATGCAACACCAAATAGAGCATTCACTACACGCAGCCCTGACTTGGCTTGAATAACATGCAATAAATACCTTCCTCGATAGCGTGTGTAGTACGCAATACCGAGTTTCACTAAACGAGATATTATTATAATAATATTATGAACTAGCCATTATGAATAGTAATACACAATTTTTGAAATTTTATAAATTTTATCATTCAAAATGGACTTAATTTTTGGATTCAGAATATCGAAATTATCTTAGGGTGAAATTTTGTAACTTTTCGGATAACTTTCATATTCTGATGAATAGTGAAAATTACTAAATATTAATTAAAAACAACTTTTTTAATCAAAATAATTAATAGTGATAAATTATTAATTTGAGTGGTTTTAAATTATATTTAGAATATATATTTACCATTTAATACAATGTTGGTAATTGGATGTCATTTCACATTTAAACCAGACATAAACAAGTGTCAATCTCTTGATAGTTATTATCTCTTAAAAACAAGCTATTTGTTTTGACGACGAGAATTAATTTTTAAATTAAACAATTCAACTGATATGTTTTGAATTTGGTAAAATAGACATCATTTTTGAATTCATAATATCAAATATATCTTAGGCCTAATTTTTGATATTATTCTGGAAACATTCATTTTTTGATGAATAGTGAAACCACTAAGTGGTAGTTAAAAAAAACAGAATTTTTAATAAAACTTAATTTTACCGCTTCTGTGAGTGGAATTTTGAAAATCCGAGAGACATGGTTAATATCAAGGACTAAAATTTGGTTCAATAAGATGAAAATATTTTTTGGTGAATAGTAACTTTTTTCTTTTATTTACCACGGTTAAAAGTAAATAGGATAATTAAGGGTAAAAATGATATTATTATTATCCTAACACATGTCCTAATTCTCTTGGATAAGTGTAATTCGACCAAAAACAACCTTATGAATAAAATATAACTATTTAGGCCCACTTGGATTAGATTAGGACATTTAATATTAATTTATTTAAAGAAGGGTTAAAATAGTTAAAATCAATGTTTAATAAGTAAATTATTTTTAATATAGGGTTATACATAAGATAAATTTGACTATGAATATTAATTAGAAATCTAACAAGATTTAAATAGAATTTTATTTTATTATTAATTTTTATACATTAAATAATTTAATTTATTTGGGACACAATGATGATGCAGTATTTATCTTATTAATGAAATATTGACATAATTGATATTATAAATACCCAAATAAATTTAATTTGAGACGTTTTATGAATTACACTAATTTTATAGGTTAATATATCATGTTATTATTGATTTAGTTAACTTTTTTCGAACTAATAATTCTGTTATGATTTTCACAAAAATCAATTACCAAATAGTGTCAAAATTGACATAAAATATTTTTTAAAAAAAATATTATATTATTAATTGTTATTTTATTCTTAAAAATCAATGGATCGATCAAATGAATTAGATAAGGTTATATATATTAATAATAAAAAACTTTACATTCGTTTGGCTTGTTATAGTATGTTTATTATCCTTATAGTGTAAGAAAACAAGAAGACACGGTAAAAGTAAAATTATCTAACTTAAAGTTAACTCTAAATGATAAGCTCAAAATAGAAACCTAAATTTGTCTAAATTAAATTGGATTAGGGGATTTAGACCCATCCCCACCTTACCTTAAAAATAACTCAATTTGGATCTATTAAAAACCTAATATGACTTTATAATAAAATAATATGTTTAGTCTTTCCAAAGGTGCCCCTCTCCTCCCTTATAAAAGGGAACCTCCTCCCTCTCTTCCTCACACCACTTTGAACGTTCACGCTAAGCCAACCACTGAAATATTATCTTATCAACATCCCTAGAAACATCCTAGAGGTCCTGGTCTTCCTCAAAGACGAATTTTAGTGCCCTAAGAGGAGGTCTCAAAGAGGCGATTCAAAGAAGATGTAATGTCCGTTACCGATTCTTTCAACTATATTTCTTCTTCCACTTCTTATTATTAGGTTGTTTCATTATGAAGTAATAAAATAAGTATCACTCATATACTAATATGTTATTATAATTATGAAACAACCATATTTCACCATCTATCCATCCTACGGAAAATGAAATCACCGCGCGTGCGTACGTACGGAATACCGTCTCCACGTCGTGGTGTAATCTATTTTCCACCACCACCTTACTTGGATTGGTATAATGGTGTAAATAATAACAATATATGATTATATTAAAGTGAAATTGATTCTGTAATAGTATACATACACTCCAATAAAATTCCACAATCATAGGAACGATATCATCGCTCGTGCGTATGTACGGAATACCGTCTCCACGACGCGATGAGATTCATTCTCAATGATTAACCATTCATGAATGATTATAAAGTATATATAGTAAGTAATCAGGAAATATATGACATAATAATGATACTGGATTTATGTATATATATATTTATTTCATCCAATTAATTCCATTCAATTCAATGAGGAAACGAAAACAACGTTCGTGCGTATGTACGGCCTACCGTCTCCATGAACGGTGTATTTCTTTTCTTATTATAGATCTATAATATATATGTATATGATGAATATATATTATATATAAATCATGTTTTACACTATGGAATTATGTAAATCATGATATAAGGAATAATATCAAGAGCGGTAATTCGAAACACATACGATAGATGAAATGATTTTACCCAAAACGCTACTTTAACATGGAATTTACAAAAGAATGGGTAATATAAAGTCATAAGAGAAAAATATATGATATCATAACAATTAATATGATTTTTTAATAAGTCAATGACATTATTTAAATCACTATCCAAGAGTTTTGGTTCCATACGAAGCATATCAGACGTAAGGTAAGGGATAATTGTGCAAATCTCATTTTTATCCAAGATTGCTTATTCGTAAGTATTTACTGGGGTTATTGCTATCATCCATGTCCATGTTTTATAAAAGTGTATTCATGTATGTTTAATTTCCTTTTTACCCATTTGACTTTTACCCCATGGTATGGATGGAATATTTCTTTTATTTACCCTATAAGGTACTTTTTGACTTTTCTGACAAAAGTACGAGAAGAATGTTTTTTTAACGTATACGGCATGAAAATATTTTTACGGTTTTATAAAGCCTTATTTTCATGAAGCGTCCTCCAAAATATTTCATGAATATTTTCAACAAAATCCTATTCTTTTAAAATTACATGACATTTTGTGAATAGAAAATGATTTTGAATAAGAATGGATATTTTCCTCAAGAATTCATTTCAAGTGTTTTAACAAAACCATTTACATCTAAGATGACATTATTTCACAGGTGTATGTTTCAAGTATCATGTATCTATGATATACATGGTTTCACTTTTTTAATGATGAAATGATATCCAATTTGTTTGTATGGATTACATTATGATGGAATGATGTTTATGAAACACATTTTATTCTTGGGTTATGATGAATGATTTATGTTTATATTGTGGCACACAAAAAAATGATTTCAATATGAGATGGTTGGGACCTATATCTCCCTCCAATGCATTGGGTAAATATTTATATCTCATGATATAGACATGGCTGGAATGGTAAGTTAATCCGGTTCAGTATTACAGGACTGGAACGAGGAGTGAACTCGATTCAGAAAGGGACTTTGTCCTCTAAGATGGTCTTGGCAGCAATGCCTTGGAAATTATAGAAATCCTTACATGTGCTTAATGGATTCCACAATTACATGTTTTATTCCCATGCTATTTTATCATGATTGATGTTCCCTTATAAAATATTTTCCTTACGTACTTCCATGATTCATGTCTTTGCTCAAGATTTTGATGTTTAGATTTTATGTTCAGTTTTTGAATTCAAATGTTTATGGATTGTTTTATGTTCTCTATGTTTACCCTTACTGGGCATTTGAACTCACCCATTTTATGTTTTCTTTTCCCCAGGATATAAAGAATGGTTTTAGGTAAAAAAAGGGGGAAAGATCTTTATTGGGAGATGGTGAAGATCTTTCACCACGATTAGAAGATTTTATTCCGAGATTCCAAAGACACTAAAATATTAAGATCCTTGTGTGAAAATTTTTGTTATGTATTAAGTATTACACAAATTTAATGTAATATCTATATATTTCAAGCTTCAGGTCTCTAAAGTTGGTATCAGAGGAATGGTTTAGTCAGCCTTTGGAAACTAGGATGCGAAAACATTAGTGAGATACCTAGAGATATTTCTAAGGTCTGTCTAGGGATGTCCCTAAGGTAATGTATAAGTATAAGATATAGTTCTAGAATTATGGTAACGATATTAGATTAAACCTAAGATGTTATATATTGATGTTACTCCCCCTTTATTATGATTTTTTCCTCTCACACTATTCTTTTTGGGTTTTAGAAAATTGCTGGAAACAAGATGATTCCTGATAATGGAGGATATGATGGCCAATGGAATGATATTCTTCATGAGAAACTAAATGAAATGGGATTTGGAAGTAAAAATACCATTATTATGCCGAATCAGCAATCTCATAATAAGTTCAATAAACTCAAATTCGGTACGTTTCCTGACTTGACTAATAAGAGAATTAAGGAGTTTCATGATTATCATAGAGGAAAGAAAGTTCAATTTCCCCTATCTAAATCATGTGGGAAGAGGCATCAAGGAGAATGTTTCAAAGGAACTGGAAGATGATTTGGGTGTGGAAAAGAAGGACACAAAGCCAGTAAGTGCGAAGGAAAAGGATCAGTTAACACCATGGATGAGGATAATGGTATTGTTATAACATCAACAATGGTTAAATGTTTTAAATGTGGAATGTACGGGCATTATGAAAACCAATTCCCTAAGGGAAAGTCTCATGAAGAGAATCAGTATGGTCGTATGGGTAGTATTTATGTTGTTGATGATGATGAGACTACAAATGATACGTGAGATGAAAGAATTGTTGAAGCTCGGACAATGGTTTAAGAAGGTAGTGGAATGATTACATGTTTATCAAGTGTAATGTTGTATAAGTAATCTCATTGTACTATGGAATAAAGAGACATATGAGGATTGTTACACTATTTTCTTTCCTTATGTTCTGAAAGTGTATGATGAATGGTACCAATAACCATGAAAGGTTATTTAGATATTTTTGGAATGTAGATGATATGTGCATAATGAAGGGATAAAGAGAAAATTAAATTTTTGATAGTATTCATTAGCTCATGACTGATATAAGGAGAAGGTTATATCATGGTTTGAGTATATAGAATTTTTGGATTTTGGTATGTGGAAAGAGTTATCTTTTGACAGCATTCATGTTTTCACTAAGGTTTAATGGGTATTCATTTTTCAAGAGAATACTTGATTAAGGTATTCACATGACTGGAATGTGACCAACAAGATATATGGGGGATAAATGATGGTTGGTTGATGAAATTTCAAGTAATCGTTTTCTTTATACTATGAGCTTGGACTGAAGTATTTTAGATAAAGATTGGAATGGATTATTTTGGACATATGTTAGTATTGTTTAAGGATAGAACTTTTTCGATATTATTGATGGGATGTTATAGTAATGTAGTTTTAGAAAAAGGACAACCTGCAGGATGGGCGACAACCCATCGCGTCGGACAAGGCTGTGGGAATCGAACCCACAACCGAAGTGCGACTGGCCTTTATCACCTACCACTGGCATACATGATGTCCATGTTTAGTAGAAACTGGTTTTATTATATTATGCAGTGTGATATATGATGCATAATTCAATTTTAGGAACTATATATGATTAATCTCACTATAGATGGACTTATGCATTTTTGATAACTTTTCTAACATTTTGTTTGAGACAGATGGAATGACCCATCATTCTATCACATGATCTGCTAACACTTCATGAATGAAAAATTCAACTTCATTTTATTAAGAGATGAAGTGGAAATTTTCCAAAGAACGACCAAAGGTGAGATGATACCAAAATCATGAAAGTATTTATTCTAATTCCAATTTCATCAACATTAGGGAAATGATCTTGAAAACCAAAAATGTTGTCCTAGTGCTATTATATCCAATGAATTAGATGGTACCTTAGATCATCACAAATTTATGGCTTTGTGATTGATGGATTTTTCATAGCCATGTTTTCTACCACTCTCCATCAGAACCTAATGGTTAGATTTCTACTCCATATCCATATTTTCATTTATGTTCTTCTACGTGAAAACCCAGTGATGAGTTAATTTGGGTAACCATTATGTTTCATACATTAGTTTTTAAAGGCATGTTTTGGTATTCCTTTTTACGATTTGGGTTTCTATTAAAGAAACTTTCAAGTAGTAAACCATTTATAACCCCGACAAATTTCGAGGGCAAAATTCATTTTAAGGGGGGTAGAATGTAACACCCCGAAATTTTATGAAAAATATTCTTTTTAATGTCTTGTGTTGTACGCTACACTAAAATTAGCTTGTGATATACGCAACACCATATTTCCTTGCAGTATATACAACACTATTCTTGGCTCGCATTACACACAATTTCAAGTCCGTTTTGTAGAAACTATTCTACGCAACATTATGTGTAGATTTTGTTTAATGTATAAATGAAATAAGATTTTATTATCTTATATGCAACACAAAACAGAGCTTTCACTACACGCATCCCTAACTTGGATTTCATTACACGCAATAAAGACCTTCCTCGATACCATGTGTAGTACACAATATTGAGTTTCACTAAACGAGATATTATTATAATATTATTATGAACTAGCCGTTATGAATAGTAATACCCACTTTTTGAAATTTTATACATTTTATCATTCAAAATGGAATTTATTTTTGGATTCGGAATATCGAAATTAGTTTAGGGTGAAATTTTGTTACTTTTCAGATGACTTAAATATTCTGATTAATAGTGAAAATTACTAAATTTTAATTAAAAACAACTATTTTAATAGAAATAATTAATAGTGATAAATTATTAATTTGAGTGGTTTTAAAGTATGTTTATAATATATATTTCCCATTTAATACAATGTTGGTCATTGGATGTAATTTCACATTTAAACCAGACATAAACAAGTGTCAATCTCTTGATAGTTATTATTTCTTTAAAACACGCAATTTGTTTTGACGACAGGAATTAATTTTAAAATTAATTAATGAAACTGATATGTTTTTAATTTGGTAAAATAGAAATCATTTTTGAATTCAAAATATCAAATATAACTTAGGCATAATTTTTGGTATTTTTCTGGAAACATTCATTTTTTGATGAATAGTGAAACCACTAAGTGATAGTTAAAAAAACTGAATTTTTCATAAAATATAATTTTACCGCTTCTGTGAGTGGAATTTCGAAAATCAGATAGAAACGGTTAATATCAAGGACTCAAATGTGGTTCAATGATATGAAAATATTTTTTCGGTGAATAGTAACTGTTTGCTTTTATTTACCACGGTTAAAAGTAAATAGGATAATTAAGGGTAAAAATGATATTATTATTACACTAACACATGTCCTAATTCTATTAGATAAGTGTAATTCGAACAAAAACAACCTTAGGAATAAAATATGACCATTTAGTTTCACATGGATTAGATTAGGACATTTAATATTAATTTATTTAATGAAGGGTTAAAATAGATAAAATCAAAGTTTAATAAGTAAATAATTTTTAATATAGGGTTATAACTAAGATAAATTCGTCTATAAATATTAATTAGAAAGAAAAATATATTTCATACAGAATGGTATTTTATTTATAATTTTTATACAATAAATAATTTAATTTATTTGTGACATAAAGATGAGGCAGTAATTATCTTATTAATGAAATATTGACATAATTTATATTATAAATACCAAAATAAATGTAATTTGAGACTTTTTATGAATTCAACAAATTTTATAGGTTAATATGAATTGTTATTATTGATTTAGAGAACTTTTTTTTAACTAATCATTCTGTTATAATTTTCACCAAAATCAATTACCAAATAGTGTCAAAATTGACATAAAATAGTTTTTAAAACAAATATTATATTATTAAATGTTATTTTATTCCTAAAAATCAATGGTTCAGACAAATGACTTAGATAAGGTTAATATATATTAATAATAAACAAATTGGGGTTCTTTTTGCCTGTTATAGTAAGTTTATTAACCTAATAGTGTGAGAAAACAAGAAGACACGGTAAAAGATAAATTATCTAACTTAAAGTTAAATCTAAATGGTAAGGCTAAAATAGAAAGATAAACTTGTATAAATTCTATTGGATTAGGTTATTTAGACCCATCCCCACCATAGATTAGAAATAACTCAATTTGGAGCTATTAAAAACCGAATATGACTTTATAATAAAATAATATGTTTAGTTTTTCGAAAGGTGCCCCTCTCCTCCCTTATAAAAGGGGACCTCCTCCCTCTCTTCCTCACACCACATTGAGCTTTCAAGCTCGGCGAACCCTTGACAAATTCTCTTCTCCACTTCCCTATAAACATCCTAGAGGTACTGTAATACTTCAAAGACCAATTTTAGTGCGCTAAGAGGAGGTCTCAAAAAGGCGCTTCAAAGAAGAGGTAATGTCTGTTACCGATTCTTTCAACTTTATTTCTTCTTCCACTTCTCTTTCATAGTTTTTTTCATTATGAATTAATAAAATCAGTATCACTCATATAATGATATGTTATTATAAGTATGTAACAACCCTATTTCACCATCTATCCATCCTACGGAAAACGAAATCACCGCGCGTGCGTACGTACGGAATATCGTCTCCAGGACGTGGTGTAATCTATTTGCCACCACCACCATACATGGATGGGTATAATGGTGTAAATAATAACTAAATATTATTATTTTATAGTGATATTGATTCTGCAATAGTATAATAAACTCCAATAAAATTCCACGATCATAGGAACGATGTCATCGCTCGTGCGTACGTACGGAATACCGTCTCCACGACGCGGTGAGATTCATTCTCAATGATTAACCATTCATGAATGATTATAAATTATATATAATAAGTAATCATGAAATATATGACATAATAATGATACTAGATTTATGTATATATATATATGTATTTCATCCAATTAATTCCATTCAATTCAATGAGAAAAACGAAAACAACGTTCATGTGTACGTACGACCTACCGTCTTCATGAATGGTGTATTTCCTTTCTTTTTATAGATATATAATATATATTTATATGATGAATATATATTATATATAAATAATTTTTTACACTCTGGAATTATTTAAATCTGGATATAAGTAATAATATCAAGAACGACAAGTCGAAACACATACGATTAATGAAATGGTTTTACCCAAAATGCTACTTTAACAAGGAATTTACAAATCAATGGATAATATAAAGTCATAATAGAAACATATATGATATCATAACAATTAATATGAATATGTAATATGTCAATGACATTATTTAAATCATTATACAAGAGGTTCGGTTCCATACGAAGCATATCGGACCAAAGGTAAGGGATAATTGTGCAAATAACATTTTTATCCGACATTTCTTATTCGTAAGTATTTACTGTGGTTATTGCTATCATCCATGTCCATGTTTTATAAAAGTGTATTCATGTATGTCTAATTTCCTTTTACCCATTTGACTTTTACCCCATGGTATGGAAGGAATCATTCTTGTATTTACCCTACAAGGTACTTTTTGACTTTTCCAACAAAAGTACGAGAAGAATGTTTTTTTAACGTATACGGCATGAAAGGATTTATACGGTTTTATAGAGCCTTATTTTCATGAAGCATCCTCCAATTGATTTCAGGACTATTTTCAATAAAATCCTTTTCTTTTAAAATTGCATGACATTTTGTGAAAAGAAAATGATTTTGAAGAAGAAAGGATATTTTCCTCAAGAATTCATTTCATGTGTAAAAAAAAAACCATTTTCATCTAAGATGACATTATATCACATGTGTATGTTTCAGGTATTATGTCTCTATGCTTTAAATGGTTTCACTTTTCTAATGATGAAATGATATCCAATTTTTTTATGGATTATGTTATGATGGAATGATGTTTATGAAACCCATTTTATTCTTGGGTTATGATGAATGATTTATGTTTATATTGTGGCACACAAAAAAATGATTTCAATATGAGATAGGTGGGACCTATATCTCCATAAAATGCATTGGGTAAAGATTTATATCTCATGAGATAGACATGGATGAAATGGTAAGTTAATCCAGTTTAGTATTACAGCACTGGAACGAGGAGTGAACTCGATTCAGAAAGGGACTTTGTCCACTAAGATGGTCTTGGCAGCAATTCCATAGCAACTACAGAAATCATTACATTCACTTAATGGATGCCACAATTACATGTTTTATTCCCATGATATTTTATCATGATTGAAGTTACCTTATTATATATACCTTACGTACTTCCAAGATTCATGTCTTTGCACAAGATTTTGATGTTTAGATTTTATGTTCAAGTTTTTGAATTCAAATGTTTATGGATTGTTTTATGTTCTCTATGTTTACCCTTACTGGGCTTTGAGCTCACCCCTTTTATGTTTTCTTTTCCCCAGGATATAAATAATGGTTTTAGGTAAAAAAGGGGGAAGATCTTTATTGGGAGATGTTGAAGATCTTTCACCACGATTAGAATATTTTATTCTGAGTTTCCAAAGACACTAAACTATTAAGATCCTTGTGTGTCTGTTTTTGTTATGTATTAAGTATTCCTCAAATTTAATGTAATATCTATGTACGTCATGCTTCGGGTCTCTACAGTTGGTATTAGAGTAAAGGATTAGTCAACCTTTGGAAACTAGGATGCGAAAACATTAGTGAGATCCCTAGAGATATTTCTTAGGTATGTCTAGGGATGTCCCTATGGTAATGTATAAGTATAGGATATAGTCCCATAATTATAGTAATGATATTAGATTAAACCTAAGATGTTAGATATTGATGTTACTCCACCTTTATTATGATTTTTTCCTCTCACACTATTCTTTTTGGGTTTTAGAAAATGGATGGAAACAAGATGATTCACGATAATAGAGGATATGATGGACAATGGAATGATATTCTTCATGACCAACCAAATGAAATGGTATTTGGAAGTACAAACATCATTATTATGCCAAATCAACAATCTCATAATATGATCAATAAACTCAAATTTGGTAAGTTTTCTGACTCGGCTAATAAGAGAAAGATGGAGTTTCATTATGATCATAGAGGAAAGAAAGTTCAATTTCCCCTATGTAAATCATGTGGGAAGAGGCATCAAGGAGAATGTTTCAAAGGAACTGGAAGATGCTTTGGGTGTGGAAATGAAGGACACAAAGCCAATAAGTGCGAAGGAAAAGGTTCAGTTAACACCATGGATGAGGATAATGGTATTTCTAAAACATCAACAATGGTTTTATGTTTTAAATGTGGATTGTACGGGAATTATGAAAACCAATGCCCTAAGGAAAAGTCTAATGAAGAGAATCAGTATCGTCGTATGGGTAGTATTTATGTTGATGATGATGAAGAGACTACAAATGATATGTGAGATGAAAGAATTTTTGATGCTCGGTCCATGGTTTAATAATGTAGTGGAATGATTACATGTTATCAAGTGTAATGTTGTATAAGTAATCTCATGGTACTATGGAATAAAGAGACATCTAAGGATTGTTACATTGTTGTCTTCCCTTCTGTTTTGATAGTGTATGATGAATGGTACCAATAACCATGAAAGTTTATTCAGATATTTTTGGAAAGTAGATGATATGCACATAATGAAGGGATAAAGATAAAATTAAATGATTGATAGTATTCATGAGCTCATGACTGATATAAGGAGAAGGTTATATCATGGTTTGAGTATATATAATTTTTGGATTTTGGTATGTGGAAAGAGTTATCTTTTGACAGCATTCATGTTTTCATTAAGGTTAAATGGGTATTCATTTTTCAAGAGAATACATGATTAAGGTATTCACATGATTGGAATATTGCCAACAAGATATATGGGGGATAAATGATGGTTGGTTGATGACATTTCAATTAATTGTTTTCTTTATACTATGAGCTTGGACTGAAGTATTTTAGATAAAGATTGGAATGGATTGTTTTGGAAATAATGTAGTATTGTTTAAGCAAAGAAATTTTTTTGATATTATTGATGGGATGTTATAGTAATGTAGTTTTAGAAAAAGGAAAACCTGCAGGACGGGAGACAGCCCATCGCGTCGGACAAGGCTGTGGGAATCGAACCCACAACAGAAGTGCGACTAGCCTTTATCGCCTACCACTGGCATACAGGAAGTCCCTGTTTAGTAGAAACTAGTTTTATTATATTAAGAAATATCATATATGAAGTATAAGTCAATTTTAGGAACCATATATGATTAATCTCACTACAGATGGACTTATGTATTTTTTGATAACTTTTCTAACCTTTTGTTTAAGACAGATGGAATGACCCATCATTCTATCACATGATCTGCTAACACTTCTTGAATGAAAAATTCAACTTCATTTCATTAAGAGATGAAGTGGAAATTGTCCAAAGAAAGACCAATGGTGAGACTGTACCAAAATCACGAAAGTATTTTTTCTAATTCCAATATCATCAACATTAGGGAAACGATCTTGAAAACCAAAAATGTTTTCCTAGTGCTATTATATCCGATGAATCAGATGGTACCTTAGATCATCACAAATTTAGGGCTTTGTGATTTATGTCTTTTTCATAGCCATGTTCTCTACCACTCTCCATTAGAACCTAATGGTTAGATTTCTCCTCCATATCCATATTTTCACATATGTTCTTCTATGTAAAAACCTAGTGATGATTTAATTTGGGTAACCCTTAAGTTTCATAATTTAGTTTTTAAAGGCATGTTTTGGTTTTCCTTTTTACGATGTGGGTTTCTATTAAAGAAACTTTCGAGTAGTAAACCATTTATAACCCCGACAATTTTTGAGGGAAAAATTCATTTTAAGGGGGTAGAATGTAACACCCCGAGATTTTATGAAATATATTCTTTTTAATGTCATGTGTTGTACGCTAAACTAAAATTAGCTTGTGATATACGCAACACCGTATTTACTTGCAGTATACACAACACTATTCTTGTCTCGCGTTACACACAATTTCAAGTCCGTTTTTTAGAAACTATTCTACGCAACATTTTGTATAGATTTTGTTTAATATATAAATGAAATAAGTTTTGATTATGTTATATGCAGCACCAAACAGAGCTTTCACTAAACGCATCCCTAACTTGGCTTTCATTACATGCAATAAAGACCTTCCTTGATAGCGTGTGTAGTAGGCAATATCGAGTATCACTAAACGAGATATTATTATAATATTATTATGAACTAGCCATTATGAATAGTAATACCCACTTTTTGAAATTTTATAAATTTTATCGTTCAAAATGGACTTTATTTTTGGATTCGGAATATCGAAATTAGCTTAGGGTGAAATTTTGTTACTTTTCGGATAACATAAATATTCTGATGAATAGTGAAAATTACTGAATTTTAATTAAAAACAACTTTTTAATCGAAATAATTAATAGTGATAAGTTATTAATTTTAGTGGTTTTAAAGTATATTTAGAATATATATTTACCATTTAATACAACTTTGGTTATTGGATGTAATTTCACATTTAAACCAGACATAAACATGTGTCAATCTTTTGATAGTTATTATCTCTTTAAAACACGCTATTTGTTTTGACGACAGAAATTAATTTTTAAATTAATTAATGCAACTAATACGTTTTGAATTTGGAAAAATTGAAATCATTTTTGAATTCAAAATATCAAATATAACTTAGGCCTAATTTTTGGTATTTTTCTAGAAACTTTCATTTTTTGATGAATAGTGAAACCACTAAGTGGTAGTTAAAAAAACTGAATTTTTCATAAAACATAATTTTACCACTTCTGTGAGTGTAATTTCGAAAATCATAGAGACACAGTTAATATCAAGGACTCAAATTTGGTTCAATGATATGAAAATATTTTTTTGGTGAATAGTAACTGTTTACTTTTATTTACCACGGTTAAAAGTAAATAGGATAATTAAGGGTAAAAATGATATTATTATTACCCTAACACATGTCTTAATTCTATTGGATAAGTGTAATTCGACCAAAAACATCCTTAGTAATAAAATATGACCATTTAGGCCCACATGGATTAGATTAGGACATTTAATATTAATTAATTTAAAGAAGGGTTAAAATAGTTAAAATCAATGTTTAATAAGTAAATAATTTTTAATATAGGGTTATACCTAAGATAAATTCGTCTATAAATATTAATTAGAAATATAAAAATATTTCATAGAGAATGGTATTTTATTTATAATTTTTATACATTAAATAATTTAATTTATTTGTGACATAAAGATGATGCTGTAATTATCTTATTAATGAAATATTGATATAATTGATGTTATAAATACCCCAATAAATGTAATTTGAGACTTTTTATGAATTCAACTAATTTTATAGGTTAATATGACATGTTAGTATTGCTTTAGTGAACTGTTTTTTAACTAATCATTCTATTATGATTTTCACAAAAGTCAATTACCAAATAGTGTCAAAATTGACATAAAATAGTTTTTAAAACAAATATTATATTATTAATTGTTATTTTATTCCTAAAAATCTATGGTTCGGCCAAATTACTTAGATAAGGTTAATATATATTAATAATAAACAGATTTGGGTTCTTTTGGCTTTTTATAGTAAGTTTATTAACATTATAGTGTAAGAAAACAAGAAGACACGGTAAAAGTTAAATTATCTAACTTAAAGTTAAATCTAAATGATAAGGTTAAAATAGAAACCTAAACTTGTCTAAATTCTATTGGATTAGGGGATTTTGACCCATCCCCACCTTATCTTAGAAATCACTCAATTTCAAGCTATTAAAAACCGAATATGACTTTATAATAAAATAATATGTTTAGTTTTTCCAAAGGTTCCCCTCTCCTCCCTTATAAAAGGGCACCTCCTCCCTCTCTTCCTCACACCACTTTGAGCCTTAAAGCTCGTCCAACCCCTGCCAAATTATCTTCTCCACTTCCCTAGAAACATCCTAGAAGTCCTGGTATTCTTCAAAACCAATTTTAGTTCCCTAAGAGGATGTCTCAAAGAGGCGTTTCAAAGAAGAGGTAATGTCTGTTACCGATTTTTTCAACTTTATTTCTTCCTCCACTTCTAATTCATAGGTTGTTTCTTTATGAAGTAATAAAATAAGAATCACTCATATACTGATAAGTTATTATAAGTATGTAACAACCCTATTGCACCATCTAACCATCCTACGGAAAATGAAATCACCGCGCGTGTGTACGTACGGAATACCGTCTCCACGTCGTGGTGTAATCTATTTTCCACCACCACCATACCTGGATGGGTATAATGGTGTAAATAATAACTAAATACGATTATTTTAAAGTGATATTGATTCTTTAATAGTATACATACACTCCAATAAAATTCCACGATCATAGGAATGATGTCATCGCTCATGCGTACGTATGGAATACCGTCTCCACGACGCGATGAGATTCATTCTCAATGATTAACCATTCATGAATGATTATAAAGTATATATAATAAGTAATAATGAAATATATGAAATAATAATGATACTGGATTTATGTATATATATATTTATTTCATCCAATTAATTCCATTCAATTCAACGAGAAAATGAAAACAACGTTCATGCGTACGTACGGCCTACCGTCTCGATGAACGGTGTATTTCCTTTCTTTTTATAGATCTATAATATATATTTATATGATGAATATATATTATATATAAATCATGTTTTACATGCTGGAATTATTTAAATCAAGATATATGTAATAATATCAATAACGAAAAGTCGAAACACATACGATAAATGAAATGATTTTACCCAAAACGATACTTTAACATGGAATTTACAAAACAACGGGTAATATAAAGTCATAAGAGAAACATATATGATATCATAACAATGAATATGATTATGTAATAAGTCAATGAAATTATTTAAATCATTATACAAGAGGTTCGGTTCCATACGAAGCATATCGGACCAATGGTAAGGGAAAATTGTGCAAAACTCATTTTTATCTGAGATTGCTTATTCGTAATTATTTACTGGGGTTATTTCTATAATCCATGTCCATGTTTTATAAAAGTGTATTCATTTATGTTTAATGTTCTTTTTAAACATTTTACTTTTAACCCATGGTATGGAAGGAATCATTCTTTTATTTACCCTACAAGGTACTTTTTGACTTCTCCAACAAAAGTACGAGAAGAATGTTTTTTAACGTATATGGCATGAAAGGATTTATACGGTTCTATAGAGCCTTATTTTCATGAAGCTTCCTCCAAAAGATTTCATGAATATTTTCAATAAAATATTTTTCTTTTAAAATTGCATGACATTTTGTGAAATGAAAATGATTTTGAAGAAGAAAGGATATTTTCATCAAGAATTCATTTCATGTGTTTTAAAAAAACCATTTTCATCTAAGATGACATTATTTCACATGTGTATGTTTCAAGTATCATGACTCTATGATTTAAATGGTTTCACTTTTCTAATGATGAAATGATATCCTATTTTTTTGTATGGATTACGTTATGATGGAATGATGTTTATGAAATCCATTTTATTCTTGGGTTATGCTGAATGATTTATGTTTATATTGTGCCACACAAAAAAATGATTTCAATATGAGATAGGTGGGACCTATATCTACCTAAAATGCATTGGGTAAATATTTATATCCCATGAGATAGACATGGATGGAATTGTGAGTTAATCCAGTTTAGTATTACAGGACTGGAACGAGGAGTGAACTCAATTCAGAAAAGGACTTTTTCCAATAAGATGGTCTTGGCAGCAATGCCATGGCTACTATGGAAATCATTACATGTGCTTAATGGATGCCACAATTACATGTTTTATTCCCATGATATTTTATCATGATTGATCTTCCCATATGATATATTCCTTACGTACTTCCAAGATTCATGTCTTTGGTCATGATTTTGATGTTTATATTTTATGTTCAAGATTTTGAATTCAAATGTTTATGGATTGTTTTATGTTCTCTATGTTTACCCTTACTGGGCATTTGAGCTCACCCCTTTTAGGTTTTATTTTCACTAGGATATAAAGAAAGGTTTTAGGTAAAAAAAAGGGGTGAATATCTTTATTAGGAGATGTTGAGGATCTTTCACCACGATTAGAAGATTTTATTCCGAGTTTCCAAAGACACTAAACTATTAAGATCCTTGTGTGTCTGTTTTTGTTATGTATTAAGTATTCCGCAAATTTAACGTAATATCTATGTACGTCACGCTTCGGGTCTCTACAGTTGGTACCAGAGGAAAGGTTTAGTCAACCTTTGGAAACTAGGATGCGAAAATGTTAGTGAGATCCCTAGAGATATTTCTAAGGTATGTCTAGGGATGTCCCTATGGTAAAGTATAAGTTTAGGATATAGTTCTAGAATTATAGTAACAATATTAGATTAAACCTAAGATGTTAGATATTGATGTTACTCCCCCTTTATTATGATTTTTTCCTCTTACACTATTCTTTTTGGGTTTTAGAAAATGGCAGGAAACAAGATGATTCACGTTAATGGAGGATATGATAGACAATGGAATGATATTCTTCATGAGAAACCAAATGAAATGGGATTTGGAAGTACAAACATCATTATTATGCCGAATCAAAAATCTCATAATATGATCAATAAACTCAAATTTGGTATGTTTTCGGACTCGGGTAATAAGAGAAATATGGAGTTTCATGATGATCATAGAGGAAAGAAAGTTCAATTTCCCCTATATAAATCATGTGGGACGAGGAATCAAGGAGAATGTTTCAAAGGAAATGGAAGATTCATTGGGTGTGGAAAAGAAGGACACAAAGCCAGTAAGTGTGAAGGAAAATATTTAGTTAACACCATGGATGAGGATAATGGTATTTCTAAGACATCAACAATGGTTTAATGATTTAAATGTGGAATGTACGGGCATTATCCAAACCAATGCCCTAAGGGAAAGTCTAATGAAGAGAATCAGTATGGTCGTATGAGTAGTATTTATGTTGATGATGATGAAGAGACTACAAATGATATGTGAGATGAAAGAATTGTTGAAGCTCGTTCAATGGTTTAAGAAGGTAGTGGAATGAATACATGTTTATCAAGTGTAATGTTGTATAAGTAATCTCATGGTACTATGGAATAGAGAGACATCTAAGGATTGTTACACTGTTGTCTTTCCTTATGTTTTTAAAGTTTATGATGAATGGTACCAATAAACATGAAAGGTTATTCAGATATTTTTGGAAAGTAGATGATATGCACATAATGAAGGGATAAAGAGAAAATTAATTATTTGATAGTATTCATGAGCTCATGACTGATATAAGGAGATGGTTATATCATGGATTGAGTATATAGAATTTTTGGATTTTGGTATGTGGAAAGAGTTATCTTTTGACAACATTCATGTTTTCACTAAGGTTTAATTGGTATTCATTTTTCAAGAGAATAAATGATTAAGGAATTCACATGATTGGAATGTGAAAAACAAGATATATGGGGGATAAATGATGGTTGGTTGATGACATTTCAAGTAATCGTTTTCTTTATACTATGAGCTTGGACCGAAGTATTTTAGATAAAGATTGGAATGGATTATTTTGGACATAAGTTAGTATTGTTTAAGGATAGAACTTTTTTCGATATTATTGATGGGATGTTATAGTAATGTAGTTTTAGAAAAAGGACAACCTGCAGGACGGGCGACAGCCCATCGCATCGGACAAGGCTGTGGGAATCGAACCCACAACCGAAGTGCGACTGGCCTTTATCACCTACCACTGGCATACATGAAGTCCCTGTTTATTAGAAACTAGTTTTATTATATTAATAAGTATGATATATGAAGTATAAGTCAATTTTAGGAACCATATATGATTAAGCTCACTATAGATGGACATATGTATTTTTTGATAACTTTTTTAACCTTTTGTTTTTAGACAGATGGAATGACCCATCATTCTATCACATGATCTTCTAACACTTCCCGAATGACAAATTCCAATTCATTTTATTAAGAGATGAAGTGGAAATTGTCCAATGAACGACCAACGGTGAGACGGTTCCAAAATCACGAAAGTATTTCTTCTAATTCCAATATCATCAACATTAGGGAAATGATCATGAAAACCAAAAATGTTGTCTTAGTGCTATTATATCTGATGAATCAGATGGTACCTTATATCATCACAAATTTATGGCTTTGTGATTGATTGATTTTTCATAGCCATGTTCTCTACCACTCTCCATCAGAACCTAATGGTTAGATTTCTCCTCCATATCCATATTTTCACCTATGTTCTTCTACATGAAAACCCAGTGATGAGTTAATTTGGGTAACCGTTACGTTTCATACATTAGTTTTTAAAGGCAAGTTTTGTTATTCCTTTTTACGATGTGGGTTTCTATTAGAGAAACTTTCGAGTAGTAAACCATTTATAACCATGACGAATTTCGAGGGAAAAATTCATTTTAAGGGGGGAAGAATGTAACACCCCGAGATTTTATGAAAAATATTCTATTTAATGTATTGTGTTGTACGCTACACCAAAATTAGCTTGTGATATACGTGACACCGTATTTTCTTGCAGTATACGCAACACTATTCTGGGCTCGCGTTACACACAATTTCAAGTCCATTTTGTAGAAACTATTCTACGCAACACCAAACAGAGCTTTTACTACACTCAGCCCTGACTTGGCTTGCATTACACGCAATAAAGACCTTCCTCGATAGCGTGTGTAGTACGCAATACCGAGTTTCACTAAACGAGATATTATTATAATATTATTATGAACTAGCCATTATGAATAGTAATACCCACTTTTTGAAATTTTATAAATATTATCATTCAAAATGGACTTCATTTTTGGATTTGGAATATCGAAATTAACTTAGGGTCAAATTTGTTACTTTTCGGATAACTTTCATATTCTGATGAATAGTGAAAATTAAAAATTTTAATTAAAAACAAATTTTTTATTCGAAATAATTAATAGTGATAAATTATTTATTTGATTGTTTTTAAAATATATTTAGAATATATATTTACCATTTAATACAATTTTGGTCATTGGATGTAATTTCTCATTTAAAGCGGACATAAACAAGTGTCAATCTTTTGATAGTTATTATCTCTTAAAAACACGGTATTTGTTTTGACGACAGGAATTAATTTTTAAATTAATTAATGAAACTGATACATTTTGAATTTGGTTAAATAGGCATCATTTTTGAATTCATAATCTCAAATATAGCTTAGGCCTAATTTTTGGTATTTTTCTGGAAACATTCATTTTTTGATGAATAGTGAAACCACTAAGTGGTAGTTAAAAAAACTGAATTTTTCATAAATCATAATTTTACCACTTATGTGAGTGGAATTTCGAAAATCTAAGAGACACAGTTAATATCAAGGACTAAAATGTGGTTCAATGTGATGAAAATATTTTTTTGGTGAATAGTTACTGTTTACTTTTATTTACCAGAGTTAAAAGTAAATAGGATAATTAAGGGTAAAAATGATATTATTATTCCCTAACACTTGTACTAATTCTATTGTATAAGTGTAATTAGACCAAATACAACCTTAGGAATAAAATATGACCATTTATGCCCACTTGGATTAGATTAGGACATTTAATATTAATTTATTTAAAGAATTGTTAAAATAGTTAAAATCAATGTTTAATGAGTAAATAATTTTTAATATAGGGTTATACATAATATAAATTCGACTATAAATATTCATTATAAAGATAAAAATATTTCCTACATAATGGTATTTTATTTATAATTTTTATACCTTAAATTATTTAATTTATTTGTGACACAAAGGTGATGCAGTAATTATCTTATTAATGAAATATTGACATAATTGATGCTATAAATACCCAAATAAATGTAATTTGAAACTTTTTATGAATTCCACTAATTATATAGGTTAATATTACATGTTAGTATTGATTTAGTGAATGTTTTTAGAACTAATAATTCTGTTATGATTTTCAAAAAAATCAATTACAAAATAGTGTCAAAATTGTCATAAAATAGTTTTTAAAACACATATTATATTATTAATTGTTATTTTATTCCTAAAAATATAAGGTTCAGCCAAATGACTTAGATAAGGATATATATATAAATAATAAGCAACGTGGTGTTCTTTTGGCTTGTTATTGTAAGTTTATTAACCCAATAGTGTAATAAAACAACAAGACACGGTAAAAGTTAAATTATCTAACTTAAAGTTAAATCTAAATGATAAGGTTAAAATAGAAACCAAAACCTGTCTAAATTATATTGGATTAGAATATTTCGACCCATACCCACCATATAATATAAATAACTCAATTTGGAGCTATTAAAAACCGAATATTACTTTATAATAAAATAATATGTTTAGTTTTTTCAAAGGTTCCCCTCTCCTCCCTTATAAAAGGGAACCTCCTCCCTCTCTTCCTCACACCACTTTGAGCCTTAATGCACGTCCAAAACCTGATAAATTCTCTTCTCCACTTCCCTAGAAACATCCTAGAGTTTCTGGTCTTATTCAAAGACCAATTTCAATTCCCTAAGAGGAGGTCTCAAAGAGGGGCTTCAAAGAAGATGTAATGTCTGTAACCGATTTTTTCAACTTTATTTATTCTTCCACTTCTTCTTATTAGGTTGTTTGATTACGAAGTAATCACATAAGTATCACTAATATAATGATATGTTATTATAAGTATGGAACAACCCTATTTCACCATCTATCCATCCTACGAAAAACAAAATCACTGCGCGTGCGTACGTACGGAATACCATCTCCACGCCGTGGTGCTATCTATTTTCCACCACCACCTTAATTGGATAGGTATAATGGTGTAAATAATAACTATATTTGATTATTGTAAATTGATATTTATTCTGTAATAGTATACATACACTCCAATAATATTACACGATCATAGGAACGATATCATCGCTCGTGCGTACGTACAGAATACCGTCTCCACAACGTGATGAGATTCATTCTCAATGATTAACCATTCGTGAATGATTATAAAGTATATATAATAAGTAATCATGAAATATATTACATAATAATGATACTAGATTTATGTATATATATATATATATATGTATGTCATCTAATTAATTCCATTCAATTCAATGAGGAAACGAAAACAACGTTCATGCGTACGTACGACCTACCGTCTCCATGAACGGTGTATTTACTTTCTTTTTATAGATCTATAATATATATGTATATTATGAATATATATTATATATAAATCATGTTTTACACTCTGAAATTATGTAAATCAGTACATAAGTAATAATATCAAGAACGAAAGGTCGAAACACATACGATAAATGAAATGCTTTTCCCCAAAACGCTATTTTAACATGGAATTTACAATAGAACGGGTAATATAAAGTCATAAGAGAAACATATATGATATCATAACAATTAATATTATTATGTAATAAGTCAATGAAATTATTTAAATCATTATATAGGAGGTTCGGATCCATACGAATCATATCAGACCTAAGGTAAGGGATAATTGTGCAAATCTCATTTTTATCTGAGATTGCTTATTCGTATGTATTTACTGGGGTTATTTCTATCATCCATGTCCATGTTCTATAAAAGTTTATTCATGTATGTTTAATTTCCTTTTTACCCATTTGAATTTTATCCCATGGTATGGAATGAATTTTTCTTTTATTTACCCTACAAGGTACTTTTTTACATTTCCGACAAAAGTACGAGAAGAATGTTTTTTTATCATGTACGGCATGAAAGGATTTTTACGGTTTTATAGAGCATTATTTTAATGAATCTTCCTCCAAAATATTTCATGACTATTTTCAACAAAATCCTTTTATTTTAAAAATGCATGAAATTTTGCGAAAAGAAAATGATTTTGAAGAAGAAAGGATATTTTCCTCATGAATTCATTTCATGTGTTTTAACAATACCATTTTCATCTAAGATGACATTATTTCACATGTGTATGTTTCAAGTATCATGTCTCTATGATTTACATGGTTTCACTTTTCTATTGATGAAATTATAGCCAATTTTTTTATGGATTACGTTATGATGGAATGATGTTTATGAAACCCATTTTATTCTTGGGTTATGATGAATGATTTATGTTTATATTGTGGCACAGGAAAGAATGTTTCAATACGAGATGGGTGGGACCTATATCTCCCTCCAATGCATTGCGTAAATATTTATATCTAATGAGATAGAAATGTCTAGAATGGTAAGTTAATCCTATTAAATATTACCGGACTGGAACGAGGAGTAAACTCTATTCAGAAAGGGACTTTGTCCACTAAGATGGTCTTGGAAGCAATGCCTTGGCTACTATAAAAATCATTACATGTACTTAATGGATGCCACAATTACATGTTTTATTCTCAATCAATTTTATCATGATTGATGTTCCCTTATGATATATGCCTTATATACTTCCAAGATTCATGTCTTTGCTCAATATTTTGATGTTTAGATTTTATGTTCATGTTTTTTGCCTTTAAATGTTTATGGATTGTTTTATGTTCTCTATGTTTACCCTTACTGGGCATTTGAGCTCACCCCTTTTATGTTTTCTTTTCCCCAAGATATAAAGAAAGGTTTTAGTTAAAAAATGGGAAGATCTTTATTGGAAAATGTTGAAGATATTTCACCACGATTAGAAGATTTTATTCTGAGTTTCCAAAGACACTAAACTATTACGATCCTTGTGTTTCTGTTTTTGTTATGTATTAAGTATTTCGCAACTATAATGTAATATCTATGTACATCAAACATCGGGTCTCTATAGTTTATATAGTTGGTTTTAGAGTACAGTTTTGTTAAATTGGTAATTAGGATTTCAGAACATTAGTGAAATCCCCTAGTATGAGACTATGTATTCGTAAACAACCAAGAAATTTTGTTGAAAAAACGAAAAATATAAGGATACCATAAGATATCCCTCTAGATATAATTTCACAAAGGAATAGATTTTTTATCCAAAAAATTATAACCTCTGTATTTCTAAACATTTTTATTTTTGAAAATGGTTGGAACATGAAGAAATCAATACAAAAACCATGCAATGGAAAATACTACATTTTTTCAAATGAGATTCCCAATGCCTAGGGAGGAGGATTTCAAAATTTCATGCTAATAATTACCAAAATATCTTAGGATATGAATAATAACCCGAATAACATGGAATTTACACATTATTATAAGTATCATAAATTGGCTACCGTGTCTTTTTTGTGGAAACAACCACCAATGCTTTGTGGATATTTTTTTCCACCAGCTACAAAATATTGGGTTCAATCAAAAGAGAGGATATTTTTTATAACTCACAATTATGATATGGGTAAGGTGAATATATCCACCTATGGTTAAGATGGTGAGGCTGACCATTGGTTGGTGTTTGTTAAGAACACCAAGATGAAAGATGAAATAGAAGATATTTCGTGTGAAATGTTTTGGAATAATACTTATTAACAATTATTTAACTCAAAATCATAGAAGAAATGGAGTGAGAATTCATTGTGTTAATGAAAAAAGATGGTGAATATTTCATGAAACGCAAAGAAAATTTCACCATGCATGGAATTTAAACCTCAAGTGGTTTTATCATCAATGATAAAAAATATATATATTCTATTGTGGTTCAAAACCAAACATTCGAAAGGATATAGAAATTAATGTCTATTGAAAGAATGGAGAAGTAGTTTGATTTTATCTCAAAGAGGAGATTGTGTTTGGATAATGCTGCCATGGCTATGGAGACAGAAAATATAAGATATAGTTTCATAATAGAGAATCTATGGAAAAATGGTGTAAAAAATCTCTACCACTCACAAGACAAAAAACATAGAAGAGTAATCCTTGGTACTACTTCTAAGGGATGATGGGATGCATAAATTTTTTGAGAGAACCACTATGATCATGAATACCAAAGAGACATAATTATTCTGGCCAATATATTCGATTAAAGGAGAGAACCACCCATTGTCCAATGCTTGAAAAATAGGTCTAAAGGGTACTATGAAATCCAGTTAACTAATCCTTGAGTCCTTGAGGGTAATCAACATCCTCATCTACAAAAAAAATAGAAAGTAGATGATTATTCAATCACTAAAGCTAAAGTGGAGCAAGAAAACTATGACATACAAGGTAGAATTCCTATTCACCCATGAATGGAAGAATATCATTTGATTCTAGTTCTATTCATTCCTTTATATCACGAATGTTTTCTATAATTATTAAACCAAATCCATAATACATTGATGTAGGGATATCAGTAAAAAAACCATGTAGTGCAACCATTGCAACCCAAGTGGTTGAATATTCTCTTGTAGGTTTATGTGGGAAGATTCTTCTGGTGAGTATTGTGATACATTCAATAGAGTAATTCAATGCTATAAATGGAATGGGTTGGATCTCATTATATAGATCACACAACAACTGTTGTGTAAAGGAATTGTATTAATAAACTTGGATCCATCCCAGGATCCTCTAGAAAGGTAAGGATGATCATGAATCTTCTTTTGGAAATACTTAAATAATTTGGGTGTTGATGCCCTCTGAGGAAGAATACCCCATCAAATGGATGTTTTTAACAAATGTATGAACCTTGAGTAAATTCCCAATACGCTGGTATACAATGATATATTTCCCAATGAGCTACCCATACATTCCCCAGTTCATGAATTAAAATTATCAATATAACTCAAACTAGGATCTACACAAACCTCAAAATGACCATACATGATGGCCCCAATCGAACTGAAACAATTAAAGAAGCATCTCAAAGAGAACATAGAAAAAGGATTCAGATTCCTTAGTGAATCATCATTTGGTGTTCATGGTCTCGTTTTGAAGAATAAGGACTGGTCCATATTGATGGGTATCAAATAGTAGTAGTTCAACAAAACCAACATAAATAATAAGTACCCTCTTCTAAGGATGGAAATCTTTTACGATGAACTCCGAGGAACTCAATATATATAATGTGTGGATAATCATTTTGGTTATCATCCACAAAATTGGAATAAGGAATATATTCATAAGACTTATTTCCATAAACAGTATGGAAACTATGGGATTTTCGTGATTCCATTCAGGATTTCTAATAACCCTTCTATATAAATGGATATGATGAATAGAGTCATAAGAAACTGCCTTTAAAAATATTTAGTAGTGTTTCAAGATGATATTGTCATCCAATCCTAGAGAAAAGAGGATAATGATGATCAAATAAGGATTGTGATGGAGACATTATGGAAGGAGAAATTTTAAAACATTTTCACCAAGTTATAATGTTGGATTAGAATGTCTCATTATAGGGACACATGCTTAGAAATTAGGGAATTTAGGAGGACCTTTTGAGTACAAATGAAATTGAAAAATTGACCAAAACCTATACTGTCATATAAATACCTATTTTTATAGAATTAGAATAGTACGATCATCATTTTGTGAGAAATATATCACGATTTCCAAACCCTCTAACTACCAGAAAATCTCAGTCAAAAGAAAAACTATGGCCATTAATTAAAATAAAATAATAGTACAACAATCAAGTACAACAAACTAGAAAAGAAAATTACAATTCATAAAAATCATACCTGAAGCAACATCCATTATAGATTGCATCCTCCAAAGTTGTTGATTCCAATTATGAACATTTCGAGGGCTCTTAAATAATGGCATAATTATTACTAATATTAAATTTCTCCAAACATAGAAACTCATTAGAAGATTTTGTGCCCATTTTTAAAAAAAAAAGAGAGATCATATCCTTCCTTTCTAAAAAAATAAACAAGTAGACATCAGCTTTGGTATATCATAATAGCCTTTCCTCACTCTTAATCATGATGGGGCAGTCATAACATCCTCATTTCCAGATACCTTCTTCTTCCCAACCATAACAATGTCACTATTGGAGGGTATGATAATGCCACTATAATTTTTTTCACTACCAGAGATATTCCCCAATATTCCAAGGATATTCACGTCTTGAAAACCATCATTCTCTCCATGGTCCTGCTGAAATTTTCTATTAGTATCAATCATGGATAAACAGTGTGGGTGATCCAAATAATCATGACCATCATGTATGTCCTTGGTCATTTAACCATCTCCGATTACTACATCTAGTGATGTGAAATCAAGCTTCATAATGATAGCTTAATTCAATCGAGTACCCTACTCCACATGAGAGTTCTTCTCATGCTCCAGTTCATGAATGTGGTTACAAGTAGAAACTGTGATCATTAAGCTTCCATCAATATCAACCTGCCCCTCTAACTCTCAAGAAAAAGATCTGGATTCCTCAAGATTACACTATCCCCGAAGAACACGAAGTTGAAATTCTTCTCAGTCATAGGCTTTGGCCATATGGAACAATTTGCTGAATTATTTTCCATTGGATGTCAATCTCAATACCAAGATCACACATTAGAAGATCAAAAACATGGCTAACTATCAGATATGGTGGATTTCGTTGCACCTACATTAGAATATTATCATGCGCATTGGACCATACATGATCATTCTATTTGGCATCCCACTCCACATTTTCTTAATGATGTTCCCCAACAACTACATGTCAAAAGGAATTTGCCTACACACACACACTCCATTACCTTCAAAGTCTTCCACGAAAGCTCTCCATAGAAAAATACACATAGGATATTCCCTCAATAGTGTAAAAGATTAAACAGAAGCGCCCTATCCACCATTGAACATCTTTATCATGCCATTTGAAATCCTATTAAAGACTTTATTGTGACATATTGATTCTGCATGACCAAATCGGACATATGCAGCACAATATAGCATCCAAGACCAAAATATGACCTCCTTATTCCACTGAAACACCATCCCAGCTATGATCCAAACCCAATTCACAGGTGACCATGAAAAATAAACATCAAGAAAAATTCTTGCATATATAGGATAAAATACCACCTTCGTTTGACGATCAGAACAGAGGTATCAGCCTACCAATTTCAAAATATAACACAAAATAGAGGGATTTTGAATGGAATGTGGAATACCAGGGTGACTATCCCATGTATCCATTGTCAATGTATCACGCCGAATGTGGAAATAGAGTCTTTATCAAAACAGAATAAAAAATGCTCCAATGCATATTTGAGGGTCCTCAGACCATGCCGTAATCAAATTGGCTTCCAACTCAAATAGAATTATCAATTTCCTCTGATCAAAAAAAATAGCCACACATTCTTAAAGATCCATAATATTGAATACAAACTGACCAAACTCATCAAATAAAGGACATTGAAGAAGAAACCGAGCCACCATAGTGATTTTTCATAGGTATGTGGTGATATTGAGATCCACCGGGGAAATAAATAGTTGAGCCGATTCTCTGAAGAGATTAGGGAATTTCGGAGCGAGATAAATCCTGGTGAAGAGAATATGATAATTTGAATTTTAGAAAAAAATAAGGTTCTTCCCTTTCCATCAAAGTGAAATCACAACCTCACCCCCCCCCCCTCTGATTGAGAGAGGGGAGCATGGCTCTAGGATATTAGGGTTATGTTATCACCACGATGGAGTGCAATAATCCTGTATGTTAATACACTTCCCTATCCATTTAACTATGTTAACAATGAAATGGATAATATTTGTCTATATAGAATAATGAGAATAAAGCATCATAGAGCTAATGAAGAGGCTAATCACTACACCAATTATAAGGCCCCAGCCTTAAACCTTACTTAATCTTGAGTAATTACAAGATTACACATTGAGGATATTTTCAGGTTTAGAGTTTTAGAGAATTAGATCATGAAACTTGCATTACATTCCACATTTAAACAAAGTGGTTACATAAAAGACAATATTCATTCTTCCCATCAACGGAAACATATTTAAAATAAAACAAGGATTCTTTCTTGACACATCCTTGACACTATCATCACATCATGTACCTTTCCCATGACCTGTGAAAAACATTTCAAAAACATGGGATGAGCCTAAAAAGCTAATTAAGGGTTATAAAAATATGGAAAGGAAACATGAGTTAATATATACATAAGAATGAAATCATACTTTACCCATAAAACATAGGCACTTTAACATACCTCATCAAACCATGAATAAATCAAAGAAATCATAAGACATAAAGGTAACTTGAGGCATTCATAACATTATTACGTAGGGAGTAACCCTATTGGTTATGTTTGTAATACCCATCACAGTATATTCCCTAAATCTCTTCGGAGAAACCTTAACGTTTTACTCCTTCGCGTTACCCAATGCTTTGGAGAGCTATATCGGGCTCACCTGCCCTTAGTTTATCACGGAACCACCCGTTTTCATAAAAATGCCCAATAACCATCACATAAATGTATCACATAAAACATGCATAAAGTAAAAATAACATATCCACATTTGAATCACAATATAACATTTTAGTATATGGAAATAATGAATCCTTTCAAAAAGAAACCATTTCCAAAACCATTTAAAACATTTAATAAGGAGATTTTTGAATAAAAGGGTCCCATACCACCTTGAAGCTTTAAACATATTAAACCATTAATATCCATATAAATAAATCCTTAAAATCACTTTTAAGACATGGATATTAATAAGAACAAATATTTAAAACATTTAAATCGATATTTTGGGTAATGGGGTTCCACCAAAATTAGAGACACTTGAATACAATAATTGAGGAATAACATTTAGTCAGAACTTTATAATATCATGATAATAAATGGATTCATGATATAATATTCCCAAGGATAGTATATACACCATATAAGAGTGAATTGGTGCATAAAAACAATGAAGTCTCAATAGAGAAGTAAAATGTGATGAAATCCCTTATAAAGTAGGTATCCTTAAATTAAGGATAAATCAATCTCAAAATTTTGTGTGACAAATATAAATACACCCAATATAATTGGATATTAAGTTTAAAACAATAAAATTTCATTCACACATATTCAAAGGATTACATATTCAATAACTACATGTTGAACCCAAAGAAATCGAAATTGGGATAAAACGTTTCCTTGGTAAAATTCGACAGCCTAACGGCGTCACTTCAAAAATTCAGAAAATGAGTTGATGAGAGATAAAAAGGGAATCTCATCACTTGGACATAAAATTCAAATCAATCAGGATATAGAAGAACATATCCCAACATAATAGTATGTGAATTAAAAGACATTACAAACGAAGTCTTTTAAAATGAAGAGGGTGAAAGGTTCCCTTACCGACATGGGTATCTTTCGAAACATACACCTCGTGAAAGAAGGACAATAAAAAATTGATATAAATACTCATAAATGAAAGTATATTACACAATGAGTAAAATAATGGGCAGTACATACACCACTCAAAGGAAATTTTGGCAAATGTAGCATAAATCTCACAGGTATAAAAGTGAGATGAAAAATCACTTACGAAAACTCGGCAGCCTAACGGCGCCACTTAAAACTTCCAAAAATGGATTGATGAGATAAAATAGGGTATCTCATCACATTACAACAAAATGTACAGAAAGAGGAATATGAAAGAACATCCCCCATCATAACAAATAGAAGCTTAAAAGAAGTGACATAAAGGGGAGTACTTAAAGAGAATGAGAGAGGTTAGATCTCTTACGAAAATTCGGCAGCATAACGGCGCCACTCGAAACATCCAAAATGGATTGATGAGAGAGAATAGGGTCTCTCATCATATGAACATAAAAATTACAGTAAGAGTAATATAAAAGAACATCCCAATAATAAGAAAGATGATCTTAGAAGGAATGACATAAAATAGTGTACTTAAAAAGAAAGAGAAGAGTAGGATCCCTTAACTCGGGTCCGACTTGACTCGATCATTCTTTAACGTGCTGAAAACTAAACATGATTCAATTTAAACTTTATTAAGAACCTTTTTCTAATTCATTATTACTTTTAGATCACTTATTGTTATGTTATAAACATTATGTAATCATTTAAGTTAATAATGTTTGTTTTGTTGATATTTGGTTCTTATGTCGAAAGTGGACTTCTTACAATTACATGTTGTTCGTGTGGTCAAAGGTTATTTATATCCAGAATGAAATTCCTGATTTGGATAGAATATATATCATATATATCCAGCATATATATGTATTTATAATATTACATAATCATTTAGAGGTAAGAAATGAAATGCACCGTTCATGGAGACGGTAAGCCGTACGTACGCATGAACGCTACTTTCATTTCTATCTCATACTTTAATGTAAAGAAATAATAATGATATATAGGTATATTATAATTCCAGTATAACATCCTATATAATAACATTAAATCCATACTTTATACGTCCCACATATGGCATTAAGGAATCACATCACTTTGAGGGGGCGGTAGTCCGCACATCCTAAAATGAAGATATCGTGTATACCCATAGTGGAAACAATAATTGTATGCCATAAATGAAAAATACAGAAGCTTAAGGAAATGATAAACATATTATATATCATATATAAAAATAGTGTCATCATAATGGCCACCTTTGAAGGTGTTAAATGAGTATTGAACAATCATCGTTTCGGGAGGCAGAATATCGCCATCCACGGAAACCGTATGTTCTTTAACCATTTGATGTAGTTGTGTCAGAGTGTAGCTCGAATAAATATTATAAAAACATACTAGTATATTGAAGATACTGGTGTTGTTACAAAAGAAGTAAATAAAAAGTGTTTAGGGGGTTGGAGAAGAAAAATAAAACAAATGAACTTGAGAGAATGAATTACCTTTAAAAGTGTAACTCCTTTTGATTTGATCCTAAAGGCTTCCTTTGAAAGGATTATGCCCAAAGGGAATCCTCTAGGATGAGGAGAAGGATGTGGAGAGAGTAAATGGTCAGGGGATGGCCGAGCCAAAGGCTTGAGGAGTGTGTTAACTGCGGTAGAGGTGGGGGCCTTTTATAAGAGGAGAGGAGGGGCACTTTTGGAAATCATGAAACTATTATTTTATTTTCACAAGTGTTTAGAATTTATAAGGTCCCACATTGATATATTTCTAAGATAAGATGATAAGGCTTCGAAATATTCTCATTGAATAGTTTTTGGACAAGTTTAGGTCTTATATTTTATATTATCGTTTCATTTTATTTAAACTGTTCATTAATGAGGTCATCGTTTGCATCATCATGATGTCATAATTAAATTAATTTATTTAATGTCTAAAAATTATAACAAAAATATACTGATGTAAGAAATATACTTATCTTTCCAAAGAGTATTTATAGAAAAAAATATGATTAGTATAACCCCTTATAAAAATTGTTTTAGTAAAAGAATTTATGTTAGTGTCATTTTCACCTTTATTTAAAAAAAGGCATTAAAGTCATTATCTCACCCAAGTGGCTCCATAGGGTCCCCTTAATCGACCCATGGGTTTTCATGGGTCGGACATGACTCATCCAATAGGGGTAGGACAAGTGTGAGGGTGTTTTCATATTTTTATAATATCATTTTTACCTTAAATTACACTAATTACCTCTAATCGCGATTAATGAAAAATTACTATTCACCAAAAAATTATTTTCATCCCATTGAACCACATTTTACATACTAATTATAACCATGTATGTAGGATTTTCAAAATTCAATACATATTAGTGGTAAACTTTCATTTAACTGAAAAATCAGTTTGCTTGATTACCACTTAGTGGTTTCACTATTCATCAAAAATTGGAGTTTTTCAGAAAATTACCAAAAATTCACTCTAAGATATATTCGATATTCCGAATTCGAAAATGATGGTTATATTACCTAATTCAAATAATATAAGTAGAATTAATTAATTTAATAATTAACTCCCACTGTCAAAACAAATAGCGTGTTTTTAAGAAACAATATATATCAAAAGATTGATATTTGTTTATGTCGAATTTCAAAGTGAAATTAATTCCAAAGTACACCATTGAATAAAATGGTAAAAATATTTTATGGTTTCACTTTAAAACCAATTCAAAAGATAATCTAATCATATAAATAAATTATATTAAAAGAGTATTTGAATTAAAATACAACATTTTTCACTTATTCATAAAAAATGAACTTTATCGGAAGAATAACAAAAACATACACAAAGTAAATTTTGATGTCCCAATTATAAAGAAGGTTTTTATTTGGTCCAAAATAATGTACAAGAGTGACCAAAACTATATTTAAAGAGGGTTCTCTATCAAAAGGTGATAAGTAAACCTTTAGTGAAAACTAGGGCATATACGCCTAAAATTGAATTCTTTCCGTATTTTATGCCTTTATCTTTTCTTGGATAAATGTAAAAACATTTAAAAACATATATAATCATATTCTAGTTATTTCTATCCATTCTCGCCAATACAACGGCTACATGTTAACTGCCATTTAAAATAATATTATTTTATTATTAGAGTGCAACGTAAGATTTCCAAGAAACTCGTTGTTGCGTGTTGGGTACGCCATCGAGCATAGCGTCCCCTTTAAAGTCATATTAATATTTTATTCACAAATAAGGATAAATATGAAAATGACATATTATTTATTTACCTAGGGTGTTACATCCTTCCCCCCTTTTGGGAATTGCGTTCTCGCGATTTTAAAATTGGGCTTGGAAACATCCTTGAAAGTCCCACATCGGAAGAAGAGTCGGTAAAACAATCACTTTAAAATAAATAAAGATAAGTACAAAGGTCACCTGAGTTAACCCATACTAGGATTCCAAGTATGAAAACATGGACATGGAGGAGAAAACAAAAGGTCATGTTCTGATGAAGAGTGATAGAAAACATGTTTAGGAGAAAGTTAACCATGAAAAAATCACAAACTTGTGATGGGTTAAACAGTATTTGATTCCACAGTAGGAAAAGTTAATAGACAACAATTTTTTTTAAGATACTTTTTATTGGGGAATTTATTCATAAGGAGAAATAATCACTTATCATGTTGACTTTCAACTTTTATTAGATTCCTTACACAAACTCATATTTTCTCCAAAAAGCGAGTATTTAGGAAGACTTATTCACATTAAGAGTACTATAACCAACTTTTAGAGAATCACCTAATCCACAAAAGAGAACTATATACTTCCCATGTCTTTAGACTTTAACCAAAACCAAAACCAAAAAGGCTAGTACAAGACCAGATAATCTAGAAAAGGAAAACCCTTTATAAAAATAAAATCTATTCATAACCTCCAAAATTTGTCCAACAAAACCCAAAATTCAACGAGGACCATTAGATAAACAATTTGCCCATAAAATTCTTCAAATTAAACCAATCTAATATTGAAACCCAATTATTTGAAGGATTTAGTCACATAGTCTTCCAAGTTAAATCGTAACATTTATCTCCAAACAACATCAGTTTCTCCTAAAGTCTCTTATTGAAAAGTAATTAACCTAATCACATATCCTCCATGATAGGTTAATCATTTTCATAAATAACACAAAATCAACTTACTCTTAATTAATAAAATCATATAACTAGAAATATTCAGTCAAACTAAATAGGGACTTCACGTAGTCCAGTGGTAGGCGATAAATACCAGTCACACTTTGGTTGTGGGTTCGATTCCCACAGCATTGTCCGACGTGACGGGTTGTCACATGGTCTACGTGTTGTCCTTTTTCCAAAATGATATAATTCTCAAAACATTTCCCAAAATGAGATAAAATCTTCAAAAATAAACATAACATATTTTAACATCAAGTTTATCTCATGCCTTTCATTTTCCATCATAACATATAATAACCCATAATTACCTCAAAAGTAAGGATCATATAAACCCTAATGGTTACCTTTTTAATTATTACCTGAACATCCACATCAATTGGTCATCTTGTACATGATGCATTATAGAACATACCAAGGTTCACGTGGTTGATCATGACTCCTTGATAGTTGGTTTAGAACAACCATGAGTTTCCTCATTGAATACCCCATTTCATCGAGTCTCTTAATCAGAGAACCACCATAGTTTCCTTCAAACCAATTGTCACTTTGGTTCCTGCGAGATCCAGCCATTCACTAAAAACAGAAATGTCAGTGTGAGTATATCAACAAAACCAACATGTACTAATGAGGAAGGTAAACACTAAGATATACTTACTCATTCACTTTATCTAAAACTAGGACCCTTTCTGAAATCCTAACCATTATGGTAATGTCACTTATGCTTAGTGAATACCCTAACCTCTAAATTTATCTGAACCGACCTTTGATACCAACTATAAGGCCCTAGCCTTAAACCTTACTTAATCTTGAGCTATTACAAGATTACACATTGAGGATCTTTTCAGGTTTAGAGTTTTAGAGAAATAGATCATGAAACATGCATTACATTCCACATTTGAACAATGTGGTTACATAAAAGACAATATTCATTCTTCCCATCAACAGAAACATATTTAAAATAAAACACTGATTCTTTCTTCACACATCATTGACACTATCATCACATCATGTACCTTTCCCTTGACCTGTGAAAAACATTTCAAAAACTTGGGATGAGCATAAAAAGTTCAGTAAGGGTTATAAAAATATGGAAAGGAAACATGAGTTCATATATACATAAGAATGAAATCATACTTTACCCATAAAACATAGTCACTTTAACATACCTCATCAAACCATGAATAAATCAAAGAAATCATAAGACATAAAGGTAACTTGAGGCATTCATAACATTATTACGTAGGGAGTAACCCTCTTGGTTACGTTTGGAATACCCATCACAGTATATTCCCTAAATCTCTTCGGAGAAACCTTAACGTTTTACTCCTTCGCGTTACCCAATGCATTGGAGAGCTATATCGGGCTCACCCACCCTTAGTTTATCACGGAACCACCCGTTTTCATAAAAATGCAAAATAACCATAACAGAAACGTATCACATAAAACATGCATAAAGGAAACATAACATTTCCACATTTCAATCACAATATAACATTTTAGTATATTGAAATAATGAATCCTTTCAAAAAGAAACCATTTCCAAAACCATTTAAAACATTTAATAAGGAGATTTTTGAATCAAAGTGTCCCATACCACCTTGAAGATTTTAAAATTTTAAACCATTAATATCCATAAAAATAAATCGTTAAAACCACTTTTAAAACATGGATATTAATAAGAACAAACAATTAAAACATTTAAAGCGATATTTTGGTTAAAGGGGTTCCACCAAAATTAGAGAGACTTGAATACAATAATTGAGGAATAACATTTAGTCAAAAATTTATAATATCATGAGAATAAATGGATTCATCATATAATATTTCCAAGGACAGTATATACACCATATAATAGTGAATTGGTGCATAAAAACAATGAAGTCTCAGTAGAGATGTAAAATGTGATGAAATCCCTTATAAAGAAGGCATCCTTAAATTAAGGATAAATCAATCTCAAAATTATGTGTGACAATTATATATACACCCAATATAATTGGATATTAAGTGTAAAACAATAAAAAGTCATTCACACATATTCAAAGGATGACATATTCAATAACTACATGTTGAACCCAAAGAAATCGAAATTGGGTTAAAAAGTTCCCTTGGTAAAATTTGACAGCCTAACGACATCACTTCAAAAATTCAGAAAATGAGTTTATGAGAGATAAAAAGGGAATCTCATAACTTGGACATAAAATTTACATCAATCAGGATATAGAAGAACATATCCCAACATAATAGTATGTGAATTAAAAGACATTAAAACAAAGTCTTTTAAAATGAGGAGGGTGAAAGGTTCCCTTACCGACATGGGTATCTTTCGAAACACACACCTCGTGAAAGAAGGCCAATACAAAATTGATGTAAATACTCATAAAAGAAAGTATATTACACAATGAGTAAAATAATGGGCAGTATATACATCACTCAAAGGAAATTGTGGCAAATGTAGCATAAATCTCACGGGTATAAAAGTGAGATGAAAAATCACATATGAAAACTCGGCAGCCTAACGGCGCCACTTAAAACTTTCAAAAATGGATTGATGAGATAAAATAGGGTATCTCATCACATTAAAACAAAATTTACATAAAAGGGAATATTAAAGAAAATCCCCCATCATAACAAATTGGATCTTAAAAGAAGTGACATAAAGGGGAGTACTTAAAGAGAAAGAGAGAGGTTAGATCTCTTACAAAAATTCGGCAGCCTAACGGCGCCACTCGAAACATCCAAAATGGGTTGATGAGAGAGAATGGGGTATCTCATCATATGAACATAAAAATTACAGTATGAGTAATATAAAATAACTTCCCAATAATAAGAAAGATGAGCTTATAAGGAATGACATAAAAGAGTGTACTTAAAAAGAAAGTGAGGAGTAGGATCCCTTACCTCAGGTCCGACTTGGCTCGATCATTCTTTAACGTGCTGAATAATAAACTTGAGATAATTTACACTTTATTAAGAACCTTTTTCTAGTTCATTATTTCTTTTAGATAACTTATTATCATGTTATAAACATTATGTAATCATTTATGTTAATAATGTTTCTTTTGTCGATATTTGGTTCTTAAGTCGAAAGTGGACTTATTACAATTACATGTTGTTCGTGTGGTCAAAGGTTATTTATATCCAGAATTACATTCCTGATTTGGATAGCATATATATCATATATATCCAGCATATACATGTATTTATAATATTACATAATCATTTAGAGGTAAGAAATGAAATACACCGTTCATGGAGACGGTAAGCCGTACGTACGCATGAACGCTACTTTCATTTCTATCTCATACTTTAATGGAAAGAAATAATAATGATATATAGGTATATTATAATTACAGTATAACATAATATATAATAACATTAAATACATCCTCTGTACGTCCCACATAAGGCACTAACGAATCACATCACTTTGAGGGGGCGGTAGTCTGCACTTCCTAAAATGAAGATATCGTGTATACCCATAATGGAAACAATATTGTTATTCCATAAATGAAAAATACAGAAGCTTAAGGAAAGAATACCTATATTATATATCATATATAAAAATAGTGACATCATAATGGCCACATTTGAAGGTGTTAAATGAGTATTGAACAATCATCATTTTGGGAGGCAGAATTTCTCCATCCACGGAAACCGTATGTTCTTTAACCATTTGATGTAGTTGTGTGAGAGTGTAGCTCGAATAAATCTTATAACAACATACTAGTATATTGAAGATACTGATGTTGTTACAAAATAAGTAAATAAAAAGTGTTTAGGGGGTTGGAGAAGCAAAATAAAACAAATGAACATGAGAGAATGAATTACCTTTAAAAGTGTAACTCCTTTTTATTTGAGCCTAAAGGATTCCGTTGAAAAGATTCTACCCAAAGGGAATCCTCTAGGATGAGGATAGGGATGTGGAGAGAGTAAATGGTCAGGGTATGTCCGAGCCAAAGGCTTGAGGAGTGTGTGAAATGAGGTAGAGGTGGGGCCTTTTATAAGAGGAGAGGAGGGGCACTTTTGGAAATCATGAAACTCTTATTTTATTTTCAAAAGTGTTTCGAATTTCTAAGGTCCCACAATGATATATTTATAAGATAAGATGATAAGGATTCTAAATATTCCCATCCAATTGTTTTTGGACAAGTGTAGGTCTTAGATTTTATATTATCGTTTCATTTTATTTAAACTGTTCATTAATGAGGTCATCGTTGCATCATCATGATATCATAATTAAATTAGTTTATTTAATGTCTAAAAATTATAACAAAACTATCCTGATGTAGGAAATCTTTTTATCTTTCCAAAGAGTATTTATAGGAAAATATATGATTATTATAACCCCTTTTAAAAATTGTTTTTGTAAAAAAATTTATGATACTGTCATTTTCACCTTTATTTAAAAAAGGCATTAAAGTCATTATCTCACCCAAGAGGCTCCATAGGGTCTCCTAAATCGACCCATGGGTTGTCTTGGTCTACCATGACTCATCCAATAGGGGTAGAACAAGTTTCATGGTGTTTTCATATTTTTATAATATCATTTTTACCTTAAATTACACTAATTACCTCTAATCGCGATTAATGAAAAAAAAATTATTATTCACCAAAAAATTATTTTCATCCCATTGAACCACATTTTACATACTAATGACAACCATGTATGTTGGATTTTCAAAATTCAATACACATTAGTGGTAAACTTTCATTTAACTGAAAAATCAGTTTGCTTGATTACCACTTAGTGGTTTCACTATTCATAAAAAAATGGAGTTTTTAAGAAAATTACCAAAAATTCACTCTAAGCTATATTCGATATTCCGAATTCAAAAATGATGTTTATATTAACTAATTCAAAGAATATAATTAGAATTAATTAATTTAATAATTAACTCCCGCTATCAAAATAAATAGCGTGTTTTTAAGAAACAATATATATAAAAAGATAGATATTTGTTTATGTCGAATTTCAAAGTGAAATTAATTCCAAAGTCCACCATTGAATAAAATGGTAAAAATATTTTATGTTTTCACTTTAAAACCAATTCAAAAGATAATATAATCATATAAATAAATTATATTAAAAGAGTTTTTGAATTAAAATACAACAATTTTCACTTATTCATAAAAAATGAACTTTATCGAAAGAATAACAAAAACATACAAAAAGTAAATTTTGATGTCCCAATTATAAAGAAGGTTTTTATTTGGTCCAAAAGAATATATAAGAGTGAACAAAACTATATTTGAAGAGGGTTTTCTATCAAAAGGTGATAAGTGAACCTTTAGTGAAAACTAAGGCATATACGCCTAAAATTGAATTCTTTCCGTATTTTAAGCCTTTATCTTTTATTGGATAAATGTAAAAACATTTAAAAACATATATAATCATATTTTAGTTATTTCTATCCATTCTCGCCAATACACCGGCTACATGTTAACTGCCATTTAAAATAATATTATTTTATTATTAGAGTGCAACGTAAGATTCCCAAGAAACTCGTTGTTGCGTGTTGGGTACGCCATCGAGCATAGCATCCCCTTTAAAGTCATATTAATATTTTATTCACAAATATGGATAAATATGAAAATGTCACATTCTTTATTTACTTGGGTTGTTACATCCTTCCCCCCTTTTGGGAATTGAGTCCTCACAATTTTAAAATTGGGCATGGAAACATCCTTGAAAGTCCCACATCGGAAGAAGAGTCGGTAAAACAATCACTTTAAAATAAAGAAAGATAAGTACAAAGGTCACCCGAGTTAACCCATACTAGGATTCCATGTATGAATAAATGGACATGGAGGAGAAACCATAGGGTCATGTTCTGATGAAGAGTGATATAAAACATGTTTAAGAGAAAGTTAACCATGAGAAAATCACAAACTTGTGATGGGTTAAACGGTATTTGATTCCCCAGTAGGAAAAGTTAATAGACAACATTTTTGTTTTAAGATACTTTTTATTGGGGAATTTATTCATAAGGAAACATAATCACTTATCATGTTGGCTTTCAAAATTTATTATATTCCTTACACAAACTCATATTTTCTCCAAAAGGCGAGTATTTAGGAAGACTTGTTCACATTAAGAGTACTATAATCAACTTTTAGAGAATCACCTAATCCACAAAAGAGAAATATATACATCCCATCTCTTTAGACTTAAAACAAAACCAAAACCAAAAAGGCTAGTACAAGACCAGATAATCTAGAAAAGGATAACCCTTTATAAAAAGAAAATTTATTCTTAACCTCCTAAATTTTTCCAACAAAACCCAAAATTCAACGAGGACCATTAGATAAACAATTTCTCCATAAAATTCTTCAAAGTAAACCAATCTAAGATTGAAACCCAAATATTTGAAGGATTTAGTCACATAGTCTTCCAAGTTAAATCGTAACATTTATCTCCAAACAACATCAGTCTCTCCTAAAGTCTCGTATTGAAAAGTAATTAAACTAATCACATATCCACCATGATAGGTTAATCATTTTCATAAATAACCCAAAATCAACTTACTCATAATTCATAAAATCATATAACTAGAAATAATCAGTCAAACTAACCAAGGACTTCATGTAGTCCAGTGGTAGGCGATAAATACCAGTCGCGCTTTGGTTGTGGGTTGGATTCAGGCAGCATTGTCCGACGTGACGGGTTGTCACACGGTCTGTGTGTTCTCCTTTTTCCAAAACTATATAATTCTCAAAACATTTTCCAAAACGAGATAAAATCTTCAAAAATAAACATAACATATTTTAACCTCAAGTTTACCTCATGCCTTTCATTTTCCATCATAACATATAATAACCCATAATTACCTCAAAAGTAAGGATCATATAAACCCTAATGGTTACCTTTTTAATTATTACCTGAACTTCCACATCGATTGGTCATCTCGTACATGATGCATTATAGAACATACCAAGGTTCACGTGGTTGATCATGACTCCTTGATAGTTGGTTTAGAACAACCACGAGTTTCCTCATTGAATACCCCATTTCATCGAGTCTCTTAATCAGAGAACCACCATAGTTTCCTTCAAAACAATTGTCACTTTGGTGCCTACGAGATCTAGCCATTCACTAAAAACAGAAATTTCAGTGTGAGTATATCAATAAAACCATCATGTACTAATGAGGAAGGTAAACACTAAGATATACTTACTCATTCACTTTATCTAAAACTAGGACTCTTTCTGAAATCCTAACCATTATGGTAATGTCACTTATGCTTAGAGAATACCCTAACCTCTAAAGTTATCTAAACCGACCTTTGATACCAACTATAAGGACCCATCCTTAAACCTTTCATAATCATGAGTTATTACAAGATTACACATTGAGGATCTTTTCTGGTTTAGAGTTTTAGATAATTAGATCATGAAATTTGAATTACATTCCACATTTAAACAAAGTGGTTACATAAAAGACAATATTCATTCTTCCCATCAACGGAAACATATTTAAAATAAAACACGGATTGTTTCTTGACACATCCTTGACACTATCATCACATCATGTACCTTTACCTTGACCTGTGAAAATCATTTCAAAAACTTGGGATGAGCATAAAAAGCTCCGTAAGGGTTATAAAAATATGGAAAGGAAATATGAGTTCATATATACATATGAATGAAATCATACTTTACCCATAAAACATAGGCACTTTAACATACCTCATCAAACCATGAATAAATCAAAGAAATCATAAGACATAATGGTAACTTGAGGGATTCATAACATTCATACGTAGGGAGTAACCCTCTTGGTTACTTTTGGAATACCAATCACAGTATATTCCCAAAATCTATTCGTAGAAACCTTAACGTTTCACTCCTTCGTGTTACCCAATGCATAGGAGAGCTATATCGGGCTCATCCGCCCTTAGTTTATCACGGAACCACCCGTTTTCATAACAATGCCCAATAACCATAACATAAATGTTTCACATAAAACATGCATAAAGTAAACATAACATTTCCACATTTCAATCACAATATAACATTTTAGTATATTGAAATAATGAATCCTTTCAAAAAGAAACCATTTCCAAAAGCATTTAAAACATTTAATAAGGAGATTTTTGAATCAAAGTGTCCCATACCACCTTTAAGCTTTTAAAATTTTAAACCATTAATATCCATATAAATAAATCCTTAAAACCACTTTGAAAACATGGATATTAATAATAACAATTAATTAAAACATTTAAAGAGATATTTTGGATAAAGGGGTTCAACAAAAATTAGAGACACTTGAATACAATAATTGAGGAATAACATTTAGTCGGAACTTTATAATATCATGAGAATAAATGGATTCATGATATAATATTCCCAAGGACAGTATATACACCATATAAGAGTGAATTGGTGCATAAAAAAATGGAGTCTCAGTAGAAATGTAAAATGTGATGAAATCCCTTATAAAGAAAGTATCCTTAAATTAAGGATAAATCAATCTCAAAATTATGTGTGACAAATATAAATACAACCAATATAACTGGATATTAAGTGTAAAACAATAAAAGGTCATTCAAAAATATTCAAAGGATTACATATTCAATAAGTACATGTTGAACCCAAAGAAATCGAAATTGGGTTAAAAAGTTCCCTTGGTAAAATTTGACAGCCTAACGGCGTCACTTCAAAAATTCAGAAAATGAGTTGATAAGAGATAAAAATGGAATCTCATCACTTGGACATAAAATTTACATCAATAAGGATATATAATAACATATCCCAACATAATAGTATGTGAATTAAAATACATAACAAACGAAGTCTTTTAAAATGAGGAGGGTGAAAGGTTCCCTTACCGACATGGGTATCTTTCAAAACATACACCTCGTGAAAGAAGGAAAATACAAAATTGATGTAAATACTCATAAAAGTAAGTATATTACACAATGAGTAAAATAATGGGCAGTACATACACCACTCAAAGGAAATTGTGGCAAATGTAGCATAAATCTCACTAGTATAAAAGTGAGATGAAAAATCACTTACGAAAACTCGGCAGCCTAACGACGCCACTTAAAACATCCAAAAATGGATTGATGAGATAAAATAGGGTATCTCATCACATTACAACAAAATTTACAGCAAGAGTAATATGAAAGAACATCCCCCGTCATAACAAATAGGAGCTTAAAAGATGTGACATAAAGGGGAGTACTTAAAGAGAAAGAGAGAGGTTAGATCTCTTACGAAAATTTGGCAGCCTAACGGCGCCACTCGAAACTTCCAAAATGGATTGATGAGAGAGAATAGTGTCTCTAATCATATGTACATAAAAATTACAGTAAGAGTAATATAAAATAACATCCCAATAATAAGAAATATGAGCTTAGAAGGAATGACAAAAAAGAGTGTACTTAAAAATAAAGAGAGGAGTAGGATCCCTTACCTCGGGTCCGACTTGACTCGATCATTCTTTAACGTCCTGAATAATAAACCTGAGTTAATTTTTCACTTTATTAAGAACCTTTTTCTAGTTCATTATTCCTTTTAGATCACTTATTGGCATGTTATAAACATTATGTAATCATTTAAGTTAATAATGATTGTTTTGTCGATATTTGGTTCTTAAGTCGAAAGTGGACTTCTTACAATTACATGTTGTTCGTGTGGTCAAAGGTTATTTATATCCATAATGACATTCCTGATTTGGATAGCATATATATCATATATATCCAGCATATACAAGTATTTATAATATTACATAATCATTTATAGGTAAGAAATGAAATGCACCGTTCATGGAGACGGTAAGCCGTATGTACGCATGAACGCTACTTTCATTCCTATCTCATACTTTAATGGAAATAAATAATAAATATATATAGGTATATTATAATTACAGTATAAAATCATATATAATAACATTAAATCCATCCTTTATACGTCCCACGTATGGCATTAACGAATCACATCACTTGGAGGGGGCGGTAGTCTACACTTCCTAAAATGAAGATATCGTGTATACCTATAATGGAAACAATAATGTTATGCCATAAATGAAAAATAATGAAGCTTAAGGAAATAATAAACATATTATATATCATATATAAAAATAGTGACATCATAATGTCCACCTTTGAAGGTGTTAAATGAGTATTGAACAATCATCGTTTCGAGAAGCAGAATTTCTCCATCCACGGAAACCGTATGTTCTTTAACCATTTGATGTAGTTGTGTGAGAGTGTAGACCGAATAAATCTTATAAAAACATCCTAGTATATTTAAGATACTGTTGTTGTTACAAAATAAGTAAATAAAAAGAGATTAGGGGGTTGGAGAAGCAAAATAATACAAATGAACATGAGAGAATGAATTACCTTTAAAAGTGTAACTCCTTTTGATTTGAGCCTAAAGGCTTTCTTTGAAAGGATTATTCACAAAGGGAATCCTCTAGGATGAGGAGAGGGATGCAGAGAGAGTAAATGGGCAGGGGATGGCCGATCCAAAGGCTTGAGGAGTGTGTGAAATGAGTTAGAGGTGGGGGCCATTTATAAGAGGAGAGGAGAAGCACTTTTGGAAATCATGAAACTATTATTTTATTTTCAAAAGTGTTTCGAATTTATAAGGTCCCACATTGATATATTTCGAATATAAAATTATAATTCTTCGAAATATTCCCATCCAATAGTTTTTGGGCAAGTGTAGGTCTTAGATTTTATATTTTCGTTTCATTTTATTTAAACTATTCATTAATGAGGTCATCGTTGCATCATCATGATGTCATAATTAAATTAATTTATATAATGTCTAAAATTTATAACAAAAATATCATGATTTAGGAAATCTTTTTATCTTTCCAATGAGTATTTATATACAAAAATATGATTAGTATAACCCCTTATAAAAATTGTTTTAGTAAAAAAATTTATGTTAGTGTCATATTCACCTTTATTTAAAAAAAGGAATTAAAGTCATTATCTCACCCAAGAGGCTCCATAGGGTCCCCTAAATCGACCCATGGGTTGTATTGGTCGGCCATGACTCATCCAATTGGGGTAGGACAAGTTTCATGTTGTTTTCATATTTTTATAATATCATTTTTACCTTAAATTACACTAATTACCTCTAATCGCGATTAATGAAAAAAAATTACTATTCACCAAAAAATTATTTTCATCCCATTGAAACACATTTTACATACTAATGACAACCATGTATGTTGGATTTTAAAATTCAATAAACATTAGTGGTAAACTTTCATTTAACTGAAAAATCAGTTTGCTTGATTACCACTTAGTGGTTTCACTATTCATCAAAAATTGGAGTTTTTCAGAAAATTACCAAAAATTCACTCCAAGATAAATTCGATATTCTGAATTAAAAAATGATGTTTATATTACCTAATTCAATTAATATAAGTAGAATTAATTAATTTAATAATTAACTCCCGCTGTCAAAACAAATAGCGTGTTTTTAAGAAACAATATATATCAAAAGATTGATATTTGTTTATGTCGAATTTCAAAGTGAAATTAATTCCAAAGTCCACCATTGAATAAAATGGTAAAAATATTTTATGGTTTCGATTTAAAACCAATTCAAAAGATAATATAATCATATAAATAAATTAGATTAAAAGAGGTTTTGAATTAAAATACAACATTTTTCCCTTATTCATAAAAAATGAACTTTATCGGAAGAATAACAAAAACATACACAAAGTAAATTTTGATGTCCCAATTATAAAGAAGGATTTTATTTGGTCAAAAAGAATGTATAAGAGTGACCAAAAATATATTTAAAGAGGGTTTTCCATCAAAAGGTGATAAGTGAACCTTTAGTGAAAACTAGGGCATATACGCCTAAAATTGAATTCTTTCCATATTATAAGCCTTTATCTTTTATTGGATAAATGTAAAAACATTTAAAAACATATATAATCATATTTTAGTTATTTCTATCCATTCTCTCCAATACAACGACTATATGTTAACTGCCATTTAAAATAATATTATTTTATTATTAGAGTGCAACATAAGATTCCCAAGAAACTCGTTGTTGCGTGTTGGGTACGCCATCGAGCATAGATTCCCATTTAATGTCATATTAATATTTTATTCACAAATATGGATAAATATGAAAATGTCATATTCTTTATTTACCTGGGGTGTTACACCTATACTAACACTACCATAATGTGTGGAATGTTTTGTGATATAAAATGATTCATTAATGAAATGCTGTTGTTTTTTAATAATTAAGAATGATAAATTCATACCCTGCATGTCTTGTACATTGATTATCCATTATAAGAAACACTAAAAACATGATCATGAGCTAATTACCTTATGTAAATAATTTAAAAAATAGTGGAACTATCTATTAGGTGACAAGTGTGACCTATATACCCATCATAAGAGACAAATGTATATATTCACACTAAATGAGCTTAACAATCATAAAAGAATATGGTTAGAGATAATAAAGGACTACAATTTCATTATTAAATATCATTATAGGATGGAAAACAAGGTCGTTGATACTTTTATTAGAAAAGAAACTACTACCGTATCCTTGATGAAAATTGGGGAAGAACCTATATTCATAGATATGAAAATTATGGATTTACAAATCATAATGATAGAGAATATATTCTACCATGACCAAATGATTTCTTGACCTTCATTCCGAAAAAATTATTGTTGTGGCACAAAGGGAGAATCTGTTGTTTCAAAAATATGTGAAGGAGGTAATGAAAGGGAAGCTGAAATAGTTTCATATCAATGGTGATGGTGTGATTATTTTTGGGAAGAAGATTTTTGTTCGTTCATAGCTTAATATAAATAAAGAGATATTAGATAATTAAAATATCTCAACATTCAATATCCAACCTAGATGTTCCATGATGTACCGTGATCATTGAGAAAAATTCTAGCAGGATAACATGAAGAAGATTACAGAGTATATCTTTTGGTTTTTAATATGTTCATATGTAAAATTAGTGTCATATAATTCAAAATAGATTATGAAACTATTTAGTTTACCAAAATGGATATGGGATAAAGTCAAAATGGATTTTATAACTGGTTTCTCAATGGCATCCAAAGGAAACTATTTGATACGAATTGTAGTAGATCGAATGGCCTTGACAACCCATTTTATCCCTATTCTAGAATATGTTAGTCTTGAACAACAATCCATGATATATGAGAAGTATTTTTTTGAGGCTTTATGGGGGCTCAGATTCAATCATATTTTATCATGATCCATGGTATGTATCAAATGTTTTGTGAATTATCCAAAAATATTGCAGTAATGAATTGAATTTTTAGATAGCTATCACCCCCGAACTGGTGGAAAATATGAATGGGCTATTCGTACACTCAAATAAATTATAAGTGACCTTTAAATAGAATTAAAATGAGTATGGGATCATTATATCCCATTGTGTGAGTTCACGTACAACCAAATCATCCACTTGACTAATCATATGGCTCCATATGATGTTCAATATGGAAGCAGATGTAGAAATTTATTCTGTTGGGATGAAGTCGGTGAAAAAAATCTACATGGACCTAATGTTGTGAAATTGATTATAAAAATGGTTCAATATATCCCAAATCACATTAATTAATCTTTTATTCAAAAGAATAGAAATTTTGAAAACAATCAAAGGTACTTGGTGTTCAAAATTGGTGATAAAGACTTCCTTCGAATTTCACAATGGAAGAGAGTCGTGTAGTTTTGAAAGAAATGGAATATATGCCCAATGTACATTTTACTCAATGGTATCATTGATCTAATAAGAGATGTGTCATATTAGGTTTAATTTAATCTAATTATGGATTAAATTCATTACACTTTGAATGTATCTATATTGAGGAAGTATATAACAGATCCCTTGCATGTATTGAACTCACATGTGGAACAAGTAGAAGATGATATCTCTTATGAGAAGAAGACAATAATGATTCTTGAACAAATAGATAATGTTCTTTAAAACAATACAACGCAACTAGTTAAAGATTTTCATAGGTTCGATAACTATGAATTAGATACATGGGATCCAGATGAAATGATGGAGGAGAAATACTATCACCTATTTATGTAAAACAATATTTCAACAACTAAATTTATAATGGGGGGATGAATTAAACCACCCAATATTTGTTCAATATAATTCCCTTATTATAATTATTTTATATGGTATAAAACACACATATAACACATATAACCAAACAAAATAATTATTCTCATAAATTAAAATTGAAATAAGTGATATTCAATGAAATTAAGGAACCAATACTAAGGGAATGATAATGTGGCCATCAGAATAATAACGCGACCATTATGAATTATAATATTTCTAGTATAATAATAACATAACATATCAATGTAACACAAAGTTTTAGATATCTTATGAATGATAGTATGATACAGTCATGTCAGAGTGTTTGTAAATAAATGTTTAAAAAAAATTATGGGTTTGTATTTTTGTGAAACAAGAATGTTTATATAAAATTTATATATTTTAGATAATGAATTAAATTAATATTTAATATTATAAAATATATTTTAAAATTAATATTTTGAATAATTATCGTTAAAGGTAAATTTTATGAGACCGTATTTTTTTTCAATGTGTTATAAAATCATTTATAACTTTAAAATCTGTAATTTTTTTAATAAATAATGATTTTATTTAAAAATATAATTTTTCATATACATAGGAAATTATTTTATTTAGACGGGATTCATTTTATAATTCTACTAATGAAAAATAGTTGGGTTTAATTTTTTGTATTTTATAAAATAGTTGAGTTTTTAGTGAATATTTAAATACAGTCATTTACATTATATCACACTTTATGTTAAATTCACAATTTCTTGAGTCATGGATGATGCAAGAAACATAATCCATAACTATACATAACTATTTACTTTTTTATTCATAGTAATTGAAACTCATCTTTTTCTTCATAAAAAATAATTTACTAATGAATAAGATAATAAAAAACACCATGCTTATCCCTTATGAATACCACCCCTCATATCTTCACACATCCAACGCTTTCACGATTTTATAAATTTATCATTATCCACTTAACAATACTCTCCCCATTGTCTAGCATCATTTATTCTCAAAAAAAGAAAATTTCTATTTTTTTATGTAGGTCCCCTTGGATAAGAAATCAAGAGGTAAAATTCTCTTTAATTTTCTTTTAATTTGATTTAAATTTATTTTATTAGGTAATTATATCCTAAAATCATCTTATCCCAGTGGAATGATATCTATATTATATTATATATAGTATAATGAAATTTTTTAATGGATTAGTTAATCATCCAACATATTTTCCCCTCCCATTTGTTCTAAAAAAAGAATGTATCATTCATGAGGTGTTGATTTATTACCTTTGAGGGCGACAAGTTTTTGTTTTCCTTTAGCACCTTCAATTTTCTTCAAAAAAACATTATTTTGGTAGAGAAATATATTAAAATATATTCTAATACTTTTTTTATGTTCTAAAGAAGCATATTTACATTTTATTAAATAATAAATAAGAACAAGTTCTTGATGATCGAATAATCATCAAATTATTCTGAATGATTATCATTAATGTTTTACCAAATGAATCATTATAATATCATGAAATAATATAATATAAATATAATCATCATCATCAATTATATTTAATTTCAATTATTGGAAATTATTCTCATTCTACGTGATATTTCATATATATAACAAGTGAATAGATCATGAAAACTGACAAACAGAACACCCCTGAATGATAAAATTGAATTGTATAAATCATCGTAATGGAAATAAACGAACATAATATTATTATAATAAATAAAATACAGGTTGAAGATGTTATGGATTTATCAGTAAATGAATCTAATTTTCTTATCCATTATATTAAATTGAAAACTAAAATTTGATATTAGATAAGGGGATTCTGGACCCCAATTTCCATTCTTTGTACAATTCCACTTTCCATCAAAACAATTTGGGGGATATTCTCCAAATATTACAAAAATATTATTTCATTGTCCATAAATTTTATTTTATATGATATACATGTCTCCAAAATGATATTAAAATAAATTAATAGTTTTTTACAACAGAACACTTATTTCAAAAAATTAATCTTTTACTTCTCTCGTGATTGTTTCTTCGTAACTCAAAATTGATGAATATTATACCATATATGTTATTATCCTTTCTTATTGGGATCCCAAAAAATTATTCATGAATTTAATATTTTTTAAATTCTCTTGTAACACATTTTCTATCTACGGTTTTATTTCTCGATCATATTTTTATACATTCTATATGGAATTCATGATTATGTAAATTTTATTTTGTGAAAGGTGGAACAAGAATTATATAGCTCTCAAATAAATTAGGTAATGTGAAGTATAACATGTGATAATTTGAAATTTGTGTTAACGTGATGCTTGATTTTTTACAATGTATATTTTATAATTATTAATATATGTGATGCGTGAACATGATGTCGACTCTGTTTACAACTACATGTAGTATTTGACCACCAGGACATGGTGCTTCATTTTTTTGTATTATCACATTTATTGCCTTCATATAATAATTCCTCTCATCATTATAATGATTATATCATTCTTATAATATTGATTATCATTCCCATCCAAGTTATATTGATTCATGTTATTATCTATCCTCTTATAAGGGTTTTATCCTACCCATTTCATTAATGTACATCCTCAAGTGACTACTTCTAATATGGTGTACATGAGGGACACTAAAAATGCAGAGAAGAAGGAATTTTTTAATGATTATTTTGTATTATTTTATGTTATGTATAACACTAATTATCCAAGGACACTAAACCTATAGTTCCAATATTTATAACTCTAATATGTTGTTTATTATTAAAATGATGTAATATTCATGTATGAAAAAAATGTAACTATATTCTACCCCCACTAAACATATTTTCTCCAACAATATTAATTTTTTCACATAATGAAAATCTCAAATTCCATTTTTAGAATATGGAATACAAGAATCACTATAATTCTATATTCTTAATGGTCACTTAATTAACTATGTGTTAATAAGATGATTCCTAAATCTAGGATTTTATATTATTAAAAAATGTTTTGAAAAAAATTATAAAAGAATATTCATATAATATTATCCTAATTTTATCATAAATTCTTATTCAAAGAATTTGAATAAATCATTTATTTTATACCTATTCTAGCATATGAGACCCATACATTGGGATCCAATAAATAAATATATATATATATATATCATTTTCATAAATTAAAATTAATGTATATAGTCCATTATACATTTGATAGTCTTTTTAATATTGGGTTTTTAGGATAAGATCATCGATTACATATTCACATTGTATAAGAAATAAATAAAAAATACTGCAATTGGACATTTTTTGAACTAGATACTTATCAAAGCTAATATCCATAAAACATAAAAATGATCAGGATTATTTAGAGATATAGGGTGAGAATAATATCCCAGTATGGTATTTCTAAAAATTCCATGAAAATTTTAATTAAATTAATTAAATCAATGAAAATGTTATTTTAAAAATACATTTGAAACTAACTTTTCGAAAACACTTTTTAAAATAAACTTAATTCGAAGCCATTTTTATAATACAAATATGACCATAAAACGAATATAAATCATATATTACACAAAAAAGTATCATGGGATGTAATTATACATTTAATTATTATACATATATTAATCATGATGTTGACTTCTATACTTACCATGTAAGGACATAGTTATTCATTGAGGTAAAGATCATTTATTTTCCATAAATTCGTAGTTTTAATGTTTAAATATATCCTTATGTGAATCCTATATGTGTATAGGGTGGTATAAGGTGTGTATGAGGATGATTTGACGCTAGGAACCCATGTGTGGTGTGAAATACCCAACTCCATAGTGAGTGAAAATCGTTAGAGTGGGGAAGAAAGGCCATACATTATGTTCTGCCATTATTATAGAAGGTATTGGATTGGTGTCCTCACGGTTATTCAAAATGTGTGAGATAACTATGTGTGTGCTAATTATCTATAGCTGGTTGTGCAGTGTTGGGACACGGTTGTCAAAGCATGCTCCTAAACCATGTGAACCAGATATTTTGGGTAGAATGACAATTTTAACATTTAATTTCAATTAAACATAATCCTAATATCATTATCCCTCCCACATAGAAAAATCACCATTCTGTAGATCCTCTTTGAGCCTATTCTAAAAATCATGAGACACTCTTCATCCAGACTATGATTCATGTGTAACACTTCTCATTGGATCCCCACTACTTATTTATCAATTATTTTTTAACAATTATTTATTTTTATGGATATCAACTTCACTATTTAGGTTTATGCTAGTATTCCATATTATTAGGATATTTTTCAGTTCTTCAATTTTCTCATAATTTTATCCATAAAAATGATTTAATACTAGATGAGATGTCAATAATTGAACTATGATTAGTGGTATTGTGCATTTAATTCAGAGTCAATTCGTTTATATATGCTCATGTTTAGTGCTCCCAATTTCAGTGAATCTAATTTAAATGAAATTAAATTCTTAAATTGGAAGGAATTTTCTTTTTAATTAAAGAGGCTCATTGATAAATGATAAGTGGTGATTTATCATGAAACAGAACCATACCATGGGTGAGTAAATTTATTAGACTCGACCACCATATGTGGATCTAATTAATGGAAACCTTTGGTACTTCCCATATACAATTTTTTTTATGTTGAATGTAAAAATAATAGTTTTAGTTTAATTCTATATTTATTAATGGATTTTTAAATGAATTGATAATGTATAGGGACAAGAAGACATATCCCTCTATCCATTCCTTGTAATAACATGTTATTCTCGAGTTTCTTCATTAAATGAAATGTCTATGTGAGTAATTGAGTTGAAAGCCTTCTAGGCTTAGACCTTACTATTAAATAGCTTGATTAAGAAAGAATTTATCATTATTTTGTTATTACAATGAGAGTTAAATAGATATAATGCCATGTAATATATTATTCATGATTGATAAGATTATTATAATGATTTACTCATATCATAATTTGGAATCCAAGCCATGTATGATTTGATAATTACACGAATCACATTTCTGGGTGAGATTGTATTTTAATTTACATGGTGGTGACATTAAAATGATTAGATAAATTTGATAAATGGTTTGGTTTTTTTAGATACTTATATTCCTTGGGAGACAAATGGATTAATTTGAGAATTACATGGGTGGACATAATTGGATTGAACCATGCTTATTCCTGAGTGATACTGCGACTATCTAGAGGGCCATGAAGGATGTACTCTGAGTCCTGACGTATATGATGAGTGATATTTTGATTCATATGATAAATCAATGGATGGAATAAAATTGAATTTGATCATATCATCATGTGTAAAAATTGGTCTCCCTTAGTAGACCCCCATGGATAAACTCAAATGGCTAGGAATTTATAACACATCTTGATCAATACATGGGTTCTTGAGGGGTTCACCATGGAAGGGTTTATAGGGTGTTGGTTTATATTATACCAAGATTGATATATGGACTCCAAATTATGAATGGAACAGAGGGTCATAGATTCAATATTAAATATTTAATTAAATGGTTTATATGACACATATTCCATGTAAAATAACAAGCTTGGATTCAGTATAGTTTATACTTTATAGATATCTTGTGTAGGCATCATTGATCATATTATCATGTGGGATGTTAGGAAACGCATTGGGTATCGGGTGTTAATATTGAAATGATAATAAAATATCAAATTATAATGTAATAAATTGGAAAATGGATTCCTAATAAATTATATACTTTTTTACTAAATGAAATTGATTAAACAAATTAAATATAAATGACAACTGAGACCATATAGGATGTTTAATTTTGAGTACATCCTTTGCATTTATTTTTTGGCATACTATGGTTGCATATATTCACTATCTCAATGGCACATAACCTGGGAGGATATCTTCTTAGATTATGTATCGTAACCTTATTGTAACACCTTTGGGAATCCAAATAGAATATATGTTTACAGATATTGATATGAGAAATTCCACTAATATCAGTTCCTAATGATTTCTTAAGAGCAGGCGTCCATGAGACAAAGTAGAGGCTCATGATGTTAGATGGGATAATTTTTGCTTTTTTTAATTTTGATCCATGTACTGTAAAAATGAAATGTGTACATTTTTGTCTTCTTAAATAGATACATATGATATATCATCATCATCATCATCATTGTATATGTGCTCCATTAGGTTTTCTTATCTAATAATACTATTGATCTATTTTCTGTATGATTTACTACTTCTACTACTTGTAAGTAACTAAATTTCTGATGTGATACAATCTAGTATGGAGGGAATATTCACTCCCACATAATCCCCTAGCCCCCACTAGTAGTTAGAATCCACTATTATTTGTAGAGATGCACTTGAGGCGATGTGACCCACTGGGCTCGGGGCACCCATTTTGTGGAATCCAAGTTCATGATGTTATAAATTGTATCATATTAGACTTTTCTAGTATATTTACTTTTTGTGGAAAATATTTATTGATTATAAGGAATTCTTTTTTGGTAATGACTTTCCCTTAGGAGTAGCTACCCCACATATAAGAAAAAGATAAAACGCCTCAAATATAATTTTTTGTATTGATTTTGACTATTAGAGTTGATTTTACTCCAAAGTAGGCTGATACACTCAATTTTATATGTTATAATTGATATTATTGTGGGTTCTATTGCGTTTCAACATAATGATATTTAGGTATTCCATCTCATGCATCATATTCGACACTTTTTATAACTCACTTTCCATAAATTATGTAATTCCTTTTATGATGCATTACATGTTCCATGCTCTTGTGATATGTCCCTAATATATATATATATATATATATATATATATATCTGAAATTGTTATAGGTATTTTTGAATATGTTATGGTGTGAATTAGGTGGACATGAATCATTTATTCCTAAGGAGAATCTACCCACATCGACCGGAATTTTGAAAACCATTTGGTTTAAACTATTTAATTTGAATTTTTATAAATTTAAAATGAGAATGAATTCAAATGGGAATGAATATGTGAATTGAAGTGAGAATTAAAATTAAAATAGGAATAGTTAAAGAAGAGAACACGACCAAGACATGACCTTAGTAGTGGGATGTAGTTAGTATCCCTTGCTAGTAAATGATCATTACATCGCCCAAACCTAACTATTTGAGTAGGGTGAGGGGTCTATTACAGTAGATAATGTCTTGTACCTATCCTAGAAAAATATATTATATTTTTTGTTCTGAACCTTGATAATTTTATTAATATGAGGTATGATTGGGGAATTTGTAGACATAAGCCACTATGACATCCTCTTGTCATATGCTCGGAGGGTTGGGTAGACCATACTCTAGAGGTGGTGGGATATGGTTTTCCAGTAGATCCTCATGTAGTTCTAGTTGTGGAACCAGTTCTTATACTAGGCATCGGACTTGTGGCAAAGTTCTTTGAGTTTTTCTTTTTGTGTATGAAGATTGTTAAGGGATCATGAAAATCATCCCTAACTATGGTTGAGTTGAGGTTTGAGTTTTTTCAGTAGCATCTGGCCATGTCATCAAGGGATGGAGGACCACATGCTATAGAGTCATGGATAGAGTCCATGGAATTAATGTTAGAGAATATAATGATTCCTTTCGTGAGGAGGGTAAAACTCATTTTGTATATTATACATTATTCAACAATAAGATTGTGGGATGTTATTACATGGAGGAAACATCACCAGGAGATGGCTCAAATGGGATTTTGAAATATCCATATAGGAATATATCTAACCTAAGACGTTGAGGGCTAATAGATTCTATGAGTTCTTTCACCGAGATAAGGGTGCACTATCAATTTTGGATTACATGTCTTGTTTTTTAGCTCCAAGGATTCAAACCAATTCTAATGGGCGAGGATTTATTGAACTCCAGGATATTCTAGGATTATATCTGGTAAGATATTGGATCAGAGGTAAAACTATTTCGATGTACTACCATTTCTAGAATGTTGAAGTAGGCCCTTATCATAACATGTAACCAAAGAGAGGATGAAGAGGAGATCTATGCATGTTTGATGTTGGGATCTGGTACTACCTTGACCCATTTAAGGAGGCATCATCTGGAGATTACATCCAGTGATATTAGAAATCATAGAAGACAATAATGTAACAAGGAGAGGATATAACACTATAATAGGCCAGGACATACATGGACACATTGTAAGAGGGCTTCATCATGTGATGATCCTAAGAAGATATTGACCAGCAAAAATTCTTCTGAAGAAAAATTTACTTCAACAGAAAAAGAATGAGGGTCTGTGAAAACTCCATTTTTAGAAGAGGGGTCAACAACATGTCATAAGATTATGGAGTATATATTGGCAATTACGATACAATGGTTTCCATGGACATGGCATTCATACCCCCATTTTACATTTACAGATGAGTGGATCTTCTCAAGGAATCCAAGAAGTATCACTTGGACAATGTTCTGGATGGATATACAGAGTGAAATAGACCTGCTAAAAGTAGGATCGTGGACCATATACTATCAGAGGTGCTATTATAGTATCTTCTACATTAGCTTCATCACTTTTTGTTATAGGTGATCCATATATAATTAATTTTATTCTCATTATAGAGATACTAAGAATCACTTGTTAATCCTATAATGGTTTGATGATGCAAGACACTCCTTTGGGGATTATAAAGGATAATGTACATCATTTGAAGGTGTGACCCCTTGAGTTTGGTGGTTTCACATCTTTTGGGACTTATTTTTCCTAGAGATTTAATGTTTTGACATCATTCTCAGGATGTACATGTTGGAATATGTTCATGTATTCATTGATTTCTATAATTGTACATTAACCTACACATCCCCATAGGCTGGATCATTTATTCACAAGGATGTAAGGGATGTCCGGGAGAGTTGAGATTGACCTGAGCATCATGGGATGGGTGGGATGATAGAATATATTTAGAGATTGTACCTGGATGATCAGGGAACTCTTCAAGAATATTTCTTTAATTGGATTAGTGTTTCTGGGATGTTCTCCCAAAAAAATCAGGATTACCATTTATTAGAGAGAAAGAGTTATTTATCAATAAAGTTCTAGGAAAACACTTATATCCATTCTTCCTTATAGGATGACTAATACTAATACGAAAGAGCTCAATAGGTAGCTATAAGAATTAGTAGTGAAGGGTTTCATCCTACCCAGTACTTATCCATGGGATTTAACAATCCTTTTATGAAAAAGTAAGATAAAACCCCAGTGTATGTGTGGAATACTAGGAAATTAACTAGTTGATTGTTAAGAACTGGTATCCTTACCACTCATATATGATCATTTATACAAGATCATAGGAGATAAATTTTGTAAATGATTTATTTGGGGTTCAGTTATCATCAGGTATTCTTTAAACCATCATGGATACATATTATATTCTTTCATAGTAGAATGGTTCACATGTGTATTTGTTTATGAGATTTTGTATCATGCAAACTCCAATGGTCTTCATGGAATTGATGAACCGAGTGTTCCAACATTATGTTGATTCATTTGTGGTGCGTTTTGTGGATGATATCATTGTTTACTCTAACAATCAACACGTTCATTCTAAACAAAGTGAGATTATATTAAATACATAGAGAGAGAATCAATTATGAGATAATATCACAATGTTCCACTTCTGGATGGAAAAAACTCACAGTCTAGGAAACCTCATCTGATAAACAATAGTATCAATTAACCTAATGAAGGTGATATCCATAGTTTCCTAGGAGAAACCTAAGAACATCATCATGGTATGGAGTTTCTTAGGGATATTAAGTTATTATAGTTGTTTCATTGATGACTTCACACACATAAAAACATTACTTAAGATATTTAATATGAAGGGTGTGAGGTTTCTATGGTCAGATTACTATGATAAAAAATTTCATGAACTGAAATGGAAATTGACATCAGTGCTGATACTAATTTTTACAGATCTAAGAAAAAGTTGGAATGTGTATAGAGATTCATCTGGTATCGATCTCAGAGAATTTTATTTGTTGTATGATTGATACATTGTGTACATGTGTTTATAGTTCATTCCATTTGAGAGGAATTACACAACACACGATATCTAGTTAGCTTCATTTGTTTTTTCATTACATTGTTGGAGAAATTATTTACTGGGAGATAATTTTGTGGTGTATAATAGAAAAAAAAATTATCATGTACATATTTACACAGTTTTATCAGAATCTAATAAAGTGATGTTGGTTCAGATACCTACAATATTTTTATTTTATTCATGCCTACATTCTTGGTATGTTAAATTAAGTGGCTGATGCACTGAGCAAGAAGACATATATATAGATAGTTCATAAGTACAGTAGGGAGTGGATGCTTATGGCCTTGTTCTATGATATGCACATAATGGTTCATGACTATGGGGATCTTACATTATTATTTTAAATATATGTTAACTCTTCTATTTAGGATAGAGTTATTATATAGTAGATAATAGACCCAGCAGGCCTAATACTGAATGGGAGTGTGATGGGTGATGATGATATCACACATATACATCATTGTAAATTGGTTAAAACAAACATGTGTAAGTTGTTAATTCTAGACATTAATTATTCATCTTAGGCATTGAACCTATGTCTAATCAAGATTTATTATAATTTACATCGCGAGCATTGGAGGCCGTGTATAAAAAATAGTAGTAGCTATTTTTGTAATGAGATTTTACACATGTAATTATGTGGAGGTGAAACAACAACGAGCATCCAAACTTTTAAATCATTTACCCATCCCAGAATGGAAATTTGTTTACATCATGATACATTTCCTGACCTGTTTACTGAGGTCTCCTTGAGGCAATGCTTATTTATGGTTTATTGTTTATAGGCGCATGAAGGATGAACAATTTCTAATAATCAGGGAGATAGTTAGTGTAGATGATCTTGGGAGGATATACATATCTGAGATAGTTTGACTTCATGGTGTTTCACATTATATAATTTTAGATAGGGATGCTCAATTTACTTCGCGTTTCTCGAAAGCACTAGAATTTGTGTTGGGTACACAGGTGCTTTTAAAAATAGAATACCGACATATAAATATGGCCAACCAGAGAACACGGTGAAAGTGATTGAGGGAATTCTATGATCATGAGTTATAGGATTGGGGGCCCTTGGGAGTGGTGTATACACTAGTTACATTCTCATATAATTATAGTTTTCAATAAACTATTTAGATGGGGACATATGATGCTTTTTTTGGTAGGTCATGAAGATCACCCCTATGTTGGTTAAAGGTAGGAGAGGAAGCTATGCTTGGAAATAATATTTTTAGGAGACCACAATGTAGATTTTGTTGATTATAAAGAGGAAAAATAAGGTACATTACAATCATAAATCATACACCAATAATTGTATATGAACATTAGAGTTCAAGGCCGATGATTAGGTTTTCTTACGTGTTTCATCGATGTTATCAACCATGATGATCAGAAGTCATGGTAATCATTCACCGTGGTATGTCGGGCCATTTTAGATTATGGAGTGAGTTAGGTTGATAGCCTATCAGTTGTAGTTATATTATATGTACTCATCCAAGCCTGAAATCATCCATGTATCTCACCTATGACATTTGTAACATCCCAGTTAAATAAAGAATATGTCATTTTTCATATTTACTAATAATTTTAAATTAAATATTAATTTTTCATTAAAGGGGATGTTATGTCAAATGGATTAAATGATACACAACGATGGGTTTCTTTGAAAACTGAAGCTGCACAAGTTATACTAAAAAATAATATATTATTATTATTATTTTAAATGGTAGTTAATTCCTCATCGTTGTATTAGTGGGAATGAATATAACTAACTAAAATATAATTATATTTGTTTGTTAGAATTTTTTGCATTCATCTAATAAATTTTAGAGGCAAAAATATGAATGAATCCAATTTTATTCATAAAAACTCTAATACTCTTGAAAAGGATGATTTACCACCTTTTAATGGAGAACCTCTTTTATATCCATTTTTTAACTTTTATATGATCTATTTAACAAAATATAATTCTTTATTAGAATCGGAACATCCAAATTTACTTTGTGTAAATTTTGTGGTATTTTTCTAATAAAGTTCATGTTTTAATGAAGAGTGAAAAATACTGTTTTTTAATTCAAAACTGCCTTTTAATCTAATTTATTTATATGGTTAGATTATATTTTTAAATGGTTTAAAAGTTCAATTAGATTATGTTTTTACCATATAACCCAATTTTGGTCATTAGAGGTAATTTCACATTGAAATTGGACATAAAAAATGGTGAATCTTTGGATAGTTATTATTTCTTAAACACACATTTTCTGTTTTGAAAATGAGAATTAATTTTAATTAATTTATACCACATATGTGTTTTAAATTTGTAAAAATGGATTCCATGTTTGGAATTAGGAGGTCCATATTCTGTAAAAAGGTAACTTTTATTTTTAGACATTCCAAATATTTACTTTAGTAAATATTTTATTTACCATGGTTAATGGCTAAATCGGGTAAATAATGGTAAAAAATAATATTATAATAATATTAAATTTACCCTAACATGTGTCCTAATACTATTGGATGGTACATTTCTGACCAAGGGCATCTTTGGGTCGATTTGGGGACCCTATGGGGCCACTTAAGAGTGATAATGGCACTTTATATTAATTAATTTAAAGTAAAGACAAAAAATCATATAAACCTATACATTTTAGTAAATAAATTTTTACATGGGGGTATATAAGTTTTCTATTAATCTATAAATACTAATTGGAAAGCTACAAAGATTTAATACATTGGGGTATTTTGTTTGTAATTTTTATAAATCAAATAAATAAAATTATTTATGACATAATAATGATGTAAACTTTACCTCATTAATGAATGATTTAAATAAATAAGTTTATAAAAATTAAAACTATATAAAAAACCTAGAAAATTATTATTGATGATTTTATTTTGAACGTGAGAAATTTTATATTATACCATAAGGAGTTTTGGACTTTTAGAAAAAGAAATAAATTATATAATAAAATAATATTTTCAAACATTCATAAAGAGCCCCTCCTTCCCATTATAAAAGGCCATCACCTCAAACCCATTACTCAAAACTCTCAATACCCTTGCATGTCCATCCTCTTCCCAATTAATCAACATATATCCCTCTATTATTCATATAAGTCTTCTCCTTAGAAAAATTAAATTCATGTTAACCTTTTCGTTGAAACCAAAGGGGGATACCCAATTTAATGTTAACATCGCCTCTTAAGTTATGTTCTATTATTTTACATTCCAACCCCCAAAACTATTTTTATTAATTAATTTTAAAAAATTATGTATCCAAAATAAACTAGTTTTTTTATTAGAAGGATTATAAAAACACTCACACACACCTCTGTCTAATGGGTAAAGAACATACTATTTCTGTGGATGGCGAACTACTGCCTCACGAAATGATGATTATTTTAAATATCTCAAACCACCTCTCATGGTGGAAATAATGATGGAATTTTATTATATGTTATATATATTATATTTATTTTTTCTATTTAATTCATTAATTTTATTTTATATCACACCTTTATTTTTTGCAAAATGTGTAAATATGATAATTTTAGTTGAGAAAGTGCAGACTACCACCCCCTCAATGTGATATGACTCATTCATTCCATACATTAAATGTATAACTGATTGTGTAATAAAATTACTTAACATATATATATATCATATGATACTGGAATTATAATATACCTATGTATCATTATGTTTTTATTCAATTAAATATGATCTAGAAAGGAAAGTAGCGTTCATGCGTACGTACGGCTTACCATCTCTATGAACGGTGCATTTCATTTCTTATCTACAAATTTCATGTACTATTATAAAAATATATATATAAATACTATATATATATGTTATATATGATATATAAATCATTAATATTATTCTGGAGATAATGTAATTTTTACCACCGGGACAACTTGTAATTTAAAGCAGTTCTTTTTTGACTCAAGTTATGTACATCAAAGAAATGTCCGATATGAACTCAAATAATTAACTAATTGTTATACCAAGTTAATAAGTGATATAATTGGAATAATAAACTTTAAATTTTATTTAATCAATTATAAATTAAATTAAGATTATTATTCAGGACGAACAAGGAACATAGTTGACACGTCAAACATGTTGTAATATGTTTCTTATCTCACTTTTCATTCTGTGATTATTCATTATTCACCACTTATTTATTGAAAGTGGTTTATTGTGTACTAAAATATGATATATATTATCATGATTATATTTATATTCATGGTATTTTTCTATTCATTTGGTGGTTATTAACTTTGGGTCATATGACTTAATTGATTACAATATAGTAAGGTGTTTAAAACTCACTTTTTTATTCCCATGAGATTCATACTATATTTTCCACTTTTTACTTTTGTGGGGTGCTTGTAATAACAATGATTATATTAATTTTGTAATATAATTCAATTTATGGGTTTTAAATCTTCATTTTATGAACCCTCATTCCTTGAGTGTATGTTTCGTAAGTTACCAAATCTGTAAGGGAACATTTCACCTTCCTCTTTTAGTCAAAGTCAGCTTTTTGTCATGTATTTTAATTTTCATCTTCTTATTTTGGAATATGTTATTATATATCCTTATTGCTGCAAATTTTATTTCCAAGGGATCAGATACCCATTTCCCTCATCAACTCATTTTCTGAATTTTAAAGTGATGTTGGTAGGCAGTTAAATATTTGTCAGGGAACTTCTTTACCCAATTTCAATTATTTTGGTTAAACATATACATCTTGATTATGTCATGATATGAATATGTGTTTATTAAATCTTCTATTTTAACACTAAATATCCACTTATATGGGGTGTATTTTTATTTTTCACAAAAAATTATGTCATTGATTTTCCCTTAATCTAAGGATATGAACATTGCAAGGGACATTGAATCAATTTACATTCCATTGAAACATATTTATTTTTATACACCAATTCACTTTTATATGGTGTATATACTTACTTTTGACATATTATATCATGAATCTCTCTATTCGCTTGATATTGTTAACTATGATTGATGTTATTCTTCAATTATTTTTATTCAAGCGTCTATCATTTGGTTAGGAACTACTTAAATAAAATATAATTTTAATGATTTAATCTTCTAAATCTATCTCATTAATGTCCATGTTTTCAAAATTTCCATACGGAATTATTTATATGAACATTAATGGTTTAAAATGTTATGTACATTAAATTATTCTAATTTTTATAGGTCACTTAGGTTAAAAAATATTTTTATTAAATGTTTTAAACTGTTTTGAAAATGGTTTGATAAAGAATTGACTATGTTAATATCTTGAATGATTTATTGTGATTGTAATGCGGAAATGTTATCTTTCCATTTTTCTTGTTTTCTGTGTTATGAATATTTTATGCATATTGGTCATTATTTATATATATGGGTGGTTCATTGATAAACATAGGGCAGGTGATCCTGAGATAGCTCTCGAATGCATTGGGTAACCAGACGGAGGTAAACAGTAATGTCCATCATAAGAGATTTTGGGAATATACTGAGATGGGTATTCTAATGTAACTACCTATGGTTCTATGATATATAAAATTATGTATGTTTTTATGCCACATGTTATCTTTATTATTTATGAATTTTTTTGTGTTATTCATAAAACTTATGATTTCATGATGTATGTTATTATTGGAAAGTTTGATTTCATTGATTTATATTTATTGATGGGCTGATGATTTCCTTCTTTATTTTAGAACCCTTATTGAGATTTTTATGCTCAACCCATGTTTTTTTGAAATGTTTTTTCATAGTACTTAAAGATGAATAAGTTCATGTATGGGAACAAATAAAAGTCATGTTGTCTAAAACATGGAAGTAGAAATGTTTCCTTGTTTTAGAGTTTTTATTTTATGAGAAAAATTGAAACTATGTAGAAGTGTCTGCATTGTAATTTTTGAGATGTAATGTAATAGTTAAGGCCTAAATCTCCAAAATTATGAACCTCAAAAAGATCCTCATTGTGAATTTTTTACATATTTAAAGATTATTTAATGATGAAGGCTGGTTCCTTATAGATGGTATTAGAGGTTGGTTTAGAAATCTTTAGGGATTAGGAGTTTTAATTAAACACATGGTTAGTCCCTATGCCTATTAATTCAGTTAAATCTATGTTTTATAACATTTTCAGATCAAGGAATGTCGGTTACAAATGATAGGTAGAGGATCTCAAACAACATTCCTATCTATTCCTGATGACATGATTGCAATAACTATTGTATATTCATGTTTGGATGATGTAAAACATTTTCTATCATAAAACGCACTTGAAAGTAGTTGTTTGATATATAATACACCTCCATTATACCTTGATATCATCGTAGATCATGGGTTGTATTTAATAAAATCTAACTTTCACAATATTCTCATATTTTCAAGAAAGATGAATATTATTAAGGCATTTCAATATATTTTACCTTATCAATTGATTTTGAATCATATTAGGATTTTGAAAAAGGGGATAATGAACGAGACCATTGTGAAACCTATTTATATTTTCTTTTACAGTATATTATCTCATCACATAATTATTTTATTTTAATGGGACCATTAATTTAATGTTTCAACTAAAATTCGGTGCAACTATTTTATAAAAATCTTGTTTGTCAGATGTTTTGAAATTATATGTCATACATGATTATTTTCGGAAACCATTTTTCTGAGAACAGCGATATGACCCAAGTTATACAAGGTGTATTTTGATGAAGGAATAAAATTATTTTGAAGGATCTTCAAATCATTGTTGAAATACATGGACCTTCTACACACGTGAACATGATGACGATGAAACCATATCAACACCATGATGAAGGTATGTTGTTATTTCTATTAGGAAATTGTTTTATTTTATCATATAGAGGTGAAATATGAAAAAAATACTATACATATAAGGATTCAGGAAATTAGATGTTGAGGTATTAATGAATTGGGATGAAAATGAAAGGTATAAGAAAACCATTGTGGTTAACTTAGTTTAGGGTTATTTTTGAGTTTTATAAAATGGGACAACTTGTACAAAGGGTGACAAACCATCACGTCTAGAAATTCCGTTGGAATCTAAACCACAATTGAAGGGTGAAAATGGAACATCTCCTACCACTAGCCTACGTGAAGTACCTAGTTAGTATGACTTGTTATTTTTGTAGTTCATCAATTTTATGGATCAAGAATAAGTTGATTTTTGGAACTTATGATTTATCAATTAGATATCCTTAATATAGGAAAATGATTTTATGATTATGTGATAAAGGTTATTTTGGAAGATGTTCTCGTTTTTAGGGAATATTATATTCTTAAGGGAAATATAATACTATGAATTATTATTTGTGGAGTAATGGATAAAATTTTATTTTGGAAGAATATATGTTTTAATTGTGGACATATGGAGATTTTGGTTATTTAAGGAAATTATTAACCCATCATAGATAATATGTGATTAGGTCAATTACTTTTTAGTATGAGAAATTAAGAGTAGTCTATGTTATTTGGACAATAAATTTATGATTTATTATGGAATACTATGCGATTAAATTCTTCATAGTTTTGGGATTCAATCTTAGTTTGGATTATAATGAATAATTTTAAGGATGGTTGTGTATTTAATGGTCATTATTGATCATTGGGTACTATTAGTTGAATTTTGGAGTTAAAGAGTAGTATTTATTTTTCTAAAGTATTATCATTTTTAGGGATAATTTGATCTCGTAATAACCATTTTGGTTTTAGTTGATCTCTAAAGTCATGGGAAATATATAGTTCATCTTTAATTGATTATGTGAGACTCTAGAAGTTTATTCTTGTGATTATAATGTGAATATGTCAGTTTTAATACTCATCATTTAGAGAAAAGTTGAGTTTGTGGTATAAATTTAGAAAAGTATGAAAGTCTACAAGACAAGTAAGTATGTTTTCTTGTGTTTTTAATTAATCTCATAAAAAAATTCATCATCTTTATGAAAAGTTACTTAAAAAAATGTTTTCAATTATTCATTCCTACTAGGGAATCAATGACTATTTAACCCATCACAAGTTAGTGATTTTCTGGTGGTTAACTTTCTCCTAATCAAGTTTTCTATCACTCTCCATCTGAACATGACGCATAGTTTCCCCTCTATATATATGTTTTCATGGAATCATAACATGTGTTATCTCAGGTGACCTTTTTAATTCTCTTATTCCACTTAAAGTGAGATCATTATGGATTCGTTTTACGAGGTTATACTTTTAATGGAGTTTCTGATCCTAATTTTAAAATTTCAAGGATGCAATTTCTTAAAGTGGGGAAGGATGTAACATCCCAGGTAAATAATAAAAATAAAAATTTTCATATTTATTAACATTTGTAAATTAAATATTTATTTTAATATAAAGGGGAACCTATTTTCGATGGGATACCTAATAAGCAACAATGGGTTTCATTGAAAACTTACGTTGCACAAAACGTTGAGTTATACCGAAAAATAATATAATAATATTATTAATTTAAATGGTAGTTAACATATATACATGGTATTGACGGGAATGAATTAAACTAAGTAAAATTTTTTATATATGTTTGTTAATTTTTTTACAGTTATCTAAAAAATTTTAGAGGCTTAGCATGTGAATGAACCCAATTTTAAGCATAAATAATCTAATATTCTTTAAAATGATGATTTAAATCCTTTTAATGGAGAACCCTTTTAAATATAATTTTTTCTCTTTTATATGTTCTATTTGAAAAAATAATAATCTTATTTATATTACAAACATCAAAATTTACTTTGGGTAATTTTTTTTATTTTTCTGATAAAGTTCTTTTTGAATGAATAGTGTACAATACTGTATTTTAATTCAAGATTTCCTTTTAATCTAAATCATTTATATGAATAGTTTATATTTATTTTGTATTTAACATGTATTTAGATTATGTTTTTACCAATTCATACAATTATGGTCATTGGATGTAATTTCACTTTGAAAATGGATATAATCAATTGTCAATCGTTCGATAGTTATTATTACTTAAAAACAGGTTTATTTGTTTTGACAACAAAAATTAATTTTATTTTAATTTCTGTTACTTCTATGTTCTGAATTATAAAAAATGGATTTTATATTTGGATTCAAGAGGTACAAATTGTTTAAATAGGTAACTATTATTTTCAGACATGATTAATATTTACATTAGTAAATATTTTGTTTACCACGGTTAAAGGGTAAATCAGGTAAATAAAGGTAAGGAGATAATATTATAATAATATTAAATTTACCCTAACCTATTCCTTAATTATATTTCCTGATACATTTCCTACTATGGGTATATTTTGGTCGATTTTGAGACTCCATGGAGCCACTTAAGAGTGATAATGACACTTTATATTAACTAATTTAACGTAAAGACAAAAATGACATAAACATATATATTTTAGTAAATAAATTTTTATTTAGGGTTATATATGTTATCTATTAAACTATAAATATTAATTGGAATTATTAAAAGATTTACTACATCATGGTATTTTTTTTATAATATTTAGGCATCATATAAGTAAAATTATATATGACACAATAATGATGTAGTGTTTCCCTCATTAATGAATGTTTAAAATAAATAAGATTATAAAAATTAAAAAAATATAAAAAACCTTTCCAATTCATTTTAGATGATTTTATTTAGATCATAAGTCATATTATCTTCAACTTTAATAAATTTTGGTTCTTTTATCAACCGAAAATAATTACATAATAAAATAATATTTTCAAACTTTTCTAAAGAGCCCCTCCTCCTCCTTATAAAAAGACATCAGCTATAAACCATTACTCACCCCTCTAAAGCCCGTTGGCACGGCCAAACTATTACAAATTATAATCCCTACATTACTATATTCCTCCTAGAATCCTTCTCTAAGGAATAAGGCAATTCAAGTGATCCTTTTGGTTCAAACCAATGGGAGATACCCAATTTAAATGTAACATCTTATCTTAAGTTATTTTCTATTATTTTTCTACTCCAACCCCATAAACGCTTTTTATTAATTTATTTTATAAAAAAACCAGTATCCATAATATAATATGTTGTTTTTATCAAAATTATTCAAACTACACTTTCTCAAACCTCACTCTAATGTGTAAAAAACATATTGTTTCCGTAGACGACGAACTACTGCCTCATGAAATAACGATTGTTCAAATATATCCAACTGCCTCTCATGGTGGCCATCATCATGGAAATTTATATATATGTGATATATATTATATTGATATTGTATCATTATTTATGTATTTTCATTTATATCTTACCATTATGGTTTCCATATTGGGTAAATATGATAATTTCATTTGAGAAATTATAGACTACTGCCCCCTCAAAGTGATATGACTCGCTAATTCCATACATGGAACATATAAAGGATGGAGTAATTAAATTATGTAACATATATATATCTTATGATTATACATTTAAAATAAACCTCTGTATCATTATGTTTTTATTCCCATTAATTGGAAATATAAATGAAAGTAGTGTCCTTGGGTACGTATGGCTAACCGTCTCCATGAACGGTGCATTTCATTTCTTATATCCAAATGTAATGTACTAATATATATATATATATATATATATATATATATATATATATTTATACTAGATATATATGATATTTAAATCATGAATATCATTATGAAGTTAATGGAATTTTTACCATAAGGACATAATTTAATTAAAAGAAGTTCATTTTTTACTCAAGTTCAGAACATCAAAAAAATGTAAGATATGAACTCAAATAATTAAATAATTGTTATAGAAAGGTAATAAGAGATATAAAAAAATAATAAACTATACAAATGTTCTTATGAATGTATAAATTAATATATTTTTATTATTCATGATGAAAAAATAATATACAATACAACTCAGACTTGTGGTATGAGGTTTCTTATCTCACTTTTAAATCTGTGATATTTCCATTGTTCACCACTTATTTGTTGCCTATGATGTATTTTATACTGAAATTTGATATATATTATCATGATTAATTTTATATTCATGGTATTCTATGATTAATTTGGTGGTTATTAACATTTGGTCACATGACTCGATTGATTACAACATGGTAAGGGGTTTTCATCTCACTTTTTTATTCCTGTGAGATTAATGCTATATTTGACTCTATATACTTTTGTGTGTTGTATGTACATCCCATGATTGTATTAATTATATAATATACTTAAATTTATGGGTATTTATATCCTCATTTTATGATCCTCCTTTAATGGGGTGTATGTTTCATATGTTAAAAAATCGGAAAGGGAACTTGCCACCTTCCTCTTATAGTCAAAGATATCTTTTTATAATGTATTTTAAATTAAATACTATAATGATTTGATTTGTTCTTAAATATCCATGTTGTTATAAATTTTTTGTCCAAGTGATGAGATACCATTTTCTCTCTCATCAAATATTTTTCTAACTTTTAATGTGACACTATTAGTCTGTCTAGTTTTGTTAAGAGAACTTATTTACCAAATTTAATTTCTTTGGGTTAAACTTCTACATCTTGATTATGTCATGCTATGAATATGTGTGAACGAAAACAGATTTATAACACTTAAAATCTATTTATATTTTGTGTATTCCTATTTTCACACATAATTATTTCATTGATTTTTCTTTAATCTATGGATATGAACTTTTCAAGGGACTCTGTCTCAATTTACATTCCATTGAAAATTATTTATTATTATACCCCAATTCACTTTTATATGGTGTATATACTGCACTTTGACTTATTTTATCATTAATCTCTCTATTATCATGATATTAAAATATTTTATTAATGTTATTATTCAATTATTTTCATTCAAGCATCTCTCATTGGATTAGGAACTCCTTAACTAAAATATCATATTAATGATTTAATCTTCTAAATCATTCTCATTAATGTCCATGTTTTCAAAAACGTTTTAATGAATTTTTTATATGGACATTAATGTTTTAAAATTTTAATTCATTTAAAAGCATCAAATTGGTATAAGACACATTGATTCATAAATCTAATTATTAAATTATTTAAATGCTTTTGAAAATGGTTTGATAAATCATTGATTATGTCAATATATTGAAATAATATATTGTGATTGCAATTCAGAAATGTAATCTTTATTTTATTCTTGTTTTATGTGTTATGAATATGTTATTTTTATTGGATATTTTTTACGTATATGGTTTCTTCCATGATAAACCTTGGGCGGGTGAGCCCAGGATAGCTCTCCAATGCATTGGGTTACATGGAAAAGGTAAACATTAATATTTATTCTATGATATTTAGTGAATATAATGTGATGGGTATTCCAACGTAACTCCATATGTAGCTGTGATAGCTACAATGTATGTATGTATTATAATCCACAAGTTACATTTATGATTTATTATTTTTGTGTGTTATTCATAAATATTTGGATTTCATAAGGTATGTAATGATTGAAAAGTATGATTTCATTTATTTGTATTTATTGATGTGATAATTTTTTCCTTCATTAATTTATAACTCTTACTGATCTTTTTATGATCATCCCATGTTTGCTTGAAATGTTTTTTACATGAATTAATGATGAATTGAGTTATCTATGGGATCAAAGAAAAGTCATGTTGTCTATGACATGGAACAAGACATGATTTGTTTTTTAAGAGTTTTTATTTTATGAAAAAATGAAAACTGAGTAGAAGTGTCTAATTGGCCATTTTTGAGATATATTGTAATAGTTATGGCCTAATTCTATAAATCTATAAACCTTAAGAGATCTTGAATGTGAATTCTTGGCGTAATTAAATAGTATGAAATGTTTATTGATGGGTCCTTATAACATTACTGTTCTTTCTTGTATCAGGCCTTTCAGCCTAGGGAGTTTGACTTTTAGGTATATGTGTCATTTAAAGATAATCATAAACATTTTTTGGATCATAGCATGATGGTAATCTGAGGATGATACATTATATTAGTATCAGCTCTATAGAAGCACAACGATGTACAAGATGTTACCTGGGAGAGAGAGGATGATGTTTGATTATCAAGGTTTGTTTTATTCTCATACATGTTTGGCCACCCATTAGAAGGAAATTCCAGGAATAATTTCATGAAGGGTAGGGGGACTTTGCAAGATTATGTCTCTTCATTGAAGTATATATCCTTAATTTTACATCAAATACAAGTTTAACTATTTATATATTTTCTAATATGAATTCCATTTGAGGGTATTGTGGTATTGGTTCTATTTTGGGATGGTTATGATCATGTAACCTAGAATTGGGGTGGAATGGCCTGGAGCACGGTCAGTGAAAAATGTTTGATTTTGGATTCATGAATGTGTGGATAGGTATAAAATTTTGAATGTGTGTTTTTTCATGCATTCTATATGTTTATTCAAATAGGGTGAGGTAACCATGAAAGTGGCCCTTTACTACTACTGATAGTACATTGTTGGTGCATCGTTTTTCTAACTATTTACCTAAAAAATGACACCCATATATTTCAGGTAAAATAAAAAATTTACATTGAAAATACATTTTAACATAAAAATAATTTAACTATCCCTCCAACATAGTATCCTCACCATATAGACTCACCACTAAAATCCTATTCTAGAAATTAAGGGATCATCTTCAACTAGAAAATGATAGAAGCGCAGATTATCTCATTAGAACCACATAGGTTATTTCTGAAATCCATTTCAGACATTCTTTATTCTTATGGATTTTAGATGGGATATTTAGGTGAAAGATAGTATTCTCTATTATTATTTTCTTCACCAATTCATCAAGTTTTTCTTGATCTAAGTTGAAACTAGAGATGAATTTGGATGATCAATCAACTATGTACCTAAGGTAGGTGGTCTCATGCATTTCATTTAATGTCAAGTTGTTTATATATAACATTTTGTTGAGTATCAAATTTTTAATTGTAACCATGAATTGAAATTAAATTACAAATTTCCTAGGCATGGATAGTGTAATTAAATAGTCTCTTAGATAAATGGTATGTGGTGAATATACTAAAAATTAAACTACACCATATGTTATTCGAGTAGTTGTACTGAACACCAATGGTATAGTCTTAGTAATGGAATCCTTTGGTTGTGTCCCATTACTATTTTTCATGGGTTGTTTAATCTTAAATTGATAATTGAAATTGAATTGTCAATTTGTAAATGGATTTTAAATTGAATTTATAAAGAGTATTGAATGGATTATATGACCCTGTATCCTTCCCATTCAGTGACCTGATAATGTTGAGTCTCTTATTTAAATTAAACGACCATGTGATAATTTGATATGTATTCATTCTATGCATTCCCTTGATATGAAATAGATTGACAAAGCATGAATTGAAATTTTATCCCATGTTAGATAGATCGACACTATCCCATGTAATACATTGTTTATCCTTGAGAATCATGTTTTAGAGATTTGAAAATATGTATATTTTGAAGCCAAGACTTCTAATCATGGATAATTAATTGGGAAACAATTCTAGGTGATATTAAATTTTTATTTTTAGGGTGATTAACAGAACATTTTTTGTGGTATTTTTCTAAATGGTTTGATTTGGTTAAATTCTTATATGCCTTGGGTGACACACAGATTCATTTGAGAATTCTATAGGCAGATGAAATTGGATTGAACCTTACTTATGCATGTGTGATAGTTGGACTCCCTAGCAGACATAAAAGTATGGAATATAAGACATGACCTATATACTGAGTGATACATTAGTTGATATGATAATTCCATGGACAGACTCGTAGAGAAATTTGATCATATATCTATGGTTGATACTGGGAAACACATAACAGACCGCTAGAGATGAAAAAGAGTGGGTGGGAAATTGTACCACACATTGAAAGATACCTATTTTCATTATAGGTTAACTATGGATGGCTTTGTAAGAAGTCGATATATATTATGCATGGAGTGATACATGGATTTAAAATATGGAATGCCATGGAAAACTCATGTTCATAAATGAATAATGAATGAAATGTTTTATATGACGCGTCTTCCAAGATAATGCACAATCGTTGCTTTAGTCTTGTTTATACATTATTGATAGCCTATTTTAGAACACATGATCATTTAATCACATGGGACATCGAGCTACGCACTGAGTCTTGAGATTTAATATAAAAAATCAGAAAATGGATAAATGAGAATGTCATAAATTGATAAAGGCCTTACTGTTAAATCAGAGACTTATTTATTAAATGAACTTTATTAAATGAATTAAATATAAATGATAACTGAAACCCTATAGCTTGTTTACATTTGAGTATTTTCTTTATATATTGTATTTTTCCTTCAAACTATTATTATATATATTAACTATCTGGATGGAAAATACATTAGGTGGTTTTCTATTGGGATTATGTCTCACATCATTTTTAGGCCACCTTTGGGTACCCAAATATACAATATGATTATATGAATGGATATTTGAAATCCCATACTAGGTTTTCTTGATTATGTATTAGAAGAATGTGACCACTGTACTAAGATGATGCTCATGATGCTAGAAGGGATATTTTTTACTTTTCCTTACATTTGTTCCATGTATTTTACACATTCTATGTATACATTTTTTGGATACTTTATTAGAGATATATTATTTGTATCATCATCATAATCAACATCATTGTATATGATCTTTCTTTGGTTATGTTATTAAATCTTTTTGTTGATCTATTGCCTCTATGTTTTACTAATTCTGTTACTAGTGTATTATTGATTGTCAACTATGCTACACATTGGTTATGAGGGGATAATCTCCTCCTTGACCTACTTATCCCCTCACTACAACTAGGTAGCCTCTATCATTGAGGGAGTGGCTCTTCAGGCCATATGACCCATTGGTATCATGAATTATATTGAGTGGCATCTGGTTTTTGGATGTTATATTCCATGATTACATATGGAATAACTACACTGTCAACTTCTATACCCAATATATTGGTGGGCTATTATAGACCACACCATTTTTGGTTTATCACAGAACCAAACATCATTGGGTTTTCAAAAAACCACCCATATTTGGTTTACAACATATCTAACCATAAATTTTATAAGTAAAATTAAAATAATAACAACTATTTTCTTTCAATTTTCAACATGACACTTATCAAAAATAATTTCAGATATAAAAAAATAATATCGATTCAATCAAAATACTAAAAAAATTTATAAACATTATTTTTTATAATTCATTGATATATAATATTATTAGATACTCATTTACATGATTCAAAATGTGATACTTGAAAGTATTATTATATATATTAAAGAATGATGTGAAGGTATACATCCTTCACATGAAATCATATTACTTTTAAAATTGACACACATAAAATAATACATTTAAATATATAAATATCTATATTTTATTTTATAAAATATATATAATAGAAATAAATTATATCTTACACGAAAAATTATAATATGTAACAATTAAAAATAATTATTTTCATCCTTTCATGTTTTGAAATTATGTATTTCAGTAAGTTTGACGAAAATTTGGTGCATGAATAATTTAATCATTTAAAAATTGAAACCTTAAATAAATGCGCACACATATTCATATATATGTATAAACATATTTCAATAGTATAAAAACAGATACAAATTTGAGAATAATTTCATTATTACATAAAATATAAAAGAGTTTTAAATCAAATCCATCTTTTTTATTAAAATATACTTACATAAAATTATTTAAGTCCCATTACATAATTAGACGCCTTAAAGTAGTTAAATTTTTATTTTTAAAATAGTATATACATATATAATAACCTTTACAAAAACAAAGGGATTTAATATATAATATTTTATGTATACCTTAATGAGAATTTAATTTAGAAAAATATCAACTTGAGTATTTTTATGATGTTATATATGTATAATTATCCCTTTATAGAATTAAAATATTGTAAAACTCATTTTTAATTTCAATAAATAAATTGTAAGTAAAAATAATACATGTATATTTTCTTGAAGAATATGAACTTCATATTTAAAAATAATATATTCATAAATATAACAAACAATTACCTACAAAAAAAGAATGATAAACTTGTACAACCTCTTCTTCTCTATGGGTGCTCAATGTAGAGGTAAGGTGGGAGAAAAAGTGGAGTGTTTTCAGCTAGAAATGGTCTCTTTCTATAAGTGTTTTGAGAGGGTGTCAATGTATGCATATATATATATATATATGGGGATGTTAGGGAAGGTGTGGATTCATATTATATGATAATCATTGATTATAGTGAACCTATAACCCTAAGATACCTCAATCATGGGTTTCTAACCACTAGTTTGTGCACCCGAAGAATCCAGGGATTAAAAAAAATATTAATAGTTTTTTTATTATAGAAACCCCTAAATAAAAATTTCATAACCACATTAATCTATGTATACATTCTTCCAAGATTATACGAGAATCCAGTAGTGTTATTAGTGGATGAAAATTATTGAAGGCCAAAGACTATGATGGTATTGGTTTTTTCAATTGGGAAAATTATCAGGATAGAAAATTTTACATAGGTGACTATGCTATTACTTCCTTGTGATGGAAGGGGATTTTGTTGGGCACATAAGGAAAATATGAAAACATATTATTCTAATCATATTGGAGGATGGCTGAGCAGTTTGAGGAATTTCGAGGGATCAACTCAAGGGAAAAGTTAATGACTTAATGAGGTTAGAAAAATATGTTCACTTCAATAGTTTTCTCCTGACACAATCACCACTTATAAAATGGGTAAACAGTGATCACATAGTTTCCCACAACAAATTGCACCTTGGGAGAGAAATGGGATATAAATTATCAATCACCGATGACTACCGAAAGCATATAACATAGTTCTCTCCTTACTAGCATTATACATGAGCCCATTCCTAATTTTATTCCAAACCTTTTACCTAGGGATTATTTTAGGTTCATGATCCACCTCCACTAGGTGAGGTCACAATTCCACCAAGATTAGTGGTATTGGATATACCTCCCTTCGGTTGATCTACCTCCCCAATATTGAAGGGATGATTTCCTACCATATTCTTGGTTGTAAAAAATAATTTATCAAACTATTAAATTTAAGTTAACTCTATTTTAACTAAAATATATATTATTAATAAAATTCATTACTATGTGGTAAATTTCAGAAAAAAAAAGATCACATAGTTAATTTGGTTATCATTTTCTATTATTAATGTTCATTACATAAATATTTATATTCTTCTATATAGTCCACACAATTAATTAATGTTTTTTATCATTAACCATTTTTTACTTCAACTAATAAATATATTAAGTTCCCACATAACATTTTATATTTACAAAAATTAGATTATTTTTATTATTATTGTCAGTTAAATTTTATGTGGAAATTTTTAATTCAAATTGATTACTTTTTTAAAAAAGAAAAAAATAATTGTTATTTTATAATATTTTACAATTAGGATTTAAATACAGAAAAACTTTATTAGATATTTTTAGTTAAATAATAATTTTAAATCTAAAATGAAGTTATTAAAAATATAAATTTATAATAACATGATATTTAATATATAAGATTTCATAAATAGAATTTGTACATATAAAAAATAATGAATCATTAAAATAATAACACATTATGAATTGTAAATTCTATATGGTGTTCAATGTGAGAAAAAAATATATATAATGTAATTTTTGTTAAACATTATTAACATATTCAAAACATTCAATTTTAAAACACATGGTTCAAATTAATTTTTTTTAAATAGGGAATCAATTATTTAACACTATTTTTTAGAAAATTACATTTATTTAAAGATTTAATATATTAATATACTTACATATTTGTTAATATAATAATGGTAAAATTATAATTTATAAATAAAACCATACTTGATTAAGGGAAAAACATTTAATGTTTATGTTAATATATACATTAATTTATTTTAATTATACAAAAAATCATTTAATAAAAATTTATTAAAAACATATATTCATGGGATGTTATAGAAACATTGAAGATCATCCATGAATTAATAAAATTGGGTTCATATACCCAAATCCAGTCAACTAATACAATCCTCCAAAATGAGTCTGTATAATATGAGAAATATTCATCTAAAGAGATTTAATATCCTTGTATGAGAATCTTGGGTCATAATTGTATATGAGAAAACTACAATAAAAAAACCCAAATATGATCAATAAGAAACTAAAATGTGAGGTAAAGGGGATATCAAACTCTACAAACCATAAAAGAAAAATGAGTCATCCTTCAACTATAAAAGGAACCATGATAAATTCTAAACATCTAATGTGTCTATCCAAAGATTACATGAAGAGGGACTTCACTCATGTAGGACCTGGAAGTACAATCTAGATATTCGTGCTTAGAATATGGGGGACCTACACCCTAGTGTGACTGGGGAGTACTGTCTTCGTGGATAGAGTATCGAAACCCTGATGAAACAATAGAGTTCTTAATTTTTATCTATAAAATTAGTATGGATGACCCATAACATGGTGTGATATGGGAGTATCATCTTTCGGGATAGAGGACTTTCATCCTATTGTGAATGGGGGGTTCAACCTCTATATTTGTACACTAAGTAATGAGGAATAGCACCTAGGTGAGACATGGGAGTTCCATATCCAAGGAGGACCCGCGACCTAGCGTGATAGGGGAGTACCGCATTAGAGGATAGATGAATGATACCCACATATGCGAAGGAATTTCCTCTTTTGAATCTATACAATGGTATGGATGACCCAAGACCTTATGCAATTTAGGAGTACCATCTATTGGATACAAGTCTAGTTCCCCAGTGCGATAGTGGAGTGCCACATCTATTTCTTAAAAATGAGTATGGGGAACCAATTCTCATGTATGATAGAGAAGTACCATATTTAGGGATAGAATAACCATGCCTGTGTATGATACAGTTGTTTTGTATCATCTTGATATCACTTTTAGGATCCCTCCCATTCACATCTATATGATGCATCGTCTAAGGAAGAATCATGCTTAGAACATCATGTATCATATCTCAGAAGCACATATAAAGGGAACTATCATTTAATATGTGAAAAAATACATAGGATAAGCTACTCTTGGGATAATATCTGATTCAAAATAAACTACATATGCGAGGTAGAAGTTTATTCTGGAATACAAGGTGTGTGTTGGGGTGCTGATGACTTATGACCGCACATCGTACATGGAAGTGTACCTGGACATAGTATTTTATCAATCAGTTCACATGTATCCCTCTATGTATCTAGTGTACTCCAAGAGTACATGGATTATTTTACTGACATCTTGAAAAAAACATGAGGCTCTCCATAAGGCTGTTGGGAAACAATATCAATCCAATAATATGTCATGAAAAACATCAATGAATAGTCTATGATCCCATATTTTTATGGATGTATGTACATGTTTAAATTTTTGTTTAAAACCAAATTTCCACATAATGTATGGTTACATAAGAATATGTGGTTCTTTAGGGGTGTCCCAAGGGTTCAATAGATGAAAAAATATGAAAAGAGAGAAAATAGTGTGTAGTTCATGGTCCACACATAGACACCAAACAGTTTGAGAAATATTGCGGGTTCCTATAGAAAATGATGGAGACATTAATCCTCTTAGAAAGAGGCTAGAGCACAATCCCCACACTATTTACAAAACTGTGTGGGTACCTCCATAAAATTTTACAACCGGGACAATCATGAATAGATGGAGCCACATAGTTAACACTAGGTTTAGCCATGAACTCCTCTAAAACATGAAGCTCATAAATGTGGGAATTTCATATTTTTACCTCCTGGTATTATAATATTCTCTAACTAATTTCTACTCCATTCATTCCCCTCTAGCTTTGGTGAAATTCCAGTATCCCACTCATCCTCTCCCAGTGATTCTCTTTCGACTCTTAGGTGTTTGGAGTGTTGTTTAATGCTAATAGAATCGATTGGTATTTCCTTGACATTATTTACTTCATTTTTTTGGAAGAGGATAAGTTAATGGTTTTTTATAAATCTAAATATCAAAACCCTTTAATTCAGGGTAGTTCATTCACATAGTGTTTGAGTTCATTTTTTTGGAATAAAGGGTTTATTTTTGGGTGTCTGGTTGTCTAAAACCATGAGGTGGATCATATTAAGGATTTTACAACATTAAATCAATGTTATAATTTAATGTATATTTGATAATTCACTATCTTGTTGTGTTTTAATGTATTTTGATAATAATTATGTTTGTCCAATTGATTTAGGTGTCCGACAATTTACAAAAATATCTTTGATCATTAATGACATGAGGCCAAACCTAAGACTACCCATGTGGTATTCCGAACAAAAAAATGGTTTAATATTTTGGTAAATATAGAGTTGTGAAATTATAAGAATTAATTGGAAGTAGTTGGGACATATCTAATGGGAATGGTTAAGGGGGTGAATTAAATGTTCATATTCTTGGGTTTGTGAAATTTCTATGTGGATATTGAAAATAGTTTAAATAATGATTGTTTGATATTGATCAGGTGATGGTTTTACATGATAAGAAAATATTTTTTAATGGTGGGTAACATTTTAAATGTTGTTTTGACCATTACATGATTTAAATTTTGGGGTTTCGTAATATATTTCAAATAATGTTTTTAAATGAGGGTGTGGTTCCACTTTTTAAGGACATAATTTGATGATTATTTGATATTGTGTGAAATGGGAATAAAATACACGGGTATTGGTTTAGTTTTAAAAGATAATGACCAATATTTTTAAGTGGTTGATTCAAGAATATTTTACAAGTGAACATTTATTTTTGGTTTTATGTCATGATTTATTTTGACAGTTCATTGGTACATCATTAATTTAAATTATTTAAAGGTAAATATGATAAATTTTTATTAAAAAATATCTATGTGGTATGTTGTATTAGTGGGGTAATAGACCAGGGATCAAATCTAACAGGTCAGGCAAGGCCAATGATATAGTCTCCGGTTAGATATTATTTGAGTTCGAATATCATACTGAGGATCTGTGATCCTATCATATGAAATAATTCTCATCATTTGGTATTTTTTATACTAATGGTCTAGTCCAACGAATGAATTTTTCAAGTTAGAATGTCACACAAATGATCTATAATCATATGTTAGGGAATGAGGTTCATTTATTTGGGTTGGTGTAAAATGACACTCTAGACCCAACTGATTTATGGTTTTGGTAAGGATGTCGTACTATCAATTTATCCTAAATTATATACATGGATTGCTTATTTAACTAATGCCTTATGTTAAGATAAAAAACTATGTAATTAATGAACACATATTTGTATCTAAAGTATGATTCCCATTCTATTGTGGATTAGACATCCTATTCAACTGAAGCTAGTTTGGTTGGATAACAATATAGAACTGAAATGATGAAATGTTTATTTAATTACTATTTAAATGTAAAATACATTTCATTTACTTATATTTTTATTTATTTCCCCGAGATCACTTGAACATGTTATTTTATATGATTGTTAATGATTTATAAACTATTGGTGGTGGCATATTATGTTGTACTCACACCCTTCTCGTGATACCAAGGACCATGGGCATCCAATAATTTGAAATTTCTTTTTTAGGTATAGGTATAGGACAATGACCTTGTATATGGTTTATGCATATCTATTTGGTAGGGTCATGGGATGTCTTTTTCGAGTTGGGACTCAGGACCATGTTTGGGATTTTTTTGGTATTTGTTGTTTTCAAAATTATTGCACGGCTACCTAACATGTAGTGTATTCATCATGTTATTGTATCATGTGTAACTATGTACCATGTATTCACTATCCTTGTGTGGTCCACTTATTGTTCCTAATATTTATTCAATATTTTGTTTTAATTTTCTCATTTTTACACAAATTAGTTGGTATGGACTATTAATTATTTCCTTATAGTCCCACACTTCTAATTGGAAACCTCTATAATATGAAGAGGTGTTATTTAAGGCAACTGGTTACCCGAATCAGGCCACCTATTATATTGGATTTTGGTGTAGGGGTAGTAAAATGTGGACTCAGTGTAGTGTGTTGTTCTTAACTTTTTAGTATGGTAGATATGATACTAGTTTATTATTGAGTATTGGTAATGTGATTGTTCTTTAGTGCCTATAAAATCATATATAAGATGAAAACCAATTTCCTTGGGTGGGAATTGATGTTCTATTTTGTTCATTAATGGTTTGATCTTACTTTCACCTCATGTGGGGAACTTGGATATTATGATATTATTTTTTTATTCTTTTTCTCTTTCTATTGTTTGGAAAGAGAGGGTGTATCATTTCATGCATCATGTCAGTCATCTAGGATTGGTAAGTCATCTGTATGTTTCATGTGATCGATTAGTGAAATATGAGTCACATATGAGAATTTTGGAAAATATATTCAATGAAATATTTTTAAATGAACAAGATTTGAAATATGAATTTGAATAAATATTGTATATTTTATATGTTGGAAATAAAAAATTTGTGAAAATGAAAATCATATTAATTTAGAAATAGAATGTTTTGAAATGTGATTTCTTTGGTTTTAAATGGAATTGTTTTTTACAGAGGAAATAAGAAATTATGGAACCTACATGGTCACTAGAAATAGTATTCCCCAGTGTAGTGTTTCGACCATGGGTGTGGGTGTTTTGGGAAGTGATTGAGTGTCCTTGTTGAGACCCTAGTTTTCAGTCCTGTGTCTTTGATGGGTTTCAATGTCCAACAAAAAAGATGTGTTTTTAATACACTTGATCGGTCTATGTTCTTTTGTTTATGAGATGTTGTTTGATAATGTGGCCTTGGAATCCCATGTGGGTTGGAATCACATGAGTAGTGTTTTAGATCATAATGTGGGTGTTTGGTTAATAGTTCTTATGTATTTGTGTGGGAATCATTGGTGGGAAACATGGTGTAAATTATTTCAGGTGTGCACTAGATGGAGATTGTTTTTGGAAAATGGTCATTACTTCCACCATTGAGTTTCAATTTTTTGAGGTTTCATATGTGTTGATTAGAGGGAGAGCTAGTGTCCTTTGCAAGATGATACTCCCATTTTAGGATTTTGTGTCATGTTCCTTCACAAGTGGTTTTTGAATGGGTCTTTCATAGTTTATAGTGTTTTTAGGAGTGTATGGGACATGTGGATGTTAAGGATTTTAATATTTTTACACATGGAGTGTTTCCTAGTATGGGATTGGCCTATAGGGCTATGTGAAATTCCAATTTTTTTCAAATTAAGCATTAGATGTTGTTATGAAACAGTGGTTTCTTGGAACTCAAGGGTAACCTTGAGGGAGGTTAGCCTAATGTGGTAGATACCATTGAATGTGATGAATATGTGATTACATTCAAGGGAGAATCAAAGCATGTTTGGTTATATCATTTTATGTTAAAAGTTCCTAGCCACAACAGGTCTTCATTCTATGAGGAGCATATGATTGATTATGTTGGATTTTAATGGTCATTTTTAAAGTAATATTTTTTTGGAAAACTAGTATATTGGATATGATGGTTTTTGAAGTGAAAATAAATGTAGATTCATGTTTAAAAATATAATGTCGACCATGGAATTGATGGATTCTATTGATACAGAAGGTACACCAAGTGTTTTGGTAGCCACATGTTTGTTACTATTTATGTGAAAGTATGGGTCTTTTGAAAGGAATGTTGATAATACCTCATTTTAAATGGGTATTATGGACTAAAAGGACTTATTGGATGTATAAGAGGGTTTTTGGGCCTAGTGATGTATGAATTTTGGAGTCTAGATTTTGTTTTATTTCTTGGTAATAAGAAATGTCAAAAACTCAAGCATTATAATCATTTCAAAATGTGAGCATGTAGTGGGGAGGAATAATTCCTATTGGATTTGTGATAGGTGGTGTGGTATAAGATCCTATTATTATCCATGAAATCAATGTGGGAAGAATGGTTATGAATTGGAATCTTTGTTTTGACTAGTATAGTGGATCGATGTCTCTTTTCATGAATCATCGTGGTCATGCTAGATAAACGCGAGAGGTGTGGTAGTGGTAGATCCACATGAAGTGTTGGTTCTTGACTACCTAGTAGAGAGTCGTGATGTGTTTGTGAATTTGGTCAGAAACCCATCTTGAGTTTTGGTGGTTAGGATTTGATGAGATTTTTGTGGTAAAGGAAGCTATATAATTTTGATAGGTCATAGTGTCCCCATAGTAGGTGGTTCCATTGGTAATGAATAAATTATGGTTGTTTTCTTTGATGACTGTGTTATATAATTTTAGCTAGTAAATACCATCCACAATATCATGAAATCATTCCAGCTACACTAAGGCATCTTTGGATGTAATAATAGCTACCTAATTGTTTTTTGGATTGATATAGGGCACCTTGGAGATCAATCTCATGGGTACATATATAAGTAGTTCAATGGTTGTAAGTACACTATTGGAAATTAATGGGTGAGGTATTTGAGAAAGAAAAAACATAAAAAATGTAATGGGTTTTATTTTCACTGACTGAGAACATGTATCTATTGTTTATTTTTTGTTATCCTAGGGAAATAGTGTAGGCCACATCCATGTTTTGTATTTCAACTTGTTACTGAAATGAGAACAATAGTGTTGGAAATTTCTTGGGGTAATCAGTGAAAGTTACACTTATAATGTGGTGAGAATTATGTGTTTGGTCGGTATAGTAATTATATGGATAAATACCTAAGAGGGGGTAAATTTTGGTTTTCAAAACATTGACAGATTCAGAACATCACTATTGTGTGTGTAGAGAATCGTTCTATTCAAGATAATGTTGAATGAGAATGGGAAATAAATAAAAAAATTGAACATAGCGATGTATAATGGTTCAGGGCCCAAAGATTCATTAGCCCAATTCACCAACACTTTATTCCACGTTTTTGTAATTTTCACTTGGTACTCTTATCCAAAGATGTTTAATCAAAAAATGAGTATAGGTAGTTGAAACCTTTTTAATAATGATTAATTTTTTCTTCTGATTGATTTATTACAAACTATTAATCCAATTCATAATGGATGAAGCTGATACATAACAATGACTATGTTTGAGCAATTGAAAATCAACAAAATGAATAGAGATTGATTTTTTAGAGGATATAGGCTAAAATTCATTGTTTTTGTAACAACTGAAAGAAGTATAATGTTATTCAATAATTTACAACATAAAATTTATCTTCAACATCAAATAGGATTTTATAATGAAGATACTGATAAAACCCTAGGGAGATGATTAAACATGTATGTCTCCAAAGTCAATATCTGACCAAAATATCATAGTTCTTACAAAAGATGATGTAACGATAATGTGAAGTGGAAATATTGGAAAAAAATGGAGTCGAAAATGAAAAAAATTTATGTCTTCTATGTATACTTGTTATTGTAACAACACAATAATTTTTATGTATATCATTTTTCTATATTCACATATATTTTCTCATGACGAGAATCTTGATTTTTATATTGTTGGTAGAATATATTTAAGTGGAACCAAATCTAAAAATATCGGCAAACAAATGGTGAATATTTCAATACAATATATTTCCAAATAGGTTATAAATTCCATTAGAAATAATAAATATTAACTCCATTGAATATAGTTTTTTAAAACAATCATAACGAGCCTTTTAAATGGTCACTAAATAGTTTTGAAAAGGTCTTCACCTCCATTAATTCCATTTCATAATTCATTGATAACATCATAAATTTACTAATCCATTATAGAATATTCAAACAAAGGGTTACATTAGATGAAAAATAATCCAAAGACATATGGATGACAATATAATGTTAATTACAAAACTATGTTTGATGTTCATTACAATTTATTCCTCAAACATATGGTTGACTCTGAATGTAGGTTTCGTTATCCATAGTTTCGTTTTCTCAAAATGCAAGGTTCCATCCAAACATAGGGTATATGATCCACACATTCTGTCCCAAACAAGGTGTTCCTTCCTAATGTTTTCACTTATAAATTTATGTCATGAATATTGTTTCTAGAATATGTTTAAACATGTTTAGAATAAATCAAAAAATATTCCCAGCAAACCAATCACAAGAATATAATTACAGAATAATTCTTGAATAATTCTAAAATAAATATAATGATGAATTACAAGATCATAAGATTATCTAAATTTAAAAATAATTATTAACCTAAATATGGGTGTTTTTTAGCATTAATGCCAAAAATAAATTAACGAAATTGTTAAAAAACACATGCTCTATAATATCTCAAATTTATGGTCATAAAACCCATCTAGAAATAGAATTTAAGAAACAATAAATTTCCACTATTTTTTAAATAATGTTTCATTTATTTATAAAATAAAACTTTTCCACCATTTTCCCTTTTATTAAAAACATCTCCCCAATTATAAGGCTAAAAAAATCTCTCCTATGTTAAGATTTTAAAAGATAAAAACATAATAATTTAAACCATAGTTTTAATATTATTCCCATAAAACATCCCCCGCATAAAATTAAATCTATATATTGAAAACCTATTCCCCATTTGACACAAAAATAAGATAAGTGAGAGAGTATAAAATTACCCAAAATCATAGAATATAGAATATTCAATGTATCAAATTTTTTGACTGATTTATAACTAAAAAAATACCTTTATATATATATAATAAAAAAAATTTATTAAGAAACATTTTATAATATAAATTAATATTGGGTACATTTTTATATATGGTAACAAACAAAAATAAATTAATAACTAATTAGAGGAACATATTTTAAATAAAATATATTTATTAAAAACTATATATAAAATATTAATTTAAAATAAATAGAATTTAAATTCCAAGAGTTAGAAAGAAGTGATTAGTTCATCTGAACATTCAAAAATTAAAACATTATCGCATAAAGGATAAAAATGTAATGAGAGTTATTATAATATGTTTTGATCAAATGTTCTTCTCTGATACAAATAAGATGACATCGTTTAAGAAAAATTATATCCAACATATCGAGAGCATGTTTGGAATCCACTTCTATTTTGAGAGACTCCATTTGGGAAAGAATTTCTATTTTGGAAGCATAAATGTATCATTTATAGATAAAACAATATTTAATATTCTAAAACTTCTTCCTTAGTTAATAAAAAACATATTCTATATAGATGATTTCTATATATTTTACAAATGAATTTTTAGACGTATCCAAATCAGCTTTTAGCTTTCAGCATCCTTTATTTTTTATTAAAATTGATAAATTTAAATATAATCTTTTCATTATATATATGAGAACAATATACTCATAGTTATTTCTGGAATTCAACTTACATTTTTTACATTATAATGTTTGTCATGTCGATCAACAACCGAAAAAACTGTATTAAAAGAAGGATTTCCAATCATCCTTTTGTAAGAAATCTTTTCATTTGAACATCAAGTAGTTGATCACTTCCTTTTTTTTCTGGTTATATAAAAACTAATGCAAAGGATTATTCCAAGTGGAAAAATTCATAATTTTAATGTTTTAGAATAATATTAAATGTTAGGTTTTGACATAATGTATATAAATGTTAATTTTATTTAGAACAAAAATAAAGAACAATTATTAGTTATTATATAAGAATAGTATTCCGGTTATCCTAAATGAATGACATTTTTAGAAAAAAAAATATTTCCAAAATATTTTAATAGAATAAAAATATATTCTTTTTATGAATCCCAATAAATACACTATTATATATATATATATTATATTTATCAATATATTATGGTACTTATAGTATAAAAACATAAACTATGAATTGATTTGAAGAGTAAATAAAAAAATTTGCATAAATATATATCTATCTCCCTCTGTATAAATGAGTTAGTACACCAAGAACATATAAATATGAGAATTAAATACTTCTTAAATCATTCATTTTAGTACTACGGATTTTTTGAGAATGAAATACTCCTGATTTGTTCACTTCATTTTAATATACCAATCATTAAACCACTAAAGGATTTAATGATGACATTCAGTGGAATATTCAATGAAAAAATCTGAATCATGTAATTTTTTGTACCCATATGCTTTTGGGTCCAACAGTGCGAGCAATTAATGTTTTAGGTAACTAATTATTATTATTTTGAGTTGGAATTACACTATTGAAGTTATAAAAACCATTTTGATCAATAATAAATTTTAAAACCATAAATTTGAGGTTTAAAAATAATAATTTGGATAATGACCGAAAATAACACAATAAAACTTTTAATAGTAATCATGTTGCTATTATTTAAATAGGAAACAAAATATTTCCTATATATTTTTAGTCATTCATAATTTGTTCCTGTTAGGAATTTTTCAGTCCATGTTTTACATTTCCAATGGATTTTTTAAAATATTTTATTCCTTTTATTTATATAAAATTAAATAAAATTAAATCATCTAATTAATCCAATTGTTATTTAATATTTGTATCATAAAAATCACATGATTTCAATGAAGAATCATATTTTAAATATGTTATTGATTTTGACAAATTTTCATTATGTAATATAATAATATTAGAAGATTTTTTATTTGTTATATATTATTTCTTTAATGATTCATATTTTTTTGTAGAATAATGAAATAATTGTTTAATTAATCATAAGATAGTTTCTAAAAAATATATTTTTGATATTATGATGATTGTAACTCATGATTATTATGGGCCATAGGAAATAACATCTTCTTTTAATTATTAGAAACAAAATTTATAGAATATTTTTCTTCAAGGACTAAATAATTACTCCAGTTATCCTTAATAACATTATTGACTTTTCACAAGTAATTATATTTCTTTTGAGCATTGAGTAAAGAAAAATTATCCTTTGTATGAAACATTTATAAGAAATCACAATTATAATTTCAACAGAAAATTTCTATTTTTTTCCATATATATTTTAAAATTAAATTATAATATTTGATAAATAATTATCCATTAATGTATTATTTGAATTATTAGATTCATACCTAGCAGATTTGAGAGAATTATCATCATGTTTTGTATAATTTTCTACTTCAGCCTACATACTATATTATTAGATCATTAAAGTTACTATCAACTCCTTCTTAGTAAAATTTCTCAAAGGCATAAATAGACATATTGAAGTAGATATTCCAATAAATTTAGAGGGTAGTAATATGATTACATTAAGTGAAATATATGATTGTAAAATTTTATTTCCCAATAATTTAATATATTCTTGTATCTCTATAAACCTTTCACTCATTTCCATGATATTCTCACCTTCATTCGTCCGAAATGTATCAAACAAAATTTTCATAGTTCGGTTCCCTAGTTTTCTGATATTGTTAGATTATTTATAAGAAACAATAATAATCTTCTATATATCATATGTAGTAGGACATTAACAAACTCTATTGAATTCATCAGTTCCTAAACCACACATAATTAAATTCATAGCTTTTAAATTGTTATCATATTGGTTTTATATTGAATCATTCCAATATCCCAAACCTTCATTTCGAATATCATAAGGTTTAAGACACTTTATATATACCCCTATATAATGATATTTCAAATAAATAACCATATGATCTGTCCATGATCCATAATTATCAACAATAAATTATGGAGCACAAATCATGGAAATTCCTACACTAGAATCAAACATTTGATTATATCTTCTTCCAAATCATTAATTCAGGAATTTTTGAGATAGTTAATATTTAGTTGAGCCTTATAATGAAATTTTTTGATTCCAAATAGATCAAATAGAATATTAAATAATAAGTTTTCCCTTTGATATTTATTGATGGCATCGAAGAAATCATAAAATATTCAATGATTTGCCAAAATATAATTATAGAATTACATATATTCTACCGATTTCAATTGACGATATATGAAACAAAATTTTCATGAAAGAAATATACTGATACATCCCTTCCACTAATACCATTATTAGGTCGAGATTGTAATGACGATGACAAAGACAAAAGTGGTGTGGTGGGGGTCAATTTCGGTTTTAATAACATTGATAGATTCATAACACCACCCTTGTTTGTGAAATGAATATCACATTTCCCCTTAATGTTATGTGAGCCACGAAAATAAATAATGGAAATAAACACAATGTTGTATAGTGGTTCATGGCACAAAGATACTATAATCCACTCCACCAACACTCAACTCGATGATCATGGTGATTGTCACTATGTCCGCTTATCCTAATACGATTAATCAAAAACTGCTTTCATGTTGTTAACACCATTACAATAAGGATTAATAGATCTTTTTAGTTCTTTTACAATAAACCATTAATCCACAACTTAGTTGAAGAAGCTGAAACCTAATGACGACTGTGTCCGGTCATTCAAAAATCCCCCAAATCGGTAGATATTGACACTATTGAAGATAAAATTTTAAATTCACATTTTTAGTAAAAGATTACATATGTATACATATCATCCATACTGTAAAATATCAAATATATTTTCCACATTATACATGATTTCATCAAAAAGGGTTCGAGAAAACACAAAACTGATGTTTAAATATGTATTTCATGTAAGTGTATGTCTAAAAAATAATTCGTTCTTCTTATAGAAGAATATGTAGAAATATAGAGAAGTAGAAATGAAATCAATAGTAGTGTGTTGACAAATCAAAACATGTATGTCTACAAATTTCAACAATGAAGGAAATTACACACATCTTTTTTTATATCACTTTTCATTTATATTCACTTATATTTTCAAATAACGAGATTCATGATATTTATAAATTTAATTAAATAGATAATGTTCAAACCAAATCTAAAAGTATGATAGAATAAATCATTAATATTTTAATTTTGAATCATTAAAGATAGTTCCTGACATCGCTTAGAAATAGGATCTATTTATTCATTTTAATATGATCCATTAAAACAAGAATAATGAGCCTTTGAAATGTTTGTACAATAGCTTTGAAAAGATCCTTAATTCTACTAATACCATTAAATAAATCATGTAGAATACACCTGATTTAAAACTCCATCATTGAGTAGTCAAATTTAGGGTTAATTCATTTGATGAAAAACTATAAATATAGGTTTCACAACGTATGGTTGATTATAAAGTACAATTGATGTTTCATAAATTTTATTCCTAAAATGTATGGTTAATTCCCAATGTAAGATTCCTTATATATACATTCCCTTTTCTCAAATGTACGGTTCCATCCCCACATAGGTTATATTATCCATTCATTTTTTCCAAACATAGGGATCATTCCTCATGTTATGATTATAAGCACAGGGTATGAACAATGTTTTCAAAATATGTTTAAACATGTTCCAAATTCAATGGGGTTTTATTCCAAACTAACTAAATAATTAAAAATAATTCTAGAATTAAAATTATGAAGAATAATAATTTTATAAAATTTAATAAAAATACTTTGCATTAGTAACATAAATTGGGTTGTTATTTAGCATCAAAACCAAAAATAAATTAACAAAATTGTGGTATCAATATAGGCTCACAGTGTTTCTGTCATGGATGTGTGGATCATGCTATATATTGGATCTAGTGTCATAAGATTCCATTGAGAAACCTATGAGGTTCATGTTTCGGTTCTTTAGGGATGGCTTGGCGGGATAGGGATGTGGTGGTTGGTTTGGCCAAGCAATGGATTTGGGCTTGGGGTTCATTTATAAAAAATGAAATATTCTTATATTGCAATCATTTATTTGGAAAAATGAATGCGATCCTTAAAAATAGAGGGTTAGTGTTAGATCCTCATTATATAAAAGGAAAGGACTTGGTATGGTGTGTTTGGTGAACTTTGATTTTTCATAAGTGTGAAGGAATATTGTTCATGTTATGTAGTGATGATCCAACAATGAAGATGAGAGTTCTAGGGTTAGTTGGTCACATATGGATCAACTCAATATGAAAAATTTTCAAATGTGGTGATTTTTAATCCAAAATTAGTGGATGTTATAGAATGATAAGTTCATTTGAAAAATTGAAATAAGTTATGCGGAAGGGTCATTTTGTCATTATTCGATGTATAGATTGTGGATGGGTTGTGATAGGATTGTTTATGGGTGTAGTGGTGCATAATAACATCTTTCATAATAGTGGATTCCTTTATAGTTCAGTATCACAGAATTTCAAGTATTGAATATGGTATGAGTGTCATAGATTGGTAGTAATCCTTATGTCGGAAGGTTCTATGGGAAAGATAAATGGGAAACATCCCAAGGGGAATATGGCTGTTTTGGGAGAATCTAGTCAGGGGTAGTTTGAAATGTTATAGAAAGAGTATAATATGTTGGGAGTTTTGATACACCTCTAACATTATGTTTTAACAATATGTGTAATTTATCTATGAAGGAGAACCTAAGGGAGGATAATTTTTTTAATAGAATGGATAGTGGATCCTATTTCGTTACAAGTAATTTCAATGGAATTGATGGATTCTATAGTTCTGTGGAGTTCTCTTGAGTGTTTTGAAATAGTGACTTGGGGAACACATCATGTATGTCTGATAGTTGAGTTGGCATTCTGGTGGTCTTGTTCTATGGTGTAGGTTCCAAACAATAGATGGTGATGGCGGTGAACTGAAACATAAGATGTAGAGCACCATTGAGGGCTCGTGGAATGCTTTTGAAATGACCAGTGTTATTGGTTGGATGTGATTGAGTAAGATCAATTATGAAAATTCATTTTTTTGTGGATGGCATTGGATTGCGTACTAACTAGTAGAGTTCTATTAGGTGGAGGTAGTGTTTGGTTAGTTCATTAGATCTTCTATTGTGGAGAGATCCCATGAACCTTGAGTCGTCAAGAAACATAGATCAATGTAAAGTGGTTTGAAAACCAGGTTTTTATTGTGTGATGTTGATCATGGGCCACCAAACGAATTTTGAGATCTATGTGTGTTTTCACAAACTTATTTGGGCCAAAATTTTGATAAAAGTCTAGAATGAAGGTGTTCTGATTAGCTCTCAATGGTTAGTGTATTACATTTTAGGTACCCATTTGTGTTGTGGTTTAGAGTTTTTACACATTATATTCCCCAATTTATGATGTTGGTAATGATGATATGATGTGGATTCCCCCTTTAGGAGTATCAGGTTCATGATTGTGGATGACAGTGGGGGAAATTTTTTTTAGGTTTGTACTATTTTTTTCCAACTGTGGTGAAGGAATGGTCGTGTTCTTGAAGAAACATGGGATTTGAAGGTAGGTAAGTTGGACACATGGAAAAATATTTTTCCTTGAATGCATGGTGATGTAGGGGGATCACGACCCATGGGTGATCCATTGTATGTTTGGGAGGTAGTAAGTTACTAAATTTTCTTGTTGGTTTGTACTTGTTTAAATTTTGATTTTAACTACCCTTCAATGTTTAAGAGTCGGGTTCCCTAGCATATGTGATGCCTTATGGTTTTTCCAATGTTTGGGAACTTGAATGGAGAAGAAAATAGGAAAAAAATTACGTATTGAAGAGTTGGTGTATGTTTTCTGCTAACCATGTGGCTAGACAGGGAAACCATGTCTCTAAAACTCTTTTCAGACAGAGGTTGGAACACAAGAACTGCAAGGTTGCAAAGAACCTTTTTATGCCCCCTAAAAACCATATGGCCAATTATCCTCTCTGATAGATGTTAGTTCAAGGCAATTTATCGATTTAAAAAACAATGTTGATTCCTCCAAAAAATCAAGTGTCCTAGATTCTCTTGGATAGATTGAGCGACATGTTTAGAACATAGTTTTTTCAACCGTGGGTTCTACCCATGCAGCCCACAAAAAAGATATAATGTCTAATTTTTTCTTCTTGTGATTAAATTATTTCCTTAAATGTTTCCCCCATTTGAACCCCTCTACCTTGGGTGACTATCCATATGCCACTACATACTCATGATTTATTATCCATTTATTCTTAGTAATTGAGATATTCATTTAGTGAGAATCAAGTGTACATATAAGTCACAGACTCCATTTCCATTCATTTGTTAAAAGAGTATTTATGTGTGTTTTTTTTCTTCTTGTGAATTTATAAACCCTTAGGTTTTTGGTTTTTCCTAACCATAGTGTTTGTGTCTATATTAGTTTGAATTAAGGGTTGCTTTTTGGAGAGAATATTTCAGCAACCATATGGTAAGTGGTCTGAAATACATTATAAATTTTCGTAATGTTATATATGTGTCTATAGTTGTGATAATACGATTCTATTTTTTTGTTTTAATGTGATTTGTTTTGGAATTAAATTTGGCCTTTTATTGAGGTGAGAGAATATTCCTGGACCTCATTGGGCCATTGATGCAGTGAAACTGATCCCATGGTTACCCATGGGGTATACAGAACCCTTAAAATGAAAAAATGTGTTGCTAAATTTTTATTTTGTGGAATTATTGAAATTAATGGGTCAGATGTGGTACTCGTCTAATGGGAATGGTTATGGGGGTGATTGCAAAGATCATATTCAACAGTTTATGAATATATTAGGTGGATTTTGAGAGCTTTTTATGTAATGTCTATTTGATTATGATCGGGTGATGGTTATAAATTAATGTAAATTATGATTCTAAATTTTGATAATATATTAAAAAGAGTTTTTACCTAAATGTTTTTTGAAGGGGTTTTTTAAAATATAAAAAATTATGATTTAAAATGATAGTGTGATTCCCATTTTTATGAAAAATTGCTAAATATTTTCCTAATTTGTTGGAAATGGAAATGAAAATTTTGGGGATTTGTTTAGTTTTCAATGTGGGAGACATGTCTTTTTTAAGAGGGTATTCATAATTATTTTCATTGAAAACATTGATTTGTTTTTTATATCATAATTGTTTTTATGATTCTGGTTGGACCTTAGTAACAGAAATGATATATGTGTAAATTTAATAAATTTTTATAGAGTCATATATACGTGTTAAGAAATATGAGTGGGGAATTGGACCAAGGATCTACTCAGACTGGTAGTAACAGAGAGATGATCTAGTACTTATCTCATTATTGTTTGAATTAAGATGTCAAAATGAGTCTCTCTTCTCTAATCATATGGACCAAGAATCCTTTTTTGGGTTATAATATTGTGTGATATTGGACAACCAATGTATTACTTAAGTCAGGATGTCTGATTGAGGATCTATTCGTCTAATATAGGTACTTCGGTTCCATTTTTTAGGATGGGGTGCACTGAATCTCTATATATCATCAATGTAATGTTATGAGGAGGATGTCAGACTTAGGCTTTATGCTAGTAATATTTGGTAATAGATTGATTTTTTGAATGAAGCTCTGTGTTATGTTGAATTTTTATAATGATTGAAATACCCATTATGACTAAGATCATGTGATCCTTTGTGTAGTGGATTAGGGTTCATGGGTGACTAGTGCTATGTTGTTTTTCTGGATGAAATTAGAGAACAAAAAGTATAAATTTGTGGTTTAATAACTATTTAAATATAAAACATGTTTCTTTTGTGGATATATATATTTATTACTCTTTCTTACATACATAAACTATTTTAAAAACTATTTAATTGTTTAGATACTATTTTTGGTGGCCTACTAGGTTATATTGACACCCTTATCCATGCATTATGTCACTTGGATACCCATGAAGATGTTATTTTTAGGTATAGGTTCTGGACAAGGAATTGTCTATGGTTCATATATGGAATTTTCAGTTGGTGAAATGGATTTTTGTATCGGAATAGGAATCCATACCATGTCCATGGTCTATTTAGTAGTTTTTGTTTTGAAAACTATTTTATAGATTACTAACATATATGTATTCATCATTTTTTTGTTTCATGTGTAACTTTGTTTCATGTTTTTCCTTTGTATATATAGTCCATTTGTTGTTCCTTACAGTTATTGTATATTTTTTATTTATATCTAATGTGGATTAATATGATAATTGGGCATATTCTCTTCATTGTTCACATATAGACACTTATTGTTAGCTAGTATCCTCTGGCATATAAGGATACACGCTTTAGTTAATGTGGTTACCAGGATCAGGGCACCAGTTATAGTGTCTTATGATCCGAGCATGTTTAAAATTTCAAAAATTCTTATAGCATTGTGATCGTCATTAAAAAACACTCGGGATAAGATATTAACATTCCCAAATCATACACTCGGTGAAAATATACATTTCCCCGTAAAATGTATGTTCATCTCTATATTGTCCCGAGCAATGATTCTAAATCAAGCACCCGATATTAGTCTTAAAATATGCACACCAATTTATGGTTCATGACTCCTCATATAGTTCTCCATTCCTTCGTTGTACTAAATAGCTATTTCAGATAATATATTTCTTAATAATAATAACAATATTATTATTTGGTGAGTCCATGACCTAAGCCAAGAGTCCAAATTATATACCCAATATTGGTCATAAATTTACCATCACAATTTCAAGACCATATTGGCCTAGAAAACTTATTATACCGACATTATTAAAATTGGAAACATCTGAATTAAGGTTTTTATAATATTAATAATAATATTATTAATATTAATAATAACATTATTATTATTTTTTCATTATTATAATATATTGTAATGAATAGTGGTTAGAAGCACCCCTATTTCTGATCTATGCTCCCCTCTATTTTTTTCAATCCTGGTTCCTTCTTTAAATTAATAATAATAATTCAATAATTTTTATTATAATTTTTATATTATAATAAGAATAATACATAATAGATAAACAAGTGAAGGGAGAAGAATTCACACACAAGGGGGTCTCCCTTAGCTGGTTCCCCACACGTCACACACCCAGCATTATATTACAATTAAAAATATATTATTTGTAATTTTATTATTTGAAAATATATTATATTATAATGGGTACGCCCATTGATGCACCTCAATAATAACAGTCCCAAGCCAATGTGCTTCCCATTTTTCAAATGTCATTATTATCAATAATAATAATAATAATAATAATAATAATAATAACAAAATGGTCTTTTTAGGTCATGTGGAACCTTACCATCCTCACTGACACTGGATGCTATCATTACCTATGGCTGGATTCTGACCACACATTTCTCTGAAATAACAATCATTATATATCCCGAGGGATGCACTCAATCTAGATCTGATACCATTGACACATGAACCAAATATGGGTTCCATAATTCTCTACACACCCGCATTTCATCTCTAAAATTGAAATTTGAACTAATGACCACAATCCATTATTTCAATGAACAAACGAAAAATGCTCGGTATTCCTGTATTTTATCGAATTACTAGTAAATCGATTACTAATGATGAATGAAAAGAGGAGTGGGAGAAAGTCACTTAACACAACGATGATAATCAATATTGGTTGATGCAATTTTGAAAAATTATGTATAAGTGTATACTAATGTGTTATTGCATGGCATAACCAAAAAATAATTATCATAAAGAAATTTTTTTTTGAACATACTCAAGTGAATGAAATATAATCATTGAACAATAAAGGAATATATTAATAAATTCTCATACATTTAATGAAAAGAAAATAAAACAAAAATTAATTCTACCTACCTTGGATTTGGATTGATCATTACTGAATAACTTATCTACTTTTTATGAAGATGATGATCTCTTTATGTTTTCCATTTCACTCACAATTATCATCGATATTATCGTCATTTGTTCTCTGATCATGATTAACCAGTGAATAATTCTCTTCTAATTCACTTAGATCATGGAAGAGTTATGCAAATAACCCTTATAAAAAATAGAAGAGTGTATTTATAGTATATTTTTATTATTTTAGTTAATAAAATAAATAAAAATCTTATTTACTTATTAAAATTAAACCACCCACCCAAAATTGATTTCGTAACTAGAAGTCTAGCACCAAAAAACTGTAGCTCTCACTTTGGGTAATACAAATTTCATGGACTCAATAATTTTCTAATATTTCCATTACCAGAATCCATTCTATATCAATCACACATTTTATTGAAAACATATCATGTATGATAAAAATAAATAAAATTTATTTATATAATTATTTATGAGTTCATTGGGCCACATAATCTCACTTCATCATAGTACATCACTCCAAAAACTATTCCAAGGAATATTACAATGTCTCTCATGACAAAAAACAAGTGTATCTACATTATCCCTTCACTCAAGGATTTTTTTCATTGAAAATCACTAAATAAACGAAAAGGTGGGGATACATAGCTTGTATCTAGATATCCTTCTCAATAATGGTAAATAATTTAACCTTATTAGTAAGTAGGTAAAAATCACCATAATTACATGATGGACTAACAATATATATGGAATCCATAACACTGATTACAAGGACATATTTTCCCATTTTTCCTCCATTATCTCAAGAAGAAATAACAAGACAACTAGAACATTTTGCTCAAGATTCAACTATTGGCATGTGAGACCCTGAGATACTAACATAGTATCACTCCTCCATGTAGGAAACCACAAAAATTTCTTGTAATTTTATAAACACATATTTCATAAACTGGGATATACAACCAAAGGGGAACTGTGAAAATCATGCATCACCTCCTCGCATAGCATGAAAAAACCACCAGATTTCCCTAGAATAGGGTAACGTGGTTTCCACTATTAGGGAATCCATTTTCATAATATCCTAAGTATATCTTGTCACATAAAAACTCATAGTTTATGATTTCAAAATGAGCCTCCCTCATATGAAAGATAAGAATAGAGGTAACAACCATCAAGAAGAGGTATGTTTAACCATCTATATCTATATGGTTCATCAAAAAAGTGTTCAACCGATCTTCCATATTATTTTACAACAGTGGATGGAATAACTCACTATTAGAATATACTTTAATCGACATTCCATGGGTGGACCACAAGATAATTCCACCTAAAACAGTACAGGGGTTTCTGTAACTCCAAATTATGAGAGGACATGTCCTAAGAAGTGGACCTTCAAATCATGGACTTTCTCTATGAGAGATTTCGTATAGATCGATCTCCAAGATCATGTTAACAACCATCTTCCGGTGTCTCATGTGTTACTCCTCTAACATCAATGAAATGAGGGAACCATTGTTAAATTATACCATGAGTTGTTCTATTAATTGATATGGATTTAATTCATAGTTATTGATAAATGTGTTGGGGAATTGAACATGGAAAAGGGTATCACTATTAACTCTAGGTATTCACATCAGATATTTGAAGACACACTTGTTACATCATACTATTGATCATGGATCTATTGTTAACTTGTCAAAATGTAAAAATATGAGATCTACATCAACTATATCCACTAGGAAAAGACGTCATAAATTATCAAAGCTAGATACTCTTTTCAGATATTCACATGGTTTAGGTGACCCCAATCCACACTTGACCATAGTATCTCACAACTATATAGGGTCATCAGATATTCTAGTATATACATTGAGTCTTCTTTGATGCAAATAAAATCTGAAAGGAAACTCTTTATTGGGAGGTAAACATAGAAACAACATTAATATGGATTACCTTATACTCTTACACCAATGTAGAAAACTATAAGCTCATAGAATCCACTGCTCCAAGGGTAATACCATCCAATATGATAATAAAGTTTCTTTAAACTCCCATTAATGATTTCATCTTACCAAATCCATTGATTAGTCATTATGAATGGAGTAAAACTATATCTCAATAAATCAAATGAAAAACTACCCTCAATAATATAAATCATCTGTGTATAGATGGCAAACTACCATCCCATAATGTGAGAAAAAAGATTATGGTCCCACTACAATTATGTAATGATTTCATGTGAGTCTCTCTCTCTCCCTTTGTAGAGACAAGACAAATTTATAGATGAAATCGGTGATCATAGATCCATATTGCATGAAAATCTTGTAAAAATAATCTGGAAAAATTACCCCAATGGTATATATAGGTCTGAAATAGGGGAAACATATCAGAAAATATTTCTTATAAATATATTATATAATTCTAGATGGTATAGTGTAGTAAAAACTCATACCCTGAACCACACTCAAAGCCACTAAAAAATAATCTAACACCTACTAAATATATCAATTCCATTTCCATATAATCACTAGAAAAGAAAATCACTCTAACACCATATTACATGAACGAGACATTGATCATAAAAGTATAAGTAAATCATCTGCTGATCATCTATATGATCTCACTTCGTTGAAAATAAGTCACCCTCATTGTTTTGAATTACTTTTCAAGAATATTTCTTGGTGGGGAATGAAACCCCATTCTTTGATTTATATAGTCCAATAGAACGTCAATAAAAATGCCTCCACTAATTCCCTTCATCAACCATACAAAGTATCTCTTCTAGGACCGCCATTAGGAGGGGTCCAATCCAACATGGACATTAATATGATAGGAATGTACCAATACTCTACCACCAATGAAGGGGTTTCAGATCACTGCTAAGTCTAGGAAATTTCTAGCTCTATATGTTGAGAAGCACCCTCAGCATTTGTGAATCATCAATCAGTACCTCTGGATCCAACTATACTCTATGGAGAATACTACTAGCTAATATAACCATATAATTAGTTAGGGTCCACATAAGTTTGAAAATTGAGACCATGGAATATACTCAAACCTATGCTTTTAGCGGGTATAAATTTGTGTGTAACCTCCTAAATATCTATTTGATAGAACTAATGTATCAATAAAATTATATAAATAACATCATTTTACACAATTGGAGCTATTGGATACTCAACACATGGATGATCATATACCTCATCCATATGAGGATCAACACACTACTCAAGAAGTGGTATAACATCTTGGTTACTTCATAGAGAAAAGACCTAATTTGTGTGTCCTTGAATCGAGGTATCATCACCTAGATGATATTTGTCACAACAGAACATTGAAATCCTATTTTATTGTTATGACAGATTCATCTTGATAGATTTCCAAATGTAACACAATCATAGAGAATAAAGGGGGTTTGACTAAATAAGGATAGTTAATGGCATCAATCCAATATTATTCATATACAACTGATCCATTAAAATATTTATTTACAGTATGAGTTCACTAGAAAGTAGATAGATTATTATTGTATGGATATGTCGACCACCAAACCAACACTAGGAAAAATTTCGTAAAATATTACCATGAGAAATATTATCATTGTTTCCCTCTGTCCAAAAAAAATAATTAAATGAAAGAAATCCAATCATCATCTTCAGGTTAAAAAACTTTTATTAGGACTCTATCTGGATTCGACCCATTGGGAGAATCCTTTCTTGTTAAATACCAATCCATGACTACTCAATGTCTTCATCAAAAATCCAAGAGTTGGTGAAAAGAATTGGAACAAAATAAACAATATGGGATGAATTACGATAATGTACCTGTATACATGGACCAAAACATCTACATGAATAAGAACATATGAATAATAAAAATAGATAATAAAATATTAACGAAAAACCCATGAATGTAATGACCTCTAGAAAATAATAAATCATAAAACATAGCAATCCCAATTTAAAACCCAAAAAAACCTCACAACTAGAGAACATGTCCAAATACGCTATCAATTGGAAATGAAATGATAAGAGAGTCTGACTGTTGATCTCCATTCCTAATCATTTTACATGATTTACGCACCAATGTATCCCATTTTCATCTAAAATAACCACGAACATATCCATCATCTGTATTAGACATGGAAGATGAGGGAAAACACATACATTGGTGAATATAAACATAAACCATAGGACACCCTAAAAACTGGAGAGGGGGTAATAAAATACATGATATAAGTAGTCATGTCATTAAAATGATAGTATGTAGACCATTATATGATAAAACACTATAAAAAAGTCCTAAATATTATCAACAAGACACATAAATGTGATAGAATGTGGTTCTCATCCTCCACATTTGGACAAAGAATAATCAGTCTTCATATAACTCTAAAATGGATCCATCATCAATTCACATCACCTCATCTAACTGTTCAAAGGAGTCTTTAGGAGGTCTCATACCCTGGTAAGATAATGATTTTTTATCTCTATATATGTGAAATAAATATGGGGGACCCATTAATGTTTTAGACATGGGATTAATGCATCCTTAGATAGTGTATTTGTGATGACCCAGACCCCCCTTGGTCCCTTCCTTTGCCAAAATCCGGATTCTTAAGGGGTACGGATCGGTGCGACCGATCGGTGAGACCGATCGGTGAGACCGATCGGTGTGACCGATCGGTGCTACCGATCGGTGAGACCGATCAGTGAGACCCATCGGTGAGACCGATCGGTGCGACCGATCGGTGAGACCGATCGGTGTGACTGATCGGCGGAACCGGCCGACGTCACCCGGCCTTGCCAAGTTGTTCCAGTAACGCGCACAAAAGTTTAATTAAATACTGAATCGGCTCATGAGTCGGTTTAAACCACTCAGCACCTTTAATGATGAGTCAAGCCGTGTGGTCAACCCACGACTTCCACGTCTTACGCGGTTCGGCGTTTTTATCTCAACCGTTCCCGGCTCTTATAAATTAAGGGTTAGGACGTGGTTTCCCCCCTTCTTCGATCGTGGCTCTTCTAGTGCATCGGGACCGCCGCATCGTTATCCGTAAAGTTCTGCGCCCCCGACCTAAACGTCGATCATCTATCAACAGGTAGGGAATTTCTCTCGTCTCTCACTTTTTGTGTGTCATGTGGGGTGGCCGTTACTTTTATTCCTATGGAATTGGTTGAATCGAACCCTAATGAAGATAATAAACGAAGTTCTAAAGAAAGAAGGGGAAGGGGTTGTGATCGTTGTTTATGCTTAATCTTTTGATCATCCCTTTTTGTTGTACTGGTTTATGTTTTCTGAAAATTGAGGCTGTTGGTGGTCGTGTGTGTGCACTTGAATCCCCTCGTGATGTTTTAAATGGGTTGCTGAAATTGTGAACTCCTGTTGTGAAATTGGTTAATCACGTATATCCGGCTGAATAAGATGAAAGCACCAGGATCAACCCTTCTGTGATAACTCCCGGTTAGAACACACGGAAATTTGAAATCATTGAGTGTGTTAAATTTTTTAAATCTGAAAATCCCTTACTTGTGGTGGTAGTGGTTGTTGGTTGTTTTCCCTTCGGTCCGTTTGCTGGAAATGTGGGAGGGGATGGGATCCCCTGTTTTTTTTATACTCTCGGTGGCTGTGTAAATTTGGGGGATGGGATCTCCTGTTGGTATGGTTTCAGTGGTTGTGAGTTTTTATCACAAATTGGGAAGAGATCCTCTGTTGGCAGAACCGGGTGTGAGTGTTTTGGTTGATCCTTGCTTTTGACGCTTTCCTTGGTTATGCTTATGGTAGTTGCCTAGTAGTGCTTAAAATTAATTGAACATTTTGACTGAACGTGAAACAAGAATAGGACAAATGGTTTTGTGGGCAAGGGTTGTGAATTGTGACTCGGACTCAGTGGTGTTGTGTTCTGTAGGTTGGCTAGGAAAACCTAAGTTTTGGGTGAGTGTTTGTTACCTATATCTATACTTTTAGCTTTGTGTTTCTTATTCGCGCCCCACCCAAGTTGAGAACTTAGTGCCGAACACCCCCATTTATGGGGGAAGGGTGTTTTTCCCAACACTATACTTAGTGGCTGGTTATTAGTTCCTTTTCTGCTCCCTTTCCCGGATAGCCCAAGTACCTTCGGGCAGGCTGTGATGGCCTGAAGTCCATTATTAGCCCAAGAACCATCGGGCAGGGTGTTGTGGTGGTTGGACAGGTGTGTGCGGCAGGTGGTTTCCCAAGTGTCTTCGGGATGAGGCCCAGGTGTCTTCGGGCGTGGCAGTGGATCCTTTAGCCCAGGTGTCTTCGGGCGTAGCGGTGGTTGTTCTGGCCTAGGTGTTTGCAGGCATGGTTACATGTGATAGTTGTGGCCCAGGTGTGTGCGGGCGGGATACGGCAGTGGGACTGCGTGTGGTTGTGACCCAGGTGTGTGCGGGCGGGATTCGGCAGTGGGACTGCGTGTGGTTGTGGCCCAGGTGTGTGTGGGAGGGTGTGGCAGTGGGACTGCGGTGAGAATGGCGGGATTGGTCCGATGCGTAGGATGTCTCAATAACTAATGGGAAAGTGGCGCGGGGTACCCAAACATCGATGTGCTCTTATATATATAGTACTTGACTTGCGTTATTTGGGGAGCGAGCCTTGGTGAGGCCTGGGATGGATAGTTGCCTTGTTAGTTTCTGGTTCTTCTCTTTTCTCACGGTACTTTAGTACGTTCCCCCACTTGTGCACGAGAATCTTGGTTTTCCCTACTGAGTGTACTTGTATGCTCACCCTACGTACATAAAACTGCTTTCAGGTTTCCAGGAGGACTTCGGGGATCACACAGGACCTTACTAGCTCGGACTTTTGGGGCAGTTGCAGTTGTTGTTTTTCTTTTTGGTACTTACCTTGTAGTCACCTTTTTGCACTTTGTGGCTTTTACTTTTGAAACATGCATGTGGGAATGGTTTACTTTTGGATTTACTTTTCTTTCTACCTTGGTGTCGTTGGGTTTTCTTCTCCTTATCTCTTGATCCTATAAAATAAAAAGGGTAATGCCTTCCATTTGCGAGATTTTTCTATACCCTTGGTGCTAGTCGCCACTCCGGGACCTATTGAAGGCGGGTTTTGGGGGTCATTATCTCTCCTTCAACTTAAAGAAGGAAGGGCCTGACAATCTGCTGACCCTTCCCTCCTTTTGGTGAAGGCGGGTCGTGACAGAATGGTATCAGTGGCGGAGGTTGAGAGATAGGACGGAGTCTGGAGTTAGGCACAGTGAGGATTGCATGGGATGGTAAGGCAACGGTTTTGGGTGACCTCGGAGCGTGAATTAGGCCAGGGAAGACCGGCTAGGACACGGGATTTTAGGGCCCCCCGTGATCCGATGCAAGGACTCTGGGCCTACCGAACGACCAAGTGAGGCCACACTGATTGCGGGTTAGAGACCCTAGGAAAGGTACATGCATCATAATGACTTGTGTTCTTGTGTTCTGGGATGTTTTGGGAATTATGAATAAACTAAATCTTAATAAGTTTTAAGAACGATTTTCTTTGCACTACTGGGCTTAGGCATTCCTTGTTTACCTTGCAGCTATGGCGCCTGGAAGGAAACCACGTGTGGTACAGGCGATCGAGACTCCTGAGACTACTTTGACCAATCGGCAGAGAGCTGATCAAGGGGAAGAGGACGACCAGTGGAAAAAGAATCTTCGAGCCTTCCAGCGACAAGCCCTCGAGAAGTATGAGGGAAGCACCTCCGATATGAAGACGGAAGGCTGGCTAGGGGAGCTAGTCATAGCCTTCGGCCTGATTCGGGCCCCGACTGAGTACTGGGTTCCTCTGGCTGTTAGCCAGATGCGAGGAGCGGCACGTCAGTGGTGGATGCTTCACCTGGGGAGTAGGAAAGAGTCTGAGGTTTCCTGGGAGGATTTCGAGAAGGAGTTCCGGGCAGAGTTTCTCTCCTCGACAATGAAGGCGGAGAAGAGGCAGGAGCTACCCTCCCTCCAGCAGGGGAGCATGTCCGTGAGGGAACTTGGAATCAAGTTCAAGGACCTCCTGCGTTTTTCTCCGGACCTCTTTCCCGATGAGGAGTCTCGGGCAAGACGTTTGGAGGAGTCGCTCCGACCCTCCCTTCAGTATGCTGTTACCCCCTTTACCCTTCCAACATACATAGAGGTTCAGAATAAGGCCGATGTGGTGGAAAGGATGCACGCTCTGGGCGGAGTGTCACGAGAAGAGATCCAGCTGGGACCATCGAATGGGAAAGCCGTCAGCGCCAGGCCTCCAGCATCGGGACCCTCCAGGTTCCGACCCACAGGGAGCAGGCCGCAGCAGTTTCAGTTTCGATCCCCTGGCCCACGTTCTTTTCTTTCAGGCTCGGGACCACTGTTCTTCATCTGCGGGAGCCCTAGACATCTCCGGAGTCAGTGCCCCGATCGGGTGCAGTACAGCAGTGGCAGTCATCCCCAGCATCCGCCGCAGCAGCAGTTTCCAGCCAGACCCTTCCGGCAGCAGCAGCAGGGACAGCGAGCTCCCGCTCCTCCGCAGGCAGACATAGGAGGGGGAGGCCGACCTCAGGGCGCTCCCTAGGGACCTCGACAAGGGCGTGGTTGGGGAGGTGGCCGACAACCGAGGGGCAGGGGAGTTGGGCGTGGACAGTTACACGCCGCAGAAGCAACAGTTCCAGCAGGGCCATAGGTTGTTCGAGGTACGATCAGTGTGTATAGCACTCTTGCTTATGATTTGTTCGATACCGGAGCTTCGCACTGCTTTGTTGCACCCAGTCTAGCCCGCGCCTTGGGTCTAGATGCCGAGAGACTTCCAGTGCCCCTGGTGTTGAGCACACCAGTTGGAGGTCAGACCGACTTGCTGTTCGTTTGTCGGGGATGTAGACTGATGTTAGGACCACATCAGTCGGTTAGGGATCTCCTTCGGCTACAGATTCAGTCGTACGATGTCATCCTCGTCATCGACTGCCTATATTCTGTGCGCACCGTCATCGACTGTTTCCAAAGAAGGGTGGTGTTCTCCGGTTTGGACGGCCAGCGTGTTACATTCACCGGCGAGCGGAGCTGTCCGAAGGGAAACAGGAGGGAGGAACCTCTCCTCTCCTTGTTGACCGAACTGATGATAGAATCAGTAGATGCGGAAACAGTGGAAGTACCAGAGATCGTTCGTGAATTTATGGACGTCTTTTCTGAGGAGGTGACGACTCTACCCCCTCAACGTGATATCGATTTCGGGATAGACCTGCAGCCCCGCTCTCGACCAATCTCGATGGCTCCTTACCGGATGGAACCATCGGAGCTACGAGAGTTGCGGATACAGATTGACGATCTGATGAGGAGGGGTTTTGTTCGTCCAAGTGCGTCACCGTGGGGTGCCCCAGTCTTGTTCGCAAAGAAGGCAGATGGTGGCCTCAAGTTGTGCATCGATTACAGGAGGCTGAATCAGGTAACGAACAAGAATCACTACCCTCATCCGAGGATAGATGATCTTTTTGACCAGCTGAAGGGGGAAGGATGGTTCTCGAAGATCGACCTGCAATATGGATACCACCAGCTGAGGGTAAAGGATAGCAACGTCCCGAAGACGGCGTTCAGGTGCAGGTATGGGCACTTCGAGTTCGTGGTCATGCCCTTTGGTGTTACGAACGCCCCGGCCGTGTTCATGGGGATTATGAACTCCATCTTTCGGGAGTATCTGGATCGGTTTGTGGTGGTATTCATCGATGATATCCTGATCTATTCAAGGTCAGAAAAGGACCATGCAGAGCACCTGAGGACAGTTTTGGAAGTCCTCCAACAGCACCAGCTCTACGGGAAGTTGTCAAAGTGCAAGTTCTGGACACGAGAAGTGCACTTCCTCGGGCATGTAGTGTCTGAGCGGGGGGGGGGGGGGTAGCGGTCGACCCATCAATGGTTGAGGCAGTTGTTTCTTGGGCAGCACCCAAGAATGTGGCGGACGTCCGGAGCTTCCTCGGACTGGCAGGTTACTACCGGAGATTTGTACCCAACTTCTCCCGAGTAGCAGCCCCTTTAACGGCTTTGACCAAGAAGGACAAGGTTTTCGTGTGGAGCGAGCAATGTGAGTCGTCCTTCAGCTACCTAAAAGAAAAGCTGGTTAGTGCCCTAGTGTTGAGATTACCAGAAGAAGTGATGGCCTATGAGGTATTTTGTGATGCTTCAGGACAGGGTCTGGGATGCGTGTTGATGCAGCAACAAGGGGTGATCTCTTACGGGTCCAGGCAGTTACGCCCCCATGAGCGTAACTACGCCACCCATGACCTGGAGCTTGCAGCGGTCGTTTTTGCGCTAAAGTTATGGTGGAACTACCTCATCGGGGAATGCTTTGTGGTCTTCACAGATCAAAAAAGCTTAAAGTGCATCTTCTCCCAGCGGGACTTGAACTTGCGACAACGGAGATGGGTGGAGTTCCTCCAGGACTACGACTTTGAAATCTCTTATACTGAGGGAAAGGGCAATGTGGTGGCCGATGTGTAACACCCCGAGCTTCCACGATACGCTTCTCATTCAATAATACAATAGCTTGCATTGTACGCAACTTCGAGTTCTAAAACATCGCGACAAATCAAAGTAGCCGTTATGAATAGTAATAACCACTTTTTAAAATTATATAAATTTTATATTTCAAAATGGACTTCATTTTTGTATTCCTAATATTGAAATTAGCCTATGTTGAATTTTTTGTAATTTTCTAAGAACTTCAAAATTTTTATGAATAGTGAAAAATACTTAAAACAACTTTTTTAATCAAAATAATTCATAGTGATAAATTATACTATTGAGGGGTTTTAGAGTATAATTAGAATATATTTTTACCATTTTATCCAATGGTGGTCATTAGAATTAATTTAACATTGAAATTGGACATAAACAATTGTCAATCTTTTGATATAAATTGTTTCTTAAAAACACGCTATTTGTTGTGACAGCGGGAATTAATTATAAAATTAATTAATGCAACTAATATGTTTGGAATTTTTTAAAATAGACATCATTTTTGAATTCGGAATATCAATTATAGCTTAGGGTGAAATTTTGGTCTTATTCTGAAAAACTTCAATTTTTGATGAATAGTGAAAGCACTAAGTGGTAGTTAAATAACTGATTTTTCGTTTAAAGGAAATATTACCACTTCTGTGATTTGATTTTCAAAAATCCGACATACATGGTTGTCATTAAGAAGTAAAATGTGGTTCAATGAGATTATAATAATTTTTTGGTGAATAGTAACTTATTAAGTTCTTAATCGCGATTAGTGGTAATTAGGGTAGTTTAAGGTATAAATAATACTTTAATAATATGAAATGACCTAGACACATGTCCCAACCTCATTGGTTGAGTCATGGCCGACCAAGACAAGCCATGGCCTAACTTGGGGACCCCATGGATCCACTTTTGTTGGGAAATAACATAAATTACTTTTTATTTAATGTTAAAGTGAAAATGACACTAACATAAATTGTTTTACTAAAACAATTTTTAAGTGGGGTTATACAAGTCCAAATTTTGATTATAAATAGTCATTGGAAAGCTAAAAAGATTTCCTACATCATAGTATTTTTTTATAATTTTTAGACATTAAATAAATTAAATTATTTATGACATCATTATGATGCAGCGATGACCTCATTATTTAACGATTTTAATAAAATGAATAGATAATGTAAAATCCAAGGCTTACACTTGTCCAAAGCCAATTGGATGAGGAGATTTCGAAACCTTATCACCTTAGCCTCGAATTATATAAGTGTGGTGTTGTACATCTCGAACCTCTCGTTGTTTGATTTTCATGATCACAATCACTTTCATTTTTATCTAACATTGTGTTTTAAGTGTTTGTGTTGATAGGCATTTGATTGCCAAGAAGTTGACCAAGGAAGAGGCAGAAATGGACTGAAATTCAGTCCACCGGCCGACCGGTGGCTTCACCACCGGCCAGCCGGTGGCACCCAGACTCAAGGGGTAGCTACTGCCTCCCCACCGGTCGACCGGTGGCTCTGCCACCGGTCGACCTGTGGCATCCAGCCCAAATAGTGCAATCTACTGTCTTTCCACCGGCCAGCCGGTGGCTCCTCACCGGTCGACCGGTGGAGCCTGGATCAAGACTCTTCTTCTCTACCAAGGCACCGGCCAGCCGGTGGAGATGTACCGGTCGACCGGTGGCCCCTGGACCAGACTTCTCCTCCACTGCCAAGGCACCGGCCAGCCGGTGGAGCTGTACCGGCCAGCCGGTAGCACTGGTCAAACTAGCCGTTGGCTTTGACCAGTCAACTCCAAAAGCCTCCCAACGGCTCCGAGGCCTTTTCCAACGGCTCCAAAGCCCTCCAACGGATACTTGAAGGTTCCTAGCCTATAAATAAAGGCCTAGGAAGCCCCGGAACAACATACAAGCCACCGGACACATTTTTACATCTTTGGCGAAGCTCCGACGGATTGTTCCAAGGGAACCCAAAGTGCTCCAACAACTTCCACATCCAAGAGCACCTCCATAGAAGCTTGGAAGCGGCCCTCAAACATCATCAATCAATCAAAGGCGCCCAAGGCTTCTCCATTACGGGTTTTATTGTTTATCCCTTTTTGAGCTTTAAAATTGGGTTTGTGCCTACAAACCCCAACTCTTTTCTCATCTCCCCTTCTTTGGGTTCTCACACCACCACTAAGGTGTGAAGAGGTTTTCTCAAGCTTTTCCTTTAAAAGGCTTGTGTCTCGGTGAGCTAGTCTTCACCCGTAAAAAGACTAGTGGGTTCTTGCTAAACCATTAAAAGCAAGTGGGTTCTTGCTAAACCAATAAAAGCAAGCTGTAATAGGTCCTAGTGCTACCTTAAATCCTAGTGGGTTTCTTGCTAAAACCATTGAAAAGCAAGCGGTAGGAATCTCTCAACGGTTGAGTTGGGAGCGGAGACGTAGGCCGGGTTTTGGCCGAACTCCGTTATCAAGTTCTTGTGTGATTGCCTCTTTTATTTTCCGCTGCATTTATAATTTGATTTTAATTTGTTAATCTTTTTTAAAAAGGCAATTCACCCCCCTCTTGCCATCTTTTCCCTCGGGATTCTTCCGACCCATCAATTGGTATCAAAGGGGTAATTTGAGTAATACCTTAACCGGTTTCAAATTAAAGATCCTTTTTTGATGGCTTCTACCGCTTCTTCTTCTCAATCCCCCGAAGGTCATTCTTTGAGTCGTGCTCCATTTTTTGATGGAACCGACTATTCTTTTTGGAAAACCCGCATGACCACATTTCTTAAAAGTATTGGTTATCCTATTTTTAAAATTGTCATGCATGGTTATACTTTTTCTAGTAAAAATGAATCTCAATGGACCCCCGTAGACATTGCACATTTCGAGCTTGATGGCAAAGCCATGAATGCTCTCCATTGCGGGTTAGATAGAAATGTTTTTGATTGTATTTCTTCTTGCACATCTTCACATGATATTTGGAAATGTCTAGAACTAACCCATGAAGGTACTAGCATGGCTCAAAAGCAAGAACCCGCTCAAAAGCAAGAACCCGCTCAAGAGCAAGAACCCGACGAAAAGATCAAGCCCGTTTCCCCACCTCACAAGAAAAGGGCCAAGAAGAAGAAGAAGAAGGCTTTTAAGAAAACTTGGAGTGATAGCTCCTCCTTCTCTTCTTTCTCCTCGAGCGACAATGGTAATAATTGCCTAATGGCAAAACATGAGGTATCTTCCTCCTCTTCATCCTCCTCCTCCTCTTGTTCTTCAAATTCCAATTCTTTGAATCATTTGTCTTATGAAGAACTCTCATATGCTAGAGACCAATTAGAAAATGGGTTTCATGAACTCTCTTCAAAATTCGTTGCTTTAAAAAAGTCTTTCAAAAAACTTTCCTCCGAAAAAGACCAACTTCTCAAAGAGAAGGAGGAACTCACCCTTAAAATCCAAAATTTTCCAAATGTTGATTCTATGGAATCAACCATAAAAGACCTTAGGGAGACCCTAGCCAAGATCACCCAAGGGGAACAAAATTTGAACAATCTCCTAGGTTCCCAACGAATATCTAGAACCACCAATGGACTTGGCTACACCAACCAAGCTTCCTCCTCCCATGCTCCCACTGTTTTTGTAAGGGGGAGCTCTAGTTTTAAATTTTGTAACTATTGTAAAAAACCTGGGCACATGATATATGAATGTAATTGTAAAAATGCCCGGTACGGTCAACCCAAATCTTTTTACTTTTCGGACGAATTCTATAGGAGAAGACCCGCTATGAGACAAGTGTGGATTGAAAAATCCCTTCTTGCGAGTCTCTCCGGGACAAAATTTATTTCCTCTCCCCGGTGATTTATTGTTTTTATTTAGGGGGAGTTAGGTTTGTTTAAGAATTTTTGTTTTATTCAAACTTTCAATTTCAACTTTTGGTTTCAAATTTCAATTTTTCAATTGGTTTTTGATTCAAAACTCTCAATTCAAACTGTTATTCAATTTTTGTTTCAAATCATTCAATTTCCAAAATTTCAATTGATTTTCAAATCTCATCCCTTGTTTTTCAAAATTTCCCTCAATCAAGTTTTATGCCCCACGCTATTTTGATAATCACAAAGGGGGAGAATTTTCTTGATTGATTGGGGGAGAATGGGAGAATCCTTTTTCATCATGCTTTGCATTTCCTTTTAATTTAATTTTTACTTTAATTGTTTTGGTGATTGTGATCATCAAAATAGGGGGAGATTGTTGTACATCTCGAACCTCTCGTTGTTTGATTTTCATGATCACAATCACTTTCATTTTTATCTAACATTGTGTTTTAAGTGTTTGTGTTGATAGGCATTTGATTGCCAAGAAGTTGACCAAGGAAGAGGCAGAAATGGACTGAAATTCAGTCCACCGGCCGACCGGTGGCTTCACCACCGGCCAGCCGGTGGCACCCAGACTCAAGGGGTAGCTACTGCCTCCCCACCGGTCGACCGGTGGCTCTGCCACCGGTCGACCTGTGGCATCCAGCCCAAATAGTGCAATCTACTGTCTTTCCACCGGCCAGCCGGTGGCTCCTCACCGGTCGACCGGTGGAGCCTGGATCAAGACTCTTCTTCTCTACCAAGGCACCGGCCAGCCGGTGGAGATGTACCGGTCGACCGGTGGCCCCTGGACCAGACTTCTCCTCCACTGCCAAGGCACCGGCCAGCCGGTGGAGCTGTACCGGCCAGCCGGTAGCACTGGTCAAACTAGCCGTTGGCTTTGACCAGTCAACTCCAAAAGCCTCCCAACGGCTCCGAGGCCTTTTCCAACGGCTCCAAAGCCCTCCAACGGATACTTGAAGGTTCCTAGCCTATAAATAAAGGCCTAGGAAGCCCCGGAACAACATACAAGCCACCGGACACATTTTTACATCTTTGGCGAAGCTCCGACGGATTGTTCCAAGGGAACCCAAAGTGCTCCAACAACTTCCACATCCAAGAGCACCTCCATAGAAGCTTGGAAGCGGCCCTCAAACATCATCAATCAATCAAAGGCGCCCAAGGCTTCTCCATTACGGGTTTTATTGTTTATCCCTTTTTGAGCTTTAAAATTGGGTTTGTGCCTACAAACCCCAACTCTTTTCTCATCTCCCCTTCTTTGGGTTCTCACACCACCACTAAGGTGTGAAGAGGTTTTCTCAAGCTTTTCCTTTAAAAGGCTTGTGTCTCGGTGAGCTAGTCTTCACCCGTAAAAAGACTAGTGGGTTCTTGCTAAACCATTAAAAGCAAGTGGGTTCTTGCTAAACCAATAAAAGCAAGCTGTAATAGGTCCTAGTGCTACCTTAAAGCCTAGTGGGTTTCTTGCTAAAACCATTGAAAAGCAAGCGGTAGGAATCTCTCAACGGTTGAGTTGGGAGCGGAGACGTAGGCCGGGTTTTGGCCGAACTCCGTTATCAAGTTCTTGTGTGATTGCCTCTTTTATTTTCCGCTGCACTTTGATATTTGACTTTTAATTTGTTAATTTTTTTTTAAAAGGCAATTCACCCCCCTCTTGCCATCACCTCCGACCCAACATGTGGGACCTTTAGAATCCGAAAAGCATTTTGAAATAATGTAACATTTCAATCTTTCCAAAAGTGCCCCTCCTCTCCACTTATAAAAGGCCCCCACCTCTTCCACCTTATTCACACCATCAAGCCATTTGGCTCGGCCAACCTCTGCCCAAATACTCTCCCAACATTCCTCCCTTACTCCTAGAAACCTCACTTTGGGCAGAACGCTTCCCAAGGAAGCCTTTAGCTCAAATCAAAAAGAGTTACCCGATTTTGAGGTAATGTCTTTTCTAATGTTGTTTTGTTTTATTTTTCTTCTCCAACCCCCTAAACTCTTTTTATTCATTTCTTTTGTAACAACACCAGTATCCTCAATATACTAGGATGTTGTTATAAGATGGATTCGAGCTACACTTACACACACCTACATCTAATGGTTAAAGAACATACGGTTTCTGTGGATGGCGAATTTCTGCCTCACGAAACGATGATTGTTCAACACTCATATAACACCTTCAAAGGTGGCCATTAAGATGTCACTATATTTATATATGATTTATAATTTGTTTATGTTTTACTTATGCTTCTGTATTTCTCATTTATGTCATACTTTATGATTTCCATTATGGGTAAAACGCGATAATTTCATTTTAGGAAGTGCGGACTACCGCCCCCTCAAAGTGATTTGAATCGTTAATGCCATATGTGGGATGTATAAAGGATGTAGTAAATGGTATTATACACTATATTATACTGGAATTATATTATAAATTTATATCATTATGATTTAGTTTCTTTAAATATGAAATTGAAATGAAAGTAGCGTTCATGCGTACGTACGGCTTACCGTCTCCATGAACGGTGCATTTCATTTCTTACCTCTAAATGTTATGTAATATTATAAATGAATGTATATACTGGATATATAAGATATATATGACATCTAAATCATGAATATAATTCTGGATATAATGGATATCTCACCACATAAACAACTTGTAATTATAAGAAGCTTGTTGTTGACTCAAGTACCAAAGATCGACAAGACGACCGTTATTAACTTAAATAATTACATAATGTTCATAACATTGTAATAAGTAATATAAAAAGGATAATGAAATTGAAAATGGTTCTTAATAAGGTAGATATTAACTCTAGTTTATTATTCAGGAGGTTAAAGAACGGTTGAGTCAAGTCGGGCACAAGGTAAGGGAATTTCTTAACCCAATTTCCAATCTCTGGGTTAATCTCCTACTTTCAAATTATGTCATTATGTTATTATGTCATATCTTTTATTTGTACTTTCTTTATGTGTATCTATAGTGAATACACCTAATAGATCTATTTTATTTGTAAGGGAACTTCTTAACCCAATTTCTATTCTTTGGGTTAATCTCCTATTTTCAAATTATGTCATGATATTATTATGTCCTATTTTTTTATTTTTACTTCATTTATGTGTACCTATAGTGAATACACATAATAGATTTATTTTATTTTAAAAACTATCTTTTTAAGGACTTCATCTCAATCACCATCCATTGAGACATATTTTGTTTTATACACTAATTTCTTTTATACGGTGTATAAACCCCTTTGACTTTTACGTTTATTCAAAAGGAATCTTTTTTTATACGAAGCGTTTTGCTAAACGACAAAAGGGAATGTTTTTATTTCCGTACTTATGCGGCGACAACGACTTCTCCACCGCCGTGACCATTATTTGAGTTTCGGCTTCCTCTACAAGCCATCATTTTTTTTAATGAAAAATAAATACAAAGTTTTAACTTTCTTTTATTTTTGTATTGAAAATGGTTTTGAAAGCATTTCTATTATAACAATGTGTTGTATTGATATATTGTGATTGAAATGTGGAAATGTTATGTTTCCTTTATGCATGTTTTATGTGATACGATTATGTTATGGTTTATGATATGTTTAAACCTATTCATGTGAGGAATGTATTGGACTTAATAAGTGACGGGTGGAGCCCGCTATAGCTCCTCGATGCATCGGTAGGTCTCAGGAGACAACTAGACGTGGAATTGGCCGAGGCCCTTTCCCAATTTGATTTATGGTTTTGGCCGAGGCCTTAATCATTTTAGATGTCTTAGCCGAGGCCTTGACAAAATGTTTCAGAATGTCCGGCATTATACATTCCCTCATTATGAAAGTGGTTATTGATATTGCATGTGATTATTCGACCAGTAGAATATCCATGTGAAGAAGTAAATGGCATTATCTCATTTTACTTTTGACATATTATGTTGAAGTTCATGTTTAAAAGGCTTTTGTTTTAGTTATACATTGCCTTAAATGCTAATGTTTATTTATGAAAGCTTCCGCAATATTGTTATCCTTACTGAGCATCTGAGCTCACCCCTTTCAATGTTTTAATGTTTTCCAGGATTTGAAGAAGTATATTATGAATGACCTGCAGGGATAGTCTGAGGGGATATGAAGACAATATGTTGTTGTAGTTTTTCACTTTATGATGTAATGTAACGTTTACAAATGTATCTAGTGTTTCCAAGGCTACTAAACTAATCGGTCTTTCGAGACTTGATCTTTTGTGATCATGCCAATGTTACGAAGTAATGCACCGACTCTGGGTAGCTGGGGTCGGGGCGTTACAGTTGGTATCAGAGGCAGTTTAGTACTAACCTTGGAAGCTAGATGTAGATAAACTCTGATTAGAACGCATAGCCCAAAGATAGGCTTCGAGGATTAGTATAGAAGAACTTCCTAGAATTTTGGTATTATAGAGATGATATGAGTTTTCCGAGCAATACATCCCTGTCTGGATACGAGCAGGTAGAGGCGGCTCTGGCACAGATGTACCTAGGGGTAAAACCCGAAAACACCGCTTTGAGCTAGACTCGAACGGGAACTGGTGCACGACAACGGGCCTTGTTGCACTCTTGGTTACGACACTCCCGGGGGATACGCTTAGGATAATTCTCATTTTATTTACAAACCACTATCAAGGGTTATGAGTATATACTTCCTCAAAGAAAACATTTCTTTTTATGATTATGGATTATATCCATAAATAGTTCAATTTATGTTAAGTATTTTACAAGTATGGAATTATGTGTTTTGATTCATAAACTAATCTAGTTTATGCCATTGTTTAGAAATGGCGCCTAGTAGAAGGAATGTAAACTGTATCAATGCACGAACTCCGTGTAGGGATTTCCCTCCTGATCAAGATAATTATTGTGGATCTGGAGATACAACTGGTGCTGATCAACTTATTACCATACTGGGACAACTCACTCAGGTTATGAATAATAACCTTACTCGTATGGAGCACCCTGATCCGCAACGTGGAGGATCAATGCTAGATCGTTTCATGAGGCAACAACCACCAACCTTCAATGGGAGTACAAATCCTATAGTAGCTGAGCAATGGATAAATTCCTTAGAGAAAATATTCCATGCCTTGGGGAGTAGTGAAAGGGAGGAGGTTGTCATGGCAGTTTACCGCCTCACTGGAGATGCCGATCAGTGGTGGTCGCTGATTCAAAACACAAAGGAAGATGATGACATATCGAATATGGAATGGAGGGAGTTCAAAGAGCTTTTCTTAGAAAAATACTTTCCTCGTGACCATCGAGCAGATATGGAAAGGCAATTTCTGAGTCTGAGGCAGAAGGAGGATGAGAATGTCGCAAAGTATGAGGCTAACTTTACAAGGTTAGCAAGGTATGCTGCATATTACATACGTAACCCAAGGAGTAAGATTGATCGTTTCTTTGATGGGTTAAAACCATTTCTCCGTCGAGCTTTGGTATCACAATCCTTCTCATCATACGAAGATATTGTCTCGTGTGCTATCAAGACAGAAAAGGAATTCTCTAAGTCTTATGACAACAAAGTAAAGCAAGAGAAGAAGAGAACGGTGGAACAAGAGACAGATAAAGGGAAAAAGGGAAAGAAGGATTTTCCATTATGTGATAATTGTGGGAAGAATCACCCTGGTACTTGCCTAAAAGGAATGGGAGTCTGTTATAAATGTGGAGAAAAAGGTCACCAGGCACGTGATTGCAAGGGAAAGAAAGAGGCTGTCAAAGTTGAATGCTACAATTGTAGAGAAATGGGTCATTATGCAAATGAATGTCCTAAGCGTCAAGGAAACTTACCTCAGAAAAGGACAAGGGATCAAGGACAATCTTATGCTATTACTATAGTTGAAGCAGAATAACTAATGTATTGGTGCTTTTGGACTCAAGGATTATATTCTGGTTATAAGAATAATGTAATATATATATATATGGATTGTACTGCATTACTTTTTGATTTCAGTAAGGTTTTAATATGATTAAGGTAATCATATTTTTGGTATGTGACAATAAGAGAAACATTTCTTTGTTTGGGGAATCTGATGTTACAATTGATTTTGGAATTAAGAGACCTTTTAGAGAAAGTTTGGACAGAGGTATTTTGGATAACTATAAATGTTGGGATGGATTAAGTTGAACTTTGAATAGTATTGTTTAAGGTTAAAACTTTTCTGAAGATTATTTCTGGAATACTATAATACTATATTTTTAGAAAAAGGACAACCTGCAGGGTGGGGAATAACCCGTCGCGTCGGACACAGCTGCAGGAATCGAACCCACAACCATAGTGCGACAAGCCTTTATTTCCTACCACTAGCCTACAGGAATTCCCTGGTTATTACAATATAATTTTACTAATCTAAATGGTATGTGTTAACATTTGGAACCTTATACAATTAGGATAATAATAATATTTTTGAGTTCTATTATCTTTTTGAGTGAAAGATGAGTTGAAGGTTGAAACACTAATTGTCAAGCATAAATATATATATACCTATCTCTTATTCAGTGAATAAATTAATTCTTAAACTTTAGTAAAGGGATATTAAAACAAAAAATGTGTTATCCTAATACCTTATGTCTTGTTGAACTGATGATATTTTAAATCAACATAGATTGAAGGCTTTGAGGCCCTCAATTTGACAGTTGATTGTGATTGATGACCTCAATCACTCCCTACAAATATTTACGTTTTTCCTCCATTTATATGTCTTTAATTGCCACCAATGTTCTCCTTATCGAGATCATAATTTGGTGGTGACTTTCTTATTTCCATTTTCCCTCTTATTAAGGCTAAATTTTATTAACCTTATTTCCGATGTGGGTTTTCCACAAAGGTATTTTCTATTTTCAACCTATTATTTTTAAAGAAAAATATCAAATTGCGAGGACGCAATTTATTGAAGGAGGGGAGAATGTAACACCCCGAGCTTCCACGATACGCTTCTCATTCAATAATACAATAGCTTGCATTGTACGCAACTTCGAGTTCTAAAACATCACGACAAATCAAAGTAGCCGTTATGAATAGTAATAACCACTTTTTAAAATTATATAAATTTTATATTTCAAAATGGACTTCATTTTTGTATTCCTAATATTGAAATTAGCCTATGTTGAATTTTTTGTAATTTTCTAAGAACTTCAAAATTTTTATGAATAGTGAAAAATACTTAAAACAACTTTTTTAATCAAAATAATTCATAGTGATAAATTATACTATTGAGGGGTTTTAGAGGATAATTAGAATATATTTTTACCATTTTATCCAATGGTGGTCATTAGAATTAATTTAACATTGAAATTGGACATAAACAATTGTCAATCTTTTGATATAAATTGTTTCTTAAAAACACGCTATTTGTTGTGACAGCGGGAATTAATTATAAAATTAATTAATGCAACTAATATGTTTGGAATTTTTTAAAATAGACATCATTTTTGAATTCGGAATATCAATTATAGCTTAGGGTGAAATTTTGGTCTTATTCTGAAAAACTTCAATTTTTGATGAATAGTGAAAGCACTAAGTGGTAGTTAAATAACTGATTTTTCGTTTAAAGGAAATATTACCACTTCTGTGATTTGATTTTCAAAAATCCGACATACATGGTTGTCATTAAGAAGTAAAATGTGGTTCAATGAGATTATAATAATTTTTTGGTGAATAGTAACTTATTAAGTTCTTAATCGCGATTAGTGGTAATTAGGGTAGTTTAAGGTATAAATAATACTTTAATAATATGAAATGACCTAGACACATGTCCCAACCTCATTGGTTGAGTCATGGCCGACCAAGACAAGCCATGGCCTAACTTGGGGACCCCATGGATCCACTTTTGTTGGGAAATAACATAAATTACTTTTTATTTAATGTTAAAGTGAAAATGACACTAACATAAATTGTTTTACTAAAACAATTTTTAAGTGGGGTTATACAAGTCCAAATTTTGATTATAAATAGTCATTGGAAAGCTAAAAAGATTTCCTACATCATAGTATTTTTTTTTAATTTTTAGACATTAAATAAATTAAATTATTTATGACATCATTATGATGCAGCGATGACCTCATTATTTAACGATTTTAATAAAATGAATAGATAATGTAAAATCCAAGGCTTACACTTGTCCAAAGCCAATTGGATGAGGAGATTTCGAAACCTTATCACCTTAGCCTCGAATTATATAAGTGTGGGACCTTTAGAATCCGAAAAGCATTTTGAAATAATGTAACATTTCAATCTTTCCAAAAGTGCCCCTCCTCTCCACTTATAAAAGGCCCCCACCTCTTCCACCTTATTCACACCATCAAGCCATTTGGCTCGGCCAACCTCTGCCCAAATACTCTCCCAACATTCCTCCCTTACTCCTAGAAACCTCACTTTGGGCAGAACGCTTCCCAAGGAAGCCTTTAGCTCAAATCAAAAAGAGTTACCCGATTTTGAGGTAATGTCTTTTCTAATGTTGTTTTGTTTTATTTTTCTTCTCCAACCCCCTAAACTCTTTTTATTCATTTCTTTTGTAACAACACCAGTATCCTCAATATACTAGGATGTTGTTATAAGATGGATTCGAGCTACACTTACACACACCTACATCTAATGGTTAAAGAACATACGGTTTCTGTGGATGGCGAATTTCTGCCTCACGAAACGATGATTGTTCAACACTCATATAACACCTTCAAAGGTGGCCATTAAGATGTCACTATATTTATATATGATTTATAATTTGTTTATGTTGTACTTATGCTTCTGTATTTCTCATTTATGTCATACTTTATGATTTCCATTATGGGTAAAACGCGATAATTTCATTTTAGGAAGTGCGGACTACCGCCCCCTCAAAGTGATTTGAATCGTTAATGCCATATGTGGGATGTATAAAGGATGTAGTAAATGGTATTATACACTATATTATACTGGAATTATATTATAAATTTATATCATTATGATTTAGTTTCTTTAAATATGAAATTGAAATGAAAGTAGCGTTCATGCGTACGTACGGCTTACCGTCTCCATGAACGGTGCATTTCATTTCTTACCTCTAAATGTTATGTAATATTATAAATGAATGTATATACTGGATATATAAGATATATATGACATCTAAATCATGAATATAATTCTGGATATAATGGATATCTCACCACATAAACAACTTGTAATTATAAGAAGCTTGTTGTTGACTCAAGTACCAAAGATCGACAAGACGACCGTTATTAACTTAAATAATTACATAATGTTCATAACATTGTAATAAGTAATATAAAAAGGATAATGAAATTGAAAATGGTTCTTAATAAGGTAGATATTAACTCTAGTTTATTATTCAGGAGGTTAAAGAACGGTTGAGTCAAGTCGGGCACAAGGTAAGGGAATTTCTTAACCCAATTTCCAATCTCTGGGTTAATCTCCTACTTTCAAATTATGTCATTATGTTATTATGTCATATCTTTTATTTGTACTTTCTTTATGTGTATCTATAGTGAATACACCTAATAGATCTATTTTATTTGTAAGGGAACTTCTTAACCCAATTTCTATTCTTTGGGTTAATCTCCTATTTTCAAATTATGTCATGATATTATTATGTCCTATTTTTTTATTTTTACTTCATTTATGTGTACCTATAGTGAATACACATAATAGATTTATTTTATTTTAAAAACTATCTTTTTAAGGACTTCATCTCAATCACCATCCATTGAGACATATTTTGTTTTATACACTAATTTCTTTTATACGGTGTATAAACCCCTTTGACTTTTACGTTTATTCAAAAGGAATCTTTTTTTATACGAAGCGTTTTGCTAAACGACAAAAGGGAATGTTTTTATTTCCGTACTTATGCGGCGACAACGACTTCTCCACCGCCGTGACCATTATTTGAGTTTCGGCTTCCTCTACAAGCCATCATTTTTTTTAATGAAAAATAAATACAAAGTTTTAACTTTCTTTTATTTTTGTATTGAAAATGGTTTTGAAAGCATTTCTATTATAACAATGTGTTGTATTGATATATTGTGATTGAAATGTTGAAATGTTATGTTTCCTTTATGCATGTTTTATGTGATACGATTATGTTATGGTTTATGATATGTTTAAACCTATTCATGTGAGGAATGTATTGGACTTAATAAGTGACGGGTGGAGCCCGCTATAGCTCCTCGATGCATCGGTAGGTCTCATGAGACAACTAGACGTGGAATTGGCCGAGGCCCTTTCCCAATTTGATTTATGGTTTTGGCCGAGGCCTTAATCATTTTAGATGTCTTGGCCGAGGCCTTGACAAAATGTTTCAGAATGTCCGGCATTATACATTCCCTCATTATGAAAGTGGTTATTGATATTGCATGTGATTATTCGACCAGTAGAATATCCATGTGAAGAAGTAAATGGCATTATCTCATTTTACTTTTGCCATATTATGTTGAAGTTCATGTTTAAAAGGCTTTTGTTTTAGTTATACATTGCCTTAAATGCTAATGTTTATTTATGAAAGCTTCCGCAATATTGTTATCCTTACTGAGCATCTGAGCTCACCCCTTTCAATGTTTTAATGTTTTCCAGGATTTGAAGAAGTATATTATGAATGACCTGCAGGGATAGTCTGAGGGGATATGAAGACAATATGTTGTTGTAGTTTTTCACTTTATGATGTAATGTAACGTTTACAAATGTATCTAGTGTTTCCAAGGCTACTAAACTAATCGGTCTTTCGAGACTTGATCTTTTGTGATCATGCCAATGTTACGAAGTAATGCACCGACTCTGGGTAGCTGGGGTCGGGGCGTTACACGATGCCTTGAGCAGGAGGACGCAGAAGGATGCGGTCCGAGAGTCGGAAAATACCTGGAAGGCAATGGAGGAGTTGGATTCCTTACACCTGGATGCAAAGATGGATAGTGGCAGAGGCTGCCTATATCAGATGATAGTGCGGTCGTCTCTGTTTCGACAAGTGGAGGAGTCTCAGTGGGGAGACCCCGAGTGCGAAGTGATGCATGATCGGGTTGACCAGGGCGATGCTCTGAGAGAATGGACAGAGGATGGTCAGCACCGGATGATTTTCCAGAGAAGGTTGTTTGTTCCAATAGTGATGCGTGGCAAGGTTCTCAGTGATTCCACAACTCCCCCCTGGAAGTGCACCCAGGAGTTACCAAGATGTACCAGGGGATGAAAAGGCAGTTCTGGTGGCCCGGAGTTAAGCGAGCGGTGGCAGATTTCGTGGCCAAATGCTTAGAATGTCAGCAAGTGAAGGCTGAACACCGGGTTCCAGGCGGCCTACTGCAGCCTTTAGCTGTTCCCGAGTGGAAGTGGGATGACATCTCAATGGATTTCGTCACGGGACTACCCAAGGTCCAAGGAGGGTGCGACGCCATTTGGGTGGTGGTGGACAGGTTGATGAAATCAGCTCACTTTCTGGCAATCAGGGAGTCAAGTACTGTGGATGCTTTGGCACAGAAGTACGTGAATGAGGTGGTGCGGTTGCATGGAGTTCCGAGGTCTATAGTCTCGGATAGGGATGCACGGTTTACCTCACGAATCTGGAGAGGATTGAAGCATGCGTTTGGAACCCAGTTACGCCTTAGCACTGCTTTCCATCCCCAGACATATGGACAAACGGAGCGAACCATCCAGACCTTGGAGGATATGCTACGGGCATGTGTTCTGGACACAGGAGAGTCGTGGGTGCGATACTTGCCTCTAGTAGAGTTTTCCTACAATAATAGCTACCACTCTACCATCGGTATGGCCCCGTTTGAGGATCTGTACAGGAGGACATGCCGTTCACCTCTGTGTTGGACCGAAGTAGGAGAGGTGGGCATCCTTGGCCCGGAGGTAGTTCAGAACACGACAGAGAAGATTCAGCTCATACGGGAAAGGATGAAGGCAGCCCAGGATCGACAGAAGTCGTATGCTGATACCAGGAGAAGGCCCTTGGAGTTTGAGGTTGGAGACCACGTGTTCTTGAAGGTCTCCCCGCGGCGTGGACAACAGAGGTTCGACCAGGGGGGTAAGCTTTCCCCTAGATTCGTCGGACCGTTTGAAGTGTTACGGCGGGTCGGCGAAGTGGCTTATCAGCTAGCGTTACATCCGCCGCTGCTAAGGATACATGATGTCTTTCATGTATCCCAGCTCCGTCGTTATCTGCACGATGTTTCACATGTCCTTGATTGGGGTGAAATGTACATCGAGGACGACGCAACCTTTGTGAAAAAACCAGTGATGATCAAGGATCGCAAGGAGAAGGTGCTTCGTGGGCGAGCTATTCCCTTGGTTCGTGTGTTGTGGAGACATGGCAGGCTCGAGGAGAGTACGTGGGAAAGGGGAGCACAAATGCGTTCCCAATACCCCGAGTTTTTTTGAGCTTTGTTCCTTTTGTACCTGCTGTGGTAGAACGTTTGGCCTTTTTGTCTATGAAATGTACTGGTTCCTTTCCTCAGTTGTGTGTGAAAAGCCCCGGCTAAAGGGAAGAGGGAACCCGACCCCTAATCAAGACGCATTAAGGTGGATGCGATTGAACTCGTGCGGGAGAGTCAGTGCCACCCAAAGCGGATAATATCTTGACATGGGGGAGGGGAACTCCCAAAACCCGCATGACCGGGCTGTTTGGCATGGTATGTTGCTTAGTTCTTATCAGGAGAGTGTTTTTAGTTAGCAGAGGTTCACTCCTAAGAGGTATCTTTCGAAGATGGTTGTTCGTACCCTCTCCTTCCTTCTGGTTTGTTGTGATTCTCGAGGACGAGAATCGTCTAAGAGGTATCTGATGTGATGACCCAGACCCCCCTTGGTCCCTTCCTTTGCCAAAATCCGGATCCTTAAGGGGTACGGATCGGTGAGACCGATCGGTGAGACCGACCGGTGAGACCGATCAGCGAGACCGATCGGTGTGACAGATCGGTGTGACTGATCGGCGGAACCAGCCGACGTCACCCGGCCTTGCCATGTTGTTCCAGTAACGCACACAAAAGTTTAATTAAATACTGAATCGGCTCATGAGTCGGTTTAAACCACTCAGCACCTTTAATGATGAGTCAAGCAGCGTGGTCAACCCACGACTTCCACGTCTTACGCGGTTCGGCGTTTTTATCTCAACCGTTCACGGCTCTTATAAATTAAGGGTTAGGCCGTGGTTTCCCCCCTTCTTCGATCGTGGCTCTTCTGGTGCATCAGGACCTCCGCATCGTTATCCGTAAAGTTCTGCGCCCCCGGCCTAAACGTCGATCATCTATCAACAGGTAGGGAATTTCTCTCGTCTCTCACTTTTGTGTATCATGCGGGGTGGGCGTTACTTTTATTCCTATGGAATTGGTTGAACCGAACCCTAATGAAGGTAATAAACGAAGTACTAAATAAAGAAGGGTAAGGGGTTGTGATCGTTGTTTATGCTTAATCTTGTGATAATCCCTTTTTGTTGTACTGGTTTATGTTTTCTGAAAATTGAGGCCGTTGGTGGTCGTGTGTGTGCACTTGAATCCCCTCGTGATGTTTTAAATGGGTTGCTGAAATTGTGAACTCCTGCTGTGAAATTGGTTAATCACGTATATCCGGTTGAATAAGTTGAAAGCACCAGGATCAACCCTTCTGTGATAACTCCCGGTTAGAACACACGGAAATTTGAAATCATGGAGTGTGTTAAATCTTTTAAATCTGAAAATCCCTGACTTGTGTTGGTAGTGGTAGTTGGTTGTTTTCCCTTCGGGCCGTTTTCTGGAAATGTGGGAGGGGATGGGATCCCCTGTTCTTTTTATACTCTCGGTGGCTGTGTGAATTTGGGGGATGGGATCTCCTGTTGGTATGGTTTCAGTGGTTGTGATTTTTTATCACAAATTGGGGAGAGATCCTCTGTTGGCAGAACCGGGTGTGAGTGTTTTGGTTGATCCTTGCTTTTGACGCTTTCCTTGGTTATGCTTATGGTAGTTGCCCAGTAGTGCTTAAAATTAATTGAACATTTTGACTGAACGTGAAACAAGAATGGGAAAAATGGTTTTGTGGGCAAGGGTTGTGAATTGTGACTCGGACTCAGTGGTGTTGTGTTCTGTAGGTTGGCTAGGAAAACCTAAGTTTTGGGTGAGTGTTTGTTACCTATATCTATACTTGTAGCTTTTTGTTTCTTATTCGCGCCCCACCCAAGTTGAGAACTTAGTGCCGAACACCCCCATTTATGGGGGAAGGGTGTTTTTCCCAACACTATACTTAGTGGCTGGTTATTAGCTCCTTTTCTGCTCCCTTTCCCGGATAGCCCAAGTACCTTCGGGCAGGCTGTGATGTCCTGAAGTCCATTATTAGCCCAAGAACCATCGGGCAGGGTGTTGTGGTGGTTGGACAGGTGTGTGCGGCAGGTGGTTTCCAAAGTGTCTTCGGGATGAGGCCCAGGTGTCTTCGGGCATGGCAGTAGATCCTTTAGCCCAGGTGTCTTTGGGCGTAGCGGTGGTTGTTCTGGCCTAGGTGTTTGCAGTCATGGTTACATGTGATAGTTGTGGCCCAGGTGTGTGCGGGCGGGATACAGCAGTGGGACTGCATCTGGTTGTGGCCCAGGTGTGTGCGGGCGGGATTCGGCAGTGGGACTGTGTGTGGTTGTGGCCCAGGTGTGTGCCGACGGGTGTGGCAGTGGGACTGCGGTGAGAATGGCGGGATTGGTCCGATTCGTAGGATGTCTCAATAACCAGTGGGAAAGTGGCACGGGGTACCCAAACATCAATGTGCTCTTATATATATATTACTTGACTTGCATTATTTGGGGAGCGAGCCTTGGTGAGGCCTGCGATGGATAGTTGCCTTGTTAGTTTCTGGTTCTTCTCTTTTCTCACGGGACTTTAGTACGTTCCCCCACTTGTGCACGAGAGTCTTGGTTTTCCCTACTGAGTGTACTTGTATGCTCACCCTACGTACATAAAACTGCTTTCAGGTTTCCAGGAGGACTTCGGGGATCACGCAGGACCTTACTAGCTTGGACTTTTGGGGCAGTTGCAGTTGCTGTTTTTCTTTTTGGTACTTACCTTGTAGTCACCTTTTTGCACTTTGTGGCTTTTACTTTTGAAACATGCATGTGGGAATGATTTAATTTTCCCTTCACTTTTCTTTCTACCTTGGTGTCGTTGGGTTTTCTTCTCCTTATCTCTCGATCCTATAAAATAAAAAGGGTAATGCCTTCCATTTGTGAGAATTTTCTATACCCTTGGTTCTAGTCGCCACTCCGGGACCTATTGAAGGCGGGTTTCAGGGGTCATTATCTCTCCTTCAACGTAAAGAAGGAAGGGCCTGACAATCTACTGACCCTTCCCTCCTTTTGGTGAAGGCGGGTCTTGACAGTATTGAAACTCTAGTAAGGCAGGGGAGCACTTCCTCTATATCTATACAATGAGTATGTTATCCCACAACCTAGTGATGTAGGGGATTTCTATATAAATTAATAGAGTACCTCTACATAGGAAAGAGAGGGATGTGTCACCTCTATATCAATATATATAGAATGGGGGACCCACATATTTATGCGACATGGGAGTACATTCTCCATAGATAGTGGATCCATTATATGGTACGATAGGGGGGGTACCATCTCTGTGGATAGAGTACTCATTTCATGGAAAGATAGGGGAGTTCCACCTCTATATCTGTATGATGAGAATGGATAAATCACTTCTTCATGTGATAGGGGAGTACCGTACTCTTGGATAGATGACCCATTCACTGGTGTTAAATGGGGGGTCCACATTTATATATTTTCAGCAATTATGGAGGACCCGCACCCTAGGGAATCACTGGAGTACTGTCTCCCTGGATAGAGGAACAATTCCCGTTGGCGATAAGCGAATGCTGCCTCTCCCTATAAGTTCTCCAATAATCATTCCAGATCATTTTCATCATTAAAAATCATCTATGAATGGTCCACACTCAGAACATCATGAATCATATTTTGAAATCAAGTATGAAGGGAAAAATAATTTCTTATGCTAGAAGTAATGTATGACAGGATAATGATAAACCAAAATCACAGGTAAATTGAATGAGGTATGAGTGGTAGATGTTTTGGAGGAAATACACGACATGTATGGTAGTCCACACAAAATGTGACCCCGCCTTATACTAGGACAAGTACCTAGATATACCTGGGTACTCGGCCATGAACATGTACCCCTATCTTATCTCGTGTAATACCATAATAAAATCCTATCTGGCCAAAATCCTATTAAATTCACTAGTCTCGTCATTGGTCTATCGAGATAAAACATAAATTCTTTAATATTTCATATTTAATCAAAATTAATGGTCAAAGGGATTACACCATTCTGATCTCACATAGAAAATGTAAACATAGGCTATTCTCTTGTCCAAATCATCAACCGAATGAATAAAACGCATTTCCCCATAACACATCTCTACCTCTCTTAGAGGAAAGATCCACAAGCCTAAATTAAACCCGAAATATTGGTTGTGAGATGTTTTACTTAGTATTTTTGTGGTGGGTCCATAGATGGTCAATCATTCCAAAAAATTATGAAGAAGTGAAGTTAGATACAAGATATAATAATCATAATGAAAATAATATCACTCTCATAAGAATTATTGGGAATGTGAAGGACCCAACACTTTATTATGAATTATATAACCAAAATTGGTCTTGAATTGACTATCTCAATGTTAGGATTTCAGTGTCCTTGATTTCTATTATTTATAACATTGTATGAATGAGTTAAGACAAAATTAATGTTTTAATAAAAATAACTACATTATTTGTTATCATTATTATTATATAATATAATGAAAAATGGTAGGAAACACCAACATTACTATACCATGAACCCCTCTATTCTCTCCAACATGACTCCGTCTTTTTATTAATAAAAATAATATAATAATGTATATAATATTATAATTATAATACATAATATATACATGGGGTAGGGGGGTCACCCATAAATGGAACTCCCAAACTTCTTTTATTTGAAAAAAAACAATAATATAATGTGTAAAGTATCACAATTCCTGTGAATTTTTATTTTAAATTATAAGGAATTATTTTGATACTACGCACCCTGAAGGAACACGATTCCTAGAGCCGGTGCGCCCAGGAGTGAATTTTGAACATTTATTCAGTTACGTTCAGTAAACATGTGCACCGGTTTTAGTAACATTTGACCTGGTGATCAGATCCAAAATTTTAGGGCACAGATGAAATCGGATTGAAGGGACTAACCTAGGAAAGACTTAACTTTGGAAGAAAATGGTCAGATGGAGAAGACAATTGTCAAAAAATTTGTTAAAAAATAACATTAAAAATATATGTTATTTATTTTCCTCAAACAACGAGTGGTGATAGGGAGATGCTATGATGTAGTGACGAGGCAATGACGAGCCACGTTAATGTAACACATTAATGGATTGAATCCCTATAGTGTAACGACATGTTAAATTATGCGTAAGAACTATGCTGTTTCATAAATGAAATATTGTAATGACATTGCATTATAGCGTAACAAAAGCATTGTGGTGTGTTTTATTTTTTTGTTTGGAACGTTGGAGGATCATGAATCAATCCTTAGAAATTATCTGACAAACCACCATCGAGTATCGTCACCAATGATGATTGAATAACACCATCAACGAATGATGATGAAAGCCATCAAAGAATGATGACGAATGATAATGGATCCATTATCAAAAATTGATCAGAGCATCACCTCCCATTAGAAACCAATACACAATCCAGGTAGGGGTTGTGTTTTAGTTATTTTTTAGCATTCATAATTTAAATGACAAACACAGATCAACCCATGTACAAGTGGATCTAAAGATCGTGCATTCTTGCTGGAGGGTGACTATTTGAGATTTCTCTATCCTAGTTTAAACTATCACATGTTTGATACAACTGAAATCACTAGCCCATTCCCATATATTAACCTCAAAAGTGGAGGGTGCAGGCCGACATGAACAAGTCCTGAGAACCACTACCTTGTGCATTCTTTGTGGATGCATGCCCAAATTGGTGGAAATATGAATCTGGGGCCATAGAAGGGATGGTGGGGACCCGAGAGTCCCATAGATGCAGGCAGATCTAGAACCGAACCATCGGTGGAACACTGGTGGCCCACTGATGGAACTGTAAGTGTACCCATCGGCACACAGTAGCAGCAGAGAGTTGTGGAAAGCTGACTGCTGTGTCATGGAGGTACAGTGACAACCAGCATCACATGGTGGAGGAGTCCCACGTCCGAGAGAGTGAGCATCCCTCAGTCGCTCGACTGTGGTATGAGGGAGGCCCTACACCTGCGGGGCAGCAAAGGGGGCCAGACGCGGCAACCGGCTGCGTACAGGAAATGTGGAACACACCCGGTTTGGACATGTGGGAAGCGATTCTATTGGAATGTCGCACCCTTTCCAGCTGGTCAGGCCAAACCCATGCCCCGTAGATCAGACCCGTGCTGGTCGGCTAGACTCACGCCCCTTGGGCTGGGCCTGATGAGACAGTAATGTTAAGAGACTTGGTGGGAAGGACCCTTGGCCAAACAAGGTTGGGTAATGTGAGCCGCATTGGGCATGGCCCACTGGCTAGGCTGGACAGGAACAACCTTGACTGGAAAAAGGATAGCTTGGGTCACTCGAATCAAACCCAGGTATGTGGCACCATCGAGCTGGGTTGGTCATGTCGGTCTGACCTGGTTAGAACGGGCCTAGACGCACCTAACCCCTATTTACTAAAAAAATTACATGAAAACCAGATGTCCAATTAATGATCCCATTATAGTATTGGGACCCTCTCAAGGAGAAAAATGTTTTTCCATGCTCTAACAAGACTTTCACAGATGTTGTTACGCATCTAGTTACTTGAGGAGCAGTTATCCCAAGCACGCTATGTAGGGAACCCTCCAGTTGGATGAGACCTGAAGGCTACATACAAGAGACTCTGGGTGACTCGATTATCTGCCAAGGGGAATCCCCTGTGTATGATATTGCAGGCCCATTGTGGGAGCGAGACTGTGTGACTCGACAGACTTATGGTATGCAATGGGGTGGAGTACCTTAGTTTTCCAAGGTGTGAAGAACCTCTGTGTGACTTTTCAGGCCCATGATTCTCAATCAAGAGGGGTACCTCAGTAGTTCATGGTTAGTGGGATGTGGCTTCTATGTGACCTGAAATGCCCATTATACTCATATTGAAGGATTTATTCTACAGCTGGGGTGTTCGTTATTATGAATGATGATTCTTCTATCACTACCATAGAATATACATTGTGTGATTTGTCTTGTTCTTCATGCTTTTACATCATGATTATGGTTCATTATTTTCATTGAGGATTATTTTGTGGTGTTTCCTTTGTGTTTTGGGGTCTCATAAAGACTATTTTGTTACTCACACTTACATGGGATTCACTCGAACGTGTTTTCTATAGTGTAGATGATTGACACCTCAATAGAGGACATGGTGGCATGAGACTAGGCAAGGTTCAGTAGGATCAGGAAAACAAGGAAAACAACTTCAGCTTCCAGTAGCTACACCACTCTTACTATCTGGTGGGGTTATTAGTGGATGGCTTATGGAGTCCCTTTGTACTTTCCTTTTTTCAGTTCATATTGTTGGGTTTGTATTTTGGCCTACCTTTTTTTAGTTGTACTTTTACTCAACACATGTTTAAGTATACTAGTTTTTATCTTTTAGTTTTTGTGTTGTGGATTGGAATGTGTCTGTATAAAAGTACAATGTAAAATTCCTCCTACATGTAGTTTAAATCCTTCGACACTAGTATTCATCCCCTAGTCCTCAGGAGGTGGGCTAGGTGTAGTCACGACATGGGACCTAGGGAACGGTTCGTGACAAAGTGGTATCAAAGGGAATTCGGTTACACCACTAATTTCGGTACTCTATTGTCTAGTGTTTGGGGAAACAATGTTATTTTATTTGAGTCCAAAATTATGATTTAGGGTGTCTAGTGTTGTTGCGGCAGCCGACGTATCCATACATCCAGACCATGAATTTTAATTTTTTTCTCTAAAAATGAAAACAATTGTTGCATAAGGGTCTCTTTATGTTCTTTTGAATAAGAGTCATCACAAGAGGTATAACCTTTTGATTGTGTTATATCATGATCTATATCAGGATGCCTCCACATGGACGACTAGCCAGGATCTTGATACGTGATCTTGTGGATAGCCTTCCTAGGGATTAGGAGTTAGTTCAGGGACCTGTGTTAGATATGGCTCTGCCAGGTGGTTCACCGGTGTTTCCATAACCCTATAATCAGCAGTTACAACTGGTGGTACCGGTAGAGTATGCATACATGCTCAACGCCTTGCATGAGTAATAGATACATACACCTTCCTTGTTCAGGGGAGAGACAGATCTTGAGGATGTTGAGGAATGGTTGGAGGCCGTAACATAGGTCTTCTCCTCAGTGAGGACATTGCATGACCAGATGGAGATCTTAGGTAAGAGCCTTCATCAGGGCTCGACGGGGAGATGGGGTTGTATGATGATTCATACTCATGATGTGGCAACCATATCGTGGGCTTACTTTGAGAGGCTATTCTGGGATGATTTTATCCTTGCGACCATTCACTATGAGCACATTCCGGATCTGCTACACCTTTAGTAGGGTAGCATGACGGTGGATATGTACTAATAAAGGATCATAGATCTTGTTCACTACTCCACATATATGGTGCATGACTCTTTATTCAGGGCCCATACCTTTGATCAGGGACTCATATGGGTGATCTGGGCATCGATATTTTCTCCCATCATCCATACCTAAGCCATGGGGTTGGACAAACCCAGTATTTGGCAGAAATTCTTGGTGGAGTGGGTCTCGACAGCCAGATCCACTAGTGGAACCCATCCAGAAGACTATTCAGAAGGAACTTGATAGCTGACACGAGGACCCATGCAGTCCAGGTTATTTAGTGGCTGACCCGGGGACTCAGTGTCAGCAATATGTGGATCCCAGTCAAGAGGGAATTAGGATGAGCATTAGGTGGTAGTAAATTTCCTGAGATTCTATCGCCACCACACCCAGGTGGTCCACCCTATTGGGAAAAAATTCCACATGATATCATTAATCCATTTTTTGAGATGATTGTGTTTGTTGACAAAGCAGGCGTCCATGTTGTGCTGGTTGAAAATGCAGACCATAATGTTCAGTTTGATGAAAAAATAGGCTTTTCATGGTGATTGGTATAGTTCAAGGGATGTTTTCAACAACCCATGATTGACTAAAGAATCATAAAAATCAATGGATGGTCTGGAGGGGGTAAAAAATAAATAGATATTGGGTGGCACCATTTTGTAGTTTTTTTCATATTTTTGGGCATCAAAATCTACAAATGGATATAAGTGTTTTTGGAAAAGGTCCTTGAACACTATGTTCTTGGAGGATGGAATGTTGTGTGCCATATGTCTTTAATGATCATAATATCAATATATTGTGATGGATAGAAGGGCGCCCATGTTTTGGTTTGGGAGCCCAAGGTGACCAGAGTGACAAAGGATTAGGCTGCTGGTTTCGCGGGCCGGGAGGAAACATTTTATTAGTGATTAGGGTGACCAAAATGCATATAAATAGAGGTATATCACTCCAAATATTTCAAAAAGATCAAAAATAGGATAAATTATAGATTCACTCATGAAAATAGGTTTGGGTGCACATGTGGTGCTTTGGACACACAAATATATACATATTCAGAAGTTGTGCACCAGTTGATAGTTGCATGCCAACATTGGTTTGGGTATAAAAGGGTTTTAGTCACCCATGTTATGAGATGGTGATGGGACTATTGTGCATGTAGTTTTGTGACACTTTCATTCCAGGCATTGAGAACCATTCTAGGAATAGTGAAGCACCCCTGTAATTCTAGGGATGCACGAAATATGAAATATTTCCTAGTACCTCTGGTGCAATGTGAGATACATCTACAAGTGAAAGTTGGACTTTAACAGAGCATATACATAGATAGGAAGATTCATTCATTTTTTATTATGAAGGGAACTATAAGTCATTAAATTATTACAAGATCTTATGAAGAAGCAGTGAGAGCACATCAGTTGAGAGAGAAATGAGCTTTCAAATTGCATGTGGTTGTAAACGAGGAGGGATAGTAAGTCTACTCCAAAAATTTCAAAGAGTAGTGCACATTTAGTAAATTTTGTACATCATCACATCTCCAGTGTATGATCGTTGTATGTATCCCAGTGAGGTTGAACCATGTAAATTTTTTTGCGTCATGTCCATGTCTTAATTTCTGTTTATAATTATCCATTGTAAAGAGAGAGAAGATATTTTTGCATAACAAAAAAAAGAAGAACAATTGGGGTAGTTGTATTAGTGTATCATACCCTAATTCCCCAATCTCAGGGTTTCTAACATAGTGGACCCAGTACACCCCTACCTTAGGGTGTAGGCAGATAAGGTCGGGCTCATCTTCATGCAGTGAAGGCTTATGACCATGACACTCTAGAGTTGATCCGAGGTAATGTAAGTGTCTCTTCCACCCTACCTACAGTTCTTATATACATAGGTACTTGTAATTATATACCTTCCACTACAATCATTCATATCTCTGAGATTCTAGTGGAGCCTTTGTCTTCATCCTTAAGGATATAGACTCCTACAGGATGGGATTTGATGATTACACACTTGTGACGACAATGTGAGCTTACTCTACTATGCGAGAGCTTGAGTTGGGATATCCTACTAGCGATGTTGAGGCCTTACGATTTCATCTTGGGTATAGATTGGTTATCCACAACCCGTGCCTAGATTGTCAGTTTTAGGCATACAATGCAGTGTGTCTGTGGAGATCGGAATAGGATTTCCTTAACCAGTGAGAAGGAAACCCTTGAAACACATGACAAACATTCTTGGAGGAGATTAATGTTGATCACTCACTAGTATGCTAGCCTCACCCTTTTTGAAGTGGATGATAGGATTCTAATATTTTGGTTGTGGTGGAAGAGTACAAAGACTTTTTTTCTTGAGGATTTTCTGGGACTACCTCCTCTTAAGGTGGTAGACTTTTTCATTGTCTTGTACCCTAGGATGTCACAGATATCCACACATGAATATAGTATGGGTCCTGTAAAGATTTTCATGATGAGGGTATAGCTAGATGACATGAAAGTGAATGGGTTTTTATGGCCTAGTATTTCAATATGGGTTTTCCAAATGCTGTTTTCAATGAAGATAGATAGGAGTTTGAGGTTGTGTGTGGACATTCGGAACCTGAACATGGTGATTGTGAAGAAAAATTACCCACATCTGAGGATTGATGACCACTTAGATGAACTTATGGGAGCATGATGTTTCTCCAAGATATAAATCAGATCATGATATCACCAAATTTTTTTACAGGATGAGGACTTACCAAAGAAAACATACATGTAATGGTATGGCCACATTGGGTTTGTAGTGATGCCATTTAGCATGAAAAACATCACAATAGTGGTCATGGGACTCATGAATGATAATTTATAACCTTGCATTGATAGGATTTTTATTGTTATCATTGAAGTCATCTTGGTGTACTTGGCATCAAAGGAGGAGCATGACACAAACCTGCAGATAGTCCTAGATACAGTCCATGAGACCCAACATTATAGTAAGCTCTAATAGTTCTCGTTGTGGATTTGGGAGGTCCACATTCTGGGACACATCATCTTGGATGTTGTAGTTGCAGCAGATCTAGTGAAGAAAGATGCAATGAACTCTTTGGAGCCACCTAAGAGAGTGACATAGGTGAAGAGATTCTTGGGGATGGCTAGTTACCATCAAAGGATTGTGTCCAAATTATCTAGTGAGGAAGAACCCTTACTAGCTTTGACACCGAAGGGAAAACCCTTCAAGTGGATAAAGAAATGTCATTAGTGTTTCCAAACACTGAGGAGAATACTGACAAGTGCCCCTATCATGAGACTAACATAGGTGGGAATTGAGTACATAGTCTTATACGACGTGTTAGGTACCAAACTAGGTTGTGTCTTAATGTAGGACTGAGCGGTGATCACATATGGATCACATCAGTTGAGGTAGCATGAACAGAACATCGTGACCCATGACCTGGAGTTAGAAGTAGTAGTATTTTCCTTGATGATGTGGCATCACTACATGATGGGTGATCAGTTTATAGTTTACTCCAACCACATGATACTATGGTATATCATCTTCAAGAAGAACCTGAAACTGAGGGAGAGGTGGTAGATAGAGTTCCTCTTGGACAATGACTTTTTGAGAGTTTGTACTCCTGGTACGGGGAACATGGGTGCAAACATGCTTTGTAAGAGGAAATGATTACAATTGTTGAGTGAGGAGATGAAATAGGTAGCCTTGATAAATATTTCCTTCATGGTTTACGATGTACTAGCTTACCTTTAGTCGATAACTATTAACCCCCCACTCTTATAATGAGTCAGGGAAACACTATTGGTTGGTGTTGACTGTGATGTCCCACGTGCACAGTTATCCTCAGGGAATGCTTATGATGGATTTTCATTAGTTGGGGAGCACATCGTCTTTTTCAGAGGGAGAACCATAGAATTAGAAGAATTGAGGGAGGAGGTGTTGAGGTAGATCCATACATCCCATTTATAGGTACATCCTAGAGTGGAGAAGATGTACTCAATCCTTTGACGTTAGTACTGGTAGCCAGGATTTAAGAATTCAGTGGCCAAGTTAATCTCATGATGCCTCACCTATCATCAAGTGAAGCCCAAGAATTAAGTTCCAGTTGTCTTGGATCATCCACACAAGGTAAAAAAGATAAAATTGGAAAATATATCAATGGACTTCATGAAGGGGTTACCACATACATCTCAAAGCCATGATTCCATCATTGTGATGTTTGACCGACTCAGTAAGTCTGCTCACTTTCTACCCATCCAGGAGTAGGGAAAGATAGAGGTCATGGGACACTTTTATGTCTAAGAGATAGTACAGATTCATGGGATTCCTTCGATGATTGTCTTATATAGAAATTCACTCTTTACATTTCGATTGTGGAAAGGATTATTGGAGTTATTCGGGAATCAGCGACGCTTGGGCACAAATTTTCCTCCCCTAATGGATGGTCATACAAAGCGGACTATAAAGGCCATGTGGGAAAAGATTGATTCTTGCATCCAATGTTTTTTTTATTATTGGGAAGACCACCTACCACTGGTGGAATATTCATAGAACAATATCTATCACTCCACCATTTTCATGGAACCGTTTGAGTCTTTGTACGTACAACCTTGTAGATCACCCCTATGATGGACAGACCAAGGGGAGTCGACCCTCATGAGTCCAAAATTGGTACATTCTACCACCAAGAAGGTGAAAATAATCCATGAGTAGATGAGTACTGTGAAGAGTAGGTATAATTTTTATGGAAACAAGAGATAGAGATCCTTGGAGTTTTAGGAGGGGGACCATGTTTCTTCAGGTCTCACCACAATGAGGTTTGCAGTGATTTGGCCAGGGTGGAAAGCTATCTCTAACGTTTATCAGACCTTTTCAGGTCATTATATGAGTTGAAAATGTAGTATACCGCCTAGTTCACCCCTTCAAATGCATCGGGTGCACAATGATTTCCATGTTTTTTAGCTTAGGAGATACAGAAATGATCAATCGGATGTCATCGACTGGGGAGAGCTGGACATTGATGATGTGGTAAAAATGGCAGAGTTCTCGATGGATAGAGTGCATAGACAAGAGAGGTTCCTGAGTGGGAAGTCGATTCCTCTGGTCCAGGTTCAATGGCATAACGAGAATCTTCGGAAGAGGACTCAGGAATGGGAGGCTAAGATTCATGCTCAGTAACCCCATTTATTTGAGTATCCCTAGTTTTGGATTTTGTGGACAAAAAGACCTATGGTGGGATGAATTTAATATCTTATAATTCTCGTGTATTTTTGTTAAATTATATAGAATTATTTAGAATCCAAATGCTCAGACGACACATGATTATGAGCCCCAGTGAGCCCGGGATAGAAATTTGAATTTTTTAAGGTACATTCAGTAAACGTGATAGTGTGATTTTTCTAAATTTTTATGTAGTGATTGGATCAAAAAACCAACAGCACCGTTGAACACAGAATTCCAGGATTCCCCTATATTAGACATAAAATCATTCTGTAAGGGTCGTATGGAAAAGATAGTTTTTGAGCATTTCAAAAACAAAAAAAACATTAAAATGTTATTTTATTTTATTTCCTCATTCGATGAGCAGTGACACAGGGACACATCGATGTAGCAACAAGGAAATGCCGAGGTATATTAATGGAACTCATTAATGGATTGAAACCCCATAGTGTAACCGCATATTAAATAGTGTGAAATGATGCGTCATCACTATGTAACTAAATTAGTCTAACATGTTTTTTTGGCACGTAAGATGAGCGAGAATTTAACATCAGTAATTTTCTAACGAACCACCAGGGGGTTACCTCACCAATGCAGAATGAAGAACTCCATCGGCCGATGATGAAGATCTCTAATGGATCTAGGATTGATAACGGGTCAGATCTTCACCCCTTGTTAGCGAAAGACCATAAATCTAGATAGGGGTTGTTTCTAAGTTGAGTTCCCAATTCAAAAGTTGAATGAAAAATATGGATCAAACCATAGACATGATGATCCATGGATTGTGCATTCTTGAGGGAGGGTGATTTTTTGGAATTTCTTTATCAGGGTTAATCTATCCCTTGTTTGATTGAACTGAAATCACCATATGTTTCCCTACATTAAATATCTAACACGGAGGGCATGGGCCTCCAAAAACATGGATCAAACTACTTCTCCTTGTGTGTTATTAGTGGATCCATCCTCAAATCAATGGCAATATGAATCTGGGGCCAAGGTAGTGATGATGGTGACTCGAGAGGCCTGTAAGAACAGGAGGATCGAGAAACGAACCACCAATGGAACTCCGGTTTCCCATGGATGGTACCGCTAGTTCACCAGTGCGGGCGGTGCCCTGCAGTGGAGGTCATGGGTGAAGGGATGCTGCATGCTCGTAGGAACATCGTGACGATAGAGTGTCACAACTGTCCGACCATGGCGGTATAGAGGTGAGACACTGAATGCCACTACGTGGGGGAGGAGGAACATATTTGGGCCACTCAGGTGAGCCGGCGGGCCACAGTAACTTGACCGCGGTAGAAGGGAAGCCTTTTATCTGTGGGTTAGAGAAGGGGGATATATGCTACAACCTGCCATGTCTCGGCCAAACAGACATCCACCGGCCCACACATGCGGGCTGAGCATCTGCTGGCAGGTCGCGCCCCCAGCCAATGGGTCATGCTAGACCCGTGCCCAATGTTCCAGACCCATGAAAACATACCAGACCCACGCCCACTATACCAGACCTACATCGGCATGCTAGAATCATGTCTTTTGGGCCATGCTGGATGAGGCTGGGATGCCGGGCGACCCGTCAGGTCAGACGCTCAACCACACTTGACTAGGTCCAGTGAGGCTCATTGGGCCTGGACCCCTAGCAAGGCTAGACCAGACTGACCCTGATCCGAACTATATCAGGTCGTGTCATTTGAATCAAAATGGGGTACGTTGGATCCTCCTGCCAGGTTGGTCGAGTCTATACGACCGGGTCGTACCAGGTCTAGACGCAACTAGGCCCTATTTACTAAAATGCTAATATCTTACAAATCTGGTGTCTGATTGACCGTCCATTTATGGTGTTGAGACCATCATGTCAAGTTGGATCTTTTGGTATTGTCTATGGAAACATTCATAGAAGTTAACATATGAATAATGGATTAAAGAGTGGTTCTCCCCATCACCCTACATACAGAACCTTGTGGTTGGCTGAGACCTAAAGACTCCGGACATGCAACTTTGTGTGAGTCGACTATGGCCCAATGGGAAGCACCTCATTGTGACATAGTATAACCACGGTGGGAGAGAGGTTGTGTGTCCTTAAGGACACTTGGTTTGTGATTGGGAGAAGTACCTCAGTTTTCCAAGGTGGGAAGCACCTCTGTGTGACTTTTCAGGCCCACCGTACATGATGGGGATTTGTGCCTCAACAATCCATGGTTAGTGGGAAGCGGCCTCTGTGTGACCTGGAAGGACCAATATACTCATAGTGGTGGAGTTATCCAGCTGTCGAGGTGTTTGATAATGTTATAGATGATTCTTCTATCACTATCATAGAATATAGTTGGTGTGATCTTTCTTGTTCATGATTCTTATACATTTTACTTATGCATCATTCTTTGCTTGGAGGATTAATTTTTGGTCGTTTAATTATGTTTTGGGGTCCCCTATTGAGTGTTGTGTTACTCACCCCTACCCAATCTTCCCCGACATGTGTAGTGTCTGGTGCAGACGATCGATGCTTCAATGGAGGACATGGTGACTAGGACCTACCATGGCTTAGTAGGATCTGGCAGACATGACGTACTACTTCATCTTCCAGTAGATACACTACATTTACCATCATGTGGGGATTTTAGTAGATGGATGCACAATTTCTTTTGTAATTTCATGTTTTCGGTTCTTTTTTTGGGTTTGTATTCTGGCCCACTTGTTTTCAGTTGTACTTGTACCCAAGACTTTTTTTAGTATATTTGTTTTTCCTTTTCAATTTGTGGGATGTGGTTGGGAATGATTGGGCATATAGGTACACAAGAAATTGCCTCTTAAATACAGGTTGATGCCTCCGGTGCTAGTCGCCAGCCCCATGTCTTGGGGAGGTGGGTTTAGGGTAGTCATGGAATGGGGCCCAGCGGATGGGTCATGACATTATGTATATTATAGTCCTAATATTTTTATTTATTATGATTATTCACAATTATGTTCTTAGGAAATAGCATTCCAAATCCAATGGAACCCCATTTTTTAATGTTATTATTATAAATAGTAATAATATTAATAATAAGAACCACATGATCAATATTTTGGGGACCATTCCATCCACACAAACATTTAATGCCATCATAATTTCTGGCTACATTATATCCACAAGTTTAATGGAATCTTGAATTGATGCACCTCTAGTGATATCTACTCAATCCAGCTTGAAAATAACCTTTACCAAATCCAAATTTGGGTTCCCACCCTAATTTCAATTCTTTTATTTTATATTCAAAACCCAAACCCCATATCATGGACACAATCCATTACGCTAAATAATGAATGCACAATTATTGGTATTCTCAGAAATCATCGAATAAGTGGTAAATCAATTAGTGACGATTTACACCTGGAATATAGTAGGAAAGACTCAAAATAGAATAGTTATAATAATCATTGGCTGATGTGATCTTAGATAACTATTGATAGGAGTAAAATCATGGGTGATAATATTGAACAAAAAATAAATAAATTATTTTGAAAATAGAATTGTTGATAGGGCTCATGCGATGGACATATAATCACAGATCCATATAAGATGATATAAATACATGATCAAACTATCAATAAAAAAGGTGAGAACCCCAAATAACAAGTCGAAACAAAATTATTGATTGATAGTTTGGGGAATAATTTACCTTATATAGATAATTGGGATGATCCAGCTATATTCATCTTTAATTTCATGGTTATCTTCATTCTAATCTTCTATCGGAATATAATCCCAATCCACCAACAAAAAACACTCTCCTCCTCCTCTTAGATATATAAATTGATATGAATATGTAAATTATAAAACTATTATTACTATTTACTTATAGAAGAATTTAATTATGGAATTTTAGGAAAAATATTTTTTTATTCCCTTTAATTAAATATTCCCTTCAATTTCAACATTAAACAGTTGTTCAAAAAAGACCATACGTAGGTCTCTCAAATGATAAACTCCACCGCCTTAACAAAACCATGGTCTCCGATTTCTGATCAATGTTTAATTAACTAATTATTCAATACTCTCAATTAAAAATATTAACCTTTATCAAAATACTTCAAATATTTCTGTTAAAATTATTACATGTCACCTATCCATAGAATCTTGAGTTGTCTTATATCGTGGTTCGGAAAAAATACCATATAATATTTGAATTTCTTATGTGAAAAAACAAGAGTGTCTACATTATTAATCAAAATAAATGAGACATTTATGATAATTTTGAAAATTTTATTATTACTAGTATGTATAATTTATCCAATAAAATTAAAAATTGTGTGTAATATTAATTTAACACTAGGGAATTTATCAGGTGAAACCCTGATTTAAACTCAAACATTATAATTAGTATATAATATTTTTAAAATTAATTATATCCAAATATTAATTTGAATATATTATCTAATATTAATTATTATTACTCTAAATATGTAATAGATTTTATAATATTTATTTAACAGATTTTATAAAGTATAATTTAAAATTATTCCTCCCAATGCAATCAAAAACGGGTTTCCAAACAAAATTTTCCATATGTATGATAAGTTTTTTATATTAAAATTTATAATTAAATTAATTCAATTGATCTTAATTGGATTAATTATAATATTATTTAACTAATTATTTTTTATAAAAGGTTTATAACAAAAATCAATTCGAAAATTCTATAAATGAAGATACAATTTGAAAAATAAATAATTTCCACAATTTTTCAAAAAATAAATCTCTTTAGAAAATTATAAAATATTATATTCATGGTTAATTTGATATTATTAGTTCCAAAAAGAATTTTAATATTTTCAAATAAAGTAACTTAATTTAGAAATAATATATTTTTAAATTAATTTACAAAATGTGAAAAAAGTAATATTAAAACAATCATTTTTATGTATAAAATTGGATTTTTTCTTATCCCATTCCAAGATTAAATCTAGTAAGAATGATAAATTTCTCTATTGAACAAATAATATTTAACATATATTAAAATAATTCACCAATATTAAATTTTTATTCTATTATGATAAAAACCCTTCGTGCACACTTGAATAGTTCATAAAAAAATTTCTTATACATTCAAATGATTTTATCATTATAATCAATTAATAACCAATGATTTCATTTTATTCATGTGTAACAATATAATTTTTAAAATGTTCTTATTATTGTTCATGCCCCCTAATTCAATTTATATTCTATAAATACCACACAATGAAACAAAAATTTATTATTATATCGTAATTTGATTAAACCTTTTTAATATGTCTACAAAATGATGTAAACAAAATAAAAATTTTTTTAAATAGAAATATATTAAAATATCTGATACTGTAAAAAATTAAATACATTACATCTATGTGAATTTTTTTTCACCTCACAGGCATGAAAATTTTAGAGAATCTACAGGGAACATTTTGATATGTATTGTTTAGCTATTGTCTTCGTGGGTGAGATTTATTTAATATATTATGAGATTGGTGGAGTATTAAATTATATATCTCATTGATGAATCATCAGGTCTGAAGAGAAAACTAGATTTGATGGAATAATCCTTACCCATTAATGAACCATGTTTTAGCATAGGGCCTGGATGGTATGTTAATGATTTCCAGTATTATACATCCCATCAATATATGATATGTTTTTTTTCATGCAATTATTTTTATTATTTAAATTATATATATATTACATGTTGTTGAATTTGTTAATAGGAATAATACTAATGATTCCATGGTAATTCATGACATCTTCCAACGTATTAAACCCCTTAATCTAGTGTTAAATACTAAACCCATTTTATTGTATTACATTTTCCCAGTATTTCAAGAGGATTACTACATGTGACATTTGAAATTTCATATAGAAATAATAATGACTTCATGTTTTCATATGATATATCTTATTAATTAAATTTAATTTATTTTTATATTATGTATATAGTTTTTTTGACTTGTAATTTATTTTAACTTATGATATATGTAATTATAAAAATTTAAAAAAAACTAGATCTGGGATACTGGAGTTGGGATATAATAAAAAAGATGAAACCTCTTACTATGGGAAAAATAATCAACAAGTAATCTTTAATGGTTCATTACATAGATAAATTCATGTCTGGGAATACACCCAAGATCAATCGAGTTTGAAGTCATGATAGAATATGAGGTGATGATGTAGTGTGAAATTAGTGTTTTGTCTAAATTTACATAGGTTCATAACACATTTTAGTGTGGTTTTTTATATTGAAATTTGAGAATATATTTTTCCACATTCCACATTCCATGTTATCTTTTCTGAAAAAATGATATCCTTATTTTCACCCCTTTAGAAACACAACCAATGATGTATTCTAATGAATGTCACAACCCGTCCCCCGGGGTCGGGGTCATGACTATCCCAAGCTCGCCTTCCATAGGCCAGGGGCTAGAGACTAGCCCCAGAAAGGCATAACTCTTAAATAGGAAGGCATTTCATTTTTATCCTATACAAACACACAATCCAAGAACACAACAAGAAGAAACCACACAGACTAGAACTCCATATAATGCAACCACAAGGTAAACTGCTGTAGTAAAAGTGTGATGAAAGTACAAACAGGCAAGAATACGAGCCCAATTGTAAATGTACAAGTATGATTAGAAGTAAAATATGATTGAAAGAAAATGGAAAACTTCTACTGGGTCATACTTCGAGGTTCCTACCTGTAGGTTAGCTCCAAATCGCCTCCTCAACACTCCACGTCTGTCACTCTCCTCCTTTTCACGTCATGCCGAATGTTCATCCTCCGAGAACCATCTAGTCCTAGCTCCCTCCGCCATGATCAACGTTTTATGTCATCTGCACCAGACACATTAAGGTTTGGTTGATGCCCGTGCAGGGGTGAGTATAAAAATACTCAATAGGGACCCCAAGACCCCTGTAGGTCTCCTAGAGTTTCACAAATGAAAAACGACAAAGAAAGTCACCATCTCGACTTAGTTATATGCCCATAAATATTCCTATGTTATCAAGATATACTCATCTCATACATGAGGGAAGGACACAACATAGGTTACACAATGAAGGTAGAAGTATCACATAGGTAACACCACAAATATAACCCCACGAAGGTAACTCCACTAAGGTAGAAGTACCACACGGGTAACACCACAAAGATAGAAGCACCAAACAGGAAACACCACAAAGACAATACCACAAAAGAAAAATTACCACATAGGTAACACCACGATGATAGAAGTACCACACAGGTAACACCATGAAGATTGAATTAAGACAAAGGTAACACCATGAAGAAATTACCTCAATGGTAGAAGTACGTAATATTTAACACCACGAAGATAGAAGTACCACACATATAAAACTACGAAGATAGAGGAACCAAATAGGTAACATCGAAACGATATAAATACCACATAGGTAACATCATGAAGACGATAAGTCAATGGTAGAAGTACCACATAGGTATGACTAGAGAGATAGAAGTACCACACAAGTAACACAACGATGACAGAAGTACCTAGTAGGTAAAACTCTGTTGATAGAAGTACCATACATGTGACACCAAAATTATTGAAGTACCTCACAGGTAACACCATAAAGATAGAAGACTCATCTCACACCAGGTATAACTTATGTACAGAGGTACAGATGATTACTCATAAGGTTATATTATCTTATTCTGTTAGGTATCACTAATTCTAACCCACATAGGTTCGATTTTCTTTATTCCCGTTGCATCCTTCCATAGGTTTCATCACAACAGATGTGATCAAGTAACATATAATCTTCCCCATGAGATATTGGTCGTATCTTGACCACCACAAAGAACCACAAGAGAGTAACCCCAAGCCATAACACAAACTAGTGAAAGAAGTGGGGGTAATGGGAATGAATCTGATCCTCCCACTCCCATGTGATCTCCAGGAGGTTCTCGTGCTAGCAACAAACATGAACCAGAGGAATCAACCGCCAATGAAGGACTAGCTCCTGTCGATCCTCAATCTCCATTGGAACCTCCTAAAACGTCAGTCCATCATCAAAGTCCAGTTCACCCCAGTCAATGATGTGGAAGGGATCATGTAAGTATATCCTCAACTGGTATATGTGGAAAATTTCATGCACCTGGTGAAACTGAGGGGAGGAGCTAAGCGCTATGCCACCTTTCCAACTCTTCTGAGGACCCGAAAGGGTCCAATGAACCTTAGAGATATCTTTCCACCTGAGCCAAATCACTGCAAACTTCGTCGAGGTGAGACACATAGAAATACATGGTCACCATCCTCGAACTCAAGAGGTCTCCGTCTCTTATCAACAGAGGTCTTAAACCTTTTCTGTGTAGTCTTCATCCAATCCTAAATGATTTGCACCTTCTCAATGGTAAAACGTACCATCATTGGTCCCATGAGGGCGAACTCCCCTGGTTTAGTCCAACACATAGGTGATCTACAAGGTTCCATGTACAATGTCTCAAATTGGGGCATACCAATGGTAGAGTGATAATATCTGTTGTATGCAAACTCCACCAAGGTCTAGTGATCCTACCAGCTGAGGCCGAAATCAAGGACGCAAGAACATAGCATATCCATGAGAGTATGAACGGTCTTCTCTGTCTGACCATCCGTATAAGGATGGAAGGTGGTGGTCAACCAAAGATGTGTCTTGAATTCCTCCTACATCACCTTACATTCCTGGAAAGTAAAACATGTATCAAAATCAGAGACAATCGTAGATGGCACCCCATGAAGCCGCACAATCACCTACACGTAGATGTGTCCTAATCCCTCTACTGGGCCCTGATCTCTGATAGGTAGAAAGTGGGCTGACGTGGGGAGTAGATCAACGATCACCCAGATAGAATCATGCACTTTGAACGTGTGTGGAAGTCCTGTTATAAAGCCTTTTGAAATTCCATACCACTTCTACTCTGGAACCTCTAGTGGATGACTTAATCCTGCTGGAACCTGATGCTCTACCTTTACTTCCTGACAAATGAGACACCATGAGACAAACTCTGCCATTTCTTTCTTCATTCTAGGCCACTAGTGCTGATGCTGAAGAACCCATACAACTTCTCCACTCTTGGATGTATCTCTAGATGGGACGTATGGAGCTCCCTCAACAATTCCTCATGTTGAACCACCGATACCATAGTACACCCTCTAAAAAGGATGATGTGCTCCCCACATTCCTAAAATCCATCAAGTTCATATCCTGTTGATATATGAGCACGTTAAGCCTCGCATGACATTGTCTCTAGGATGAGCCTCCCTAACTCGCAGTAGAAGCGGGGGAGTGGCTGTAAAATACTGAAGATAAGATCCTCCATCTCGATCCACGAAGGATATATACAAAATGACTAGCTTCTCTATCGTCTCACTCAACAATTGTATACCAGATCTCCTACTGAGTGAATCTACTACTACGATCCCCTTACCTGGATTATAGAATATCACAAAGTTATAGTCATGGAAGAACTCAAGACAATGCTGTTGTTTCAGGTTCATGTCCTTCTGAGAGAAGATATACCAGAGACTTTTTTTATTATAGTAGATTGTAAAACATTCTCCCATCAAGTATTGTCCCCACATCTTCAAGGTTAAGACCACTGGTGCCAACTCCATGTCATGGGTATCCTAGTTTTTCTCATGTTGTCTTAGCTGTCGAGAACCATACGTGATCACTACTCGCTCCTGCATCAGGACACATCCAAGCCTGGTCCCTGATGCGTCGCAGTAAACTACAAACCCAATGCCCTCCTCTGGAAGCCTTAATATGGGGGAACTCATAAATCTCTAACTAAGATTCTGGTAAATCAGTTGGAATCTCTCCAACCATATGATGGGTTTCCCATTATTTGCCATTTATGATATGGGTGTCGCAACACTGGAAAAGTCAGGCACAAACCTCTTGTAGTAACTGGAGAAACCCCAGAAACTCCGCACCTCCGTCACACTAATGGGTGGATCCCAAGAAAGCACAACCTCAATATTTGCTGGATCCACAAAACTCCATCCTCTGAGATAATGTATCCCATAACATGTAACTATTTGATCCAGAACAGGCACTACAAGAGCGTACCATAAAGCTGGTTCTCTCAGTGTATGTCTAGAACTATCAGCAGATGATAGGAATGCTCCTCAGCCATAGATGAGTATATCTTGATGTCATCAATGAAGACTACTACAAATCGATCATGGTATTGCTGGAAGATCCTATATATGATTCCTATGAACTCCGTTGGAGCATTGGTAACACTAAATGGCATAACCAAAAACTCATAGTGGTCATACCGACATTTGGTGTTCGTCTTCTGCACATCCTCATCTCATACCCAGAGTTGGTGATAGCCTAATCTAAGGTCTATCTTCAAAAACCATCGTGCTTCCTTCAGATGATAAAAAAGTTTGTCAATCCTCGATAGTAGGTACTTGTTATTCACGGTCACCTAGTTCAGGCGCTGATAGTACACACAAAGTATCAAACTCCCATAAGCCTTCTTGATGGACAAAATCAGGGCTGCCCATGGGGATGCACTATGCCTAATGAACCCCTTACTTTACAATTCCTCTAGATATACTCACAGCTCTTGAAGCTCCACAGGAACCATCCGCTATTTTTGTGTAGATATCTTTTCCATCCCGGGGTACTAATTGATATAAAATTCTACCTCTCTGTGAGGAGGTTGGACCAAAACATCATCAGTGAAAACATCAGCATACTGTTCCACCGCCACCAGATAGCTCAGACTATCATCATCAACCACTCTCAGGGTAAGGCTAGCCAACAGATGTGTGATCGAAAACAACCTCCTCTTTGTAAGTCCATCTTTCACTATAATGGATCCCTTCTCACCAGTGACAGAAAACTTGGTCCCATCCTTGAAGATACACCACACATTGCTCCTAATATAGTCTATCTGAGCATGGACTATAAATAACCAGTCCATACCCAAGATGACGATGTAAAGCTTCAACGCTGCTACTATAAGATCCTAGCTAATGCTCTCGCCTCCTAGACTATGCTCACACTACCAGCACCAGTGTGTAATCGTCGAATCCGCTCTTGTAGGAGTCTGTAGTTGTAATGATCGATCCAATGACTCCACCCGAATTCCACAGCTCCGAACGAGGGTCATGAAAATGAAATAGTGACCAGAACCTATGCTAATAAGAACTTTATCTAAGGTGGAATTGACACAGATCATACCTCATATCATCTCCGAAGTGCTACGGTCATAGGCCTCACCTTAATTTAGTTGAGCTAGCCCATGTACACCTGCTCACTATGGTTGGGTTGGACCGCTTGGAGGTGGTGGTAGTAGAACCATGAATCGTCGCCCACCACCTACTACACAGCTTTCTCCTCTGTCACGTCTACCTTCTACCTGTGGAACTCCTCGATCGAATATTCTCCTCTGCCCAGGCAGTCCCTTGACCAATTTTTGTTCATCTATACAATGGGTCAGGCAGTAATGAGCCATGTGACCGTACCCACCACACGAGTAACACAACATGATCCTCTTTCGTCATGCTCTATCTTGAGAGCCCCACACCACTGACCCTATATCCTACGGTCTTCCGCCTATGGTTATGGTCCTCTTGGACCTCTTCATCATTTGACTACTGCTAACTATCGAAGACTCTACTATATGTCATCTGGTGGTGGGTCTCACAGCCGGTGACTGCTCAGCAAGGAAGATCTATACTAAGAGTGTTCGGTCTAGCACTGTAACCTAAGTCGGGATGCTGAGAAAAATAATTGAAGCTCTAATATTATCTATGAGACCTTGCTCGAAGGTCTGGGCCCTGATTAAAGGGTCACGCACCATGTCAGTGGAGTAGCGTGGGAGGTCGGTGAAAGTTGATTAATACTGTGCCATAGTCATGATGACCTGCTGTAATTTTCCAAGATCTTGTATACACATAGATAATAAGGTAACTAGGAAAAAACTCTACCCCTAAAAAGCCTCTCGAAATCCACCCTGACGAGATTCACTATGTTGTGAACCTGGAGCATCAAGCTCCACCATCTTCCCAATGGTGCCTGAAGATGACTGGTGGAATATATCATCATGAGATAAGCTGGGGTCCAAAAAAGAACAGTAATTTTCATGTAATTTTTTTAAATATATTGAAATTTTATGAGTCCGTGAAAATTGACGACGGGTGATTCTGAAGCCCGGAGTGCATGGAATGAATTCCAGAACCTTTGTTCGAGTACATTCAGTAAATGTGCGAGCAGTTTTTTCTAACTTTTGAACGGTTGCTTGGAATTGAAATTTGAGGGCACCATTGAACTCACAACATCAGTATTGGCTTAATAACACTTTCATCATGATGATAGTTGATCGAGGGTGAAAGTTAATTTTTCGGTTTTTCGAGGAAATAATAAAATAGAATAATAACATTTTATTTTATTTGTTGAGTACCCTTCTACTTGAGTTAAGGTTGTAGGGACCACCCAAATCCTCAAAACCTCCCAAATTTGAATTTAGGGGTGGGGACCACCCAATACCTTTTAATGGGGGAGAAAACTCTCAACATTCCCAATTATTTCTTTATGTCAACATAATATTAATTGATAAGATACCAATTAATTTTATTTGTCAACATAAGAATTAAATGTTATGTTGCCATTTTATTTTATGTGACAACTTAAAATTAAATGTTAAGTTATTATTTAAATTTTATGATGGATATTTATTTTCTCCTTTGTTGAATTGGTGAAGGGATTGGCATAAGAGAATTAAGAAGGAATTTGATGGATTATCCTCTCCAAAGAAGAATTCCAACGAAGAACGTAAATGAAGAACGACGACCTTGACTTCGACCTTCTTCCTCATGACATTCACTAATGGTGGACATCAACATCAATGAAGAATCACCTCCATCAATGAATGTTAATCCGATGAACAAGCTCGTGATCAGAGGCGTTTGATAGGCGCAATGAACGTCAACAACTTAGAATTCTCTCTTTGTCATCAACAATCAAACAAGGTCGGGGTTTATTGCTATATGAATAATTTTCGCATGTTCTTCCATTGATTTCTTTTTCGGGATTGGTAAAAAATATTTGTGGGAGGATGTAAAGATTGATGTTATTTTTCATGTTCTTGATGATCCACTTGAAACCACCCTAACGGGGAGGCTGTGGGATAAAGAAACATAGATCGACCCCTCTGCAAATCATGTGATGATTTGTGGTGTTGAACACGATGAAGGTGAACACACAACGACACTACTCTGTGGCCACCACTGCCTGGTGACCTCCACAACCTCTTGGCACCCTTGGGGTTGTGCTTCCCCGTGGCACCCATGGCCACCGCGCACCGCGGCTCCGCCTCCCGCATCCCCGCCACACCGCCCCTAGTGGCCGCCGTCTCGGCCAAGACGCCACCACCGACAGGGCCGAGCCACCACCGCCATCTGCCGAGACACAGCCGCCGTCCACCGAGTTGTCTATGCCATCCGCCGAGCTGCCGTTGTCTTCCGCCTAGCCACTTCCAGCGTCTGCCTAGCTGGCACTGCCGTCCAACCAAGTCATTGGCCGAGCCGCGCCACCGCGGTCCTCTGAGCCGCCCCCACGACCCTTTTTCGTGCCGCTCCGGCCGAGCCGCCCAATGGCCAGGCCGCTCCGGCCGAGCCCCCTCGCAGCACCGAGCCCCTCCGGTCGAGCCCCCCTCATGGCCCCGAGTCCCTTCGGCCGAGCCGCTCTGTGGCATCCGCCCATCTGGTCACACCGCCCCAGCCGAGTCACCCTGAGGCCTCACTCCATCCGCGACTGAAACCCTCGCGTCCCCTCGCAGAATTCCGAACTGGCCAGCAGGCCAGACCCTGTGGTAGGGGCCAGAACTAGTGTGTCGGGCTGGGCCAGACCGACCGGGTCTGACCGGGTCGGACCCGACCCATGCCCTCTACGACCCATTTACTTCTTATAGCCAAAACATTGGCACCAGACATATGTATGACGAACCATCATTGACATTGGAAATCATGGAGTGAGACGGTGCCTTTGGGTATACCCCACTGGAGTTTTGGATTAAGATGGGGAATGGTCCGGTTGGATCGAGCCCGAATCCAACCGGGCCCCCAGGACTAAAATTCTAATAACTCACAGATCGAGGATCTGATTGATTTTTCGTCTATTGCATTGAGACCACAAGGATGTGGCGGACCTTTGATATTATTCTTCTATGGACTTAGTGGAAATTGATGTTTAAAGCAGTAGCTCGTGGAGCAGATCCTCCCGGAGAAGAGCGAGCATAGTACCGGAAACCAGCAGCTGGTTGAGACTTTACGACTATTGACCTTTTCGGCTTGGAGTGAATTGACCGACCTAGTGGGGAGTGCCTCTATGTGAGGCGACAGACCCATGGTACACGACAGAAAGAGTACCTAAGCTGGCCACAGTGGGAAGCTCCTTTGTGTGATGCGGCAGACCCACGGTACTCAATTGGAGGAGTACCTCCACAACTCACATGGGGAGAGCCTCTGTGTGATGTGGAAGACCCATGGTGGGAAGTTTCTTTTTTTTGACGTGGCAGAACCACGGAACTCGACCAGAGGAGTACCTCAGTAGTCCATGGATTGTGGGAAGCTCTTCTATGTGATGCGGTAGGCCCACTATACTTGATAGAGGATGAGATCTCCAGCAGCTGAGGTGTTCAATGATGTGATTGAGGATGTTACTTGTTATTAACCCTATAATAAATCCTAGTGTGAGCTGAGTCTATATCTCTATGATTCCTTCATGATTGAGATGGATTGCATGATAACTTAGGTATATTTATGGGCCTATACCTAAGTAGGGTTATCTATTGATTTCATAATTTTTGGTTTATCCTTGGTGGTTTTGGTGAGACCCTGAGGGGAACATGGTCCCTAGTAAATATTATTATACTCACCCCTACATAGGATATGCCCTCACATTGTTGTGTTGGATGTAGATGACGGACTGTACTAACTAAGGGTGAGAGTACCAGGATAGGATGGTGCCCAAAGGTGGACCATACGATGTGTCTGTACGCAAAGGAGATTGGTGTATGTGGATTGATGAGGAGGAAATTTAAACCTACCCTTTAGGTAGGAACCTCAGAGGACGATTCAGTAGCTGTATTTTCTATTTCTTCAGTTGTTTTGTATGTCAGTTTTACTTGTACCTTTACAGTTGGGCTTGTATTCCGGCCCCTTTACGGACAGCAATATTTTAGTTATACGGTTTTCATGTGTTCATATCTTATTGTGTGCTTGGTTACTTGATGTAATAGTTTATAATTGAAATTCCTTCCCAGTTTTAGGGAAAACACCTTTTGGTGCTTGTCGCCAGCACCTGGACTATGGAAGGTGGGCCAGGGGTAGTCACGGAACGGGCCACCAGAGACAGGTCGTGCCAAATGGGTATCAGAGGAGTCGGTTATATCAAAGATATATAACTATGATATATTCAATTAAGTAATACTCTTAAGGTTAATGAGTGTGGTTTTTAGTTTAGGGAGTCCAGTGTTGGTGCGGTGGCCATCGTATCTATACACCATGACCCTGACTTCTAATTACAGACTCAGTGCAGAAAAACACCGATTGCATGGGTATTTTCATGAGTTTTCTTTGTTATCTCATGAGTCAGATCACCAAGTATAACTTATTGACCATTACACACCTATTTTTTTAGGATACCAATACTTAGACAACCAGCTAGGGTTCTGAGAGTTGTACGCACTGATATCCCACTGAGCGGCGAGGCGTCGATGCATGGAACTTTTCTAGTAGAGGCACCGGCGTAGGCACCTGCGATACCATTACACGTTGGGCCACTGATTCCACCTTCCCCAGTAGTAGAGACTACACATCACTTGCAAGCATTGCACGAGTTCCAATGCTAGTGACCACCTAGGTTCAGGGGATAGATAGACCCACAGGCGGCAAAGGATTGGATGGTGGCTGTGGTGAGAGTCTTCCTACTCGTATGGAGACTAGCCGATCTCATGGTGATCCTTTCCACCAGAATTCTACAAGAAGAATAAGGTAGATGGTGGAGATTGATACTCTAGGTTCATGATGAGGTGACACATCTCTGGGTAGACTTTGAGAGCCTGTTTCGGGTAGAGTTTTCCCAAGCGACTCTTCGCATAGTGTGTATACATGAGTTTCTTCATTTGTTGTAAGGCAACATGAATGTAGCTCAGTACATAGAGAGGTTCGCTGACCTCTCATTCTACTCCATGTACATGGTGTTGGACCCATTATTGAGGGCTCAAACCTTCAAGAAGGGGCTTAGGTGGGAGACTAGGGCTTCGACGATATCGCTCAGCATCCCAACGTAGGAGGGGGTGTTAGAGAGAGCCCTCTTAGTGGGGAGTTTTTTTCCAAGAAGTCACCAGCAGCGAGACTAACTATTAGTCGTCCCGTAATGCTGTCTTTTACAGCTTGTAGTAGATAGACATCACAGAGGTCCAAGAGCAACATACCTACAGGTGGACAACCGCATGACTCAGGATCAGTTATGTGGGGAACCAGAGGCGGAACTAGTAAGACAAGGATCATGCAGTGTCACACATGCGGCAGGCAAGGTCACATGGCACATGACTATCTGACCCGTTGTATGAATGATCAGCAGACTGTCGAAGGACCACCCAGACATAGACATAGGTTCGAATAAGTTGGTCCATAGGGAGCTGGAAGACTCGAAGAGGTGATGACCCTGTAGCTGGTGGTGGGAGATGATTCGAGATGTTACCACCACCACCACCAGGAGGTCCTCCTAGACCACAGGGAGCCGGTGGACAGGGGAGAGCTCAACTGTAGGTAGCTGAGGCTTTTGATCATGGAACTTCACATATGATATGAGGTATGATCTGTGTCTACTCCACCTTAGCTACAATACATAAAAACATAGGTTCCTTTCATTCGTTTGTTCCCACTAGCCACGTTTAGAGCTCAAAGATTTTGAAGGAGCTATTGGCTCGATCCTTACGGCTAGAGTATTTTATGGGCTTAGATTCGATGATTATGCATGGGTGTCGACAGTGTGAGCTTACTCTAGGAGGTGAGAGCTTATGCTGCGATCTCCTAGTAACAGCGTCGAGGGCTTATGATGTCATCTTTGGTATGAAATGGTTATCTAGAGTCCATATTCAAATAGACTGTATTAGGTGCAATGTGCGGTGTGTCTACACGGACAGGACCATGTTTCCCTTCTCCAGTGATACGGGAGACTTTTCATCACATTATGGACTTACCTGGAGGAGAGTGAAGCCGATCAATCATCAGTTTCCTAGCCATACCCTCAGAGCGGTTGATGTGGAGAGTCTGAATTATCCTGTAGTGGTGGACCAGTATGCGTATGTCTTCAATGATGATGTTCCGGGTCTACCACCTTACATATAGGTGGAATTTTATATTGACTTTTACACCAGGACAACACTGATATCTACACCATCATAACAGATGCCTCTAGTGGAGCTATGTGAGCTACGGGTACATCTATAGGACTTGCAAGGGAAGGGATTCACCTGGCCTAGTGTTTCTCCAGGGGTATCCCCGATTCTATATGCCAAGAAGGCGGATGGGAGCATGAGGCTTTTTGTAGACTATCGGTGCCAGAACAAGTTGGTCATGAAGAACATGTACCCATTTCCGAGGATTGACGATCTCTTTGATCAGCTGAAGGGAGAACAGTGGTTCTAGAAGATTGACCTCATATCAGGAAATCACCATCTCAGAGTGTGAGACAAGGATGTGCAGAAGACGACCTTCAGATGTCGGTATGGCCATTATGAATTCTTGGTTATGCAATTTGTTGGGACCAAAACTCTATCAGTGTTCTTGGGACTCATGAAAAGGATAGTTCAGACATACCTTGATCGTTTTTTAATAGTCATAATCGATTAATTACTGATCTACTCAGCTACTGAGGAGAAGCATATCTATAATTTTCATGTAGTACTAGACACACTCCAAGAGCACAGGCTTTATGATAAGCTCTCAAAGAGCCAGTTTTGGATCAGAGAGGTTCACTATCTAGGACATGTCATATCGAAGGCTGGAGTTACAATAGATCCAGCGAAGATTTAGGTGGTACTTGCTTCGGAGCCACCTAGGAGTGTGACAGAGGTATAAGGTTTCCTAGGTTTGGTCGGATACTACTGGTGGTTTGTGCTAGATTTCTCCAGAGTTGAATCACAACTATCAGCCTTGACGAAGAAGGGGAAACCCTTTCTGTGGTTAGATAGATGCCATCATATTTTTCAGGAGATGAGGCAAAGGATGACTAGAGCACCCATTGTGAGGGTTCCAGAGGAGGGCGTAGGGTATGTAGTCTACAACGACGCATCAAGGATTGGACTAGAATGTGTCCTAAGGTAGGAGCGAGCAGTGATCGCATATTGTTCACAATAGCTGAGACAACACGAGCAGAACTACGCAACCAATGCCATGGATTTAGCAGTAGTGGTCTTCTTCCTGAAGATGTGGTGAAACTATCTGATGGGTGATAATTTTATAGTGTACTCTGATCACAATAGTCTTAGGTATATATTTTCTCAGAAGGACATGAACCTGAGACAACGACGTTGGCTCGAGTTCATCCAGGACTATGACTTTGAGATAGTCTGTACTTCAAGGAAGGGGAACCATGTAGAAGATGCACTCAGTAAGAGGTCTGGTATACAACAGCTAGGGGAGGCGACAGAGTATTTGTCCACTTTGCAGATATCCATTGTGGATAGATATTGAGCATCTATCCTTCAGTCTCTTATAGTCACTCCCCCAATTCTTCAATGAGTCAGGGTGGCGCAGCATGGGGACGCTGATTTAGAGACATGACGTGCTCAGATATCCACAGGAGATGCAGCTGATAGATTTTATAAAGGTATGGATCATGTAATCCTTTTTAGATGATGAACTATTGTACCATTGTCAGTTCAGAAAGAAGTGTTGAGGGAGTTCCAAGAATCCCCTATAGCGGTACATCCTGAAGTGGCGAAGATGTACCAGGATCTCAGATGACAGCACTGGTGGCTGGGAATAAAGAATGAATTTGTAGAGTTTGTCTCTTGGGGACTCTTTTGTTAGCAAGTGAAGAAGGAGAATCAGGTACCAGAATCCTTGGTTTAGCCATTATATTTCCCAATGTGTTTGTGGGATGGGATATCCATGGACTTCATGATAGGAATTCCATGTTCATCCATATGTTAGGACTCGATTTGGGTGATCTTCGACCGACTCACCAAGTCGGCCCACTTCCTACCGATCAGAGAGAAGGGTTCAGTAAAGATCGTGGGAAGCCTATATGTGCATGAAATTTTACGTCTACATGGAGTAACCTCGATGATTTTATTTGATAAAGATGCACATTTTTACTTCCCTACTATTGAAGTGGTTGAGGAGGCTTTCGGGATGCAGCTTCATTTGAGAAGTTCCTTCCATCCTCAGATGGTTGGTCAGACTGAGTAGACCATTTAGACCCTCGAGGAGAGGTTGCGTGCTTGTGTCCTCGACTTCAGTCACAACGAGGAGGATCAATTCCCTTCGGTGGAGATTGCGTACAACAATAGATATCACTCCACCATTGGGGATGATTCCTTTTGAGGCATTTTACGGGCACCCTTGCAAATAGCCTTTGTCCTGGACTGACCCAAGGGAGTCACCACTCGTGTGACCAAAGATGGTACGGGTTACCACAGAGAAGGTGCAGATAATCCAGGAGCAGATGAACACTACACAAAGAAGGCAGAATTCATAAGCTGATAGGAGATGGAGAACTCTAGAGTTCAAGGATGGTGACCACATCTTTCTATGGGTCTCACCCAGACAAGGCTTGTAGAGATTTGGCTGAGGCGTCAAGTTATTTCCAAGATTCACTGGACCCTTTTAGGTCCCCATCAGATTTGGCGAGGTGGCATACTGCATAGCTCTTACACCTATGTTGCATAACATGCACGATGTCTTCCATGTATCCCAGCTGAGGAGATACGTGCATGACTCTTCTTATATAATCGACCATGGCAAGCTAGACGTTGATGATGGGGACACTTTTATGGAAGATCCAGTAGAGATTGATAATTGAAATGACTAGGTCCTTTGTGGATGGTCGATATATCTCGTGCGTGTTCGCTAGCAGCACTAGAACCTCCATGATTGCACATAGGAGCGGGATGCTCAGATTCATGCTCAGTAACCCCACATGATCCCTTATTTTGATTTGTGTCTTATAGGAATGTATATCGATGAGGTGGGGAGAATGTAAAGACCTGGAATTTCCATGTATTTTTTTTAAATATATGAGTATTTTACGAGTTTTCAAAAATTGACGGCGTGTGATTTTGAGACCAGGAGTTCCCGGAATGAATTTCGGAACTTTTGTTCGTGTTCGTTCAGTAAATGCGCTAGTGGGTTTTTCTAAATTTTGAACTGGTTCTCGGAATTGAAATCTTAGGGCACCGTTGAACTCACATCACTTGTATTGTCTTACAAAAACTTTCACCTTGATGACAATTGGTCGAGGGTGAAAGTTAATTTTTTGGTTTTTGTGGAAATAGTAAAATAAAATAATGACATTTTTTTTAACCCCCCTCTATTTGAGTTAAGGTGGTGGGGACCACCCAAATCATCAAAACCTCCCAAATAGGCATTTAGGGGCGGGGACCACCTGACCCCACTTAATGGGAGAGAAACCTCTCAACTCCCCCAATTAATTCTTTGTGTCAACATTAAATTACTTGATATGTTGCCAATAAATTTTATGTATCAACAAAAGAATTAAATGTTATGTTACAAATTAATTTTATGCGACTAAATAAAAATAAAAATTTATGTTATTATTTAAATTTTATGTTGGCTATTTCTTTTCTTCTCGGTGGAATTGGGGAAGGGATTGGAAAAAAAGAATTTAGAGAGAACTTGAAGGATTATCCTCTCCAATGAATAACGCTAACGGAGAACGTAAAAAAAGAACACCGACATTGACATTGAACTTCTTCCTCGAGACAACTTCATATGGTGAACATATTCATAAATGAAGAATCACCTTCATCTAAGAACATTAATCTGATGAATGAGCTCGGGATCAGAGGCGTGCGATGGGCGTGATGAATGTTGACAACATCAACTTCTATCTTCGTGATCGACAATCAAATAGGGTAGGGGTTTATTTGTGTATGAATATTGTTCCCATGTTATTCCCTTGAATTAATTTTTGGGATTGAGAATAAATTACTGCGGGAGATTGTAAATATTGATGATATTCTTCAAGTTGTTGTAGAGCCATATGCTACCCCCCTAAAGTGGAGGGTACGAGCCAAACAAACATGGACCAACCCCTCCACAAATCTTGTGAGGATTTGTTGTGTTGAACATGATGAAGGAGACGAAACAATGACACTGCCTTGCGGCCACCGCCGCCTCGCGATCATTGTGCCCTCATGACACCCCTATGGCAGAGCCACTCCACGGCACCCACGGTCGTTGCGCCTCGCAGCTCCGCTGCACGTGACCCCGTCGCACCACCCACGACCATCGTCATCCAGGCCAAGCCGCCGCCTCGGACTAGGTCGAGCTACTGCCGCCATCTGCCGAGTTGTCGCCGCCATCAGCCGGGATGCCGCTGTCGGCCGAGCCGCCCCCTCTGTCCACCGAGCAGCTACCGCCGTCTGTCGAGCCGCCCCCACTATCCCGCCTAGATGCTGGCTGAGCCGCGCTGCCGCAGACCTCCGAGCTTCCCCACAGCACATTACTACACCCCTCCGGCCACGATGCCCCATGTTCGGGCTGCTCTGTCCAAGCTGCCTCACGGCCCCGAGGTGCTCCGACCGGGCTCCCCCCCCCCTCACGGCCCCGAGGCGCTCCGGCAAAGCCGCCCCGGCCGAGTCCCCCTGCAGCCTCGTGCTATCCACGAACGAACCCCCCATGCCCCCTCACGGCCTACCAAACTGACCAGCAGGTCGGACATTGCGGGATGGGCTAGACATAGTGGGTCGGGCCTAGTTAGTCCGACCGGGTCGGACCGGACCCGAGCCCCCTATGACCCATTTACATATTTTGGACATAACTTTGGCACTGGGTGTCTGTTTGACGATCTGTTAGTGACGCTTAAAATAATTATGTGAGAATATCCCTTTGAGTATACCTGACTAGAGTTTTGTATTGTGAAGAGGAACAGTCAGGTTGGATCGAGCATGAATACAACCGGGCTCTTGAGACTAAAAGTCTAATAACTCAAAGACCAGGAGTTCGATTGACGTGCTGTCTATTGCGTTGAGACCCCAATGACGTGGTGAGCCTTTGAGATTATTCATCATGGGACTTCCTAGCTGTTGAAGTATCGACCGGTAGCTTTTGGATTGGATCCTCCTGGAGATAAGCGAGTATAGTGCGGGAAGCCATTAGTTGGCTAAGACATGATGACTACTGAGCTTTTTGACATGGAGTGACTTGACAGGCACAGTGGAAAGTGCCTCTATGTGATGCAACCGACCCATGGTGAGGAGAACCTCTTTGTGACGTGGTTGACCCACCGTACATGACAGTATTAGTACCTTAGTATGCCATGGTGGGGTGCGCCTCTATGTGATGCAGTTGACCCACGATACTCGACAGGAGAAGTACCTCAGCAAGTCACAAGGCGGAGCGCCTCTATTTGACGTGGTAGACCCATGCTGGGGATCGCCTCTGTGTGATGTGGCGGATCCATGATACTCGACAGGAGGAGTACCTCACCGGTCCAAGGTTTGTGGGAAGCACCTCTATGTGATTCGACAGGACTACTATACTCGATAAACGAGGGACCTCTAGAAGCCTAAGTGTTTGACGATGTGACTGGGTATGTTACTTGTTAATAACCATAGAATTAATCCTGATGTGAGTAGAGTCAGTATCTCTGTGATTCTCTCATTATTGATATAGATTATTTGATAACATAGGTATATGTATGGGCATATACCTAAGTATGGTTATCTGTTGATTTCATTCTTTTGGATTTTCCTTGGTAGTTTTTGTGAGACCTTGAGGGTCTCGGGGTCCCTACTGAGTATCGTTATACTAACCCCTACATGGGCTATACCTGCACCTTGTTGTGTTGGTTGTAGAAGACAGATAGCGCCAACTGAGGCTGAGAGTACCAGGACTGGACAACGCCTGGAGGTGGACCATATGGTATGTCGGTACGCAAATGAGATGGGTGGACATGGAGTTTTGAGGAGGCGATATGAACCTACCCTTCGGGTAGGAACATCGGATGAAAATCCAGTAGCCGTCTTTTCTATTTCTTTAGTTGTTTTGTATTTCAGTTTTACTTGTACCATTACTATTGGGATTGTATTCCGACCCCGTTACTTTCAAAAATCATTGGGTTATATAGTTTTCATGTGTTCGTATCTTATTTTGTGCTTGGTTATGTGAGGTTACAGGTTATAAAGACAATGCATTCTGATTTTAAGGGAAAACGCCTTTCAGTGCTACTCTCCAGCCCTTGGCCTATATAATGTGGGACTGGGGTAGTCACAGCTCAGACCCCGAGGGACGGGTTGTGATATTTATCTACCAGTCAAAAAACTCTAACCACGGCCTCCATCCACTCCACATCCGCCTGTGGATCTGTCTCGCCCCAGAACCGTAGTGGCCTCTAGTGTTAGAACTCATGCAATAATTTCAATCGGCGTGCATCCTCTACTGTTGGGATTGGTGGCATCGACTACCCAATATGTAGTGGTGGTGAGGGAGGCTCAGATTCTGGCTCACTAGGTGCATGAAATTTTCCCCATATTCCACCAGAGGAGATACATACATGAACCTTTTCACATCATTGAATGGGGCGAGCTAGACATCGACGATGGGGTGACAAATTCAGAGGTTCAGGTAGAGATTGATGATCGAAAAGAGCCGGTGTTTCTTGAGTAGTCGATTTAGGATCCCAATAATGATGTAGATCATAAATATACAAGAGGGGGGGGGGGAATTGATTACTTTAAAAATTACGTTAAACAAAGGAAAGAGATAAGTTTAAAAAAGTTAAACTAAGAAAATTCACAACACCTCTAACACCAATAGAAAACTTAACAAAATATTACAATATGAGATTTTATCTTAAAGCGTATAGAATCTAAATGAAACAGAGTATTAGTAAGGAGGTATTATAAAGTTATACGTTCCTTATAATACAAAACGTAGCAGAAAAAAAATTATTAAAACTATAAGTAACAATATATAAGTATTTTAACCCAAAGAGAAGGGTATCCAAAAACCTTAGATAAGGGTCCCTTGATTTATACATTCAAGAAAGTCTATCTTACCCACACCAGGGTAAGCCCTCGATAAGAATATCAGAATCTCTGTCTTGCTATCCCCGCAAGCCCTCAACTTCAAGGTAGTTGGAACCCCTGTCTTCCTCAGCAAGGAATCCCTCGAACATCAAGGTAGTCGGCACCTTTGACTTCCTATCCCCGGAAGTCATCGAATGTAATCACCAACATTCGAAGTCGCACGAAGCAAAAACTAAACGAGCGGTTCAGTACGCACAAGGCATGAAAAGATTTCTCTCTCTCGAAATCACCTTAGCAGCGTGTAATCTCTAGATAGATCAACTTCTATGTTGTTGTTGTTTTTTAGCTTTTTCAAATGAGATCCTATTTATAGGCAAATTTCCAACGGTCACCTCCCTCCTCCAACAGTCATATTTTCCATGAAACTCGGAGGGACCTATACATGTGTAACTCAACCAATAGTTAATTAGAAACAGAAAAGATGATATCATTTTAGAACAAACCATGTAAAACTGAATGCACGACATCGTTTTGAAACAAAGAATATCTGAGTGAAATCTAATCAATAGTTCGGAGTGTATGCAAAATAATAAGTTTGGAGTCTAACCAAAAAGAAGTTCGGAGTCCATGTTAAGAAATATTCAGACTCTGTTTTGTAGGAATTCGGAGTCTGATTTCACTAGAGATCGGATTCTGAACCTGTAGAGTTCGGAGTCGAACTTCTTAAGAGTTCAGAGTCGAACTGCTTAAAAGTTCGGAGTCGAACTTCTTAGGATTTCAGAGTCGAACTGCATAAAACTTCGGAGTCGAACTTCTTCAGAGATCGGAGTCGAACTGCTAAAGAGTTCAGAGTCGAACTACTTAAGAGTTTGGAGTCGAACTTCTTCAGAGTTCAGAGTCGAACTGCTTAAGATTTCGGAGTCGAACTTCTTCAGAGTTTGGAGTCAAACTTCTTCAGAGTTCGGAGTCGAACTGCTTAAGAGTTCAGAGTCGAAATTCTTCAGAGTTTGGAGTCCAGAATTTGGATTAGAACTACATTACAGATCACATCTAGAATTTGGATCATAAAAACAGAATGCTCCAAATCTTTTCATTATATGGCTCTGGAAATTTTTTTATGAATCCGGTTTTTGAATTTAAGAATAATATTTCTATGTATAAGAAAATCTAGGATAAGGTAAATTTCATTAAAGAACTAAATTTTCCTTATGGGGTTAAAAATAACATTTTCTTAAGTATAATGTGTTTGTGATTTTCAAAACATGAAGGAATGGAAATGTTTTAAGGCAAACCATATTGACTCAACAATCTCCCCCTTTTTGGAAAACACAAACATCCTTTTGAAAAAGCATATAAGGATTTTGAAAATTTTCATTAGACTTTGAAAATTAAACATATCTCCCTTTGTTCTTGGATATAAATGAATACAACTAACTCCCCATTAGGCATTGAAACTCTAAGTATTGTATTCTGAGTTTATGGAGTGGAGTTTTCAATAATATAAGAGTGAAAACTTCGTAGTGGGAAACTACCCCTTTCATTAAGGATATTTCTCTTAGAAATTTTTCCCTTTCTCCTCCTTAAGAGTAGTTCTTTTTCCTTCTCCCCCTTTGTGATTTTCAAAAAGAATTGAAGGTAATGGAAAACAGAGTATAGTACCTGAAAGATTAGTATATAACAATATACAAACCAACCAAATAAACATATCATTTGATTTGAGGGAACCAAATTTTATAAGGAAATGAAACTATAACAAAAGATCGGAGTGGGTTCAGTTGTCTTCTTTTTTCCTTCGGAATGAGCTGCTTTAATAAGGCCTTGAGTTTCTTCAAGTCTCTTTGATCTTCCTCTAGTAGCCTCTCCAAGGATTTTACCTTTTCTTCTTGAGCTTTTAAAGCCTCTGCCTGAGCCTCAAAGACTTTTTTCTGCAAATTCAACAACTCATCTTGCTTTTCCATCTTCTGCTGAATCTCAATCCGGAAATCTCTTTCAGTTTTCAAATTTTGAGATACTGAGTTAAGAATCCCATTCAAATCCCTAACCTGTTGATTCCAGAAATTTTTCTCCTGGGTCAACTTCTCAGAAATCTCATTAACCATTTTATCCTCGATTTCAAAAGCATTTTGAACTTCTACCTAAAAATTATCAAAGTGAACCAAATATTCATCAACTCTCTTAGACCACTTGGTTACTTTCCTGCAGGACTTCCTATGAACATCATAATCGATCAGAAAACTTTTTTGTTCAGCTTCCAACTTCACAAACTTATCCATTACCATGGAAAGAGAATCTGATTTTTGATTCATGTATTGTTGCAGCAACTGGCATCTAGAATCTATTGTTGGAAGAATAGGATTTGTGTCCACTAACTTTCTCAGAGATTGAACCACAAAATCATGCCCGTGGGATGATGATTCCAAATTAGAAACTTCTTTTTGAGATCCCTCTTCTTAATCTGACACAGGCTTCCTTCTAGAGGTACCACTAACCTCTTTCCTTCTAATGACATCTTCAATGGGTGTCTCCATTAGAGTTTGATTCCCTTTATCAGATTTTGGAATGGTTTGCACATTAGGAGATACTTCCTCAGATTCAGAAACTTGAACAATCTGATCCTCATCTGGTTTCTGTCTTTCTTGACCTTCCTCAAGAAAATTCTTTTCATAGGATTCTTCTTCATCATACAAAACATTTTCTTATTCTTCTTCTGGATGTTCCTTGCTAGCTTCCTCATCTCCCATGCCTGAGGTAACTATCTTTTCGGATTCAGCCTTATCGTTATAGTCCTGTACTTGCTTGATCAAGGTATCCAGATTTTCACTCTCCTCTTATTCTTATTCTTCTTCTTCTTCTGCTTCAGCAACTTCCTTCTCAGCTTCTACAACATTTCCTTTACCCTTATCCTTTTTCGGAGTGACATAGTTTTTCGCTGGAGTTTTTGGTAAAGAAGGTTCAACACCGAAAGTTTCTGGAACTGGAATCCTTTCGGAAGCCATCTTTGTATCATTTAGCAAAGACCGCACTAGTTCAGCTTCAGACATCTTCTTTCTCAATTTCTTTTCCTTCGCTAGTCTCTCTAGCTCCTCAACAGCTTTTTCTTTTAATGCCTTAGCCTCAACAGGGTCCAGTCCGAATTGAGGATCCCCTTCCTTCCTTATTTCTTTATCTTTCCTCCACTTTGCTACTACTTCATCTGTATAGGTTTTCTGCTTCTTCGGGTTGGGAGGTGCTGATTCAGTTTCCGTAGGCTGAGGAAAATCTTCATTAGTAACTACTTCCATAGCCTTTCTCTTCTTCCTTTGACTTTTTGAAGGTTATGGAGATTGTTTTTCTTTTTCACCTGCTTCAAATTCCTCCATGGATATGGGGTAAAATTCTATGGACTCACTAGAAAACCCCATATTTATTCACTTAAGCGTATCATCACTGAAAATCATGAGCTTGCAATTCCGGATCATTGATTTGCAGGAAACATTGAAAGATTCAAAGCATCGAACAATCAACTTAGACAGTAAGGTAGGAGACATCATAATCCGAGCTCTTAGATTTCCTTCTTTGATATTCTTGATCGTAACAAAGACATGCCTTATCAGATTTATCTTTCTTAGATTTACCAAAAAAATATAATACATAAATATCACTCCTCTTTAGATTTTCTTTATCTCATCTTCTCAGAACCAGAAAACCCTGCACCCATAGTAGAAGTATTCTATTATTCGGAGTGAGCTGAGCAATCTTAGTTGTTGAATCATCCTTAAGCCCAAGACACTTCAGTGCCTTCTCCTTATTGAGACTTCCTTACACATCGGGAAGTTTGTGAGAACAGAATTCAGCTTCTCCCTCATATGCTATACCAACAGTGCTTGCTGCCTTAGTGTAATAAAGTTTATAAGTCTTCCCAATAGACTTTAATGAAAACCTTTCTCTGCCATCTTCCACCAGAAAGGAAACAGACTCATAAAACTCTATGAACAAGTCTGTATAAACTGGATCCTGTTTATCTGGTTTTTTATGCATACATCTTTCCATCCATTCAGTCTAATATTCATCGAAATAAGCGAATCAAGATTATAAAAATCCAGATTAACTAACCTTTACCTGTAAACTATCCACTTTGAAACTGGTTTGATAGTTGACATATCATGAGAGGTTGCTTCAACAGACATTTGGAGTGAAATAAACTGTAAGATTCGGATTGGCTTCACAAGGTTCGGAAAGGGATTTAAGAGGAGCAGCAGAGCTTCGAGACACAAAATCTTGAAAAACCGATGTGGGATGTGTCTCGGGGTCCCCTTTATATAGGCAAAGAATTTGACAGTTGGTCTCCCAAAAGCCATATGACAGTAGAAAAAGCTCTGATCTGATCTGATGGTATAGAACAATCCCTCAATGAAAATTTGACTCCGATCATTTGGGGTTTTTAAGGAAAACATTCAGATTTGAGGAAAAACTAGAATCCGAACTTTTTAAAAACAAGGAAAATACTAGTGAGAAAAAATTTTATTACAAAACTATAAGTAAGAAAATCACAAATTACGGATTAACAAGAAATATTATTCGTAATTGGTAATATTCTTCTTAAAGGCAAAAAAACATCATTAAGAAAGTTGCAGTACGAAAACCTCGTTACAAAAACCCAAATCTGAAAATCTCGTTTCGAAATTATTAGTACGAAAATTCCATTCCGGATGTCTTCAGTATGAAGACTTTCATTCCGGAAGTTCTCATTCCAAGAATTTCAGTCCTAAAAATTTCAGTTCCGGAAATTCCCATTCCAGAAATTTTAGTTTCAGAAATTTCCATTCCGGAAGTTCAGTTCCGAAATATTTTTTTTAACAAAAAAACTCTAACAACCAAATGTACTCCCCCTATGAAGAGGAGTTTATTACTGTTAGGAGAATTTTTCAACAAAAAGTTAATGAAGAATGATTACCTTACAGTTATAATCCCTAACTTTTGTTTAATATATTCAAATCTATCAGAGGGTAATGATTTTGTGAAAATATCAGCAAGTTGATCTTGCGTTCCGATAAACTGAAGAATGATATCTCCTTTTTGTGTGTGATCCCTAAGAAAGTGATGCCTAATATCTATGTGTTTTTCACGAGAGTGATGTGCATGGTTTTTACTTAAGGCAATAGCACTTGTGTTATCACACAAAATTTGAGTTTTAGTAAAGCTCAAGACATAGTCTATGAGTGTGTGTTTCATCCACAATACTTGAGCACAACAACTTCCAGCTGCTATATATTCGGCTTCAGCAGTGGAAAGTGATACAGAATGTTGCTTCTTGCAGGACCAAGAAACTAATGAATCTCCTAAGAAATGACAAGTTCCGGATGTACTTTTTCTATGCATTATACATCCACCAAAGTCAGCATCATAAAATCTTTTTAGAATAAAATCATCTCCAGAAGTATAAAACAATCGTAGATCCATGGTTCCCTTAAGGTAGCGAAAAATTCTTTTTACTGTCTTTACGTGAGATTCCTTAGGGTTGGATTGATATCTTGCACATAATCATATTGAGAACATTATGTCTGGTCGACTAGCTGTCAAGTAAATTATACTTCCTATCATACCTCTAAAAGATGTTTGATTTACTGGTTTCACAGCTTCATCAAGATCTATAGAGTTTTAGGTACCAATAGGAGTACTTATACTCTTAGTATTGTCATAACCATAGTTTTTGAGAACATCTTTAATATACTTTTGTTGAGATATGTAGGTTCCCTCTAGTTTTTGAGAAATTTGAAAACCAAGGAAAAATGTTAACTCAGCCATCATACTCATTTCAAACTCAGATTTCATTAGACTTTCAAAGGAGTCGGTTAATGATTACTGAGTTGAGCCAAATATGATGTCATCAACATAAATTTGAACAATCGAATTTTTTTTCTTATCTTACTTTATAAAAAGGGTTGGATCTACATTTCCCATAACATAGTTATTTTGAAGCAAAAATCCAGTGATTCTATCATACTAGGCTCGTGGGGCATGTTTATGACCATACAAAGCTTTGGTATGTCTAAACACATTATCAGGATGTTTTGTATCTTCAAAGCCAGGAGGTTTTTCAACAAAAACTTCCTCTTGGATATAACCGTTAAGAAAAGCACATTTCACATCCATTTGGAAAAGTTTGAAATTAAAGAATGCTGCAAAGGCAAGTAGAATACAGATAGATTCAAGTCTAGCTACAGGACCATAGGTTTCTTCATAGTCTATTCGCTATTGTTGATTATAGCCTTTTGCAACAAGTCTAGCTTTATTTCTTACTATGACTCCATTTTCATCAAATTTGTTTCTGAAGACCCACTTTACTCCAATAACTGAAGTTTCCTTAGGTCTTTCAACCATGATCCAGACATTGTTCCTTTCAAATTCATTTAGTTCATCTTGCAAAGATTTGATCCAATCATCATCACCCAACGCTTCATCAGTGCTTTTAGGTTCTAATTGGGAACAAAATGCTAGATGTTCTATTTCATTTCCTAAGGAACTTATAGTTCTTACAGGTTGATTCACATCACAATTGATACTATCAGTGGGATGATTCTTAAGAAACACCTGATTTGGGTTTTGTAAAACCAGTTCATCAACATACGGTAGAAAATCTTTTGGGGTAAATGTTTCAGAAGTATATTCATGAACATTTTCCTTATCAGAAGGTTCTTCTATCAATGGTTGATAATCAGTTTTTGAAAATACATATGAGGATGTAGGTTGGGATTGTTTAAAAACAAAAGGATCTGACTCATCAAATTTTACATGCACTGTTTCTTCAACAATACAAGCATTTTTATTGAAAACTCTATATGCCTTAGAAGATGTGGAGTAGCCTAGGAAAATCCCTTCATCAGATTTTTCTGCAAATTTAAGTATGTTATCTTTAGTATTCAGAATGAATACTTTGAAACCAAAAACCTTTAAGTAGGAAAGTCTTGGTTTTCTACCATTCCATAACTCATAAGGAGTTTTATTAAGAAAATGTCTAATTAAAACTAGATTTATAGTATAGCAAGCAGTACTTACAGCTTCAGCCCAGAAATGTCTAGCTATAGAATATTCACTCAACATGGTTCTAGTTATCTCTTGAAGAATTGTATTTCTTATTTCAACTACACCATTCTACTGAGGAGTTCTTGGTGCTGAAAAATTGAGAGTAATGCCTTTTTTACTACAAAAAGTTTCAAAATCAGATTTTTGTAATTATCATCCATGATCACTAGGAATAGTTTTCAAAGGAAGGTTTTTCTCATTTTTAACTTGAGCTCTAAAACTTTTGAAATAAGAAAAATATTCAGACTTCTTTGCTATAAAATAGACCCAAGTAAATCTAGTGTAATCATCAACTAGAAAAAACACATAGTATTTGCCTCCAATACTTCCAGTTTGTGTTGGACCAATAATATCCATGTGCACTAACTGTAATGCATCAGTTGTCGAGACATCACCGATTGATTTAAAACTATATTTATGTTTCTTGCCATATTTACAAGGATCAAAAACTTTAGAAGAATCAAATCTAAGCTCCAGTAGATCTTTAACTAGTTTCTTCTTAGAGAGTTTGCATAAGTTCCTAAGGTTACAGTGACCTAGTCTTCTATGCCATAACCAGGAATGATCTTCCATTGCACTTAGGCAAGGAAAATCTTGACTCCTGACGTCTTATAGGATCAAAGTGTAAACATTCTCTTGCCTATTGGATGGGGGAATAAATTATTCCTTGGAATTGTGAACTAAACAGTTATCATTCCTAAAATTCACAAGGTATCCTTCATCACATAACTGACTTATGCTAATGAGGTTGTGCTTAAGACCCTTAAAAAACAAAACATTTGAAATTAAGGTTTTACCAAGAAGAACAATATTACCAATACCAACAATTTCTCCCTTTTAATTATCTCCGAATGTTACCTTTCCTCCTTTCGTTTTGATAATCTTTTCAAAATAGCTTTTGTTACCAGTCATGTGCCGGGAACATCCACTATCCATGTACCATGTATTGTTGCTGGTACTCTCTTTATTTTCCTGAAATCAAGAAGAGAATTAGACTTTCGGAATCCAAACTTGTTTGGATCCGAGATTACCAGATAACAAAATTTTAGGAACCCACATGTTCTTGGAAAAGTAAGCTTTGTGAAATCCTAAGGATTGGGTTTTGTTTAATGAACAATTCATTGCCCAGTGACCACCACATTGACACTTGGTACAAAATGGGGCACTTTGAGGAACACAATAATTGTTACTAAAAAATGGTTTTGCATGGGTATAACCAAATCCAGATTTATTTCTTATAGGTCATATTTGGGAATACATTTTATCAAAATTTTCATTAACATGGGTAAAGTTTGATAAACACTTCTTTAAGGAAAAAATTTTGGACATGTGTTTTATAACCACGTTTTTATCCTCAAAATCATTAGTTGTAGAACTATAGCTAGGCTCGAAAACATTTTTCTTAGAAATTACTTTTTCTAACTCTTTAGAATGTTGGTTCTTCTCAGAACTTACTTCCTCATGATTTTTTGAAATACTTTAAAAATCATCATTTTTTCTATCAAGATCTTTAGAAAGATCTAATATTTCTTTTGTATGAATATAATTCCTAGAGTACGCCTTTTCAAGTTTCTTATTGATTTTAGAATTCTCAATCTCAAGAAGTTCAGCAAACCTAGAAACTTCTTCATAAGTAGGTAAAGTATTTTCTTCATCAGAAGAAGATTCTTCATTAGAAGAGTTATAAAACTTACTATCATTAGAATTTAAAGATACATTGGTCAATGATTCACCATTTCATACCTTAGCCATAAAACAATTATTATCAAAAGGTAATCTGGCTATAAGACCAAGATTCTTCTATCCTGAAGATTAATAATTAGAAGATTCATCTGAAGAGTCACCACCACTGGAACTCCAGTTATCATTAGCATTCAAAACATTCATTGCTTTGGCTTTATAAAACTTCTTTCTGTTCCTGTCTGAATTCCTTTCTTTCCTTTCTTTCTTTTTAAGCAAAGAGAAATCTGGCCTAATATGTCCAGATCTCTTGCATTCATAACAGGTGACTTCTACATCTTTTATATCTTTCCTTTCCTTTTTCTTATACTTGGATTGGAAACTTCTTTGTCCAGAAATCTTGTTCATCCTTCGAGCAAGATTTTCTAACTCTTTTTCAGAGATTTCACCCTCACTAGATTCAGATTGGAAAATAACTTTCTTAGACTTGGATCTGGTTACTCTCTCTGGAGTCTTAGTTTTCATCTGATTTGATGTTGTTGTAAAAGCAACAGTACCATTCCCATTCTTCTTCTTGATAATGTCAGCATCTCTCTTTATTCTTGTCTCATGTTTTAGAAGAGTTCCAAATAGCTCATCAAGAGAAATTTGAGTGACCATCCTGTTCTCGTCTATAGCAGTTCTTTTGGATTCCCCCTCATTGGGAATAATATCAATTATCTTATCCACAAGTGATTCATCATCTAAACCTTTTTCTCTCATAGACTATAAGCTGTTGACTATAGTCAGAAATCTCTGTTGAACTTTACAAATTGGTTCACCATACGGAAAGTTGAAGCCATGATATTCAGCTCTAATCATAGCTCTCCTAGTCTAAATCACTTTAGAAGTTCCAAAGTGTGTAACTTCTAACTTCTTCCAGATACTATTAGCTGCTTCACAAGAAGATATTTGGCTATATATATTTCTAGTCATTGAACACAGCAGAGTATTGCGTACCTTATAATTGAGTTGATACTCTTGCGTTTCCTAGTTAGTGAAAGTTATAACATCCTTATCAAGAATTTTATAATCACCGGTAAGAATAACAAAGTTGTCCACTCCTGTATTGATAACGAAAGTTTTCATTCGATCTCTTCAGTACTCATATTCATTACCATCAATGTTTGGTGTTCTTTTAGTATTTATATTATCAATGAAACCAACATTGATTCCTTCCAAGCATAAAAAAACCTTCGGTACAAAAACTTGTTTGTAGTAAAAGTTCGTAATCACAAAGTTCGGAATGAGAAAGTTTGGAATGACAAAGTTCAGAATGACAAAGTTCGGACTGAAAAAGTTCAGAATGACAATGTTCGGAATGAAAAAGTTCGGAATGACAAAGTTCAGAATGAAAAAGTTCGGAATGACAATGATAAAAAAACAAGAAAAACTTATACGTGAGTATAAGTATTTCAGAGACCTCCTCTGATACCAATTGTAGGATCGAAATAATGATGTAGATGCTCAATATACAAGAGGGGGGGTGAATTGTATACTTTAAAAATTACTTTAAACAAAGGAAAGAGATAAGTTTAACAAAGTTAAACTAAGAAAATTCACAACTCCTCTAACACCAATTGGAAACTTAACAAAAGATTAAAATATGAGATTCTATCTTAATGTGTATAGAATCTAAATGAAATAGAGTACAAGTAAGGAAGTATAAGAAAGTTATACATTCCTTATAATAAAAAATACAGCGGAAACAAACAAGTAGTAAAACAAAAAGTAACAAGATATAAGTCTTTTAACCCAAAGAGAAGGGTATCCAACAACCTTGGATAAAGGTCCCTTGATTTATACTTTCAAGCAAGTCTGTCTTACCCACACCAGGGTAAGCCCTTGATATGAATATCAGAATCTCTGTCTTGTTATCCCCGCAAGCCCTCAACTTCATGGTAGTTGGAACCCCTGTCTTCCTCAGCAAGGAATCCCTCGAACTTCAAGGTAGTCAACACCTCTGTCTTCCTATCCCCGGAAGTCATCGAATGTAATCACCAACATTCGGAGTCTCATGAAGAAAAAACTAAACGAGCGGTTCAGTACGCACAAGGCATGAAAATCGTTCTCTCTCCAGAAATCACCTTAGCATCGTGTGGTCTCTAGATCGATCAACTTCGAAGTTGTTATTGTTTTTGAGCTCTTCAAATTAGCTCTTATTTATAGGAAAATTTCCAATGGTCAGCTCCCTCCTCCAATGGTCATATTTTCCTTGAAACTAGGAGGGACCTGTACACGTGTAACTCAACCAACGGTTAATTAGAAACAGAAAAGATGACATAGTTTTAGAAAAAACCATGTAAAACTGAATGCACGACATCGTTCGGAAACAAAGAATATGTGAGTGAAATCTAATCAATAGTTCGGAGTGTAAGAAAAATAATAATTTCGCAGTCTAACCAAAAAAAAGTTTTGAGTCTATGTTAAGAAATATTTAGATTCTGTTTTGTAGGAATTCAGAGTCTGATTTCACTAGATATCGGATTCTTAACCTGTAGAGTTCGGAGTCGAACTTCTTAAGAGTTCGGAGTCGAACTGCTTAAAAGTTCGGAGTCAATCTTCTTAAGAGTTCAGAGTCCAAATTCTTAAAAGTTTAGAGTTGAACTTCTTCAGAGTTCAGAGTCGAACTACTAATGAGTTCAGAGTCAAACTGCTTAGGAGTTCAGAGTCAAACTTCTTCAGAGTTCTGAGTCGAACTGCTTAAGAGTTTGGAGTCGAACTTTTTCAGAGTTCGGAGTCGAACTACTAAAGAGTTCGGAGTTGAACTGCTTAAGATTTCGGAGTCGAACTTCTTCAGTGTTCGGAGTCGAACTGCTTAAGAGTTTGGAGTCGAACATATTCAGAGTTTGGAGTCCAGAATTCAGATTAGAACTACATTACATATCACATCTAGAATTCGGATCCTAAAAACAGAATGCTCCAAATCTTTTCATTATATGGCTCCAAAAATTTGGTTATGAATCCGGTTTTTGAATTTAAGAATAATATTGCTATGTATAAGAAAATCTAGGTTACGGTAAATTTTCTTTACAGAAGTAAATTTTCCTTATGGGGTTAAAAATAATATTTGCATAAGTATAAGGTGTTTGTGATTTTCAAAACAAGAAGGAATGGAAAATTCATAAGGAAAACCTTATTGAATCAACCGTCGATACCTCTAATGAATGTTTGTTGGAAACACAGAAACCTCCAGGAGGGTACATGGGAGAGGGAGGCTCAGATTCATGCTCAGTACCCCCAATTTTTTCCCAAGATTGTGGTGTGGATTTTGGGGACACAAATACCTGAGGTTCGGAGAATTTAATACCCATATTATTCCACATATTTTTTAAAAAAAATATGGAATTATTATGATTCCGTGAAAATTTACGGTGCATGATTTTGAGACTCAGTGTACCAAAAATGAATTTATGAACTTTTTTTTAGGTATGTTCAGTAAATGCATGAGTGTAGTTTTGTAATTTTTGAACCGGTGCTCAAAATTAAAATCGTGAGGACACCATTGAACTCAGAGCACCGATATTCACTTTATAAAACCATCACCTCGACCCCAGTATGTCATGATTGGAAGTTAGTTTTTAAAAATATAATGGGAGAGTTAAAACATAATTAAATAAAATAATGAAATTTTATTTGATTTATTTATTTGAAACCTACCAATTGAAATATTGATGGTGGGGACCACCCAAACTCATACATTAATGGGGGGTAACTATTGGGTTCCCCCCATTGATGTTCTAATCTTTAATTAATAATGTAATTAATTATTGAACTTAATTAAGTACCTCCTCACCTCTTGGTTGGGGATTGATGTCAAGGGAGAGCCTTGGAGAAATATTCTCCAAACAAATAACCTCTCCAATAAGGATCATTCTCAGGATCATGAATGTGAAACTGACCTTGGAGCAAGTTACTGGAGCAATGGGCGTTGGCCCTTCATCAACTTCATCTCCATCCCCACGCCCTCTCTAACGAACAAGGTAGAGGTGTGCTTATGATTGTTATTCATTAATTCTCTTTACGTTGAATCTTTCTCCTCGAGCTGCAGGCTACTGGTCTAACGTGGAAGTTATGGGACAAACGAAAATGGCCTGATCCCTATGTATCATCATTGTGGACGCGTTATTCATGTTGATGTAGGACGGCGAATGAGGCCCGCTAGGAACAAGGTGGCAGTGTCCCAACCACGCCGCTAGAGAAGGCCTCGACCCATCGATCATAGTGGGGGAGCATGGTGTCCAGCATGCTGGTGGGCCGCATGAAGGTGGGGCGACACGCATCCACGAAACTGGTAGAAGAGAAGTCTGTGGACCATCATCCATGGCGACACACCAAGGAAGCCAGCAACTAGCCTGCTGGGGAAGAATCGGTGGGCGTTGCCGCCGGTGGAAGAGAGTGCCATCCATTCTAGTTAGCCACATAATGTTGTGCGGGATAGCTCTGGAGGGTTCCACGCACCAGCCGAATGGCTCGCTGGACAATTTGAGAAAACTGTGGGGGGGGGGGCTTCCCCACGGGTTTCATCTTGGGAATACCCCGCAATGGTAGGCCACCAGACTGTGGGATTCCCTTTGAGTTGTGCCCAGCGGGCTAGGCCTGGCCATACCCTTCGCGGGCCGGTACCACCGTGTCCTAGCCCATTCATTCCAGACCCGGACTGGGTTAGGTCGACTCAAATCTGGTTGTTTCATCCTTGGCTGGGTCGGTCCAACCTGGTTGGATAAGACCCAGGCCCATCTGAACCCAGATACGTCTTTCGTGCCATATCTTGAGATTCAGGTGTCCATTTGACAAACCGTCTACGGCACCATAATCTTTGGATCGAGATAGTACTTTTGGTATACTCCACTTGATATTTGAATAAAGTTGGAGTATCCTCAGGTTGGATCAAGACTGAATCCTACCAGGTCATCAGAATGAAAATGCTAGTAACTTATAGACCGAGCATGTGATTGACTTTCTATCTATCTCGTTTTGTCCCTTAGGGTGTGGAAAACCTTTGGGATACATCTTAGTGGGACTTAGTGGCAGTTGATGTTTTAACTATTTCTTGAGGAGTGGATCCACCTTGAATAAAGAGTGCTTAGTGCGGGGACCCTGTGGATAGTTGTAACGTGAAGGAAGAACATTGATCTTGTGTGGGTCAGTGCTCAACAATACTATGTGGGCCAGTGTATACCAATCCTATATAGATCAGATCCTATGTGGGTTAAATCTTAATGATTCTATGTGGGTCAGAGCATACCGATCCTGTGTGGGTCAGCGCTCAACGATCTTGTTTGGGTCAGCACATACTGATACTGTGTTGGGAAGATCCTATGTGGGTCAGCGGGGCTTAGTTATTTATCAATCATATGTCAGTCAGATGCAGTGCTTCCGAACAGAATAAGATGATCTAGCCTTACGACTAACCATATGTACCTCTATTATTATGTTATACATGGTGTGAGTCGATCCTTCTATCATCGTTGTGTTACTTGTGAGGTACTTCTACATTCATAGTGTTACCTGTGTGGTACATCTACCATGGTTGTGTTACATGTGTGGTAATTATACCTTCGTGGTGTTACCTTTGTTGTATTTTTACCACTCGTGTGAGATGAGTATATCTTGATAAGTTATGTGTATGTATGGGAATATAACTAAGTGGAGTTGATTTCTATTGCTTCATGATTTTTGGTTTTTTCCTTTTTGAAACTCCAGGTTACCTACGAGGGTCTCGAGGTCCTTAATGAGTATCATTATACTCACCCCTGCATAGGCTATAAGATCACCTTGTTGTGTCTTATGCAGATGATAGATAGCACTGATCAAGGTCGAGGATATCAGAATGGAGGTTGATCTAAGGTGGACATTAGATGAGACAATCCGTAGGGTTGATTGTTTGAGAGTTGTACCATCCCTTCATGTAGGGACCTTGGCGGGTGTTCGCATGAGCTATTTTTATCAGTTTTACTAGTACTTTCCTGTTGGGATTATATTTGGCCCCCCTTTACGTACTGTACACAAAATGTTTACTATATAGTTTATCTTGTTCTTGTATCTTGCAATGTTCTTGGTTTGTGTGATTTTACAGGTTTAGAGGCAATGCCTTCTCGGTTTTAGGGATACTCCTTTCCTATGCTAGTCACCAGCGCATGGCCTATGGAAGGTGGGCTTGGGGTAGTCATGGCATGGTCCCTAGGGGATGGGTCATGACAATGATTATGTTGTGTACATTCCAAAACCTCTAGATCACCCAAATTATCCCAATTTTGTTATCAATTATCCATTGGATGATTAACTACAGTTGGACATGTGGAATGGATCTTAAATTACCATATTTCCTTTTAAAACTAGACTGTGGCATGGTATATAGTCTTCATTGTGAATTTACCAAAAATTTATGCATGACTAAATTGTTTAGTGTATAAGGTTATCCTTATGAATTTTCCATTCCTTCATACTTAGGGGAGGATTTTAAGACATTAAGGTTTCCTTATGAATTTACCATTTCTTCTTGTTTTGAAAATCACAAACACCTTATCACAAGGAAAAATTATTTTTATCCTATGTTTTACCTCTATAAAGAAAAATTTCTTTCCCCAATGAAATTTATCCTTACCATTTTTTATTTTTCGTATCATAATTTTTCTAAGTGTCAAATTTAGTTTGAAACCAAAAACTCAGAATCATATAATTACATAGATATAATGAATTCTGTTTTAGGATCTGAATTCTCAGAATTATGGTTATGAACTCTTCTGAGTTCTGACTCCGAATTCTGATTACGAATTCTGGATATGAACTCTTCTGAGTTCTGACTTCAAATTCTGATTACGAATTCTGGATATGAACTCTTTTGAGTTCCGACTCTAAATTCTGATTTCGAATTCTGGTTACAAACTCTTCTGAGTTCAAACTCCGAGTTCTAATTATGGATTATGATTACGAACTCTTCTCAGTTAAGACTCTGAATTCTGATTATGAATTCTGGTTATGAACTCTTCTGATTTCTGACTTCGAATTCCGAATACAAATTCTGGTTATGCACTTCTCTGAGTTTTGACAATGAGTTCTTTGAATACAGACTCTGAACTCTTATGATTTCTGACTACGAACATTGCGAGGTCTAGTTCTGAATTCTTGTGAATCTAGATTCCGAATTTCCTTGATAATCGGTCTCTAGAATTCTATAGATTTTAGGTTCCGAATTCCTAGAAAAACAGAATCTGAATATCCTTGTATTATAGACTCCGAATTCAATTTTGGTTAGAATACGAAATTTTATTTTCTTACACTCCGAATATTGAATTTAGTTATGTAACCATAAATTTTCTTACAATTTTTTTAATAAAAAGATGTCGTGTATTCAGTTATAACTAACCATTATTTGAGTGACATGTGTATAGGTCCCTCCGAAATTCAAAGAAAAAATTGACTGTTGGAGGAGGGAGATGACTGTTGAAGCTCTGCCTATAAATAGGAGCTCATTTTAAAGAGCTCATAACATTGATGAACTATTATATTACTCTAGAGATTATATGCCATTTAAGTGATTTCTAGAGAGAGAATTTCATTTTTTTTGCGCATACTAAATTTTTTGTTCAGATTTTCTTTGTGCGACTCTGATTGTTGTTGTGTACAATCGAGGGCTTCGAGGGATAGGAAGACAGAGGTGCAGACTACCATGAAGTTGAGGACTTGCGGGGATAGAAAGACAGACACCAATCTTCTAATCGAGAGCATACCCTAGTGTGGGTAAGAGAAACTTTCTTTGAATTATAAATCAAGGGTCATTTATCCAAGGTTGTTAGATACCCTTATCTTTGGGTTAAACGAGTTTCTACTTGTTACTTGAAATATTTCTATTTTTTTCCACTGTACTTTTAGTTTTTGAGGAAAGTATAATATTATTATACTTCCTTAGACATGTACTCTGATTATTTAGGATTCTATACGCTTTAAGATAGAATATTAGTTGTTGTAAACTTTTTTTACGTTTCATTTCTTGAATCACTTTTCTGGAACAATTATAGTTATTAGAACATAGAGGTGCTGTGAATTTTGGTTACACAAAAATTTCCTTATGGGTTTTTAATGTATACAATTCACCCCCCCCCCTTGTATTTGAGCATCTCATTTTCACATTTTTGATCAAACATTTGGTATAAGAGGAGGTGACCTCTGAATTAATCTCACGATTAGATTTAAAAGATAATTATTCTTCTTCATATTTTCCAGAATCAGTTTTTCTTGACTCATATTGTTTGGATTCATTTTTTAATTAGAGAATCTATTGATAAATATTTTCTATTCTCCTTGTTTCCGAAATTTTTCTATTAACATGTTTTTGTGGAAAGATTTTTCTTAATGATAAAGGAATCAATGTTGGTTCCATAGACAATATAAATCCAACTAGACCACCTATCTTTGAGGGAAATGATTATGAATATTGGAGAGATCGAATGGAGACTTTCATTATCAACACTGGTGTTGATAATTTTGTTATGCTTACTGGAGGATATAAAATCTATGACAAGGAGGTTAGTACCTTTACCCATCAAGAAAAGAATGAATATCAACTGAATTATATAGTACACAATACTTTTCATTGTTCCATAAATAGAAACATATATATCCAAATTTCACCTTGTGAAGCAGAAAATTAAATATGGAAGAAACTTGAAGTTACTCTATTTGGAACTTCCAATGTAATTGAGACTAGATGTTCCATGCCCAGAGATGAATTTCATGGTTTTTTATTTCCTTATGGAGACCCCATATGTAAGGTGAAATAAAGATTCAGAACTATTGTGAATAGTTTATAATCTAAGGGTGAGAAATGATTAGAAGATGAAGCTTTTGTTGATAAGATCGTAGAAATCATTCCCAATGAGTGGGAATCCAAGAGAACTGCTATATATAAGAATTGAAAGGTCACTCAGATTTGGTTAGATGAACTAATTGGAACTCTTCTTCAGCATGAGACTAGAATGAAGAGATATGTTGATAATATGAAGAAGAAGAATGGAAATTGCAGTGTTTCTTTTACTACAACTTCTAATCATATGAAAGCCAATACTCCTGAGTGAGTTACTAAATCCAAATCTAAGAAGTTTGTTATACAATATGAATCTAATGGATGTGAATCCATAGAAAATGAATTAGAAAATCTTGATCAAAGGATGAACAAGATAGCTGGACATAGGAACTTTCAATCCAGATATAAGAACAAAGAAAAGAAAGATAAAAAGATTCAGAAGTTACATGTTATGAATGTCAGAGAGCTGGGCATATAAAACCTGATTGTCCTATGCTTAAGAAAAAATAATTAATGGAAAGGAATTCTGAGAGAAACAGAAAAAATTATTACAAGGCTAAAGCTAAAAAACTCTTGAAATCTAATGAAATCTGGTGTGCCAGTGGTGGAGACTCTTCAGATGAATCTTTAGATTATGAATATTCTGGACAGAAGAATCTTGGTCTAATAGGTATACTGCCTTTTAACAATCATTGTTTAATGGATAAGGTACACAATGTTGAATCACTTATCAATGTTTTCTTAAAAGAAAATTATAGTAATGATGAATATTATAACTCTTTGGATGAAGAATCTTCTTCTAATGAAGATGATACTTTACCTTTATATGAAAAAGTTTCTAGGTTTCCATAAATTCATGAGATTGAGAACTCAAACCTCATGAAAAAACATGATAATGAAAATTCTAGAAATACTACTAATAATAAGGAAATAATAGATCTTTCAAAATATCATGACAAGAAAAAAATTGATTTTGAATGTATTTAAAAAAATCGTGACAAAGTATGTTCTGAGAAGAATAAACATTCTAAAGATCTAGAAAATGTAATTTCTGAGAAAATGTTTTTGTGCCTAGATCTAGTTCAAAATCAAATGTTTTCGAAGAAAAGAATATGGTCATCAAAATCAAATCCAAAATATTTTCCTTGAGGATGTGTTTTTCAGACATTACCTTAGGTAATGAAAATTTTGATAAAATGTATTCTCAAATCCGACCACTAAGGAATAGTTTTGGTTTTGGTTTTACAACTTCTAAACCCATTTTTAGTAACAATTAATTTGTTCCTCAAAGTTCTCCATTCTGTACTAAGTGTCAGTGTGGTGGAAATTGGGCAATGAATTTTTCTCTAAAAAAAACCTAGTCTTACAGATTTCAAAAAACCTATTTTTCAAAGAAGATGTGGGTGCCTAAAATTTTTATTTCTGGAATTTCTAGATCCAAGAAAGTTTGGATTCTGAAAGTCTAACTCATTTGTTTTCAGGAAGTATAGAGATTACCAATAAAAATATGTGGTACATGGATAATGGATGTTCTTGGTATATGACTGGTAACAAAAACTACTTTGAAAATATTATCATGACGAAAGGAGAAAAAGTAACTTTCGAAGATAGTGCTCAGAGAGAAATTATTGGAATAGGTAACATCGTTCATCTTGGAAAAACATTGATTTCAAATGTTTTATTTCTTAAGGGTCTTAAGCACAACCTCATTTTTATAAGCCAATTATTTGATGAAGGTTACCTTGTGAATTTTCGGAATAACAATTGCTTAATACACAATTCCAAGGAAGAGTTCATTATTTCAGCCCATAGGCAAGAGAATGTTTACACACTAAAAATAGAAGACCATAGAAGTCAAGATCTACCTTACCTTAGTGCAACATAAGATAATTCTTGATTATGGCATAGAAGTTTAGGACACTGTAACCTTAGGAACTTATGCAAAAATTCATGGAAAAGATTAGTTAAGGATCTACTGGAGCTTATATTGGATTATTCAAAAGTTTGTGACCCTTGTCAATATGGAAAGCAACATAAATCATGTTTTAAATTAGTCGGTGAAGTCTCCACTACTGATGCATTACAACTATTACAAATGGATCTCTTTGGTCCAAGACAAACTGGAAGCATTAGAGGAAAGTACTATGTATTTGTCTTGGTTGATGATTACACTAGATTTATGCGGGTCTATTTTCTAGAAAGGAAGTCTGAAGCTTTTTCTTATTTCAATATTTTTAGAGCCCAAGTAAAAATTGAGAAAAATATTCAATTTAAAACTATTCCTAGTGATCATGGAAAAGAATTTCAAAATTCTGATTTTGAAACTTTTTATAGTAGAAGAGGTATTACTCACAACTTCTCAGCACCCAGAACACCTCAATAGAATGGTTTTCTCGAAATGAAAAATATAATTCTTCAATAGATATCTAGAACATTGTTGAGTGAGTATTCTGTAGCCAATCATTTTTGGGATGGATATGTATATACTGCTTGTTATACTATAAATTGAGTTTTGATTAGAACTTTTCTTAATAAAACTCCTAATGAGTTATGGAATGTTGAGAAACCTAGAATTTCCTTCTTTCAGGGTTTTGGTTTCAAGGTATTAATTCTGAATACTAATGATAATATACATAAATTCTCACCAAAATCTGATGAAAGAATTTTCTTAGGCTACTTCACAACTTTTAAGGCATATAGAGTTTTCAATAAAATCACTTGTACTGTTGAAGCGACAATACAAGCCAATTTTGATGAAACCGATCCATTTGTTTTTAAAAAACTCCAACCTATATCTTCAGATGTGTTTTAAAAAATGGATTATCAACCTTTGATAGAAGATCCTTCCGAAAAAGAAATTGTTCAAGAAGATACTTATAAAACATTTACCCCAGAAGATTTTTTAACCTATATTGATGAACTGGTTTTACAAAACCCAAGTCAATTGTTTCTAAAGAATTATCCTTGTGATTGCATCATTGGTGATGTAAATCTACCTGTAGGGACAAGAAGTTACTTATGAAATAAAGTATAACATCTAGCATTCCTTTCCCAATTAGAGCCAAAAAGCACTGATGATTCTTTAGGTGATGATTATTGGATTAAATCTACGCAAGATGAGCTAAATGAATTCAAAAGGAATAAAGTCTGGAACTTGGTTGAAAGACCTAATGAAACATCTATTATTGGAGTAAAATGGGTCTTTAGAAATAAGTGTGATGAAAATGGAATAATTTTTAGAAATAAATCATGATTATTTTCCAAATTCTATAATCAACAAGAAGGAATAGACTATGAAGAAACCTATGCTCTAGTATCCAAATTTGAATCTATTTGTATTTTACATGCCTTTGCAGCATTCTACATTTTCAAACTTTTTCAAATGGATGTGAAATGTTATTTCCTTAATGGTTATGTTCAAGAAGATGTTTTTGTTGAACAACCTCCTTATTTGTAAGATACAAAACATCCTGATCATGTTTTTAGACTTACGAAAGCTCTATATTGATGTAAACAAGCCTCTTGAGCTTGGTATGATATACTTACAGGATTTTTTCTTCAAAATAAATATGTCAATGGAAATTCATATCCAACCCTTTTTATAAAGAATGATAAGAAAAATGTTTTTATTGTTCAAATTTATGTTGATAACATTATATTTTTTGTCAACTCACCAATCTTTAACTGATTCCTTTAAGGATGTAATGAAATTTGAGTTCGAAATGAGTATGATGGGTGAGTTAACATTTTTCCTTGGTTTTAAAATCTCTCAAAAACCAGAAGTAATCTATATATCCCAACATAAGTATATTAGATATCTTCTTAAAAAGTATGGAAATTACAGCACTTAGAGTATATGTAATCCCATTGGTACCTCAAACACACTTGATCTTGATGAGGCAAGGAAACCAGTAGATCAAACATCTTTTAGAGGTATGATAGGAAGTTTAAATTACATGAAAACTAGTTGTAAAACATAATTTTTTCAGTATGCTTATGTGTAATATATCAATCCAAACCTGAGGAATCTCACTTAATGGCAGTGAAAATAATTTTTCACTGCTTAAAAGGATCCGTGGATTAGGACTCTTTATAGTTCTGGAAATGATTTTGTTTTAAAATATTTTTCAGATGCTTACTTTGGTGTACATAAAATGGATAGAAAGATTACATCTGAAACATGTCATTTCGTAGGAGATTCATTAGTTTATTGGTCTGGCAAGAAGAAACACTCAATAGAACTTTCCACTGCTGAAGCGGAATATGTAGCAGCTGAAAGTTGTTGTGCTCAAGTGTTGTGGATGCAACACTCACTCACAGACTATGGTATGATTTTTACAAAAAAAAAATTTTTGTGTGATAATACAAGTGCCATTGACCTTAGTAAAAACCCTGCACATAACTCTCGTGCAAAGTACATATATATTAGGAATCACTTTCTTAGGGATCACACATAAAAGGGAGATATCATTCTTCAATTTGTCGGAACACAATATCAACTTGCTGATATATTCAGAAAATCGTAACCCTCTGATAGATTTGAATTCATTAAACATAAGTTAGGAATGATAACTATAAGGTAACCCATCTCAATAACTTCTTGTTGAACCATTCTCTTTATAGTAATAAACTACTATTCATAGAGGGAGTAAATTTGATAATGAAGTTTTACATATTTTTTGTAATGATTTTTTTCATATTTTTCGTAATGAATTTTTTCATATTTTTCATAATAATGTTTTGTATATTTTTCGTAATGAAGTTTTTCATATTTTTCATACGGAAGTTTTTCATATTTTCTGTAATGATGTTTTTCATATTTTTCGTAATAATGTTTTTCATATTTTTTGTAATGATGTTTTTCGTATTTTTCGTAATGAGGTTTTTCATATTTTTTGTAATGATATTTTTCATATATTTCGTAATAAAGTTTTTCATATTTTTTGTAATGAGGTTTTTCATATTTTACGTAATGAAGTTTTTCATATTTTTCGTAATGAAGTTTTTCATAATTTTCGTCATGATGTTTTTCATATTTTTCATAATGATGTTTTTCATATTTTTTGTGATGGAGTTTTTCATAATTTTCGTAATGTTGTTTTTTATATTATTCATAATGATGTTTTTCATATTTTATGTACTGAAGTTTTTCATATTTTTCGTAATGAATTTTTTCATATTTTTCATAATAATTTTTTTCATTTTGTTCGTACTTGAAATTTTTTTAATGTATTTTTCATATTTGAGATTTTTGTAATGATGATTTTCATAATGATGATTTTCCTAATGAAGATCTGTGTACTCAATAATTTTTCGTACTCATGTTTTTTTTGGAATCTAGTGTTTTTTAAGAAGAATTTTCCTCAACACGAATAATTCTCTTGACAATACAAAATGAATAATTATTTCTTGATTTTTCGTAATAACTTTTTACTTGCTATTAGTTTATTTTGTTTTTATAATTTCTCGGATACTAGTTTCCTTAAATCCGAATTTTTTCATTTAAAACCCTCAAATGATCTAATCCTACATTTTTTTCCTTACGACTATCTTTTCAACCATCAGATCAGATCAGATTAATTATCAGCCATTGGATTGAAATGGGAAGATGAATTGTTGCTTTAACACCTATAAAAGGGGAACACCGATGGTTGTCTAACATCATTTCTCAATATTTTGCATGTCTAAGCTCTCCCCACTACAAAATCCCATTCCGAACTTTTCAGAAGTGCTCAATTCAGAGTGTCTGGTGAAGTTCCTTCTCAAGAGATGTCTATTATCAAGCCGATTGCAGAGTGGAAGATATATAGGAAGAGGTTCGTGCATCCAAACATCTTCAACATGTATGATTCTATTATTTCAAAGAATATCAAACTTAATGGGTGTGAGAGTGTATATATATCGAAGCCAGAAGCTCAGGATTTTGTGTATCTGGATTTGCGGATAGAATTTTTTGAGTCATCATGTTTCTTTAAGGAAGAAGGCAAAGGAAAATTTTCCTTCAAGGGTTATGGAAAAACATATAAACTTTCTTACACCAATGCTTCTAACAAGGTAGGGTTATCTTATGAAGGAGAGGCAGAATTTTGATCTCAGATGTTACCAGATGTTCAAGGGACTTTTGTAAAAGCGAAGTCTACAAAATGTCTTGGACTTACAGATGTCGAGAATGAAAAAATTTCTCACTTATCTACCAAAAATCGGATCCTTGAGTTATGGGTTCAGGGATTTATCATACCAATAAAGGGGGGAAATGACACACTTACGAAAAGTGATATGTATATCTTTGATGTTTTGGAAAATCTAAGGAAACTCAATATGATGAAGCATATTCTCATTATGATAGAGAATATCAAGAATGTGAAACTGAGAGCACAGATAATCATGTATCCTGCCCTACTCTCCAAGTTGATAGTTTGGAGTCTTGAATCATTCAATATTCCTTGTAGTTCCAAGTCGAGAAATTTCAATGTGATTTTAGTAAGTGATGACGCATTGAAAAGATGTAATGTTGGGTTTTCTAAAGATTCCGAAGAGTTTTATGATCTTCCAGTGGAAGAGGTAGAAGTCGTTCTAAAAAATACTGAAGAGGCTGAACCATCAAAGAAAGCTGGAAGGACAAGAAAATTGAAGGAAGTAGAAGCTGAAGGTGAGTCCCATAAAGCTAAAGAAACTCATTCCACACCTCCAAAACAAAAAAAGATGAAAGCATATCCAGATGTGTTTGTAGAAAAGTGGAGGTAGGATAAGAAGAACCAGAAAGATGGGGAGCGACATTTTTTCCTAGAACCTTCAGAATCCAAAGCATTGAACGAGAAAGCTGCTGAAGAGATTGAGAAGAAAGAAAAAGAAAAGAATCTTAAGAAGAAGATGTCGGATGCAGAGATTGTGCAATCTTTTTTGAAGGCTACTGAATTTGCATCCGAGAACATTCTCGTACAAAAATATTTCTTAGTATAACCATTACCTGAGACACAGGGGAAGAAGTTCATGACTCTAAAAAAAGTACTAGACAAGGGTGTCAATGAAAAGGAAGCTGTAGAAGATGTACAAGAAGCTAAAAGTACTGAAGATACAGCTGATCTGACAATGAAAGTATAATAATTTATGAGAAGGAATGTTCTTCTGATTTTTTTTATAAATCCGGACTTCTCAATTGGATCTTCGAAACTTACAACTCCTGAAATGGATGAGAAGACTGAAGAGGAAGCGAAAAATTATTGGGGGAAGACAGTCATAATAATGATTTCATTCTCCCTAAAGATATTGAGGTAGAATATGAGAAAGAAAAAATTGATGAAGATAGGATTGTTCAGATGTCTGAGAGTGAGGAAGAGTCTCCAGATGATGAAGCTATTCCGAAAACCACGAAGGGGAAAGAAGTGATTATTGATACCCCATCCAAAGACATTATAAGGAACAAGGAAGATAGAGGGTCCTTTAAAAAGAAGCTTGTCGAATTAGTGGAAGAACCACAACCTAGCAGAGTTTCAGACTCAGAGTCATCAGCTTTAGGACATGATTTTTTAATTCAATCCCAGAAGATGCTAGTTGACACCATTCCGATCTTTCCAATAGTTGACTCCAGATGCAAGATGATCCAGCATAACATGAATCAGAAATCAGAATCTCTATCCATGGTGATGGATAGGTGTGTAATGATTGAGTCCGAACACAATAATTTCCTTATAAACTATGTAGCCCATGGAAAATCTTCCAATAAAATGACCAGCTGGTTGAAGAAGATCATTAAAGACTTGAGAGATCTTGATCAATTTCAAGAAGATGTCAAGGATTATTTTGATATTGAAGACACCAAAATCAAGGATCTTACAAATATTTTTGAGGAAAATCTAAATCGTGAACAATATACTCGGATTCTGGTTGTATAAGATCTGAATAGGAAGTTGAATTATGTTGTTCAATGTTAGAAAACAGAAAAGGGATCTCCAGATCGAGATTCAAGAAAATCTAGAGAAGCAAGATGACTTTCTGAATGCTCAAGAAGTTGCTTTGAAGGCTCTAGATGATAGGATCAAAGCCTTATAGAAGGGAGCAGAGGAGGATCACAAAGATCTAAAAAAGTTTAAAACCACCGTGAAGAAGCTGATACCCAAGGAAAAATAAGCAAAATAGATCCAAATACGATATTTTATTGTATCTGTTTTTTCCTTGTACAAATTCTTCCAACATTAATGAAATTATGTTTTCTTGTTTTTCTAGGATGTTTATACTAATATTTCAGGTACCATATTTCATTTCCATTCCCTAAATTTCCTTTTGAAAATCACAAAGCGTGGGGGGGGGGGAGGGAAAAGAATCCAAGTAAAGAAGAAATATCCCTATGTAAGGGGAGTTTATCTTAGGGTGAGTTCTCATTACAAATATTTATATACTCAAGATAATGAAAATTCCTATTCTAGAAATCTAGAATATGATCCTTAGTGTTCCAAAGCTTAAGGGGTAGTTAGCCATATCCATCTTTTCCAATGTAAAAAGGGAGATAAGTTTAATTTGGAAAATCTAGAAAAATATTTTCTAAGTCCTTTTATTATTTTTTGTAAGGATGTTTGTGCTTTCCAAAAAGGGGGACATTGTGGTGTTTATAATGTTTTCCTTATGACTTTTCCATTCCTTCATAAATAGGGGATATTCTTAAGACATTAAGGTTTCCTTATGAATTTACCATTCCTTTTGGTTTTGAAAATCACAAACACCTTATCTCAAGTCAAAACTCTTTTTTTTCTATGTTTTACCTCTATAAAGAAAATATTTCCTTCCCCAAGGAAATTTATCATTACCATATTTTATTTCTCATATCATAATTTTTCTAAGTGTAAAATTCGATTTGAATCCAATACCTCAGAATCCTATTATTACCTATATATGAATCATTCTATTTTAGGATTTGAATTCTCTGAATTCTGGTTACAAACGCTTCTGAGTTCGGACTATGAATTCTGATTACAAATTCTGGATATGAACCCTTATGAGTTCTGACTCTGAATTATGATTACGAATTCTAGATATGATGTCTTCTGAGTTCTGACTCCGAATTCTGATTACGAATTCTGGATACAAACTCTTCTAAGTTCTGACTCCAAATTCTGATTAAGAATTCTGGTTACGAACTCTTCTGAGTTTTGACTCCGAATTCTGATTACGAATTCTGGTTACGAAATCTTCTATGTTCTGACTCCGAATTCCAAATACTAATTCTGGTTATGAACTTCTCTGAGTTCTGACTCCATGTTCTTTTAATACAAACTCTGAACTCTTATGAGTTATGGCTCCGAATTCTCATGAAATCTGTCTCCAAACTTTGCAATTTCTAGTACCGAATTCTTGTGAATCCAGATTGCAAATTTCCTTGAAATTCAGACTCTAGAATTCTATAGTGTTCATGATCTTAATTCTTAGAAAAACAGAATCTAAATATCCTGGTATTATAGACTCCAAATTCAATTTTGGTTAGACACCGAAATTTTATTTTCATACACTTCAATTATTGAATTTTGTTTTGTAACCATATTTTTTCTTATACTTGTTTTGTTATAAAACGATGTTGTGCATTCAGTTACTATCTAACTACTATTTGAGTGACACGTGTATAGGTCCCTCCGAAGTTCATGGAAAAATATGACCATTGGAGGAGGGATCTGACCGTTGAAGCTGTGACTATAAATAAAATCTCATTTGAAAGAGATCATAACATTGATGAGTTGTTCTATGACTCTAGAGATTACATGATGTTGAAGTGATTTCTAGAGATAGACATTCATTTCTTTGTGCGTACTAAACTTCTTGTTTAGATTTACTTTGTGCGACTCCGATTGTTGCTGTGTACAATCGTGGACTTCTGGTGATAGGAAGATAGAGGTTCCAACAACCATGAAGTTTAGGGCATCCTTGCTGAGGAAGAAAGAGGTTCCGACTACATTGATGTTGAGGGCTTGCCGGGATAACAAGACACACTCCAATCATCATATCAAGGGAATATCTTGGTGTGGATAAGACAAACTTTCTTGAAAGTATAAATCAAGGGTCTTTTATCTAAGGTTGTTGGATAACTTTATCTTTGGTTTAAAAAAGTTACTACATTTTACTTGTAGTATTTTTATTTTGTTTTCCACTATACTTTTAGTTTTTTAGTAACATATAATCTTTTTATACTTCCATATACTTCTACTTTGAATATATAGGATTCTATATGATTTAAGGTTGAATCATAGTTGTTGTAAAATTTTGTTAAGTTTCATTTCCAGAATCACTTTTCCAGAATCAAGAAAGTTATTAGAACTTAGAGGTCTTGTGAATTTAGGTTACGCAAAAATTTCCTTAGGAATTTTTAATAAATACAATTCACCCAGCTCTTGTATTTGAGCATCTCATTTTTACATTTTTATCCAACATAAAAACTCTTATTATGAATATTATATATCTATGTCATAACATATTGGACATACCATGGTCACATAAAAAATTATAGACTAGATTATTATTCCTCCCTCAACAATCCCAATTTATTGATTTGGAATACTAAATATGTAGTGTTGAACACAATCCTTACAAATTCTTCTCTACTAGCAAACTAACCTCCACCACTGCATCAATAATCTTAATTATTACATTTAAGAGGTTGGATAATTCCATTGTGGAGTCATGGGAGAACACATTGGAGACTCATTACTTACATTATTATCATTTAATATATAATATATTACAAAAAAATTAACAAGAAATCATCGAGAATGTAAAAAATACATTGGATTTCTCATAATAATAAATTTGTTTAATGTTGAAATAGTATCATACAATGCGTCATATTCTAATTCTAGTGATTTTTATGTATACAATTTATAATTATATATTTATAACATGAGAGGATTTCCCCAAAATTTGAATGGATTTTCTTCATTATTTTTATTCTCCACAACACCAAGAAAGAAAAGTTGTATAAAAATGAATTTTAGTGACCATATTGACCTAATCATTCATAGAAAAAATAACAAACAAATTATAGGAAATAATAAAACATCACATTAGTGATATTATTACCTTTAGATTTGTGGGTCATTCCAGCTTCCTATATTTAAATTTTCAATATTAATATTGTTATAAAAACAATTCTTATTCTATTTATGATCATATACTTATAGAAGTTTCTTCTTTTCATCTTTATATTCAATAAATATTACATCCATGAACACAAAAAATTATTATTAGGGGAATTACATTATGTGGTGAAATGATTTCAAATACACCATCTAGAATGAATTCATCCCCAATGGTGTCTTAAATACCTCATGGTAATCCCAGATTGAATAATTCTTATTTTCAAACTAATCCTAATGAAATATATACTTGGTATTATAAATAATTTTATTCTTATTTGAATTGTAAATCTCTAAATGTCTACTGATTTAAAAAAATCATGGGAGCTCATGTTGTATAAAAACCTCTACTTATTCACCACATTTCTCAAGAAATGGTCACCATTTTTTATTCCTCCATCACTGATTAGATGGATTGAAACACAAAATATGAAGAATATATAATTCTTTAGGAACTTGGAAACCACTTATTCTATTTTGGGCATTGTATTAGGGGATTTTACTAACTATCAATATAGTTTAAAGTCACAATGAGGCTTGTTTCACTAAATATTTTGGGGAAATAACCCATGAAATCTTTCTCACAAACATCAAACACTTAAACATCCATACCATTCATCTATTACATTCGATCACTTTTTTTATATTAAATTTACATTGAAAATGATCAAAAAAAACATAATACTTTTTTATATTGATTCGACAATGAAAAATAAAATATTATTTTTAGAACCATGTCCACAGTCTGTCCAAATTAGTAATGTACATTATTTGTCGAGTAATATAAGAACTATAGAAAACATTTGATTTCTCTTTTAGGAATTCATCTTCTGATCTAGAAATCAACACAATATTTAAATATTTTCAGATCATCCTAGAAGTATTTATAGTCATTAAAAATATATATATTATTTCGGTGGTAGTGGAGGTATGGATAAATAGTTCTTTTGTTAATATTAGTTTGTATGTTTGGAAAACAAGGTCTTCCTTTAAGGACAGCTAAAAATACATTCTCATCCAGGAACTCATTTCAGATCACCAATTTATGTTCCCATTACACATTGAGTAATTTTATTCTTGATATATGGTCAGATAGAGTATTTTTAGCTCTTTTTATCCCATATTCAATATCTAATCCATGAAATAATAGAATCCACCAGATCATGTAAGGTTATATATCTTTGCTTTCATAAAAGTATATCAATGATTAGCAGTTAGTATGAACCACCAATTTAGATTGAACTATTTATGGTCTATCATGTCAATTTAAAACACATCCTAATAAAATTTATTCTATATAGTGGTGTAATCTAGTAAAGGCAAAATCAATGTGTTTATTTTATAAAATATTGGTTAAAAATGTATATTAATCATTATGATGAGAACCGGTCCTACTACTTATTCACTTGTATCACACATCAATTGAGAATGATATCCCATTTCTAGTGGTAGCATGATGGGGGAAATGATCAATAGTTCCTTCAAGAACGTGAAATATTCCATTTATTTTTAAATTATAATGTGCACATATATTTCTTGAATATTATTGAGAGGAGGATAAATATGTGATTTTTTTAAAATATTATATTAAATATAATGTAGATTAGAACATATTTAATCTCCAACAGTATATTTAGTTCTTATAATTACATGATCACCAAGATATTGGTTGGGGATATTTTAATACAATATTTAGATAAATGGTGTCTAGGAATGATGTCGTAAGTTTCAGTTAAAATAATTTTATTCTTATTTAGTAGATGGATTTTTGAAAACAATATTCATGAATTTCAATGTTATTTAATAAAACATATAAATAAAACTAACATATTTAAAAATAATCAATGAAAAAATCATGTAACACCTCTATTGACCCACAAATGAAATGTCAAAGTAATTTCTAAAATGTGGATGGTTTATTTTAGATGAAAATATTCATGTTTCTATTGGTGAATGTTTATTATAGGTAGGAGAATGAAACATTAACATTTTTATCAAGTGTAATAGTAATATTATTATACCCATAATTCAAATCCAATATATCATGAATTTGATTCAAAAGTGGAAGGGAAACAATAATTACTAATTTTATCATTCAAGATTCTATAATCAACCCACACCCTCTATCCCACCACCATCATGGTGGAGATAAGGTCATCATTACATTTAACTAGAGTCTTACATAATTTCGTTAGGATACAATAGATTGGGATTACCCATTATCTATCAGAACCTATATATATTATTGTTTGATAAAACAATTTCATAAAATCCTTAATCACATCCTATTTCATCATTAGAGTTAACCTCTTTTATAGATATTGTGTGGGCCACATATCTGTATCTATGGTGATATTTTCTGTTATCATATAGGGACTTATCATTTTTACATTCTCAAATAACTATGTAATAAATTTTTTACTTTTCATAAATATAATACCCTCAACTTTTACTTTTTCATTTGAGAGTCATTTATTGGTAACTATCTCAAAAATGTTATACTTTAACCAAAAATATTTAGAAAATGTTTCTTGGTTGTTTTCTAAATTAGTGTACGTGTGAATTCACAACTAAGAGTTATATATAATGTTATTTTTGTAATGGGTCTACTAGTACTTTTTTTTCTTGTTTTATTCATTTTATTTTCCCATTATTCAAATTTTTTTCATTAGAAAAAGGTATCCTCTACTTTTTTTTCTAACTTATACATTACCAAATTTGAGATTACCTCATACTTTTTCACTAATATCTATCTTCCACTCTATAAGGCGATTACCTCCACCTATTACCCAATTAATTATATATTTCCTAGTAAGACACAATTTGTATCTTCTATAAGCTTTTGAGAAAGCAATCAAAACTTCTATCCCAATGTTCCAGAACATCCCATGGTAATTTTTCAAGTAATATTTTTATTATATAGGGAGATCTCAAGTTGAATGGATAAATAACCATTTATCATATTTTACTTAGTTAACATCACTTAAATATTGGTTTTTGACTCTTCTAACTGTTTGTAGTTCAACAATTACAATTTGAACTATGGAAGAGAAGGATTGATTTATGATCAGGTGGTCCTAGATGCCTTTAATACTGACTAAAATCAATCAAGGATTATATAATGAGTAGAAATATACCCTCTATAATTTGAAAACCCTTAATTATACTAAATGATTCCTAACCTTTTCCTGTATATATTTATGTTGTATGGTAGAGGCCAAAAGTAGTTTATAAATTTAATATCTCACATTGAAGAGTCTTAGTCTCTACTTTGTTAGATTTTAAAAAATATGAGGAAAATCACACTTCTCATATGAATTTTTAGTCAGAGGCAAGATGTGCTTTCAAATTATAAAAGTCCCACAAAACACCATCATCATAGACATTTCCTGAATCTTGGTGACCATATAGGTTATCTCTTATATTTCGTGCATACCCACAAAGAATAGACTATCTATCCATGCCAATTTGAATGTTTGTATGAAAAATTAAAAATAATGAACAGAAAAAATTTTTATATCATCTTCATTAATTTTCATTATATGTATAAATTGACTAGTTCATAGGATATTTGTTATATTATAAATTAAAATGTTTTTCTGCGTATACATAAATTGACTCTTTGATTGGGGAACTTCAATAATATATTCTCAAATATATCCCATGTATCATTGATTTAGTTTTATATTTTCCTATGTAAATAATATTATTTATTATTTTCAATATTAATATGGGTATGTATTTATTTTGGGAATATACATGTGACTCTTATAGCGTCATAATGGATCATAGTTATTACGACCCCCAAACAACACATAGAGATTCAAACTAGGGAGAATGGAAAGAAGTGATGTCAAATTGAATTATTAGAGACATGGTTTATCTTAAAAATTGAATAGATTTTGAAAATATAGAATGATGTCTATGATTTTCATCATTATTTTTTATTACTAACTATATGAAACATTAAATATTATGAAGTACACTTGGCACTATAATGAATGTATTTTATCAAATGGGTGGGTGTGTGATGTTTTATATCTATAATATATTTCGAATAATGTTTATTATATATATGTTTCATCTCTAATAGTGATTTTCCTCCAAAAAAATGTTTTTTATCACATACTATACTACTCAACATCCATGGTTTTTTCATTCGTTCACATTTATCATGCAATATATAACACTTGAACAATGTGTAGAATTCATGGGTTTGCTAAAATCCAAACTCTTTGCTCTGGGGAATGGATTGTGGATCAATAAATTTTATTATGTAGGTTGAAAAAAAAATGAAAATAATCATTTAATTACAAAAAATAAATAAATAAATAAAACATTTACTGGTACATGATTCTTATGCATGTTCCATTGGATTGTCCATGTCAACAGATCCAAAAAATCAGTGCATTCCCATGATTCATCAACTCATGCGATAGATTCTTAGATTATATAATTAATAATCCCTAATCATTCACTAAAAATTTTTATTAAAAAAGTCATAGTAAAAAGTTATAACCACATAGAAAATTGATGAAACAAAAACCTAGTTAATCATTCATGATTATTATTTTATTAGATTTGATAGATGAAAACTGGTTGAAACATATATTATTGAGTATAAATTAATGAGTATCATTAGAAGAATGAAAAATATCAATTTTTGGTTGGTGAAACATCAGTTGGAATACAAATGGAAGATCAATTTGAGAGGATATTTTCCTATGGTTGATGATAATGTCATCCTATAAATAAAGATGGGTGACTAATTATCAGACTTCTTAAAATTACTATTCCACTTTGTTAGTGACTATTTGAACGATTTATGGACAATTTTGATTCTTATCATAGAGGTAACCTAATAAGAGGTATATGTATTAGGTTCATTATTAGAGAAAAAATATGGAGTTAGCATCACCTTTCACTCCCCACTCCCATATATAACATTGGTGTTCATCAGCTAATAATCTTCACACTTAATGGGTAACTATTTTATATGATTGAAAGTGGAAAATTTTGATTGTAATACACTCTAGTGGGTTTTAAAATTAATTAATAATCCAAATTAATTTATATTCCTACTAATCTCAATCCACCATCCCTTTAGATACTATTCACTATTAATTATTTTTTCAACTATAAAAATTGAGATTGTAAAATCATTTTTTATGGCACATACTCAAAATGATTATAGTGATACATTTCCACCATAAATTCGTAAACCTCAATACACAAACATGAATAAATACATACATATATCAAATTAATAATAAAATTTACCTTCATAAATATTATCTTGTGATTATATAAAGCTATTGTTGTTTCATCCACTCATTGGGTTTGGTATCCTGAATCAATTTCAAAATCTATATTATCTTGAATAAATAGGTCAGACATCCCCATATCTAAACTATTATGATATAAAAGATGAAAAATAGAAAAATATTTCTCCATAAATATTTGATCGTATATATTATTCCATAGGATGGGTGTGTCATGTATAAGTATATATTCTTTCGAATCTAAATCCCCAAAAGTTTACAGAGCATATTATGACAATTGTTAAATCACCCCATATAAGTCGTGACATAGTGTTGTGTGGTGCTGTGGAGTTTAGGTTGCTCGATAATAATGAATATTCCATTTTAAAACCCTCTTTTATTTTTTAGATTATCTATGGAATTTGGGTTATTAAACTTAATTCAATCAGTTTTTTACATTAAGACACATAATGGCTACTCATATATGGCACACAACTACAGTAACCACTTTTAATAGAAAAGAAAAATAATATACAAATGGGATGGAACCAAAATCACATAACACAATGGAATAAGATAAAATTTTGAGGAATGAGATTCATAAATCATTCCCAGGGAGTGGTATGACATCATATTATCCTAGATCAATGCATTATTTCTCTCACATGAACAATAACACACCATATATAGCACATCGGTTTGTTACATAACAATATATATTGATTCAAATGTCTAAAAATACAAAATACACATTTTTACTACCCTAGTTTCTCCCTCAGTATGACAACTTCTCATTTATATCTCATTACAATATGGATCCATGTTGGTTATTAATCTCTTTTGACAAAATTATCCACCTAACAATGAGCTGGGCAGCTACCTCACAGTGGGCCGTAAATTAAATGGAGATACATGGGATTAGTTATATTTTTTTTATTATTTGTAAAAATCGTTGGGTTTCAATATAGTGGTAAAATAATGATGAAACACTGGCATCAATTATCCAATCTCTACACTACCAGGGGAGGTTGTGGTATGAAAAAGGTGTTTCTCCATGGTTCCCCTCCCACTTTACTCCTATGATATCTCACACCACTGATAATGTCATGGTTAAAAGAAGATGACATTATTTGATCAAATTTTTTAAAATTATCTAGAAAACCAAAAAAAATCCCTTGAATATATAATTACCAGAAAACACAATAAAGATAATATAAATAATGTATTAATTGATCACAATAATATATTTTTTATAAAATTATTTGAAGAATGTATACTCGTTATAATCACCAAATCATAGATCCAATTATCATATATAACTATGGAAAAAATAATCCTACTCCAACGGACCATGGTAAAGATCTTGGGAAAAAATTTATCTACATATGAATTCAACCATTAGGGTGTATCAATTGAAGTCACCACAGATAGGTACTTCATGAGGAACCATAGATCAAAAACTAACTATTTATATATAAATGATATTGATTAATCTTTGTAAAAAATATATTCTATGGTTGATTGTAAAAATAATCATACATCAAAAAATATGTGGTTATCACCATGAATTGTGGGTGTCTAATAGATGGTGTATATTTGTCCATAAAGATTGCCCTAAGATCATATTTCTAAAATCCCCTGAGTGATAGACCTTAGCTAGAAGTGCTACACATGTCATTGGTATCATTGACCTCCTCCATATCATCATTGAAAAAATAAATCATTATAATATTCAATTCTATTATTATAGAGATTTATTGTCCTATGAGTAACATTTTTTAATGAATTGGGGATTAGATCATTTTTTTTTGTTTTAGTTGAGGAATTTTTTATTTATTAGATAATATTTTTATGATCTTTGAGGATGAATTATGATGTGTTTTTAGATGCAGTTTGAATCATGCCCATGTTTCTAATGTTTTGGGTACCTAAAAAGGGGTGGCATGTATAGTTCACTATTTTAGGAGATAGTATATACCTGTTAGCCCATTAAGCTACATATGTCTATAGATTGGTACCCGATGTTCCCGGAATTATTACTCAATTGGATGGTTGAGAATTTTATAGTCATATAGTTATTTTTTATTTCACCAATCATCTAATTCCTCTTCCACTTATTCTCCAATAAATTCCATTTATTCCATCCAATTTAGTTCTCATCCTATTACTCTTTATGGTTATATTCTTCCCATACATTTATCCCTTTGATTCTACATGTATCCAAGGATCCTCTCTATTCCAATAATAAGGAAACCATTTCCTAATCCTATATTTTTTGTAATTATCCCTTATCTTTCTATATCAATATTTTGGTAGCATGGGATTATAATTTCAATTACATTGGATCATAAGTTAGTTCACCTTAAGTGATGGGAATCAATTCTCGCATACATCAATGAATCTTTTGGGGGTTAGTTTCCTTCTATTCAACAATATTTTACAAAAAAATAAACTTGGTATAATTTTTTAGATATTTTATTTTTGCTGAAGATATTGATGAATAACACAATGTACTCAATTAGAGATTTAAATTATTATGATTATTGATATATTTTGTGTTTATTCAACATAGGTTTTCATTAATGCTAATTTCCATGTTGATGGTGTATTTTTTATTAAATTACCTTTTTCATATATATATATATATGGATTAATTTACTTTTATAAATATTTATCTTTGGTAATGGTCACCATTTTTAATTTTTGGTTGTCTTTACCCACTGAGTGATTCATAGGTTATGCCTACAACACTACTACCATCAATTATTGTCAAAATTAATATGCTATCCGAATTAAACATCACATATATAAATGAATGGTTTTATATAATATTTTAATTTGTTGTGTTACATGTTTCCAATGTTACATTTTTATATTTATGTAATAAGAAAATCTCATATTGAGTACATGATAAATTATATTTAATTGTATTTTTCCATGTCATAAAATTGAAAATATTTATCCATGTGATTGATTTCCCCTAGATATGAGTGTTTTTAACTAGTGTTATAATATTTACCCTAGAACCTATCTTCAAAAGGTGTTGAACAATTTATTTGATAATTATTTTGAGTTTACATGAATCATTTCAGGTGTTATTAGTATCGAACAATCTGTATAGAAACATATAAGATACACCTATTTTCATATTCTATAAACTAGTGAATTTTTATTTTATATTTTTCATATAGTTCCATGAGTCCCAAAAATATATTTTGATGTCAATAAAAAATATGCACTTAAACATAAAAGATCTATCAATGAAAAAAATACATTTATCCTATGGTTAAGATGATGATTCAATGAATATGAGTAAATGTTATTTATTATCCCAAGAGAACTGATTTCAAATGGAAGAAACAATAACTATTTTTATATACATGATCTGGATTATGATAAATTATATTATTTTATAACGATTAAAAATATAGGTAGTTCATATTCTAATCATTTTTTGTGGAATTGTTCAATTTAACAACACTCGCTTAATTTGATATTCCTTTTTCAAGTCATATCCCCTTTTGAAATGTTATTTTTCAAAAAAAAGCCCTTCATTACCAACATGTTTTTCTCATATTAAACTTATTATGGAATAACTAAATGTGGATTCGAATGTAATGTTGGATATTAAATCTCTTTAATTGATATAATTGAAATTTTATTATACTATACTCATAAATAATGGTATTCCATGCTAGTTTTATCCAAAGAAACATCACTCAAATGACATAGTTTAGAACCCAATATTCTTCATTACAATTTTGTGATAATTAACATAAATAAAAATATTATTTCATAATTGAGACCTAATTTTTTTCCATGGGTATCGTGTGTTTCAAACTATTATGGCACTGTTATAATATCATAAATTTGTTCTTCAACATGAGTATAACTATATCATAGACTAATATACTACATAAATTATTTCTTATATCTCACAATAATCAATATGATTCTTGAATACTATTATGATTTTTATATTTCCTTGAGCATGGATACTATTTTTTATATAAAGAAGATACTAGATGGGTTTCTTAATTTCATTATGATCGATAAAGCTTGTTCATAAGTTCACATTGTCAATTTTCATTTCCATGACTAGTGTAGAATGAAAATTATATAGCATATTAATGTTATAGACTATTTATATATGTTGTAAAACCATTGATGAACATGTACACCTCACATGATAGGTAATCCATGATTGTGTATACCCCTTACCATATACCATGGGTTGCAATGAGGCCCTAAGACATGAATAAACCTTCATCATCCCATGGGATGGGTTTAAGTGGTAATTGTAGAAGAGTTATATGAAGATGGGATGGGTTGAATTATTTCCCAAAACCATTAATTGAAACCTATATTTTCAAACATTGGTCAGTTTCAGTTTAGACCCTTACAGTATGAAGTGTTAGAAATTAATGATGTTACATGTTTATTTTTGATCTGTATCTCAGATCTAATGATAATATGATGGTGAATATATATTTATGAATGAAAACATATTTTATATCATTTTATAAAAATTTACCAATGTTCATGAATACATGAATTTTTAACTATTATATTGAGACACCATTGGTGGATTCTTTCTGATTATTTATGATAATACCCTTCATAGAAACTACAATATATAAGAAACCTATCATATGTGGAATTTTAGAAACTCATAGGTATACCAACTACTACTATATCACCTTAGAAGGATTCATATAGTTGTCTTATATTTGAGATCATTTCCCAATTTAGAGTTAGACATTTTCAATTTTTTGGCACCTTTTTTTGTCTCATAACATAGTCATACATTAGTGGAACGTATCATATTCAACAATTAGATTAAAAGATAATAAATGACTAGTACACATGAGATACACTATAGGTTGTTTGGTATTTTTTTCATAAATAATGTGGATAATTTTTTGTTTAAAATTAATATAAATTCTTTTGTGACCTAAACTTTTTAATGATGATTATTTTTGAATGTCTAACCAATGGATATTCCATGATCAATTTAAGGAAAAAATATTTTGATTTTTATCATAAATATGTGTGTACATAATTCAAAAAGTTGTATACCTCATACAATGATTATATTATGTATCCTAGAAGGATCACGAGGCGATCTTGTTGTTTTGGGAAACATGATCTTGGTTTCATATATGTATTAAAGTAATAGTCATTACAATGAACAACTACCCAACAACAGTTACACTCCTGAACCTATTTCTGATCCTCGAGTTTGACCAAAACCATGGGGGTCATCTAGTCATTCTATAATGGAAAATTCTTCAATAGGTTCCTCATCCTCTCATGGTACTCCATATGCTTCATTCCATAAATATGTTGAATGATCCCCTTATAAAAACACTAGCAACACTCAATTGAGGATTTCACCATGAACGGAATTGGAAAACCCCTACACTGGATATTGCTCTTGTATACACCTAGAAATGAATTCTTATACAATTACATACTACTACCGAACTAACCGACCATTACCCTATATGAAGAATTATTTTACTAAAAAGTATACTATCATTATATTTTCACTCCTAAATCAGTTCATCAATCATGACTACAGGGAAAAGGTAAGTAAAATGATATTAACATGAGATTAAATATAGTAATTTAGTATATCATCATTTTTAACCCTATCATTTTAATCACCATATAGCATAAGTGAGAAAAATATTATATCATTATAGAACGTGGTACAATCCATCACTGATATACACCTGTAAAAACACTAAGATATCCCACTTGTAAATTTTCGTTACTTGATGTTTGTAATATGGGTACTTTACTTTCCACTTAGAGGGTGTTGCTTGATGATGAAAACATATTCTTAGTAGACACTATAATGTACTCATCAACATATGTTATAACCTCAACAATAAAATGTGGTGAATACTATATCTATAATTCATGAGTCATGTATTACATGGTTGGAATAATACTTGATTCCCCATTCTATATACAGTTTATCACATAATTTTACTCCCATTGAGATGTAGATTTATAAATAAAATAGGTGAAATTGGTTTTTGTTACCTTAATCCCAGTGTTTCATCCTCTTCCCCATACTCTTGATGATTAATTGGATGTATTAATGGTGGAATACAAATACAATTCTATGAAAAAAAATCTAATAATAGATTTCAATAACCATTATATAAATCACCATTTAGGGTAATTAGTAAGAGGAACACACCAATCTAACCTTACACACACCTTGTGATACAAGGGTCTCCCATAACTAGGCTTAAATCGAGAAAAACCTACCCTCCCTTGGGATACATGTAATATCACATAATATAATATAAAATTCATAGTATATCAATGAAAATAATTAATCATGAGGTATTTATGTGGAAAACTCCAAGTAGTTTTATTAGATAACTCTATATTAGTTGTTTTTTACAAATTTAAATGATCCAAACCATTCTCTTACATAGAAGAAAAATACAAAAAAAGCATATGAATGTAATATTATCCCAATATTTCAGGATTTTTTCATAAAAAATGATTTATAGTTTTTTTGGACCAATGTAAAATAAAATATATCTTAAAACATGTATCGCAATGAATTATATTTAGAAAAAGAAAACATACTAAATAATAATAAAACCATGCAAAATAGTACCATCCCAAGAAACTTGGACATCACCCATATGTTGGTCAGCTAATCCTATGAAAAGGACCCATACTAATATCTAAATATAACCACAATTAGTAATACGAAATTTAAACAAGGGCTTAATACTATTTTTTATAATCCACATACCATTTCACCATAATTTTGACCAAACAATGTTGATATGAACATCCTAAATTCCTCCACATACACCATATTATTGATTTATCGCGAATTATATCCAAAACATGGTTAGTGATCTATCACAATAAAATTTCATCAGTGAATGATGCATCTCAATTACCACCCATCTCTTTGAATAATCCATCCCCAATTCCAACTCATGTGTTAGCAATTCTTCATCAGAAAAATGATGCACCATTAATTCCATGTAGATAATTATATAATAATTTTTCTTAATAGGTGAATGTTTACCATGGAATAATATCATTTTTTATAGGAAACCACTAATAAATAAATATATATGGATGCGGAATAACCTGAATCTAATCTATAAGTGTATAATGAACAAATTCTATAAACATTTAGGTGGATTAAAATCCACATTTTCTAGTTCTTGGTGGTGGATTAATCATGGAAAACAAATTATTGGTAGATGATGGAAAAAATTAAAGGTCCCAAAGTGCAAGATTCCTATGTAGGATAACTCTCATAGGTGGATTGTGTGCCACTGACACGAGTACAAAGGTAAAAGATACACTAGAATTTGATATCTCAAATAGGATGATATCCCACCAAGCTATATATTTTGGTGGATTATGTAATATTGATAAAAAATTTCATATTTGATGTGACACAACCAACTCAATAATAAATGTGGATAAGGTACCACTATATTTTCAAGCAAGGATTATATACCTCTATGTAATTATCAAATTGGAAAAATTTGAGACTTAACTAAAAAATAGAGTTAGAGGACATTTATTTTATTAAACATCATTCTCCAAATCCATTATCCTACTATGTTAGTCAAGCATAGGCTATCTGACCTAAAAAGAATCACATTATTAATTTGTTTCATACCAATGTATAACCCATCACATCACATGAGGTTTCTTTGTCAATGGCATGATTGTAGGCACATGTACTGGGTCAAAATTCATGGTTTTACATTAAAAATCACAAAAATGTGTTAATTAGTGAACCCAATATTAGTATATTCCAATCAAGAGACCCTCATGAGCCTAACATGCATTGTTTATACTATTTTTATAGAATAATTAAATTTAAATTATTTTATTGATCATTTTCGAAAAGGGTGCTTCATGTATGTTATATGTCACAGGCGAAACAATAAAAAACAATCTTAAAAATATGGTACCAGATACCTCATATATAAAAATCCTTTCCCATTGAATGCCACCAACTTATTTCTCTGATATTTTTAGAAACAAAAAGAATAAAAAAAATTATCAAATTTTTGAAAAACCATTTATACACGGTGTAACAATTTTATAATACAAGAATAAAGTGGACTATAATGTTATAATCACTCATAAAATTCCCTCATTATTGTTTCCTTGAACCAAACCCTAATGTATGGATCCATAAACACGTATTACACATATTTTATTTTGATAACATCTATAAATGTTTTGACATAAATATCACAAAATTACATGATACAAAGAAAAAATAATATTATATAAATTAAAATTTCCAATTAGGTTTGGATTCTTAGATAACATGGATGTAATATATACTATGGAAGACAATTTATTTTGAAACAAGTGTAAAATTATCCCCACTATATAAGAAATTAATTAAACTATAAGGATACATATCCATCATTTACAAATTATTAAACATGTTATATAATTCTAAATATATCACATGTATTACATTTCATAATTACTAGGAGAATGGAAAGATAATACAGATATGAAATATAATAGGTAGGTACATTCAATGAAACTTAATATAGTCCCCAACAAGTGAATTATATGGTTTCAGAGAACATTCTAGAACTTATTTTTCACTTGGGTCATGAAACAGCGTTGTAATGTTTGATGAATAATTCCCCAAATGATGATGCTAATGGGATGACTATTTCGAGTGGACACTACTACGTAGCCAGGTGGATAGACTAGCTAGCAAGATCATATTTTGATATGAGGCGTAATTGTTTGGATGATCATCAAAGAGGAATATATGTCAGCATGGGACTATGTGGCGTATCTTATTTAATTCCTTTTAATGGATGATCTACGTATGAAAGAAACCTCTATTTCATGGAAATATCATAGAGAGAAGGATTTCAATAGGCATAAACTATCCTTCAATAAATCTATTGTTTCTTTTAGTGGTTATTTTGTTTGGTTGTTTGGATTCCCAATTTCACCATTTTTTTCATGGTAATAAAAAATATAATTTTGGAGGACAATAAATATGTGATCTAAATAAATATATCGGGAAAATATATAATTGAATATATAAAAATAATTAGTATGGTATACATTTGATGGTATAAATTAATAAATGACATGAATCCTCAATCAACTGAAATAGAAATATAATATATTCATGATAATAAATGAAAACATGAATAAAAGTAATTCAGAAATTATATTGTTGTAATCCATATTATTGGATATCAAAAAAAAATAATTCCCAGCCTGTTGAAAACATATTTAAATATCATCGATATCATAGTCAAGACATTTTATTTTATTGAGAATATATTCACCGAATACCCAAAAAAAAATTTCTCATGATATCGATTGATGCATTGTGAGGATATATAATTACTTTCCCCACCTATCCCCAGATTAAGTCCAATGCATTACCTATAAGTGTCAAAAATTACATTCATATAATTTATAAAATAATATATTGTGGAAAAAAATGAGGCTATCACTATAACAAGGAATATATAATATCAATTAAGGATCAACTTGTGTTAGTAGTCAATAAAAATTTAGAATGTCGAATTTTTTCAAAATGACAATAAAATGAATTACATGATCATAACCCATAATGAGATTAATAGTGGATGGTAATACAATATGTAACGAACTGTCCAATAATCATTTATTTTGGAATAGTAATACACATGACACAAATAATTTTTCCCATTTTAATATAATAATAACATTTGTACATGAAGAACATAGATTATGAATTATGTAAAATGTGATATTAAGAGAACATAGAAAATGTATATATGTGTAAGTCAGTAATGGAATAAAATAATCAAAATATATATTAAAATTTTTTTATGGTTTCAAAATAACACAAACCCAACATAATAAAGGAAACATTGATGAGAATTGAAAATTATGAATAAAAACCTTGAAAATTAAATATAGAATAATAGCACCCAAGTATAGATTATTAATTTGATTGTTTGGTAACATGAGATCAATCCCACAATAGATAAATAAAAATTAATTTATATATAGATAATCCTAAAAACACTTGGTTAATATCTTTTTAAATAAAAATAGAAGATTAATTTAAAAAATAAATGATATTTTAAGAGGAAATTTTAAAAGTATCTTAAAAGAGGATGTTGAGGAAAATAATCAAATAAATTTATAAAATGGTGAAATGAAAAATAATCGAAAATAATATGTTTTAAAAATAATATTCCCTAGTAGGTCCTTGAAAAGGAAAAAAGTTTATCTTGGAAAATAATTTATTGGAAGATAAAACATTTTAATGTGAAATGAAAACCCATTTTTTATATCATGAAAATACATTTGTTTAATGATAACATTATAAAAAGAGTTAAAAAATTTCATTTGTATCAAAATATATTTTTTACCTATATCAGTGGTGAATTTTCTATTCAATGAAATAATATGGTGGGAGCGTTGAGGTATGGATGAACGAAGTTCATGGTAGAAAAAACATATCATGGAATGAATACATGATTTCTCAATATTACATATGATAATCATATTACATTAGGTAAGAAATATTGGGTAAAGGGTTTATAGAAATGGAATGTGTAAAAAAAATATAATGGAAAATAATATAGTCAAATAAATGATTATACCCATCATATATGAATTTTTATTTAGATAATGATCATAATTGAATAAATAAATTTGAGTTACCAAAAATCATTACTATTATAGATAAAAATGATTCATTAGACACATGAAAAAGAGAACATGTTTTTTATAGTAATCCCCATGAAATAAAAAGTTCATAATAATATCATATCCATAGGTAGTGATTACACCATATAAAAAAATATTTAAAAATTGTAATATTTCTTAATGAATTATAATTATGAAAAAAATCACATACTAATTTAAAACATTTTAAATCAAAATCCCTTGAAAAGAGTTGATTTTAACCAACCAACACAGGTTGACCCTATATTGGCCACCCAATCATGACCGAGACTTCCCTGAGGTGCATTAAAAATAACCCAAGGTGGAAACGAGAAATAAGTTATCCTAGATTAATGGTGAGAATGATTTCACCTATGACAAGTCCAAAAAATGTCAATGCAAATACCGATCAGTCCAATATTAATTAAAAAAATCCAAAAAGAAGAAAAAATTTAGAACAAAAAAAATCCAATGTCAACATCCAAATTGATATATGTGTGTCATCACGGGTCACTCACTAAACCTAGAACTGAAAATAACTCTATGATGAAGGAAGCCACGATGATCATGGACCTGAAGCTAAAAAATAAGAGAATTATAGTTGTGAGTATTAAAACATAGAATACATTCCAATGTAAAATATATCATTTTCATTTACATTAAATAAATGATTCAATTATAACATTTATGAAATAAAATATATAATCATTGTTTTTTATATTTTTTTTAAATAAAATCATAGTCTATATCCCATTTAATTTTAAACAAGTTCTTTTTCAAAAAGGATGATGATTAGGAATTATATATAAAGAGGTGTATATTATTAAGAATGATGTTTTTATCCAAAAAAAAGGATTTTGTGTGTATGAAATTATTACAAATCTTCCCATGAGACATTTAAAAACAAATAATTCACTTTTATAAAGGAGATAAACCCTAAAAAGGAGTAGAGAAAATAACCTCCAAACGAGGTCAATGATATCAAGAATACATTTAACCAAAATAGTGGAGGCACAAAAATTTTCCAAAATAGATAAATAATTTCCCAGGAAACAATGGATTAACTAAGAAAACTGAGTATAATCCAGAATATAATGTCTTTTATCCATCATGCTGGAGTGCTTGATGCAATCAATAGACCTCATGCTCAGTCGTAACTAACACAACCTAACTATGGGAATAATCTCAAAATAGGGAAAATATATACTTTGGGATAGTATAATAAAATAATCTTAATTTCATGCATAAAATACGGTTGGATAATGTTATAGATGTTCTAGGTTCCCATTTCATTTACAAAGTGGGTGTTATCCTAGAAAATCCAAAAAATCATCCATAGAAAATTGTAAGTGTAAACCACCACATTAGCTAAAATACAAAAATCACTCCCGAATCATCCTATGAATTTTCCTTTTTTCCATAGAAACATAAAAACATGATGGAAGTCCCATGCCAAGGACTAAGAATTCCCATTTTCATCAAACAAGGTTATAGATGCATCCTGATGGTTTTTTTAAACACATTTTTAAATGATCCCACTAGGCTTCATTGATTTATTGAGTAGCTATAAATTTTTAATGAACCAAACACTCCAGTTATAAAACAAATAGAACCTTTAAAATTGAATTTCTGAAACTCTAATCACTATTTATGAATCCAAATACCATTAATACACATAGCTATATATTTTTACCATGAACATGGGGTGTGAAAAAAAAACATAAAATTAAATACCAAGAAATATACACATTATTTTATATAAAATAAATATTATAAAAATTATATATTTCTTTTTTGAAACAAAATATGGTACGATTATCAGGAAATTAAGATTTTTTAAATTTAATGGACATATAAAATGAATCCCTATCTTAAACTGATGAAACTTCAACAAAGGAACCCAGAACAATTACATAAAGGTCTAAAGAAGAAAGATCATGCAAAAGGAAACAAAATAAAGAACCTAATCAGTAATAAATTAATCATTATATCATTTAAAAATTAATAACGGTAGAAGAGGAAACTAAAAGAAAATGAATGAAGGATGAAGATTAATAAGAGAAAATGAGAATACCCTAATAAAAAATCCCAAACATTAATGAAATCCCTTAGAATAACCATGGATGAAGGATGAGAGGTTTTGAGGAAGAGGACGAGATGCCTCGCTATGTTATAAGAGCCAATAAAGGGGTGAATTAATGGGATTGGTGTTAATAAGAGATGAGGGGAAAAATGTAAATCTACACTTTTATTGTAATCAGGAACTGAACCCGATTTGTGAAACAATACGCCATCCATGGATTCCATAATGGACACACATGCCACCCACATGGTAAAGACACATTGTTTAGAAAACCATATGACAAAAATGAATTCCAAAATGGACTCCCATGAAACCCACATGGTTGGGAAAAACGGTTTAGAAAATCATAATCCAATCGCGTATTTAGGTTTTCCAAAAAATTTCATAACAATGGACATACATTTCACACACTTTAGAAAAACCATTCCCAATCCATAATCCCTCATCTCGGGACCCCATAATAACATCACATTTAAACCTAGGATGTGAAAATTTTTATTCCTAAGGTTTACTACATGTTAAAAAAACTATAAAAGGGTAATATGAACTAAAAAGGGACTCAATATCATAAGATCACATAGTTTTCCCTTAACGAGGACCACAAACCCCGAAACAGAGTAATTATATCCCCAAAATCAAAATAATGTTGTGAAACATAGAAGAAAAAATATATATTAAAAATAAAATATTATTGACCCTAAAAAAGATAAATATAAAATCAAGGGTTTGACAGTTCTCCCCACCACAATAATTTCTTCACCCATAAATCCTTAATGTTTTTAAATGATTTATATAAAGTCAAAGGACTACACAACTGTACTATTTAATTCCACAATCAATCAAACTTCAATAGAACCACTAGGACAATACCTTCACTTCATCCCCAAAAAAAACATGTGAAATTAATCCACTTCACAAACAAAACAGATGAAAAATCATAATCTAAAAGTTAAACACCCTACAAAAACCAAAACAACTAGTACAAATATAATGACCCCAAATTTCCATGGAGGAGGTCAAATCATGGTTAGGAAACCATGGAAGAGAGGGAATAACCACTTGATAGTTTCTACAGAGGCGTTAATAAATAAGAAAAATAGTTTCGATTTAACCACATCAGGAGGCCAAGGTCTACTCCCAACCATATAAGTATTCCATCCAAATTCCCTATTAATATCACTAGTGAAAATTTTAACTCCATATCAGAAAAATAATGCACAATCCCAGATGGAAAAAATTATATTAATTTGAATTAGAATGAAACATGATTTTAATACATGATGAAAAAAATAAATAATTATCCCAAATACATGCCAATTAAAGAATATATTCTCAAATGATACAGAAAATATTTTAAATTGAAAAAAAAATACAACACCATAGAATGAAAAATATAAAACAAAAAAATACACACAAGAAGAACCTAAAATATATCTCATAGAACCAGTACATTCATCCAATTTAACATCATCATTCTTTTAGAAAGTGGATCTAGATCCACTATCCTATTTAGAGTCGCCCCTTAACAATTTATGGCTATTGAACAAATGATCAAAAGAATTATATATCTTCCATGATCCTAGAAATGAGGGTTCTTGTGATCCATCATGCCAGATTGATGAAATAGTTGGGTACTCTACCCAAAATAACATGAGAAACTATTAGAAGGCCTCTTAATTCTCCCGCAAGCACAATTAATGGAAATGTGCCGGTGTACCAAATTCACTAATGCTCGCGACCAATAATGAGTACAATTTTTTGGCTAGTCCTGTTATGCTCGGGCTCACTACCTTTACAATGTTCATGGTCTACTCACTACATTTTCAAATGTCACTCCCTATGACTCTTTCTCTGGCTCACTACCAGGGGAAAGGGTCATCATCTTCCTCTTACTTCGCTCACCAATCTTGGAAAGTTATCCTCCAATAGTTTATAGAATTGTAGGTCAAACACAATTTATGGAAATGTAGGTCTCTTCATTTTCAGGAATTAATGCATCCTCAACTGTAGATATATGATCTGTTGAAGTCCCTTTTTCACCTGCAGATGAATTCCATCTTCTTGAGTACTGTTACCTACACGAAAATACTTTCGCAAATAAATTTGAAGCAATTCCAAGAATTATTATGATAATCGTGAACCACCTTATCTATCCCGCGCACTAAGTACCTAGTTTGGTCTATGATCATCCTACTATTCTTGTTGTTGTGTCTTACACTAACCTCCTACGTTTGTGGACTACCATAACCTTCTCTATCATGTACCGCTACCAGACACCAATTACACGATCCTCTAATGCGAACAACGCTCTATCTTGGAACTATTCACTGTTTATAGACTTCCTTAGATTCTCTGTACCGACGCTCTAACTTCATGTACTACTTTCATAATTCACACTCTTGAGTACCATAGATTCCTTTTTTGGATACAAAGTCTTAAATGGATACTAAATTCCACTAAAATTCTTCAGCGGAATTTCTTCTGCGTGTACCATTATAGCCTTCACGAGATTATTCCTCACGAACATTCTTTGGTCTTCTCCAAATCCTAGTGAAAAAAATGTTTTCTAATGATATTAAATCTCCACAGTAATTGGTCAGATTATATTTTCTTATAGAGGAAATGATACCCTCTTTATCCACTGAATCATTAATTACTAAATCTTTAATCCATCCTCAACCACTTACTGATTCTTCTGCAGTTGAAAACCTCTAGCCAGCCATGAACTATTTTTCCACGCAGTCCGTGCATTGGATTTTCTCTTATGCGGTTTATTTTCTACGCCGACAAAAGGCCATTGGCATACTGCACTGCCACTTTGCCACAATCCATTTTTGGTTTCACGAACCATATCTTTGTACCATTACTGTAGCTCCTTGTACTATTTCTGGAACATGGTACACAGAACATGAATTATTGTACACTATTCTAACCCTTTGCCGATTTTCACAAAATTCTTCATAACATTCAATACTATGAAAAAATCCTTCTATCTCCAAAACCAAACTCTTTATTTTGAGGCCACAAATTTTGGAAGCTACTGGGAAACTATGCCACCATAGAAAAAATATCTTCAAAAAACACCAATGATACTCATTTACGGTCATCTGGATTTTTAATCAAACCCAACCACACCCGAAACATACCGAGAGAATGAATTAATGGATATTTTCCCAAAAATATCCCCCTTTTTGTTTGTTTAAAACTCCTCTCATAAAAATTGATTCACATTTGGATACCTCATTTAAACTCCTTCCATCTACAACCACCATTCACATTATAGAATTTAGATAGTGATCAAGGATTTAATCAACACATACACTAATCCCACATTAGGAATTCTCGAGGGGGGAAACAAGAGTAAATGAAATGTTAATCAAAAATTAACTTAATTTCTTATACCAATTATTGATACAAAACTGATATCAATTTCTGAGTGATGGAATCCTTCATATACCATTCCAACACCCCTCATCTACTTTTATCAAGATCCACAGCTATCCTTATATTTATTCTTTTGTAGATCACTTATTTCATTGTTTGATTTAATTCTAACCTATCTTATAGCTCTTCCAAATAGTTTCCTCTCATCTTCAACTCCCCCTATCTTACTTATCAATTTAAAAAATTCCCCATGTGTCTTTTTCCCCTATAAATAGTCACACTTTCTCCCCTTTTTTCAATGAACACAATGGTCACATCATGGTTGTCTGAAACATGGTAAAAACACATATAAAAAAATTAGGGAAACTCACATCATGCGTTAGGGAGATGGGGAAGCAAAACCTCACATTATCAAGTGTGGGAAGTCGATTGGACTCCTAGAGCCATTAGATGCATTTCAAATGCTTCAATGGGTAATACCTTTTTCAGAATGTATGTACCCTACTGATCTGTAGGCACATACTCCAACTTCACAAGCAATTGCTCCACCTTCTCCTTGATGAAATGATATTTTATTTCAATGTTCTTTGTCCTTGAGTGATGTAATATATTTGTTTTGAGATTTATAGCACTTGAAATATCACAATGGATTTCAATCAATGATTTAATGTCGATTCCCATATCTTTAAGTTGTTGCTTCATCCAGAATTGATGCGTTAAAGCTTGGGTAGCCACAATGTATTCAACTTCTTCAGTGCTTAATGAAATGAATAATTTTTTCTTTCTTAACCATGAAATACATAACCCATCATGATAAATGGATCTTATTTATGATGACTTCCTATCATCTAATGAACCAGCCCAACCCTCAAATGTATATCCCAATAACATTGGCTCATATTGGTCATTATACATTAGGAAAATATCCATTGTTCCCTTTATATACCAATGAATTATTTTTACTGCAATTATGTGTCTCTCTCAAATATTGATTTGATTCCTCACTTCTTGACATATGAAAAATATAATATTAGTCATTTTCACTCTCAGATAGAATAGACTTCCAATTATTTTCCCATATTCCATGTTTTTAACAACATTGCCTTCATCATCTCCTGATAGTTTCAGCCGGTTAACCACAAATGTCTTTATCTCATTAAAATTATCCATTAAAGTTATTTTCAAACCCACATTGGACTATTTTTATTGATTAATAAAAGTTCCATTTATTCCTTCGGTCACCTATATTCCAAGGAAAAATGTCATCTCACCAATCATCAACATTTTGAACTAAATTCTCATGAATTTTGAATACATTCTGCATTACTCATCATCTGATCCATCAAATATTATGTCATCGGCATAAAATAGTACCATCATCATTTGACTGTTTCCGTCATTGAAATATAGATTATAATCAACTCTGCCATGATCAGAACAGATTGTCTTCAGGAACTGATCAAGCCTTGAATACCATGATCTTGGTTCTTTCTTCAAACCATATAAAGCCTTCTTCATCCAAAAGACATTGTTCTCATCTTAATGAATAAGAAAACCATATTGTTCCTCAATGTATACTTCTTATTCTAGAACCCCATTTATAAATGCTGATTTGACATCCATCTAGAAAACATTAAATGTTCATTTCACTACTATAGCCAATAATAGTATAATTGTCTCTAGCCTTGCAACTAGTGCGAATGATTCATCGATATCTATACAATATATCAAGGAGTAACCTTTTCACACAAGTTGTGATTTGATTTGATTTACAACACTATCTACATTCTTTTTTTTGCGAAAGACCCATTTTTTCCATATGATATTCATGACTACTGGTCTAGAAACAATTTCCCATGTTTCAATCTTCTCAATTTGGTCAAGATCTTCATTCATTTTCTTATCCAAATTCTCATCTCCAGCTACATCATTAATGTAGTTATCTCCACTTGTGATAAGTATGATGTTTGATGTAGAGACATCATATTTATTTTCAACACTGGTGCTATCTTATCACTAATTATGTTCTTCTTATCAATGTCATATATTCTTGTTGCTCTCTAGGATGAAACTGGTTTATTTTCATCATCAAATTCTTCTTTTGAATCAATATCTGAAGCTAGCGTGTCTCTTGATCTTGTTATCTCTTATGGATTCTTCTTCTCTTTTATAAAAAGTAAAGCTCAATTTGAATTTTATAATGCTTATATCACTAATTCGTTCCAAAATTATTCTGGAATGTCGTTCTTAATGGGAAATGTTCTGGAATTGTTGTTAACAATACAGTTTCTTCTCTAAACAACTCAATTATAATGTGGAGTTTTTACTATGGAATCCTGATGCCTTATCCCATGTTTTTTTCAAGATAATCCTATAAATGTATATTTGGGAACTCTGTCACATTATCTGTTTGAATCGTTCAGATTATCTGACCAAGAAAATTTTCACATTCCTGTTGATATCTTGTAATGCAACTAAACACTTCCTATTTGTGGGTGATTATTGAAACCCATGCTATTATGATATAGTACTTAACGGATATAAAATAATATCTCATCCCATCAATAGAAATTGTGGAAATTGGCCCATACAAATCAATATGCAGTAGCTCATGCAATCTTGTTAACCATTTCCCATTTTTATTATACGTATTTCGAATGTTCTTCCCTTGTTGGTTGGAATTAGACGTATAAGTAAAATTAGGTGATAATTTATTGATATTTTGAGCAGCATCATATTTCACCAGATATTCCAAGGAACCTTGGAATATTTTCCCAAGATGCTTATTCCATAACTAGTTTTCATCATCCTTGGAAAGAAAGAAAAAATCTTATTTTCCACTTACGAGGTAGTGATTACATTTCGTACACTTTCAATACAACCCAATAGCACAATCCTTTGCCTTGATGATACATAATTTATTAGAAAAAAATATTTCATGTATTGAGTCACACAATTGTCTAACACTAAGAAAGTTGTGACTATCCCCCTCAATAACCAGGACTTCTGCTCGCCTCATGTCTTTTCATCCAAACATGGATTTTCTTGAACCAATAATATTCAAGCCCTCATCATTACTGAATATTACAATACCTTCTCTATCATACATGATTCATGTTACTATATTTTTATTTCCCATAATATGGGAAGTGCATCCACTATCAATTATCAAAATCCATATGTGATCTGATGCCTTGAAATCAATTTCTACAACCACAACTGTCTCAAGCCTTTTCTTTTTGAACCAAGCATTTGAATTCATAACTGACATGGATAGAAAATCCTGATCATCCTCAGTATATGATGGGTCAAATTCAACCTGCAGAGCTAAAAATTGATTTTTAATTTTCATCTCGCATGAAGATACTTTTGGCTAACTCTTAGGGATAAATTCATTTTCCTTAGAACATTCAAATGAATTGTTGACATGTAATAACTTCCTATATATCTGAGACCATTACACATGAATCAATGACCATCAAATGATGACCTGAAATTTTGATCTCTGTATGACCACCTTTATAGGAATTGTTCCCATTAGTACCTATATCCTTTGGAGCATACATTTCGAGACGATCCCATCTTATGACAACAACATCACATTATTAGAGGTTCATTCCTATGTGGTAATGATAAACCACTTGTTATTCCCTAGGTTATTTGAATCTTATGATTCTTCATCATACTCAAATTACTCTTCAATCTTAGAGTGGGTTCCTGTGGTCTGACATGAACCATAACAGCTTATAGTTTTAGACTAAGCCCCTTTTTTCTAATGGAACAGTCCTATCAAGTATCATCTTATCCATTTCCTGTATGATCTTATTTCTTAATGTTGAACTGAGTGTTAGTAATCTTTTTGGATCATTAAATATTCATCGCAGACTAACTACCTCTTCTTCTAGATGCTTGATACATTTTATTTGATATTTTACGGTTTTAGTCAAACATTACATTTTTTTGGTTCTACAATTTTGAGGTTTTACTCAATCACATTTTCTTAGCTTTCTGGGATTGAATACCATATCATTAAAATTTCAGCATTCAGATTAGAATTCTCTTCTTCCTTTTACCGCATAAAGTCTTTGGAATCAGGATGAACTTTTTAAGATTTATTTCTTTTGGCTCTCACAATATATACCTCTTGAAGTCCAGATTCTAGTTTATCCTGAAGATCAACTCTTCCTTATTCATTGTCACTTTCCTCTCTTGTTAATAAATATCTAGAAACTGCAACCAATGAATCTATTTTATGGTTCTTTTAGTCCTCTAATTGTTCTTCCTCATATTCCTTTGACCTTTCATCCTCTCTTGAATAGAGATTATTCTTTTTTAATAACATTCTACTAGTACTTCTCCTCCCTTTCTCAATATATGAATAATTTTTCCATTTAATATCACATTATTATATATTTTCGTCAGAAAAATTCATAGGGCAATTTGATGAAAATTTCCTAATCTTTCTGCATCAAAAGCATTACAAGGAAAGTTTACCATTGAACTTTACTCTTCCAATTTTCATATTTGAGGATATAAATGACATGAAATCATCCATATAGTCTTCTTATGGACTATATTTAATGGAGATATTCTTCATGTCCTGAAACACCACTTACTTTCAATTACCCTTTTTTATTGCATCATTATCATCATTTCTCATTTCATATACTACAAGGGTACTGTGAAGGTAATATAGTGTCAGATCATTTTAGTCACTGACTTCCAACACAGAAACTTTTGTATTGAACCACAGTGGATGTTCCCTCAATATATGTTTCGCAATATTTATATCTTCAATGACTTCTCCATGATCCTTCATGTCTTCTATAATAATATAGATCTTATCAAAAAAATGCATCAAAAACCTCATTGGGATTCATTCCGAGATCCTCATACTTGTTCCACAGAACCTAGAGCTTTGCATCTCAAACTTTTTTGTTGCAATCATAAATTTTTAACAATTTCTCCCACATTTCATGTGATGTTTTACAGACATCACCTTAATATAAATTTCATTTGATAGGGATACCCTAAAGAATTGATACCTTTAGCATCATAATCTATTTATCTTCTTTCAGTTTAAGATATAGCACCACTATTAATGCCATCTGATATTCCATGCTTAGTTGTTGTGACAACAACCATCACTACTAATCAGAAATGGGTTTTTATTAGATTATTACCTAGTTTAAAATTATTTCAATTGAAAATCATAATTCCATTATGATTTACCACCTCCATTTTTTCTTCTAAGAGAGAATCACTGAATTTCAACATTTCAATATGATAGAAATTGTTATGTCCCCTAGGATGAATACCCAGAGAGGTGGGGGTGAATTAGGGTATGGTAGATTAAAATTTTATTCCTTTTGGATCTTGTTTCGTTGTTAGAAAAAACTCAATTCTCTGTTCCTATCATAGAAATATGCATATATATATATATATATGAAATCATGAACATGACACACTGATTTTTACTTGGTTCACCCTCACTGGGAAACGTCCAAGAAGCATACAAAGACAATGAGAAAATGTACCAACATCACTAAGGCTCACGACCAATAATAATTTCAATGTTTGAGATAGATCGTATATGCCTAGGCTCCCGGCCTTTACAAGGTTTAGGGTCTTCTCACTGCATTCCAAAGGGTCACTCTATTTGCCTCTTTATCTGGCTCAATACTGGTGGAAAGGGTCACCATCATTATTTTCCCTTGGTCACTACTCTACGAAAGGAATCCACTCATAGTTTGTAGTCATGATGGTCAAACACAGTTTATTGACATGTAGGTCCCTTCATTTTCCTGAATTCTGGCATCCTCAACTATAGACAGATGCTCATTTGATGTCCCTTTTTCACCCATTGATGATGTTCACCATCCCGAGTACTACTCGGTACTAGAAAATACTTTCACAAACTTATTTTAAGATTTTTCCATCTTCCTTGTGTGAATTGTGAACCACCTTGTCTCTTTTGCGTAGTGAGTACCAGGTTTGGTATGCAATAATCCTACTACGCATGTTGCAGCCTCTTCTGCAAACCTCCTCTATCTGCGGACTACCTCAAACTTCCTTGTAGAGTACTGCTACCGTGTACCGATTTCGACAACGTCTGTCATGAATACCCCTCTTCCAATAAACTATTAACTCATTGTATACTGCCTTTTATTCCCTATAATAGTGATCTCACTATGGGTAATGCTTTCATAATTCACTCACTTGTGTACCATATATTCTTCCTCCACGTACCATGTCATAACAGTATACAACTTCCAACTTAAATCCTTCTATAAAATTTATTATGCACAAACCACTATAGCCCTCGTGGGATTAGACCCCGTGAACATCCTTCAAAATTCGTCGAATTCCATGAGAAAAAATATGTTATCTAATAACACATAATCCTCACATTAATCAGTGAGAATATCATTCCTTATATAGGAAAAGTTACCCGCTTAATCCACTGAATTGATATTTACAAAATAATGAATCCAACCTCCCCCATTTACCAATCCTTCTGCTGATGGCAACTACAAGCCAGCAGTGAACCGTTTTTCCACATCGTCTACATACATCATTTTCTCTTACGTGGTCAATTTCATCTGCCGACAACAAGCCATCTGCATACCGGACCACTGCTCAGCCACGAACAATTTTTTTTTCAAAAACCATATCCTTGTACTGTTCCTACCACTCCATGTACAGTTCTTGGAACATGGTACGTGACCAATGAATTATGGTACGCAGTTCCCACCCTTTTTGTATTTTCTTCAACATTCCTCATAACATTCAATAGTACGAAGAAATCCTTCCTTTGTGGAAGCCAATCTCCCGATCTTGAGGCCCAAAAATTTTGTAAGCACAGGGAAACTAGACCACCTTAATAAACTATCTTTGGAAAACACCAATGAATCTCATTATCCGTCATCTAGCATTTAAAAAAAAAGAAAACTGCACCCAAAACATACAGAGAGAATTCCTTAAGTGATTTTTTCCCATAAATGGATCCCTTCACCATTAATATGGATTAAAAGAGGATTAGATTCCTCATGGAACATTTCTATCAAAGATTAATTCATTTCTTCGATACTCACCACTTCAGCATTGAGGGATATACAGAATTATTACACCTTTGTCTACATATTTGAATGACGGCCAATATCAAAATATCATTCCATCATAGAATCAATCTTAAAAAACACCATAATATGGGGAATTAGATCCATGAAATGATGGATTAATTACAACAACAAACCATCACCATGATGAAGGTATCACATCTTCATTTCCCTAAACACATCCATAGCCTTAGAGAATTACTCTGGGATGAACACGACCTTGATGAATACCCATGAGAGGTCTTCATTTGTATTGGTCCCAATGACCAACCTCCAACACATCCAGCTTATAACTTCAAGAATATTGGTACAAATATTCAATTTTTCAGTCATGAAACTGACGGAAACCAATGTTTCTTTAAATTTTTTTCATCCATTATTATTTTAAAAAGGATAATTTTGACAATAAATGAGAGGTGGAATCATCAAAACCAAAGGAATAATTAACTTGGATGATCAAATGGATGTTCTATTATTGTTTATTCACATATAACTACACCTTGAATGTCCCTCTTATATTTTGTGGAAAGGTAATATAAATAACAAGGAAGAGAAACTCCATCAAATCTAACTAACCATCATAATAGCTAAACAAAAAATATATAAAAAAATCAAATCAATATCTCCCCCAAACCCATTCTCAACAAGGATCACTAACCATTACTTCAAAAATCATTTCCAAACACCTCACCCTTGACAATTTCATTTAAAAAACTCATGAATTTCATCATGATTTACAACATTTATCCCATTCAAACACCTACAATATTTATGAAATGGATCAGTTTATGAAAGACAAAGTGATTAAAATAGATTTTATATAATCTCAAATTAATTAGATACCATTATTCTTAAAAATCCTCAAATAAATCAAATAAATCATTTATCACTTACAAAAATAAAAAAAATTCCATTTGAAAATTGTTTTTACAAGGAAAATATGGGGTTTAAATAATTTTTTTGATAATTGGGTGACCAAGGATAAATTTGTTTAGGGATTAGTGATAATAGGTGATTTTTTCATGTGGTTGATGCCTATATTCCAATCACACAACTACAAAAAAATGGTTATATTGGACTATGTCCTTAGTCTCCACATAGATTTGTAGACCATGTTATTCCACCAAACACCTCTGCTGAACTCTTATTGCATCCCCATACATGAAAAAAATATAGAATCCCAAAAAATCTTGATATGCTTTACATAAGGATCCAATTTAAGAATCATAAATAAAATAAATGAAAAAAAACCACAACCAAAGACCGATGCCCAATATTCCATGGTAACCCACAGTTTGTTATAGGATGTGTTGGAGAAACACATAATCATACATAAACCATATGTTCTCAAAGTCCTACTTCATCTACCTTGAAATACCAAATATAAAAGATCACGCTGAAATATTGGTCCTAAAATAAACCTAGGATCTAATACCATTGTGTAAAAAACCATCACAGGTTGACGTCAAACCGAACACCTAATACGTCTTACAGTATCCTTGAGGCATGTTCTCCGTATCACCGAGGTGGATACAAGAACCATAGAATCATAGAGTAATTTTGGGAATGATTTTCTCCTTGAAAATAGTGAAATGACTCTAAAAGGTAATGATGTTACAAATATAAAATTAACTGGAACGCAAGAGTAAAAAAAATAAACTAAAAAATATAAGAATTTGATAACTATATTTTTTTTATGACCCAATGGGTCACAAACCGATCCAAAAACACCAAAAACCACCATGGAAATGAAACCAATTATAACCTACACCTGAATATAAAGATAAGAATTGAATGATAGGTATGAGTATGAAAACTCAGTAGGTGGGCCCAGGAAAACTATTCCTTATAGATTATCATTAAATAAGTGATTCATTTACCACTATTATTAAATTCAATATATAGAAAATATTTTTTATAAATAAATTTTCTTAAAAATCAAAGTCTATTTCCTTTTTCATTTAATTTTGGTTTGGATTTTCAAAATAAGAAGACTTATGAATTTTAAACAATGAGAGGGAGCATAATAAGAATTATTTTTTTATTCATAAAGGGGGAAGTGAGTGAAAAAATTAGAAGAAATTAATCCCATGAACCATTTCAAAAAAAAATTGTTCACTTATACAGAAGGCATACAACATTAAAAGGGAGAAGAAACAATAACCCCAAAAGAGGATAGTGGTGGATAAGACACATGCAACAAAACTAGATAAGGCCCCTAAAATATGTTCCATAGATAAATATGTGCAAGGGAATAAAGGGAGTTCATAAGAGTTCTTTGGATCATCTTGAACAAACTATCTCTGATCCATCAAGTCAGCACTTTATGCAATTGAAAACACTCATGCTTAGTCATAGCCTACCTAACCCAACAGAGGGGCATAATCCCAAAGTAGGGGAAATCCATAATAAGGTCCACTATACATAGAGTAGTACTAAAATACTCCATAAAATTCTCTAAAATAATTTTCTATCTATGATAGGTTCCCATGTAATGTTTAATGTGGTGGTGAACCATGAAAACCCTAATAATAAACTAAAAAAATAATAACCAAAAACCACCATATGATCCATACAGATAAGCATTACCACATGAATCACTCCATAGAATATACATTTTGATTCAAACCAATAAATATTCTGGGATGTACATTTCTGAGGAAAAACCATTCCCATTTTCAATAAAAAAAGGAAATAGAAAAACCCCAATGGTATTTTTCTTGAAAAAATACATACGTAAGGGTTCCAAAAATTCCTCATTGATTTATTAAGTATGAATTTTTTTAAAGAACCCAACTAACTAAATTTATGACCCAAAACACCTTTAAAAATATATTTTTGAAACTCAATTCACTAGTACGATATTGAAAGGAAATAAAAAAATTCAACCAATCATTTAGTCAGTTACATTTTGTGAGAAACTAAAAAATTTCATATAATCCAATAGAAAGTGAAATAATTTTTTTTTCATATCAAATATTTATTGTTATAATTATACATCACTATTTATAAACAAAATAGGGTTTAAAAATTACAAAACAATATTTTTTAAATATTAAGGACAAATCAAAATATAAAACTAAAATAAGAACACAAATATTTTCCATTATAAATGTTGAAAAACTCAAAAAAATGTACATAAAAAAAAGAAAAACCATGTGGAACCTTAACAAGAATATACTGCAAATTTAAAATAGAAATAAATAAACCCTAGCTTAAATGAATAAATAGAGAAGTGAAAACCAAGTGAAAATGGAATAAGGATAAAGATGGAGAAGTGAGGATGATATTACCCTGATAGATCACCTAAAATCCATGATTAAACCTCATATAATCACCATGGATAGAGGAGGGGATGAATGATAAAAAGGGGGAGAGGCCTCCATAGTCTATAAAAGTGATGAAGGTGGAAAAATATGGGTTTTGGGGTTATAATTAAAGGATAAAAATGGTAAATTTACATTTTCAATGAAACTAGGAACTATGAATGGTGTGTTCGCATGCTTCAAGAAACTATGTGTACCTTCCCTTACTCATAGGACACACACATGATTTATTCAAATTTTTTGTTAAACCTTCTCCCAACCATGAAGTTATGTTCTACAAAAAATTGTAGAGCCATGTATATGAATTCCACAGGATATTGAAAACCCACGTTCAAGTTGGGTGCCCCCATCCAGGGACACCCCAATACCCACATAGTTACACAAATAATCCATGTAACACTTCAACCCTAGTTACCTATAGTTGGTTCATTATTACATAACTTTGGAATGATCACAAAACAGCATGTCTCGAAAGAACGATTAGCTTAGTAGCCTTGGAATTATTAGATACATTCATAAGGTTTGAATTACATCATTAAATGAAAAACTAAAAAAACATTGTTTCCATAGAAAACACTGAGATCCCATAGACTATACCTGCAGGTCATTCATAATACACTTCTTCGCATCCTGGAAAAAATAAAACATAAAAAGGGGTGAGCTCAGATGCTCATTATGGATAACAATATTGCGGAAACTTTCATAAATAATCATAAACATTTAAGGCAATTTAAATAACTAAAACAAAAGCCTTTTCAAAATAAAATTCATCATAATATGGAAAATATAAACCAAAATAATTCCATTTAATTACTTACATGGATATTCTACTAGTAGAATAATCACATGCAATATCAATAGCAACTTTCATAATGATAGAATGCATAATGCCTGGCTTTAATTACCACATAGTCAAGGCCTTGTGCAAAGACTACACATATGATCTATAAAGGCCTTGTGCCAAGAAACTTGTTTGAATCATGAGACCTACCGATGCATCGAGGAGCTATATCGGGCTCTACCCATCACTTCCTAAGTCCAATGCATTCCCCATATGAAAATGTTTAAACATAACAAAAGCATTCCTATTAAAACTGGTATATGAAATGTCAATACCTTATCCATAAACCATTAATTGTATGGAATAACACATCCTCAGTCAAAAATATCCCAAAACCATTAATTCAACATGTATGTTTGGTATCACAATAAATCAACTTCAAATAAACTGAAAATCCATCAAAGGATGTTGACATAGATGAAATCAAAGCATTTTTTAGAGAAATATCTCCTTCTATTTTGAAATTATTTAATAGTCACATAATTATAAAGAAAAATTTTATTTTGAAAATATTAGTATATGATTGTAAGGGATGATTCGACGATGTCATAACAGCGGTAAAGAGCCGCACCTACCGTATATGTTAAAAAACATTATTACCTTTATTTGGTCGAAAAGGTCACAAAGTACCTTGTTTTGAAAACGATAGAAAGATTCCTTTCAAAACAAATTAGATCAAATAAGGGTATAACATAATTTAACCCATATTCTATTAAATAGTAAAAATGTTTTGGAATACATTTTTAAGAAACATGGATGTGGATGATAAAGTGGTCCTAGTAGATACTTACGTAAAAAAACGTCGGATGATAAAGTGATTGTGAATTTAACCCTTACCTTGTACTTTTCCATTTAAAGGGTAGGTTAAACTCATGTATAATGGTGAAATAAGAGTTATTGAGTTATAATATAATCAAATATATTAATATGATATCATATATGATCTTTTAACATTGCTTTGTTAATAATATCGTAATATTATCATCGTTTCAGGTGTTAACTAATTCGTTTTCCATTATATCCTTTGTTATGTAATGAATGTTAGTTATGGATAAGATATATATTATTCATAATCATAATCATATTAAGTCATTAAACATTATTTTTAATCATATAATGTAAATTAATATTGAATGAATACAATGGGGAATGAATCTAATCGCGTTCCTGGAGACGGTAATCCATACGTACGCACGAGTGACAATATCATTATTTTGATTTTAAAATAACATATAATTGGATTGTATATCATATATACATAATAATTATCATGTTATATTTATTATTTAAATTAATTAAACATCATTATTATACCCTTCCAAATAATAATCTATTGAATAATAATCACTTCATTAAATGGAGATGGTAAGCCATACGTACGCACGTAGCGTAACATTTCATTGAAATGAAGGATAAAATAATGAATACGATTTTATCATATTTATAATAAAATCACAGTATATATAAGATATTGGAGTTATTATTTTAGAATGGAAACAAAAATGAATGAAGATGTTGAATAAGAAAGGAACTTGAATGAGGTGATGAAATATTTATCTATTCTTCAGGTTTTTCCTTTTGATTCAATCAAAATGGATCCTTAGGTTGGCTTTCTGACTAATGTAAGGAATATAGGATGAAAGGGAGGACTGTTGAGAGGGTATTTTGGCATGGTTTTGCTGAGCCAAATGACTTTGATGGTTTGAATTAGATTGAATGTGGAGTCCCCTTTTATAAGAGGAGTGAGGGGCACCTTAGGAAAAGTCGAAAATATTATTTTATAATAAAATAATATTCTGTTTATAATAGTTCCAAAGTAGATTATTCAAAATATAAAGTGGGTGTGGGTCTAAAACCACTCATTAAAAAGGTTTTAGACTATTTTGGGTCACTATATTAACCTTATCATTTAGATTAAACTCTTAGTTAAATAGTTTGACATTTACCCTACCCCTTTTTATTTTTTATTATATGGTTAATAAACTAACTATATATTTCCAAAAGAACCCCATGTGGTTAATTAATGATACACCTATCATTATATAATCTTGTTGGCCAAACCTTAGATTTTTAGGAATAGAATATTATTTAATAATATAATATATGTTTTCAAAACTCTTTTATGTCAAATTTGACAGTATTTGGTATTTTATTTATTCTAAATTTATAGAATCATTATTAATTCAAAACACAATTCATCTAACCAACCCTATTATGTCATATTAACAGTGAAAATTACTGTAATTCATAAAAAGTCTCAAATTGCATTTATTTGAATATTTATAATATCAATTATTTTAGTATTTCAATAATTTGGTAATTACGGCATCATCATTGTGTCATAAATAAAATATATTATTTAATGTTTAAAAAATAAAAATAAGATACCATTATGTTTGAAATCTTATTATCTTTCTAATTGATATTTATAGTCGAATTTATCTTATGTGTAACCCTATATCAAAAATGGTTTATTTATTAAACATAGAATTTTACACTTTTAACTCTTTTTTGAAGTAAATAATAATAACTGTCATAATCTAATACAAGTGGACCAAAGTGGAACATATTTTATTCCTAAAGTCGTTTTTCGTCGAATTATACTTATCCAATAGAATTAGGACATGTCTTAGGGTAATAATAATATAATTTTTGCCCTTAACTACCCTATTTACTTTTAACTGTGGTAAATAAAAGTAAAAAGTTACTATTCACCAAAAATTGTTTGTATCTTATTGAACCACATTTTACTTCTTAATATTAACTGTGCCTCTTGGATTTTCGAAATTCAACACATTGATGTGGTAAAATTATGTCTTATGTAAATGTTCTAATACTCCTAGGAGGTTGGTAAAAGACGATAAAAAGTTCAATAAAATATTTATATATCTAAAATTATTATAAACTGAGTCCAATGAATTAAATTGAACATATATAGGTATTATGTATCTATTTTTACATAAAATAAAACTAAATAAAATAAATAATTAAATAAATAAAAATTCGGTTTTAAATAATGACTTTGTGTTTTTCACTATTCATAAAAAATTTAATGTTTTGAGAAATATACCAAAAAATCACCCTAATATAATTTTGATATTCCTAATCAAAAAATATAGTCCATTTTGAATGTTAAAATTTATAAAATTTTAAAAAGTGGTTATTTGAATTCATAATGGCTAGTTTGATTAGTTGTTGTGTGTTAGAACTCGATGTTGCATACAACACACGCTAATGTATAATTCAAAGAGAAGCGTACCATGGAATCTTGGGGTGTTATATTCTCACCTCCTTCAAATAATTTCATCCTTGAAATTTCTAGATTATTACTGTGTAAAAAGGATCAGGTGGTTCTTCATCATAAGTTCCTCGGGTTCCCACATTGCCTCTTCCATCTTACGGTTTCTCCATAGAACTTTTAACAGACGAGTCATCCAGTTTCTCAACACTTGTTCTCTTGTATCAAGAACCTTGACACGCTCTTCTCAATAAGACAAATCAGGTTCCATTTTTACTTCCTCATAGGTGACTACAAGCATTGGTTCAGACATTTATTTTCTCAACAGTGATACGTGGAATACATCGTGAACTTTAGAGAGACTTGGTTGCATTTTTAAATGGTAAGATAAAACCCCAATTCAATCCAGAATTTGGAAAGGTTCGATGTACCTAGGACTCAATTTTCCCTTCTTACTAAAACGTATAACAACCTTTAATTTAGACACCATCAAAAAACATGGTCTCCTACCTAAAATTCCAAATCCTTCCTGTGGTTATCAGCATAGCTCTTCTTCCTACATTGAGATGATTTTATGTGGGTTTGGATTTCCTACACATTTTTCATCATTTCCTCCACATGTTCTGGGCCTACATGTTTTCTTTCACCAACATCATCCCAACAGGTTGGTGTGAGACATCTCTTTCTGTATAACACTTCATATGGTGCCATCTGAATACATAAATGGAAGCTATTGTTATAGGAAAATTCTACAATAGTTAAATATTTGTAACACTCCAAGATTTCTTAGTATGTTATTTTTTCAATGTAATTCAATAACTTGCACTACACGCAACACCGAGTTCTAGCTTACCATGACTTACCAAACTAGCCGTTCAAAAGCGGTTATGAATTGTATTAACTGAATTTTTAACTTTATATAATCCTTATAATTTTAGAATCTATATTATCAGTTTCATAGACATAATGTAAGAACAAATCCATTTTTTCTGATAAAAGAAGTATTTTTCAAAAAATGCAATTTTAATGCCTTTTAATGGCGCACCATTTTTAAATCCAACATTTGATACTTTTATATATTAAATTTGAAATATTAAACTTCTTCTATATAATTGGGACATATAAATAAGATTCAATAAATTTTTGTTTTTTTTTCTAATAACTTTCATATTTTGGTGAATTGTGAAAAATATTATATTGTACCACAAAATTTTTTTTTAATAAAAATAATTTTTAATGTTAAATTATACATTTTAATAGTTTTGAATTATAAAAAGATTATATTTGTACCATTTAATCCAATGATGGTCATTGTAAGTAATTTCACATTGAAATTGGACAAAAACAAGTGTCAGTCTTTTGATAGTTATTATTTCTTAAAAATACGTTTATTGGTTTTGACAAAGGAAATTAATTATAAATTAATAAATGAAATTTATATGTTTTTAATTTGGTAAAATATACTTTATATTTGAATTTGAAATATCAAAATTAGATGAGGGTGAATTTTTTGTATGTTTCTGAAAACATTGAATTTTTGATGAATAGTGAAAAACACTACGTTATTGGTTAAAACCGACATTTAATTTAAATAAATATTTATTTAATTTAAATTTATTTTAGGTAAAAATAGATGCATAATACCTATATAAGATAAATGCAATTAATTGGATTCATTTTATAAATGTTTAGATATATAAAAATTTTATTGAAATTCTACTATCTTTTACCCACCTCCTAATGAGCATTTGCAAATTTACATAAAACACAATTTTTCCGCTCATGTGAATTGAATTTCAAGAATCCGAGAAAAAAATTTAATATCAAGGAGTAAAATGTTTTTCAATAATATAAAAATAATTTTTGGTGAATAGTAACTTTTAACTTTTATTTAGCACGGTTAAAATTAAATAGGATAATTAATGGTAAAAATGATATTATTATTACCCTAAAACATGTCATAATTCTGTTGGATTAGTATAATTCGACCATAAACAACCTTAGAAATAAAATATGAACCTCTTCGGTCCACATGGATTAGATTAATACATTTATTATTATTTAATTCAAAGAATATTTAAAAGTGTTAAATTCAATGTTTAATAAAAAACCCATATTGATATAGAGTTACACATAAGATAAATTCGTCTATTAATATTAATTAGAAAGATAATAAAATTTCCTAAAAATGGTATGTTATTTATATTTTTTAGACATTATATATTTTAATTTATTTATGACACAATGATGATGCAGTAATTACCTAATTAGTGAAATATTAAAATAATAGATATTATAAATATTCAAAAAAATGTAATTTGATACTTTTTATGAATTCAACAAATCTTCTAGTTCAATATGACATATTAGTCTTGGTTAGAAGAATTTATGTGAAGTAATAATGCTGCTATGAATTTAGCAAAAAAAATACCAAATAGTGTCAAAATTGACATAAAAGAGTTTTTCAAAAAAAAAATTATATTATTAATTGATTAACTATTCATAAAAATCTAGGGATCGGCCAAAAGACTTATATAATGATAGTTGTATCATTAATGAACCAGTTGAGGTTTTCTTAGATTTATATAGTATGTATATTAACCATATAATATAAAAATTATAAAAGTCGTGGAAAATGTCAAACTATTTAACTAAGAGATAAATCTAATAGATAAGTTTAATATAGTGACCAAAACCTATCTAAAACCTATTTTTTGAGAGTTTTTCGACCCAAAAACACCATATACTTTAATTAATTTACTTTCAGTCATTAGAAACCGAAAATGATTTTGTTATAAAATAATATTTCTAGCTTTTCCTAAGGTGCCCCTCACTCCTCTCATAAAAGGTCACTCACCCTTCTCTCTAATTCACAACTTCAAAGCCATTTGGATCAGCCAAACCCTGCCCAAATACCCTCTCAAATTCTGTCACTTAATCCTAGATTCCATCTTTTAGTCAGGAAGGAAACCTAAGGATCCCTTTTGATCAAATCAAAAGGAAGAACCCGAAGAAGAGGTAACTATTTCATCACATCTTTCAAGTTCTTTTCTTCTTCCACTTCCTCTTTCATTGTTGTTTCCATTATAAAATAATAACTCTTTTATATTATATATAATATGATGCTATTATAAATATGGTACAACCATATTCATTATTCTATCCTTCCTTTGATTGACATGTCACCATACGTGCGTACGTACGACTTACTGCTTCCACGTCATGGTGTAATTGTTATTCAATACATTATTATTTGGATTGATATAATAATGATGTGTAGTTGATGTAAATAATAAATATAAAATGATAATTATTCTGTATATATGATATACCATCCATTTATATATTATTATAATATCAAAAAAATGATATTGTCACTCGTGCGTACGTACGGGTTACCGTCTCCATGAACGTGATGAGATTCATTCCACATTGTATCCATTCAAGACTAATTTTCATTAGATGATTAAAAATAATGTTTAAATACTTAATATCATTCTGAATATGAATAACATACATCCTATCCATAAAAAATTACTTACATAACAAATCATATAATGGAAAACGAATCAGTTAACACCCGAAACGATGATAATACTATGATATTATTAACAAAGAAATGTTAAAAGATCATATGTGAAATAATATTAATGTATATGATTCTTGTATAATTTAATAAAAATTATTTAACCATTATACATGAGGATAACCTACCCTCAACCAAGTAAAAGTACAAGGTAATGGATTATTTCACAATCTCTTTATTATCGGAGGTTGTTTTTATGTAAGTATCTACTGGGTTATATTTATTATATATTTCCATGTTTCATAAAACAGTTTTGAAAAGGATTCCTTTTAAGGTACTTTTTACTAAAACATCATTTTAAATGTTTTAATGATTTATTCTTTTAAACCATTCTTATTAATGTCCATGTTCACAGAATGGTTTTAAGGATTTATTTAAATGGACATAAATGTTTTAAAATGTTAATTAGTTTCAAAAGTTTCAAAGTGGTTTGGGACACTTTGATTCAGCAATGTATTTAAATGTCTTCTTTTCTAATTTTTTTGAGTTTTAAATGTTCTCATGAAAAATGGATATTTCTTTCCAAGAATTTTACAAATCATTTTCATATATGTCAAAATCTATTAATGGATTTTAAACTTGTTTGAAGATGATTTATTATGATACAAATCATCAATATTTTATTGAAGGTTTTGTGAAATGTTTGACTGTGTATGTGTTATTTTTATACCATTCATGGTTTATGGGTGAAGTATGGAAATTTCATATGCCAATTTTAATACAAATGATTATGTTATGTCTAAACATTTTCATATGAGGAATTAATTAGACTTAGTCAGTTACTGGTGGAGCCCGCTATAGCTCCTCGATGCATCGGTTGGTCTCATGAGAAAAACTAGTGTCTTGGAACAAGGATTTGAAAAAATATTATTTGGAGTCTGGCACAAGGCCTTGACTATGTGGTTATGAAAGTCTGGCATTATGCAGTCCATTATTATGAAAGTTGATATTGATATTGCATGTGATTATTTGACTATTAGAATATCCATGTGAGTATGTAAATGGCATTATTTTGATTTATATTTTCTATATTATGCTGATTTTTATATAGAAAAGGCTTTTGTTTTAGTTCTATAAATTACTTTATGTGTTTATTCTTATTTATTAAAGTTTCTGATATATTGTTATCCTTACTGAGCATATGAGCTCACCGCATGCTATGTTTTATTTTTCCCAGGATTGAAAGAAGTTTATTATGAATGACCTGCAGGGATAGTCTATGGGATCTCAGTGTTGTTCATGAGAGCAATATTGTTGTAGTTTTCCATTTTATGATGTAATGTACACCTTATGAATGTATATAGTACAAATAAGGATACTAAACTAATCAGTATTTCGAGACATGATCTTTTGTGATAATGCCAATGATACGTAGTAATACACCAACATAGGGCTTCTAGGGTCGGGGCACTACAGTTGGTATCAGAGGATGTTTAGTAAAAACCTTGGAAAGTAGATTTAGGTAAACTTTGATTAGAGCACATATTCCTAAGATAGAATTTGAGGATTAGTATATAATAACTTCTTAATATTTTGGTATTGTAGAGATTTTATGAGTTTTCAAAGAAATACATCCCTATCTGAATACGAGCAGGTAGAGGTGGCTCTGGCACATATGTACCTAGGGGTAAGACTCGAAAACACCGCTTTGAGCTAGTCTTGAACAGGAACTGGTGCATGAAAATGTCCCTTGCGGTACTCTTGGTTATGACACTCCTGGGGTATATGCTTAAGATAATTATCATTTTCATTTAAAACAATTATGAAAGGATTATGAGTACATACCTACTCAAAGAAAATATTTTTATGATTATGGATTATATCTATAAACTGTTCAACTTATGTTCGGTATTTTACATGTTTCGAATTATTCATTGCAATTCATAAACTGACCTAGTGTATGACATTGTATAGAAATGGTGCCTAGTAGAAGGAATGTGAACTCCAGCATTACGTATGATCCAAGGAGTAAGAAGGATCATATCTTTCATGATATTAATCCAACAGTTATAAGGGAAATAGGCTTCCTTGTATTCTCACCATATGAAGAAATAATATCATGTGTTAATAAGATAAGTAATGAATTCCTTGAGTCATATGGCTTTGAAGGGAAGCAAGAGAAGAAAAGGATGGTAGAGAGAATGTGGTATAAAGGGAGGGGAGGAAAGAAGGATTTTCACAAATGTAATAAATGTGGAATAAATCTACTTGGTAAATTCTTGAAGGGAATGGTAGTTTGTTGTAAGTGTGGAGAAAAATGACACCAAGTATGTGATTACAAGGGTGTGAAAAAGTTTCATATGTACAGTGCCTTATATGCAAGGAGTCCGGACACTACATGAATCAAGGTCCAAATCCTTAGGGTATACCCCAAATGCTGCTATTGGATAATAATAAAGTTATGATACTACTGAAGATGTAGAGGGATGATTAGATTTCATACATTGTTATTAATGTATTTTGTCATTTGAGTATTTTATTAATGATGTACAAGTTATAAGAATTATAGTATATATAAGGATTGTACTGAAATACTATTTCATTAAAGACTTGAGATTGTCTGGAACCAAGAAATGTGACTCAATATCATGTTAAATTTTTGGAAAATATATAGTTGAGAGAAAGAGAACCCATAATATGGTACTGATATCGAGGTAGTGATTTAGGAATGATACATTATTCATTTGGATAAATTATATTGTATATTCTTGACTACCATGAAACTGATTAATGATTTTTAAATTCCATCATTGATGGAGTTTACAAAATTTTTGGATAGAAGGAGTATATATAGTATACGATAAGGAATAAGGGAGAATGAATGTAATCAATAAGGTTTAATGGTAATTCAAGATGTTGCAGTGTTTTAAAAGAATACATGATGAAGGTGTTCACATATTATTACATGTAAAAAAGGATCTTCATTGTGTTTACCTTCATTATAAATTTTGGACTGTGATTTTGGATAGAAGTATTTTGGATAATTCTAGTTTGAGGTTATTTTTGGATTTCCACAAAAATGGACATCCGAGTGGTCGAGCGGCAACCCGTTTCGTCCGGCAAGGCCGCGAGACATGAAACTGCAACCGAAGGGTGACAGGGGTGTATCACCTACCACTGGCCCATGTGATTTCCTGGATTGAATAATGTAGTTTTTTTTGAAAGGTCTTATAGATGAATTATAAAATCATTTTTTAAACCCTATATGAATAGCATAAATAAAATATTTTTTATGTTCTATTATATTTTAGATTGAAAGATGAGTTTGTGGTAGAAATTAGTTAAAGGATGGAACTGTACATGTCATGTATATATTCTTTTCTTCTCTTATTCTATGAATAAATAAATTCTTAAACATTAGGTAGGGGACCATAAAACTAAACATGTGTTATCCTAATACCATATGTTTTGTTGAACTGATGATATTTTAAATCATCATAGATTGATGGCTTCGAGGCCCTCAATTCTACAATTGTTTGTTAATGATAACTTCAATAACTCCCTATAAATATTTATTTTTTTCATCCAATTATGTGTCACTAACTTCCACCAATGTTCTCCTAATCGAGTTCATAATTTGGTGGTGGCTTTCTCATTCCCCTTTTCCACTTACTAAGACTAAATTTTATCAATCCAATTTCTGATGTGGGTTTTCCCACAATGTTATTTTCTATTTTCAACATTTTATTTTCAAAAAAAAATTTCAAATTGAGGGGACACAATTTTTTGAATGAGGGAAGAATGTAACCTCCCATGATTTCATAGTACGTTATTTCTTAGAAGTAATTAAATTACTTGCACTACACGCAACACCGAGTTCTAGCGCACAATGACTTACCAAACCAGTCGTTAAAATGTGGTTATGAATAGTATTAACTTAATTTTGAAATTTATATATTACTGATATTTTGAGTATCAATATTATGAGTTTCTTAGAAAGAATTTATGAACAAATTCATTTTTTCAGATAAAAGAAGTATTTTTCATAAAATGCTATTTTACCACCTTTAAATGGAGAACCTTTTTTAAATACAATATTTGAAACTTTTATATATTTAATTTTACCAAATAAACTTCTTCTATAGAATAAGTACATATGAATTTATATTCACTAAATTTTTGGTGTTTTTCTGATAACTATTATACTTGGGTGAATTGTGAAAAATACTATATTTTAACTAAAAAAAACTTTTTTAATCAAAATAATTTATAGTGTTAAATTATAAAATTTAATGGTTTGGAAGAATAAATAGATTATATTTTTACCACTTAATCCAATTATGGTCATTTTATGTAATTTCATTGTGAATTTGACATAAAAAAGTGTCAATATTTTGATAGTTATTATTACCTAAAAATACAATTTTTGGGTTTGACAACGGGAATTAATTATAAATTAATAAATTAATGTTCTATGTTTTTAATTAGGTCAAATAGGCTTCAATTTTGAATTTTTAATATCAAAATTTAATTAGGGTGAATTTTTGGTATGTTTCTAAAAACATTCAATTTTTGATGAATAGTGAAAAACAATGCGTTATTGGATAAAACTGCCATTTCAATTAAATAATTACTTATTTCATTTAAATTTATATTATGTAAAAATAGATACATAATACCTATATAAGTAAAAAGTAATTAAATGGATACATTTTATAATAAGTTTAGATATATAAAAAGTATATTTAAATTTTTCCGTCTTTTACCCATCTGCTAGGACCATATGCAAATTTGCATAAAACATAATTTTACCACTTCTGTGAATTGAAATTTAAAAATCTGAGAGAAACGGTAAATATCAAAGAGTAAAATGTTGTTCAATAAGATAAATATAATATTTTGTGAATAGTAACTTTTATCTTTTATTTACCACGGTTAAACGTTAATAGGGTAATTAAAACTGAAAATGATATTATGATTACCCTAACACATGTACTAATTCTATTGAATAAGTATAATTCGACCAAAAAACATTAGGAAAAAATAAGAACATCTTTGGTTCACGTGGATTAGATTTGGACATTTATTATTATTTAATTCAAAGAAGAGTTAAAAGTGTTAAATTCAACGTTGAATAACTAAACCATTTTTAATATAGGGATACACATATAATAAATTCAACTATAAATATTCATTTGAACGATAAAATGACTCCCTAAATAATGGTATTATATATATATTTTTTATACATTAAATAATTTAATTTATTTATGACACAATGATGATACAGTAATTACCTAATTAATGAGATACTAAAATAATATATATAATATATATCCAAATAAATGTAATTTTAGACTATTTACGAATTAAAATAATATTATATGTTAATATTACATAATAGGGTTGGTTAGATGAATTTTTTTCTAAGTAATAATGTTTTTTTGAATTTACAAAAAACAAAATGCCCAATATTGTCAAAATTGACATAAAAGAGTTTTTAAAACAAATATTATATTATTAATTGATATTATATTCTTAAAAATCAAAGGATCCACCAAAAAACTTATATAATTATAGTTGTATCATTAATTATCCACTTGGGGTTCTCTTTGAAGTATATAATAGGTTTATTAACCATATAATATAAAAATACAAAGAAACTTGGTAAATGTCAAACTATTTTACTAAGAGTTAAATCTTAAAGATAAGGTTAATATAGTGACCAAAATCTATCTAAAACCCATTTTGAGTGGTTTTAGACCCATCCCGACCTTATCATTTAAATAATTCACTTTGGAGTCATTAGAATCTTAAAATTTGTTTATTATAAAATAATATTTCTAGCTTTTCCTAAGATGCCCCTTATTCCTATTATAAAAGAGCAATCCCCCTTCTGTCAAATTCACACCTTAAAATCCATTTGGCTCGTCCAAAACCTGACCAAATACCCTCTAAACTACCCTCCCTTCATCATAGAGTCCTTCCTTTAGTCAGAAAACCAACCTAAAGAGCCATTTTGATCAAATCAAAAGGAAGAACCCAAAAAAGAGGTAAATATTTCATCACCTCTTTCAAGTTCCTTTCTTCTTCAACATCCACATTCTTTGTTTTTTTTTAATTCTAAAAGTATAAATATAGTATATTCTATATAGTGTGATGTTATTAAATATATTGTACAACCATATTCATTATTTTATCCATCCTTTGAATGACATGTCCCCAGACGTGCGTATGTACGGCTTACCGTCTCCATGTCGTGGTGTAATTGTTATTCAATACATTATTATTTGGATGGGTATAATAATGATGTATAATTGATGTAAATAATAAATATTACATGATAGTTATTCTGTATATATGATATACTATACAATTATATATTATTTTAATATCAACAGAATGATATTGTCACTCGTGCGTACGTACGGATTACCCTCACCAAGAATGCGACGTGATTCATTCCCCATCGTATCCATTCAAGATTAATTTTCATTAGATGATTAAATATATTTTTTAAAGACTTAATATCATTATGAATATTAATTGGATAAATCCTATCCATAAAAAACAGTACTAATGTAACAAAGCATATAAATGAAAACGAATCAGTTAACACCGAAAACGACGATAATACTAAGATATTATTAACAAAGCAATTTTAAAAGGTCGTATATGATATCATATTAATGTATATGATTCTTGAATAATTTAATTACAATTATTTAATCATTTTACAGGAGGTTAACCAACCCTCAACCAAGGAAAAGTACATGGAAAGGGTTAATTTTACAATCCCTTTATTATCCGAGGTTCTTTTTAAATAAGTATCTACTGTGATATATTTATTATCCATGTACATGTTACATAATATAGTTTTCTATGGGATTATTTCTAGGGAAATTTTTACTAAAACATCATTTTAAATTATTTAAAGATTTATTATTCTAAACCACTATCATTAATGTCTGTGCTTTCAAAATGGGTTTATGGATTTATCTAAATGGACATGAATGTTTTAAAATGTTAATTACATTCAAAAGATTCAAATTTGTATGGGACTCTTTGATTAAAAATTTTCATTAAATGTATTAATTTATAAATTGTGTGAATTTTAAATGTTTTCATTAAAAACGTATATTTATCTCAACGAATTTTACAAATCATTTTCATCTATTTCAAAAACCATTTACGGGTTTTAAACATGTTAGAAGTTGATTTATTATATTACAAATATTCAATATTGTATTGAATGTTTTGTGATATGTTTGATTGTGGATGTGTTATTTTTATACCATTCATGGTTTATGGTTAATTTATTGACATTTCATATGTTTGTTTTAATATGAATGTTTAGGTTATGTTTAAGCCCTTTCATATGAGGAACACATTAGACTTAGTAAGTGACGGGTGTACCACACTATAGCTCTTCGATGCATTAGAAGGTCCTATGAGACAAAATAGTGTCCTGGCACAAGGCCATAACAAAATCTTATTTTTTGTCTTGGCACAAGGCCTTGACTATGTGGTTATGAATGTCTAGAATTAATAATTTCATCATTATAAATGTGGCTATTGATATTTCATGTGATTATTTGACTAGTAGAACATCCATGTGAGTAATTAAATGGAATTATTTTAAATTTTATTTGCTAAATTATGATGAATATTATGTTTAAAATGATTTTGTTTTAGTTCTATACATTGCCATAAATGTTTATGGTTATTTATGAACGTTTTATTTATATTTTTATCCTAACTGAGCATCTAAGCTCACCCCTTTCTATGTTTTATTTTTCTCAGGATATGAAAGAGTATATTATGAATGACCTACAGGGATATTCTATTGGATATTAGTGTTGTCCATGGGAACAATGTTGTTGTAGTTTTCTATTTTATGATTTAATGTAAACCTTATGAATGAATCTAGTAAATCCAAGGCTACTAAACAAATAGGTCCTTTGAGACATGATCTTCTATGATCATGATAATGATACATAATACTGCACTGACTCTGGGCTTCTGGGGTTGAGGTGTTACAATATTGATCCCACATACCTTGAAAGTCAAGTGATCATGATCTCAACATGTCTTGTAAGGTTTGAATAGTACATTATGATTGTCCATCATTTTGGTGGTGGTAGGCAGTGCACAAACAATGTTTAGAATCTTGGGATTTTGGAATACTTTTCTAGAATCTTGATGTAAAACAGGGATCATAGTCTGAAACAATCTACAATGGTACTCCATGAAGTCTTAAAAATTCATTAATATATAGTCTTGGTAATCTTTCAAGTGGTAAACCTACCCTTATAGAATTAGAATGTGCTAACTTGGTAATACGACCAACAAGGACCCATATTGCATCATTACTTCTAGGAGACTTTGGTAGCCCCATGAAAAAGTCCATCGTATTATTATCCCATTTCCACTCTGGTATTGGAAGAGGATTCATGACTTCTCCAGGCTGTTGTCTTCCAGCATTCACTTAATAAAAAACAATACATCTTGACACAATATCAGAAATCTCTCTCTTTATGTTATCCCACCCAAAATGTTCCTTCAAATCTCTAAACATCTTGGTGCTACCATGGTTTATTGAGAAATTGGAACTATGAGCATCATCCAACAATTCTCTTTTTAGATCAGGTATATCAGGAACATAAAGTCTCTTCCCAAATTTCAAAATACCATATGCATAAAAAAAGTCACTCAATCTCCCATCATTCACAGCTTTAATCTTCTTTTGGAACTTCTCATCATCAGCATGAGAACTTTTTAAACTTTCTAATAATGATGGTTTGGAATCCATTTGAAAATTTATTGATGATAGACCTTCCATGTTTATTCCCATATTCACCTTTACTAGATCTATGAGAATAAGATCAATTTCAATTCTCATCTTGTTCGAAACTCCATGATCTTTTCTGCTCAAAGCATCCGCCACCTTATTTTCCTTCCCCGGGTGGTAGTGTATCGTGCAATCATAATCTTTGAGTAGTTCATGCCATATCCTTTCACTCATGTTGAGTTCTTTCTATGAGAAAATATACTTCAATCTCTTGTGATCTCTATAAATCTCACACTTTTCACCGTAGAGATATTGTCTCCAAATCATCAAAGAAAAGATTACAGCTGCTAACTCTAGATCATGAGTAAGATAGTTTTGCTCATGAATTTTCGGCTGTCATGATGCATAGGCAATAACTCTATCATTCCACATAAGGACACAACCAAGTCCATTCATTGATGCATCACTATAAATAACAAACTCATTATTCCCCGATGGTAGAGTCCAGATAGTATCATTGACTAATATTCTATTCAATTCTTCAAAACATTCTTCACACTCTTTTGTCCAAACAAATTTAACCCCTATTCGTGTGAGCTTTGTTAATGGGTTAGAAACCGGGAAAAATTCTTGAGGAAACATCGATAATAACCTACTAAACCAATAAAACTGCATACCTCAGTTATTCTCGTCGGTGCTAGACATTCAGGGATTTCCATGGTCTTATAAGAATAAACAGAGATTCCATACTTGGAGAAAATATGGCCACGAAAAGAAATCTCTTTAATCCAGAATTCACACTTATTTAACATCCCATATAATTCATGTCTTCTAAGAGTCTTCAACATAATTCGAAAGTGATTTTACGGATATTTATAGCTATTAGAGTATACCAAGATATAATTAATAAATACCACTACAAATTCATCAAGATATTCCTTGAAAACTTGATTCATTAGATCCATGAATACAAAGGGTGAATTAGTCAATCCAAAAGGCATTACTGTAAACTCGTAGTGCCCGTACCTGGTTCAAAATGCTGTTTTTGGATTGTCTTCCTTCTTCACACACAATTGATGATATCCAGATCGAAGGTCAATCTTTGAAAAGTATTGAGCTCCATGAATTTGTTCGAATAAATTATCAATGAGAGGTAGGGGATACTAGTTCTGTATTGTTATAGCATTGATCTCCCTATAGTCAATGCACAACCTCATATATCCATCTTTCTTCTTAAAAAAAGGACAGGGTCTCCCCATGGAGAAACACTAGGGTGAACAAATCCTTCATTACTCAATTCCTCTAGTTGTTTCTATAGTTCCACTAATTCCATAGTGGACATTCTATAAGGGGTCTTCAATATGGGCCTTCATCCAAGAATTAAATCAATTGAAAACATAATTTATCATTCTGGAGGATGTCCAAGTAAATATTCTGGAAACACATAAACATATTCATTCACATTAGGTACATAATCTATTTGAACATTCTTTTTCTCACAAATTGTTATTTTATTCTCTTCCTCCCCAATAATTGAATTTAGTTGAGCTACTGGGGGTGGATCTAGATAAGAATTAGGTGGTGAAAATTATTCTGTAAAGATATGGTGTTCTTTATCATAATCATCAAAAATAGTAACATCATACTTCTTACAATAAAGATATTTCATCATAGACCGATAGCCAATCTATACCGATGATTATATCAAATACAATCATGGGTATGATGATGAGATTAGCAGATAAAAAACATTTCTTTTTTCTAATGGGAACTAATTCTTAAAACTTTGTAACAATGATAATTCCATTAAGAGTTTTGACTGAAAACACCCTTGTTAAATCAAATTAGAAATATCCAATTTTCTTTGCAAACTAAGAAGATATGAAAAAATGAAATGATCAAAAATCCAATAATGAATTTTCTAAACTTGAGGAAACCATTAAATTACCTGCCAATACATCTTTCGGAGATTCAACCTCAGCAGTAGTGATAACATAAGCTTGTCCTTGATCCCATCGCCTCTCTTGAGGTAAGATTCCCAGATTCATAGAAAATTCATTTGCATAATGCCCCCTTTCTCTACAATTGTAGCATTCAACATTTACAACCTCTTTCTTCACCTTACAATCATGAGCATTGTGGCCTTTTTCACCAAACTTGTAACAGAATCTCATTCCCTTTAGGAATGTTCCAGGGTGTTTCTTCACACATTTACTATAGACTGAATATTCAAAATTTCCCTTCTTCCCATTATTTCCATTTCCAGAGTGTTTAGCATATCTCTTCTTCTCTTTCTTTTAATTCAAGTCATAAGACTTAGTGAATTCTTTTTTCTGTCTTGATAGGACATGAGACAATAGCATTGTACGACAAGATGGATTGTGAGACTAATGATCGATGGAGAAATGGTTTTAACTCATAAAAGAAATAATAAATCTTATTTATGGGGTTACATATATAATCTGAAACATGCCTCTCAAACCTTGTAAAGTTAGCCTCATGATTTTTGACATTCTCATCCTCCTTTTGCCTCAGACTCAGAAATTTCCTTTCCGTATCTGATCGATGGTAATGAGGAAAGTATTTATCTATGTTAATATCTTTAAACTCCCTCCATTCCATATTTGATACTTCATCATCTTCCTTTGTGTTTTGAATCAATGAACGCAATTGATCAACATCTCCAGTGAGGTGGCAAACTGCCATGACAACTTTTTCTCATTCGCAACTCCCCATGGTGTGGAATATTTTCTCTAAATAATTTATCCATTGCTCAGGTACTAGAGGATTTGTACCCCCATTTATTTGTAGTGGTTGTTTACCCATGAACCAATCTAACATTGATCATCCACATTGCGGATCAGGGTGCTCTATATATGTAAGGTTATTATTAATAACCTGAGTGAGTTTTCCTAGTATAGAGATTAGCAGATCAACACCAATTAAATCACCAGCTCCACTATAATTATATTGTGTAGGAGGTAATTCCTTACCTGGAGTGTGTTCATTGATAGGGTTTATATTCCTTCTACTAGGGGAAATTTCAATATAATGTCATAAACTAGATAGGTTTATGAATTGAAATACATAATTCAAATCTTTTAAAACACATAACATAAATTGAACATTTTAGGGATATAATCCATAATCATAAAAAATGTTTACTTTGTGGATGTATATACTCCTAAACCCTTCATAATGGTTTGTAATGCAAATGATAATTTTCCTAAGCATATCCCCCAGCAGTGTCGTAACAAAGAGTGCTGGAAGGACCATTTTCGCGCACTAGTTCTCGTTCGAGTCTAGCTCAAAGCAGTGTTTTTAGGATTTATCCCTAGGTACATCTACACTAGTGCCTCCTCTACTTGCTCATATACAGATTAGGATGTATCTCTTGGAAAACTCACAAAATCTCTACAATACTGAAATTATTGGAAGTTCATCTATATTAATCTTCAATGTCTATCATAGGGATATATTATCTAATAAGAGTTTATCTAAATCTTGGATATGTGGTTTGTAATAAACTCTCTCTGATACCAACTGTAATGCCTCAACCCGAGATACCTAGAGTCGGTTCATTATTACATAACATTGGCATGATCACAAAGGATCATGTTTCAAAAAATACCAATTAGTTTAGTAGCTTTGGAAGTACTAGATACATTTATAAGGTTTACATTAAATCATAAAATAAAAAACTAAAACATCATTGTTTCCATAGACAACACTGAGATCCCAGAGACTATCCCTATAGGTCAGTCATAATATACTTCTTCGCATCCTGGGAAAATTAAAACATAAAAAGGGGTGAGCTCAGATTCTCAGTAAGGATAACAATATAGCAGAAACTTTGATAAATAAGAACAAACATTTAAGGAAATGTATATAACTAAAAAAATCCTTTTCAACATAAGATTCTTCAAAATATAGAAAATATAAATCAAAATAATTCTATTTACCTACTCACATAGATATTCTACAAGAAGAATAATTACATGAAATATCAATAGCCACATTTATTATGATACAATGCCTAATGCCAGACATTCATAACCACATAGTCAAGGCCTTGTGCGAAGACTACAAATAATATTTTTTCAATAATTTATGAAAAGACACTAGTTTGTCACATGAGACCTACCAATGCATTGAGGAGCTATAGCAGGCTCCACCCATCACCTACTAAGTCCAATTCATTCCCCATATGAAAAGGTTTAAACATAACATAAACATTCATTTTAAAACTGGTATACGAAATGTCAATACTTTATCCATAAACCATGAATGGTATGAAATAACAAATGTATAGTAAAAAATATCAAAAAATCATCAATACAATATGGAATTTTTGTATAATAACAGATCAACATCAATTATCTTAAAACCTATCAAATAATGTTGACATAGATGAAATCAAAACATTTTTTAGGGAAATATCTATTTATATTTTGAAATAACTTAAGAGTCACATAATTATAAAGATAAAATTTATTTTGAAAATATTATTATAAGCTTGTAAGGAAAGCTTCGATGATGTTATAACAACAGAAAAAATACGCACCTGTCGTATCAGTTAAAAAACATTCTTACCTTAATTTTGTCGAAAAGGTCATAATGTACCTTGTTTGGAAAACGACGAAAATATTTTTTTCAAAACATATAATGTCAAATAAGGGTATAAATGACTTTAACCCATAGTCTATTAAATAGTAAAAATTTTTTGGAATACATTTTTAAGAATCATGGATGTGGATGATAAATAGGTCCTAGTAGATACGTACGTAAAAACATCCTCGAATAATAAAGAGATTTTTAAATTAACCCTTACCTTGTACATTTCTTTTTTCGAGGGTAAGTTAACCTCCTCTATAACGGTGAAATTGTTGTTATTAATTTATACAATAATCATATATATTAATATGATATCATATATTATCTTTTAAATTTTCTTTGTTAATAATATCATAGCATTATCATCATTTCGGGTGTTAACTGATTCGTCTTCCTTTATATGCATTGTTACATAAGTAATGTTTATTATTGTTATGATGTATCATATTCATATTCCAAATGATATTAATTATTTAAAAATTCTTTTTAATTATCTAATGAAAATTATTATTCAATGGATACGATGTGGAAGGAATCTCATCGTGTTCGTGAAGATGGTAATCTATACGTACAAACGAGAAACAAAATCATTCATTGATATTAAAATAATATATAATTGGATGGTATATCATATATACCGAATCATTATCATGTTTTATTTATTATTTACATCAATTAGACTTCATTATTAAAACCATCCAAATAATAATGTATTGAATAATAATTACACCACGACGTGGAGACGGTAATCCGTACGTACACATGTATGGTGAAATGTCATTCAAAGGATGGATAGAATATTGAATATGGTGGTAAAATATTTATAATAAGATCACAGTACATAGATGAAACTAGAGTTATTATTTTATAATATAAAAAACAAAGAATGAAAAAGTGGAAGAAGAAAGGAACATGAAAGAGGTGATGAAATATTTTCTTCTTCTCAGGTTATTCCTTTTGATTTGATCAAAAGGGATACTTAAGATGGCCTTATGACTAGAGTAAGGACTCTAGGAAGAAGCTGGGATAGTTTATAGTATATTTTGGAAGGATTTGGCTGAGCCAAATGTCTTTGATGTTGTGAATTAGAGAGAAGGGGTAGTGCCCTTTTATAAGTGGTGTGAGGGGCACCTTAGGAAAAGCTAGAAATATTATTTTATAACAAAATAATTTTTGGTTTTTATTTTCTCCAATGTGGATTATTTAAAGGCTAAGGTGGGTATGGGTCGAAAAACAGTCATCAAATTGGTTTTTGACAGGTTTGGATCACTATATAAACCTTATAATTTTGATTTAACTCTTAGTTAAATAGGTTGACATTTACCATGTCTCTTTGTATTTGTATATTATATGGTTAATAAACATACTATATACCTCCAATAGATCCCCAAGAGGTTCATTAATGATACAATTATCATTATATTATACTTTTGGAAAATCCTATTATTTTTAGGAATATAATATCAATTAATATTATAATATTGGTTTTAAAAACACTTTTATGCCAATTTTGAAACTATTTTGTATTTTGTTTTCGCTAAATTTATAACAGCATTATTACTTCGAAAAAAATTCATATAACCAACCCTAATATGTCATATTAACCTATAAATTTAGTTTAATTCCATAAAAGTCTCAAATTACATTTATTTGGATATTTATAATACCAATTATTTTATTATTTCATTAATTAAGTAATTACTGCATCATCATTATGCCATATATAAATTAAATTATTTAATCTCTAAAAAATATAAATAAAATATAATTATATATAAAATTATTTTATATTTCTTTTTAATATTTATAGTCGAATTAATATTATGTTTAACCCTATATTAAAAATGGTTTAGTTATTAAACATTGAATTTAACACTTCTAACTTTTCTTTGAAATAAATAATAATAAATGTACTAATCTAATCCATGTGGACCAAAGAGGTTCATATTTTATTCCTAAGGTTGTTTTTGGTCGAATTATACTTATACAGTAGAATTAGGAGATGTTTTAGAGTAATAATAATATATTGTTTACCCTTTATTACCCTAATTACTTTGAACCGTGGAAAAAAAGTAAAAAGTTACTAATCACCAAAAAATATTTTTATCTTATTGAAACATATTTCACTCCTTGATATTAAATATGTGTCTCAGATTTTCAAAATTCAACTCACAGAAGTGGTAGAAATATGTTTTATGTAAATTTGAAAATACTCCTTGGAGGTAGTTAAAAGACAATAAAAAGTTCAATAAATGTTTTATATATCTAAAATTATTATAAACTGAATCCAATGAATTAAATTGAACATATATAGGTATTATGTATATATTTTACCTAAAAAAATTTAAATAAAATAAATAATTATTTAAATAAAAGGTCTGTTTTAAACAATGACTTAGTGTTTTTCACTATTCACCAAAAATTGAATGTTTTCCGAAAAATACCAAGATTTCACCCTAAGTTAATTTCGATATTCCGAATCCAAAAATAAATTCCATTTTGAAAGATAAAATTTATAAAATTTATAAAATTGGGTATTAGTTTTCAAAACGACTAGTTTGATTGGTTGTGGTGTGTTAGAACTCGAAGTTGCGTACAACACACACTACTGTATTATTCAAAGAGAAGGATATCGTGGAAGCTTGCGGTGTTACAATCCATAGTGTGTGACCCCAATAATGCACTACCCAGGAAATATAATCTTTGTAAGATGAAAATGAATTGAAATGAGAATCTACATTAGAATTGTCACATATTTTCCCCTCAAAAAAATCTCCCAAACCATGAAAAGTTAAAAAATCCAAGAAAATTAAAAAATTCGATTAAAGACACACAAGAAACAAGGGCGATGAAAAAAAAAGGTAAAAAAAAAAGTAAAAAAAAACTAGGATGTGGTTGATATTTATGTTTATAGAAAAATAACATGATTAATATAGAAATAATGATAAGATACATCAAATATCCACTATATAAAATGTACAATTTAAATTATGTTCATTATACCAATCATATCTTAACGAGAGGAATTTGAGAAGAAAATATTTACCCCACTCTTCATTAATTCTTAAAATGCACCAAACATCCCAAATAATTAAATAAAGCATATTAAATAAATACCCAACACCCTTAATTATAAAATAACCATTTATAATCCTAATTCACACTCAATATGAAAATATATATTAGTTTATTTTTAATTATTTGCCAGATTGTGTGTAATTAATTTTTATTGTGTTGAATTCATTTCATTGAATATGACTTGGTTTCTATTAGTTTTCAAAATTAAATCACTAGTATAATATTTTGGTACCACAATAGAATCTACATGATTTTTTATTGATAAAGAATATTTTCCCATGTTTTTTTGGTTACAATCCATGTATTTGAAATTGAGGATTTCAATGTTTTTTTGATTCCTAGAAAATGAATGAAAATTTAATAAATGAAAATTAAACTGTTGATATAAAATAAACAGATAAAAAATAGTATTTAAACATTAATATCATATTATTCTAGTAAAAAAATGATTCATATTAATCCTTGGTAAGAATATACAATATTTTTCAACAAGGTAGCTAAATCGACCAGTGCATGAACCCACCGTGATAGATAATTTTGAGATAGTTTAATTTTAATATCATTATACCATATGAATTAGTATCATATTTATTTTATATTTATTCTATATATCATAATTTGATATAATTGTGAATATAATGTAATTTATTTAATTTTATTAGTTAGAACTGGAGATCATTTTTCTCTTAGATTTACCAGTTAAACAAATGAACTAACAATAATTTTTTTGATCATATCATTAATAGTTTTACCAATTTATCATTCCACACCCTTAATTATATCATAAAAATAATATTTCATCATTATGAAATTCTATGAATTGTATATCTTTGTTGTAATGGAAATTTAATTTCACTTCCTAGGGTGGAGGTAGTCCGTATGTACACATGAATGAGAATTTAATATTTCATAAAGAGTGGTAATGATAAATAAAAAATTATAATACCCTAAATATTTTATCATTAAATTATATAATTATAATAATTATTATTATTATGTTATATATAGATTAAAATTTCTAGAATTCCATTACCAAGAATAGATAGGATGTATAAAATACTCATATTAGATAATTGATTTTTCCATGAAATTATCCCTATAAATGAAATACAGTTGAAAAATGTTACCAAATGATAATACAAATTTTTTAACATTATAGAAGGTTATAATTTTATTATTATAATTGATAAATTCTAATGATAGGTGAGTATTTATGTTGATGTAGTGTTACCATTTCATAGGTGAGGAGAATGGAACTTTTGGAAGCATCCAAAAACATTTTCAATAACTTGAATTGACAATTCCATGGTCAATGGCTCCATAATAAAAAAATAATATACAAATTATACATTGGGTTTAAATTCTCCTCAACCACTAATTTTGGAGAAAAACATTAGTGTTATAATATTTTTTGTTTTCCATTAAAACTTTAGTCCAAATTTAATTTCACTACTTTAAATAATGTTTCTAATTAGTAATTAATTATAATAATTAACATTAATAATTATATTTTCCCTAAATAAGACTATTTTATCTCATAATTTTAAATAAATTATTCCAATAAAATTTCTAATATTTTTAAAAGTAAATTTTTATATTATTGCACATAATACGTAATATTTTTTAGAATATGTGTTTGTAAATTAAATTTTTCTTATTTGACATATCTATTTAAATTATCAATTATCGAGACATAAATTTGTTTATTATAAGAAAATTAAATTTTATAGGGGTTTCATTGAAATAAATAATTAAATGACCCCTTGAAAATACTTTTTTTAAGGAACACAATAAAATTAATTTTTTTAAATGAACATTTTAATTTTGTTTGAAATATGATATTAACATGATTTATATTCTAAAATAATATATCTAAAATTATAATGGAATTAATTAAATTATTATTTTATTAAAGAATCTTTTTTTTAATTCACATGTAACAATCTATCTTAGGTACCATCTAAACTGATATCCATGAACATTTTCCAATAACACGAAGAGGATTCCTGATACCCTTGGGCTGCTGATAAGTATATGGAAATTTAGAGACATACTTTTGAAATGATATCACCCAAAATAAAAGATATTATTAATGAAAATTAAATTAGTGAATACTTTTAGATAAATAATTCAATGCAACCATATCAGTTACAAGGAGGTGATACAAAAACCAAATGCAGAATTAAACATCCAAACCCTAACTTTTGGTGTCCTATGACCAACCATATTGTCTCGAAAAACCGTTCCTCTATCAACCAAGTAGAAATCATGAAAGTATATCAAAGGGTACATAAGAACTTAATATAATTGTAGAAATTATAAAAAATTATACATGCATGGTGTGTGCTATAGATCCTAGTAGAATTATACCAATGAGTATATATAGTTACTTCATAATGTAATTAATTTTTTTTGAAAACATTGTACAATAGAGAATGAATAATGTATTTTATTTCATAAAAGGAAACTAAATATCCCATGATCAGATTATAATAAGATTGGCATTGAAAAAAAATTCTTTCTACATTTAAAAATTATTAATGAAACCAACATGATTTCATCATTAATAAACCAATAGTTTTTTGGAAGGGATTTGAAAACAATTTCATAGGCTATGGTTAGATAAATCATTTAATTTAAACATTCATTAGATTAGAATGATGTTGATAAGATAAAATGTAGTAAATTCAAGGTGAATCATAAAAATAAAAATAAATCATTTCAGAAAATTTAACAATCAATTTATGAAACATTAGTGCATTATAGTGAAAATGAATTCAATCATGAATAGAGTAACACATATAAGGCTGTTAGGGGTATGAACATGATATAGAAATTTTCCCATTATAGTCATGATAATAAATAAATTCTAGTCTGGTCACCTAGATTAAAAAATGTATCATGAGTCTGAAGAAAAATATGTCAACACACAAATAATTTTATGGATACATGTCCACAAACTAAACCCATATTGCTCTATATGGATCCACTAGTTAGGGTGTGAGTCTACTAAGAAATATTAAATCAATGTAATCTCATATAAATACCCTAGTTCTAATGACCAATCCAATCTAGGATAATAACACAATGATGTAATGTCTATGGAAAATGGAATACCCATTAGTATCAACATGGTATCTTCAATGAAATCAAGGATATTTTATGATTTTTGAAAAATAAATTTAATTTCATTGATACCATGCATTACATGAAACACCAATTTTTAACAAACCATTATATAATTTTAATGTTATTGATTTTCCAATATTGTTTTAACATAGCGTTTATATCATTTTATCACAAATAAGATAATTTTATTAAAAATGAGTATGAATATTTTAGATACATAAAATATATTGATAAATAAGTACTTAATTTTTCGTAATGTAATTATATTCCTCAAAAATTCGATTTTCTCAAAAAATGAATTTTATTTTATTATATAAAAAAATTAAATAAATATTTATGAATTTTATAAACTTTATATGTTAGAGTGAACTTTTATTTTTGAATCAAAATTTACAGAACAACATATATTTTTTATTTTTTTTGTTAAACTATTTTATTTTTTAATGAATTTTGAAAGTTGTTGAAATTTATTAAAAAATTAATTTATTTTAATAAATTTGAATTTATTTATAATTTGGTTTCAAAAGTTTAATTATAAAAATTAAATTATAATTAATCAAATTTAGGTAATTTAAATAATTTTAATGTTTCATACTGATAGGTAAAAAATCTATTCATTTGAATATTTTTTCATTGGAAAACATACTTTTCATCACCTTGTTTCATGTAATTTTAAAATATTTTATTCCAATATTTTAAATAGAATTTGAATGAATGAATAAAATATTTTGAAAAAAATAATTGATATTATATATTTTAGTGAAATTATTTATTGGTCATAATTAATAGTAATAAAATAAATAACGTGACTAATGTTAAAATGGGTTTTCTAGGTAGTTAAAATAAAAAGTTAAGTGGTAAAATGAACTAAAAAACATTCAAAATACTATTAAATGGACATATATATATATATATTAAATCATCAAATTTTCTATAATATTTTATTTTGTATCCTTTTTTGATTTGTGAAAAGTTGGATTAAATATTTTTTTTAAAATATTATATGTTTTATGTATCCCCAACTTATAAATGGGAACCCACTCTCCTCGCCACTTAACACAATTAAAAAATATTGGTTCATAAAATCCCATACCCATTCCATTATTTAATTCCCTACTAACATCCAAGATTCCTTATTTTCATTAAAAACTCAACTATTAAATCTTCTGGTGCAAACCTAAGGAGGCTGTATGAAGAAGAGGTATCACTCTAAACTAATTTTTTCTATATTATATATTATTTCACCACCTTAAATTATTATAAAAATATTAGAATATAGAAGTATTTTTATCCACCATATACTCATATGTTATTATGTTTATTTAATAACTTGTATCCATACCATCTTCCATGAAATTGGAAATGAAATCATCCATCATGCATACGGTTGACTACCTCCTCAAAAAGTGAAGTAATTAATTTTCCATAAACACCTCTCAGAATTTTATATAAAGATAGATGTAAATTAAGTAAATTATATTTAATAAGTAATTATATTTCTTAAATTATAATATCACATCTACTTTCCTACCGTCAAATCCAATGGAAAATGATAATTTTTCTTATTTGTACTTGTTGAATAAAACATCAAGGAATCAATGCGATATTTTTTCATTTTGTCTTGAAATGAATATTAATTAAGGAAAATTCAATCAAAATATATCATATATAATATAAAATAATAAATATTTTAAGGTAAATTAATATGTTACTTTTTTCAATCATTCTGTCAAGAAAATGCATACAATGTTTATGGGTACGTGTTGTATACCGTCTATATGAATGGTGAAAGTCATTTTATATCTATAAATTTAAGGAATTAATACAAGTAAATATATCATTAAAAATATTATATTTTTTAATATTAATGAAAAATTATCAATGTAAATGGACTAAAAATAATAAACCAAAACATACCTAAAAAATAAATAACTACAACCCAACATAGAATTTTAGCAATAAATTCTTGATAAATGAGTAGTAAAAAGTAATAATTAAATCATATATGTTTTGATAAAAGATATTATGGTTCTATAATAGATTTATAATAATCATATATTTATTATATATGTGTTTTGAATGTGTACGATGAATGTCAAGACTTGAGGTAAGGTATTTTCATCTCACTTTTACATCTACGGGACACATTCATTTTTCAGTAGTTATTTTTTTATATGGGGTATATACATCCCATGAATTTTTAATGATGGTTTTAATGAATATTATCAATATTTAAATATTCATATATTTTAATTTATTTCATAAGGAAAATGAATCAATTGTTAAAAAAGATATAGGTGCTTTATGTTAGAGTCTAATTGTTTATTAGAATTATTAATAATTATCTTTCCAATGATGTACTATTGTGACATAAATCTAATTTAATTTATTAATTTTATTATTATAGAGTTATTTCTATTGAATACATCCCTTCAATTCATTTTTATCCCTTTAAAGACTCAACATAAAAAAAATATTTAATAAAAATTGATTTTTTCTCTATCCGGGAGAAAATATTTTCTCTTTCTTGTACATGTTTCATGAAAATAATTAAAAAATGTTTATAATATTATAATGTTATTGATTAAATAAAATTTTAACAATTTTTTTATAAAAAAAAATTAATAGGAATCTTATTTTTGTTTTCCAAACAAGTCTCGTTGGAATTTATACTAAAAATTTGAAAGGGATCGTCATTTTAACATGTAGGTTATGAATTGTAATTTCTTTCATCATTATTAATTATTAATTTATAATTTTTCAATATTATTTTCAACGTAATTTTTTTCATTAATATTCTCAAAATTTCTAAATGTTAAACAAGTAATTTGAATGTAGAATGAATATTTTCATTTTTAAATGTTCCTAAGTATCTTGAGAAATCATTTTAAAACTAAGATGATTTTCTTTGATGTTACCTAAGACTTAATGGGGATATTACCTAACAATACTACCTATGTTATGTCAATATATTATTTACTATATAATGATTTTTAATGAAACCAATGCCTTTACCACAAGTTAGGTTGTGATGAAATGTTTACGATACCTATTTCTTTAATATGGGTTATGAAATGAAGAAAGTTTTATGAATCCCAATTCATTTACATGGGTTATGTTATAATGATTTTAATTATATTGTGGTATATTATTTAACAGATTATGTATGGTTGGAACATATATCTCATTCTAATTAATTTCATTTGGATTAATGTATTATGATCTCTATTGGTACATAAGAGTAATCCAATGAAAAAAAATGTATGGTATATGGGAGGTTATTCTAAGAAATAAATAATTGGACACATAAGAGTTTATCACATGACCAGTTACGGTAAATAGGTGGATATCATAATCCAAGCATGTTATCATTGTATTAGTGTGCATCCTTGGCATAAGATTTCATATGCCTATGTGTTTGTCACAAATGTACATCCTATACCAATAATTATGCATTATTATTTATATTCATTGAATACTTTATGATTTAGTCCATATGAACTTGCATGATTTATTTCATGACTCATTATTGTGATACATGAATTCCAGGGTATGGGTTTCAAAATATTAAACTCATTTTATCGTAACCATATTCTCATTTTATGTTCATATATCCCTTTATTATCATTACTAATCATGAAATATCACTATATATTTTATTTATTTTTCATAGGTTATAAAGATATATATTATGTATGATATGCCTCTGAAGGCTTCTTGTTATGATAAATGTTGTGGGAGATGATGTTGCTCACTTATGACCTCAATGTTTATGCTTCACTTTTTCCAAATACAACAGTCCAAAATTATTTTAGAAAAGATAATTTTAATTTTAATTAATATTCAACTATCTATATGTTATAAATATGTATGAAAAGTTTTGGTAGCTATAATTTGAATTAGATCAGGGTTTAGTAAGAATTTGGAAACTACGATTAGAATACATTTGTAAGAACTGTAAGGATAAGTATGAGTATAAGAAAATATCATGTAATTTTCGTGAAATATTGGGTACGTGGTTTGTAGGATATTACATAAATGTTTCGATAGTATAAGTATATTTAGTTGTGGAACAATATACCAAGGTATAATAATACAAAAAAGTGTTTTCCAGTCTTTTAATCCATCGTCACATTGTGCTTGATAATAAGCCATGATTCACACCCAATATGATTCTCGTAGGGTATGTATTATGGAAATAAAAAAACTCTTTATTTTAAAATATGAATTATTTTGATAAAAACCATGATACAAGTAGGATAAACTTAATTTTATATATTGTTATAAAAGGATTCATTATTTAGACATACTATATATGATTTTTCATGATATTTTTGTTTCTCACAACGAATGTTGTTTCTTATAATTGGATGGGATTGTATTGATGGATGGAACATGCAGGAATTAGTTTAATGATGAATGATATGTAAAATGAAGTAATATTTATCATAAGAAACCAACTGTTATGTGAAATAGAATGGAAAATCTCATTTATCAGCCCACTCATCTGTTTGAAACTATGAATCCTAAGGAAAATCCAAAAGGGAAAAACATTGAACTATATTCTATTGAGAACATCATAAGGATACGTCCAAAATTCATTTTATGGTTCATTGGATCACCTATTATCTGATAAATTTATCAATACAATTAAAAATTTGTTTCCATTATCTCGTGTTTCAATCATGATATTGGAGTTTGGATGGCTATCATTTGGAAGGATAGGTATATCAAAGTTTAACTCTTATCAAGAATATGAGTACACATGGAGAAATTTGATCCATCGATTGGTATGAGTACATGAACATATTTTAAAAAATGCACTATCTGTGTATTACTCATACAAAAAATGAAGAAGGAATTCCATGAGCTAAAATAGATGGATAATGATTCTATCGGTACCCACAATGAAAATTTTATAAGGCTTGAGAGGTATTCTGTTAGAAATACCATTCAAACTAAAATTTAGGTTAATTGATTCATTAGTAGATTAAAATCAAGTCTGAAAATGGTGTTATCCAGGATGGACTTTGGTGTTTCTTAAGAAACATTATGATGAGATATCATGGTGGTATTGTAGATTTGAGTTACCATCACTCACATAGTATGGATATAAAATTAAATATGGAATTCATGGGAGTCTCTAAAAACCATATAGAAATGAAGATAATATTCACCTTATTCATGATGTGATGAAGGAAATTGTATGGATATTTTCATAATGGAAATACTAAATTTTAAACATGTATAATGAAGGGGTATCAAGTTGATGAATTCCAATGTAATTTTATGAAGTTATATAATTATTCAAATTGAGATAATTCTACAAAGAATAAACCCCCACACTATAATGTTTCCAATTCAACGATTATTGAAATTATGATAAATAATGTTATAATATAATGGTTAAAGATAATTATCAACATTAGAAATATCATTAGTTGATATTCAAAGTGAATTGTCATGTGATAATTATTTTTTATGAGGGGTATGATAACTATCATATTTGATTTTGGATGGACAAAATATATTATATCCAAATAATTTTAAGTGTATCAAAATTCCCCAAAATTAATTAGATTTTGAATTAGAATTAAAAAACACATATTTGTTCAACTATCTCATATCAGGTCTATGAATCTTATATACTCTAATTGTTTGGAGTTTTTATTACATTAAATCATAGAATCCCCCCATGGGTAAATTTTATGTAATCATAGACCTGGATTTTCTTCCTATAGATAAATTACACAACAATTAACAAGGATTAGAAGTCACATTTGATATACGAAACCGAGCTTCTATCATCGTTTAGTTTGATGATAAATATAAACCTCTAATGGTAATTACACCCTTACTATGTGTCCTGATTACCATTAAAAATTGTTGATTATCTCAATTTGTTGGGGAGAAATTGTACATCGATTATATGAAAACTGTATAATAGTTTGTGGATGTATTTCAAGAATAGTTTCTTAGTCTTCATCAAAATCATGATGGCGAGTTTTAATAGAAAACATACATGTAGCTACAAAAATTTAATATACTCCCAATAAGACATCCCTAATTGAGTTACATGTATTGATGAATCAACATCTAGGTAATCAAAAAAATAGAATATTTCATAAAAGTGTTTCACCATGGGATATGATGGTTTTTTTGTGTGAATAAATATGGATCTAAGTGACTCTGTATTGATTAACACGAATAGAAAAAATCATTATCATTAATAGGTAACTTATATCTCATATTGATAAATCGATTGACCAACTATGAAGATCTTAAAACATTTTCAAGATTGACCATTATTCTAGATAACAATAATTGAGGATTAATAAGGTGGATATACCTATTAAGAAACTCTTTATGAGGTATGGACAGTACAAATATACATTTATGCTATTAGATCATACAAATGAACCAAAATATTTTAAGGATATAACATATATATTATTTAGAGATTACCTTGATCATTTTGTTTAGTCCTTAAAGATGATATTACTATATACAAAAAGTTTAAGGAATAGAATTAATAACACTTTAGAATTGTAAAAAAGACACTAAGGAAGGGGAAATAGAATGAAATCTTTAAAAGTTGCGAATCATGGAAAAAATATTTTATTATTAGGTTATATAATCGAAAGATAGGGTATATTTATGGATCCATCAATGATGTAGGATATTGATCATTGTTTTAGAATTACCACTATGAATGATAACTGATGTTTACATGGTTTGGATGGATGTTATTAATGTTTTTTTGATAATTTATGATGGATTTCCAATCCACTCACAACGCTAACTCAGAAGAGATACATGTTCTTCTTGATTGATAAATCTGAGGAAAATATCAATAATCTAGAGAGACGGATAGTAAAGAAATTTATATTTATATTACCCTAAAATGGATAAGGGTTTTTAATCAATAGTGATACATACATTAATGGATTGGGATGTATACTAATGCGGATTGACACAGTCACAACTTGCGTCTAATAATAATTAACTATTTGTGATCGAATTCACACAACTCATTATTTGGATTTAATTGTGGAAATTTCGTCATTAATATGATATAATAATTATATTTATAGAGAACAATGTTATAGAAATATACTAATCAATATAGTTTAAAGTAAATATTCACACAGAAAAAGTTCACTATGTTCTTGAGAAGATGTTTAGAGATTGTTAATGATTATTATAGCTCAATACATTACCACCATAAAAAAGTAATCATGGTGTCTGATGCTTTGAGTTTAATGGATCATACCATCTTATTCAAGATGAAGATAAAATATATACAATATTCATATATTTTAAAATGATGTATTAGGAAATCATAAAGGAATGGAGAAATATAATATTCTCAAATTATTGTTCAATAATATATTCATTTTTGGATTAAAGATTTACATAAATTATATATAGATCTATAAATTAAGGTTTCAAATATTTCTTTGTTTTACCTTGATTGTGATGGGATTATAAATTTCATGAACCTTGTATATATTTCATCTAAACCATATTTGAAGAATTTTCTATTAGAGGATGCTCATAGTTTATAATTATCTATTAATCCAGGATGTAAAATTTGTACATATATATTTAAATTATTATTTATGGTGGGATGGAATAAAATGTGTTATAACTATATATGTTTCTCATTTCAAGGGATGTTAATAAGTTAAGGCTGGGGGAAAAAATTATATTGGGATATTATAACCTTTATACATAACTAAATAGAAATGGGAAAACATAACCATGTATTTAATAATCTACCTCCTCAACAAGTAAAGGGAATAAGGAAAAATATTTTATAGTCCATATCCTTATGAATTTAAAAAATTTGACCCATAATAAGAAATATTTCCTTGAAGATAGTCTTGTCATGATATACATTATGAAATAGGAATGGTTTCATGGAGACCCACATTCTCTTATATATGATTGGGATATGAGGTTTACATTGATGGTCTTCCAATGACATCATTAATATCATGATAAATAGTTGTTTTTTATCACAACATATGATTATAAAATATATGGACAATTTTAGGGAACCATTCAAACACAAAAGGATATTTTGGGTTCTTGTGTAATGTATATAAATGGATTTTATGATCTACAAATTTCCCTACATGAGATTTCCTAAAAAAATGGCTTTCATTAAATAATTTGGATGGATCCATTTGAAAAAATATATAGAAATAAACATAGAAATCCAATGTGTTGGGATGAATTTGGATAAGAGAAGATTTGGTGACATGGACTAGATGAGAAAATTACAGATAAAGTATAATCAATTTAATACCACATCAAGGCAGATAAAAGTCGACCGAAAAGTTACCCTGACAGTTATTCGCGTGATATGAAGATAGATGATGGTGAGAAGGTTTTTCTATAAATTTTATGATTGATCTAGGTTATGATATTTTTTAATGTAAATTAAGTACAATGTTATATTTTTTCCATTCAATAATCTTGATCGAGTAGGGACAATGACATGTCACATGGTTTTTATAATGAACATCTATTAAATCTAAAAATAGTTTCATGTAGATCACATGAGGAAGTATATACAGAATACTTCATATATAATAAAATCAAAATTCATACTGCTAAAATAATTTCTTTCAAATAAATTAAATAGCATAGAAATTCAAGACCATAAAGGCAATATTCTATAAATCAGGATCACTCAAATGGAAAATATTTTATGAAGTAACCACCAACATGAAGAAAATACATTAAAATATAAGGATATGATGAGGAATAAATATCCTTTGTATACAGTATTAGAGTGAAGAAAATTTTAGGTGAAATTCATTTTATTGTGTGTGTGGGGGGGGGGGGGGGTTAAATGAAACACCATATGAGTAGGTGAATTTTATTTCAAATATATGTAATATCATTGATATCTTCCGTTACATGCAACAATTAGTTTTAACAAACCATGGTATAAAATTAATAATTTAATTTAAAAAATAAAATAATAACATTTTTTTTAAACAAGGATGCATGAAAAGGAATAAAAAATTAAAAAATATACTTTCATAATTTATATAAATAAAATACATTGATAAATAAGTACATAATAACTCCTAATTTCACTATATTATTGGAATATGCATTTTTCTCAAACACTTATATTAATTGGTTTTTGTAAAAAAATAAATTTAAACTATCACATAAATTGAATTTTTGTTTGAATAATGAAGTTTTATTTTTGAATAAAAATTTCCAAAATACCACAATGTCAATTTTTTGGATTTTTTGTAAAATAGTTTTTTGTTAAGAATATTGAAAATATTGATTTTTATTAAAATCCACTATTTTTTTAATGAATATTTAATTTTTTTCATTGTGGTTATAAGTAATAAAATTAGTTCAATTAAACCATAATTAATCCAATTAAGGTAATTTTAATTTATTTAAATAATTAATTTTTAAATTAAATCACTCCCTAATTATAAATTCATATTCTTTTGAGAAATATTTTTTCATCACATATGTGGGTTTAATTTGAAATTAAATTATGAAAAATTATTGAATTAAATTGTTCATATTGGGATAATTATTTTGAATCACATTAATAAATATTTTTAATAAGGTCACCTTAATATGTTTCATAGTGAAAAAAAAATTTAATTACTATAGTTATGGTTTAAACAGTTTTACCATTGGTTAAACTAAATATATAATGATTATAATCAACATAAAACATTCTAAAATAATATTTCATATAAATATTTGAAACATAAATTATCACATGTTGATGAATGATTTATTTTTGACCATTTTGGATAGTGTAAAACATGGTTATAAACCATTCTATTCAAAAAATTTCCATAGAGTCATGTCCACAAATAATAAAACGGAACTTAGAATCATCTCATATTTACACTCCCAGTACATTTTGGTTCATAATATCCTATAAATTATCTATTCCAGAATTCCATATAGGTATCCCATAGGCTGTATATTTATTTGGAAATTCTATTATGAATAATATTGTTGATAATATAGGGTGGTTGTCCAAAGAAGATGTATTACCCATAACTGTGAATTTTAATATTTATTAATATTCAAAATCTATATAAATTTCATTAATAATGTTGATAATATATTATAATAATTTCAATTAATTTTTTTTGATAATATATTATTTTAAAAACCCATATCTCTTTCAACATCCTTCAAATGATAAATGAAACCGTTGATCATGTGTACAACGAACAACTACCTCAGAACTGATGTAATTCATTTTCCATCACTACCATTAAAAACTAGATTAAATGAATGATGTAATGTATATATATTATATTTATTAAATAATTTTACCTTTTAAATTATAATATCACGTCTATATTATTTTCTTCCTAACCATTATAAAACATGACATTTCGTATGTATACGTGTGGGAAACCAGCTCCACAAAGCGATGCGATAGTTTTTTAAAAAATTTAATGGATATAAATTGGAGTATATTTAATGAATACATATGCCATGAAAATGTTTTTTAAGGTGAATTAATACATACCTTTATCTTATTCAGTCCATAAAAAATGGAAACAGAGTTCACACATACATATGGAACTCTATCTCCATGATCGATGTAATTATAATTCTATCTCTATCATTAATGTATTAATAAATAAATACATTTCATCAATATTTATAATATTTTTATCTTGTTTAAAAATACATATTTCATTGAACCACTACCAAGGTAAAAGGACTGTAAAACCAAATTATACATGAAAAACAATGATTTTATTAACTAAAACATGTTCTTAACCAGGAATAGTTGTTGAAAAGTAATAAAAAGACATATAAAAATTATATATCATATAATATATTGGATTAATTTTTGTTAATATATTAATAATAAACTATTACTAATTATATTGGAGCTTCTAATGTGTATGATAAATTTAGAGACATAAGGTATGTGATTTTCATCTCACTTTTACTTTTGTGAGACACATACCTTATTCAGGACCGATTTATTTATGTTATGTATATAATGAACATAAATATATATTATGATTCTTATTATGAAATTTAATATTTATTTAAATATTGATATATGGGTGTTTCTTTCATGGTGCATATGGTTTAAACGTTACAATAATGGAAAGGGTTTTATGTTATAATCTCATTGTTTATTAGGTATTATTTTGATTTTTATTTCAATGATGTAATTTTATAATATAAATATATGTGAATTAATGATTTCCTGTCTAGTTATCTCTATATAATAGATATGTCTCTTTTTTTATATCTTTATTTACTAATGAGACAGAATGAACATTTTTAGAAAAAATGACTTTATTTTTCTATTCTGTAAAAAAACCATGTTATTTCTGGTCTATGTTTTTTAAATATGTTTACATGAATGTATTGAAAAATATACAATGTCTGATTAAATAATATTTTAGCCATTTTTAATTCATAAAAAAATTATTCATTATGAATATTCTTGTTTTTTCTTTCAAACAATGTTCTTTTCACTTTTTATCAAAAATTTGAAAGGAATATTAATTTTATAATATTAACAATGAATGATGTTTTCCACCTTCATGACCTTCAAATTATTTTAATATCCTTTTAAATATTTTAATGGATACCTTTAAAGAAAATGTTTTCATTAATATTTTGAAATTTTTATTATTTTAAATAAGATATTTTAAATTGGAAATGATATTTCTATCATGAAATGTTCCATGTTATTTGAATAGATCTGAACCTCCTTATTGTAATGATCCAAAATTGTTCTTATGCTTTTACGAAAATTTTAATGTTTTTTATAGAAAATGGTTTACATGAAACATAGGAAAAATTGTAATGTTTCAATCTTATTTTTCCACCGTACCTTGTGAATTTAATGTTAACATATCATCATACCTGACATTATACTTCACCTTATAGCATGAATATTTTTCATACCCTGATTCATATGGAAAAAATATCCATTTCTGGTACCGACCATGCATTGATGACTCTTCTTACCATGATTTAGGAACCACATTACCAAATGTACAATCAACCTAATCCAATATGGTGTTGTTCGATCCATTTGAAAGGATCAAGATACTATGTCAAGGATGTATAATTATTCTATAATTAAAATAAAAACCATTCTTATTATTATATTAAATAGATAATGAATCACCATAACAAATGAAGAGAAATTCCTACCATAAGATCAAATCAACTGATTATGCCTCCCCTTTAGTAATCACATACATGAAAAATTCATATGAGAGCATTAAACTACATCAATAATTATCCTTCATAGAAATAGCCAACATCATTGAAATCACTTATACAAAATTCAGCAATGTGATAAACTATCTATGTGAACTAACTTGGAAAACACCCACATACCATTATAATATTTTAAACTTCAATAAACTACATAACCAACCATTTACATAGTTCTCATTGATCATTTTAAATTACCAATTACTAGTTGCATGAAGAATTAAAAACAAATCATGTGCATTAAAAAAGAATTATTTTTCTCCAATGGTTACTTTTGATAAATATATATCTAATTAAATAATCAACCATGGATATGGTGTTATTATATTTGTAAAATATTTTTTATATGACATAGAATAATAGAGTATCCTATAAATATGAACCTTCGCTAAAGAGAGGAATCTACAAGTCTATTTTTCCATAATTTTTTGAGAATCTTTTCAAACATTCTACCCTCGAAAAATTCAAGGAATACATCTTTGAGAAGTTATTTTGATGATACACTTAAAAATATCTAATTCTTAATCTCATAATTATGTCATTTATGATTAATCATTATATCAATGTTTTAGATTTATATCATTATATATAAAACATAGTCTCTTAGGTTAATGCTTATAATATATAATATTCTGTTGAATAAATTTAGTTATATTCCCAAAAATAATTCTGGAAGATGTCCTATGTGAACTGATATCTTTTTCAACCCACATATTACTATGGAAGAGTTAATGTTCTTGGAAATCATTGTGTTTTGTGGTTTCTAAAGCATGATTGAGATAGTATATCATTTGGTTTATTAATAAATTACATGGAAGTGGGTGATTTAATATTGGATAGGATTAAGACTTACATTATGATCAAAAACCATTATCAAATTCTATAATTTGATTTTATTTATTTTTTGGTATAAATTTATGAACTAATTTTAATTTATTAAAAAAGTAAATTGATAGTTAGTCATTCTTTATTTTTCCTAACGTGTCTGGTTAAGTAACTTTGTTTAATGTGTTATGTATTTAATAGTAATTTTAAATGATCATAATTCATTCTTGTATAAAATTATTTGAATGATAAAATTTAATCATTTATACTAGTTTTATTAACTATACATTTTTATATAAATTTTCAGATTTAATATTGAAATTATTCTTATAAAGAAATTTTATTGGGATATTAATGCACAACTATTATGAGTTGTGAAATCCATCTAACATTTGGTATCAATGGTTTTTATATTTTTTTAGAATTATTTAGTTCTATTTATATACCATAAGAATATATTTTATCGACATTTAATTCTTCTGGATAAAAATAAACAAGAAAAATTGACAACTAGTATACATCATTATTTTATTATAAATATTTATTCTCAATCAAAAATTAATATGAAAATTTATTCAGAGAGAATGGGATTTGATATGTGCATGGTAATTCAAGTAAAATATGAAAAACATCATGAAGATAGAGTAACATCAATTAAATCCAATATAAAAGCATATGATTGTAACTATATAGAGAAACATCAATTAAATCCAATATTCAATTTACCTCACTTCGTATATATATCTAGGAAAACTGTCAAATGATGAACAATCATAGAATTCGTTTGGGGAATTAGAGTGACACGGTGAAAATGGTTGTATACGATGCATCATTTGTAAATATACCAATATCGAATAAAATGGTCGATCCTCAAGGGAGATCACCCCCATTCATTTCTTCAATGAGATATGGTACTAGACCTTATAACCATAATGATACCTTGGATGAATCCTCCAAAGAATGATCAAATGATGGAAGAACCTTATTACGTATACATTTTCGATAGCAATGTAGTTTACTCATTAATTAAAATGGATGTGTAACACAAAGTACATCAATTATTGATTTCAAATGAAATACTACATGTGTTATAAGACAAATGGGACTTCTGTATAGGTGTAATACCTATCAACATCCATCGAATATGATGTTAATCTATAGCTCTACAATGTATAAAACTAGGATGCTTCATATGATCAATATTTGATATCCAAAATCAGTATTTTACTTGCAAGATGATAAAATTCATGACCAATGGTTTGGTATGCATAATATTAAATGGCATGATATATGGTCCTAATCATATAAACTATAAATACATGCCACCATATTATGAGTTGTATGAATTTAAAATATAGACCTGGGGCCTCCTTTTTAGGTGTATGCCCCAAACAGAAGTACCTGAACACATAATGTAAGACATCTTGCTTAACATACTACTCACATGATGTAAAATTTTATGAAAACATCCTTTCTGAATGAAAATAAATAGTAAGATTTTCATCCTTATTGTATGATGTAAAGATGCACTATATTTCTATCCATTCTTGAACAGATCAGGACCACTGGTGTAGGTTTCCTACTGTAACATCCTATATAAATAAATAATATGAACTTCTTCATATTAATTAATATTTGTAAATTAAATATTATTTTTAATTTAACGGGATTTATATGTTCGACAACGTACCTGATATGCAACTATGGTTTTCTTTGAATACATACATTGGACACAACATTGAGTTATACCAACAAATAATATAATAACATTATTAATATAAATGGTAGTTAACACTTAGCTGATGTATTGGCGAGTAGAGTAGAACTAAAAAAAATATTATTTTATTTTTTGGTTTATTTTTTTCATTTATCTAATAAATTTTAGAGGATTAAAAATTGAACGAATCTACCTTTAAACATTAATACTCTTATAATCTTTAAAAATATGCTTTACTGATTTTTAATGGTGAACCTCTTTGAAATCTAGATTTGTTCACTTTTATATGTTCTATTTGAAAAAATAATATTCTTTTTTAGAATCGGAACATCAAAATTTACATTCAGTAAATTTTTAGTATTTTTCTAATAAAGTTCATTATTAATGAATATAGAAAAATACTGCATTTTAATTCCAAACCGCCACTTTATAAAATTTATTTATATGTTAGATTATTTATTTAATTAGGTATAAAGTTTAATTAGATTAATTTTTTACCATTTAATCCATTTTTGGTCATTGTATGTAATTTCACTTTGAAATTGGACATAAACAAGTGACAATATTTTGATAGTTATTATTTCCTAAAAACATGTTTTTTTATTGTGTCAAAAGAATTGATTTGAAATTAATTTATGCAGCTTCTGTGTTTTCAATTTGGAAAAAAGTAATCCCTATTTTGAATCAGGTGGTCCAAATTGTGTAAATTGGTATCTTTTTTTAATCACTATGAATATTTACTAATGTAAATATTGTTTTACCATGGTTAATGGGTAAATTGGATAAATAAGTGTAAAAAATAATATTCTAAGTATATTAAATTTACCCTAACATGTGTTATAATTTTATTTGATGATACATGTCTGAGAATAGGCATCATTGGGTCGATTTGGGGACTCCATTGAGCCACTTAAGAGTTATAATGACATTTTATATTAATTAATTTAAAGTATCGGAAAAAATTTATAAACAAATATATTTTAGTAAATCAATTTTTACATGTGGTTATATAAGTTATACCTTAAACTGTAAATATTAATTTTAAATCTAAAAAGATTTACTACATCATGGTATTTTGTTTAGAATTTTAGAACATCATATAAATAAAATTATTTATGATAGAATAATGATGTAGTGTTTACCTCATTAAATAATGATTTAAATAAATATGATTTTAAAAATTTAAAAAAAATCTAAAACCTCTACAATTATTATTGGATGATTTTATTTTGAACATGAGTCATCTTATCTTTTATAGTAATGAGAATTGGACTTATACAAACCTAAATTAATTATATAAGAAAATAATATTTTCAAACATTCCTAAGGAGCCCCTCCTCCCCTTATAAAAAGCCATCACCTCTATCACATTACTCACACGTCTCAAGCATCTTGGATCGTCCAAAATATTCCAAATTAATCTCCATAAATCCCTCTATTCCTCTTATAATCCTCCCCTTAGGCAGAAGGCAATTCAAGAGAACCTTTTGGTTCAATTCAAAGGGAGATACCAAATTTAAAGGTCACATCTTCTCTTAATATATTTTACTTTTTTACTTCTCCAACCCCATAGAATCCTTTTATTCATTTATTTTATAACAAAAAAGTATCCTAAATATACCAGGTTGTTGTTATGAGATGTATTATAACTACACATACACAAAACCCCATCTAATTGGTAATGAACATATTGTTTCCGTGAATGATGAACTACTGCCTCACGAAACAATGATTGTTCAAATATCTCCAACCGCCAGTCATGGTAGCCAATATGATGGAAAATTAAACATATGTGATATATATTATATTTATGTTGACTCTTTAATTGTTTATTTTTCATTTATATCATAACATTAAGGTTTCCCTAATTGGTAAATATGATAATTTCATTTGAAGAAGTGCAGACTACCACACCCTCAAAGTGATATGACTCTTCCAGGCCATACATGGAACGTATAAAGGTTGGCGTAATGAAATTATGTAACACATATATATCATATGATACTGGAATTATATTATACCTATGTATCATCATGTTTTTATTCGATTAAATTTTTAATAGAAATGAATGTAGCGTTCATGTGTACGCACGACTTACCGTCTCTATAAACAGTGCATTTCCTTTCTTATCTCCAAATGTCATCTACTATTATAAAAATATATATATATAAATTCTAGATATATATTATATATATATTATATCTAAATCATGAATATTATTCTGGAGATAGTGGAACTTTTACCACATGGACTACTTGAAATTAAAAGAAGTTGATTTTTTACTCAAGTTCCAAACATAAAAAAAGTCTAATATTTACTCAAATAATTATTAACTATTATATCAAGGTAATAAGTGATATACAACGAATAATAAACCTGAAAATTTTTCTTAATAATGTATAAATTAACTTATTTTTATTATTCCGGATTAATAAGGAAAATACAAGACATGTCAGACTTGTGGTATGGGGTTTCTAATCTCACTTTCAATTCCATGAGATTTCAATTGTTAGACACTTATTTAATTCATGTGGTGTAATTTTTAATTCCATTTGATATATATATATATATTATCATTATTTTCTTTATATTCATTGTATTCTATGATTAAATTGGTGGTTATTAACTTTTGGTCATACGACTCGATTGATTACACCATGGCAAGGAGTTTTCATCTCACCTTTTTATTCCCATGAGATTCATGCTATATTTTTCACTATTTCCATTTGTGTGGTTTATGTACTGAACATGATTGTATTTATTTTATAATATACTTCAATTTATTGGTATTTAAATCTTCATTGTATAATTATTCCTTCATTGGGTGTATGTTTTGTAAGTTGCCAAATCCGTAACGGATCCTTTCAACTTCCCCTCTTAGTCAAAGATATATTTTTGTTATGTTTTTTAATTTACATCTTCTTATGTTGGGATATGTTCTTCTATATCCTTATTTCTATAAAAAAAATTCCAATTGATGAGATACTATATTTTCTCTTATCATTTCATTTTCTAAATTTTAATGTAACATATTTAGGTAGTCGAATTTTTGTTAGGGAAATTATTTACCCAATTTCAAATATTTGGGATAAACTTCTACTTCTAGATTATGTCATGCTATGAATATGTGTGCATGAAATCTGATTGTTTTACACTTAATATCCACTTATATTGGGTGTATTATTATTTTTAACACTTAATTATGTCATTGATTTTTCCTTAATCTAAGCATATGATATTTTCAAGGGAGTTTGTCTCAATTTACATTCAATTGAAAAATATTTATTGTTATACACCAATTCCCATTTATATGGTGTATATACTACCATTTGAAGTATTATATAATGAATATCTCTATTATCTTGATATTATAAGCTTTGATTAATGTTATTATTCAATTATTTGTATTCAAGTGTCTCTTTTTTTTGTTAGGAACTCCTTATCTAAAATATCATTTTAAAGATTTAATCTTCTACATAGTTTTTATTAATGTCTATGTTTTTAAAAGTATTTAAGGATTTATTTATATTGAGATTAATGTTTTAAAATTTTAATTACATTAAAATATTTAATGTTGTATGGGACACTTTGACTCAACAATCCCCTTATTAAATTTTTTAAATAGTTTTGAAAATGGGTTGATAATGCATTGATTATTCTAATATATAGAAATGATATTTTTTTATTAAAATGATGAAATGTTATCTTTCCTTTATTATTGTTTTATGTGTTATTAATATGTTATGGTTATTGGGAATTTTTTATGTATATGGGTGGTTTGGTGATAAACCTAGGGTGGGTGAGCCCGAGATATCTCTCTAATGCATTGGGTAAAGTGTCGAAGGTGAACATTAATGTTTATCCTAAGAGATTAATGGAATATAATATAATGGGTATTCTAATGTAACTCCCTATGTAGCTGTGATAGCTAAAATAAAAGTATGTTTTTAATTCCACAAGTAACCTTTATGATTTAAGATTTTTTTGTGTTATTCATAAAACTTATGATCTCATAAGGTATGATATGATTAAAAAGTATGAATTCATTTATTTGTATTTATTGATGGGTTAATGTTTTCATTAGTTATTTTAAAACCCTTACCGAGCTTTTTATGCTCATCCCATGTTTTTTAGAAATGTTTTTCACAGGACCTAAAGATGAATAGGGTCAATGATGTAATTAAAGAAAACACATGTTTTATAAAACATGGAACTAGACATGTTTCGGTTTTATGAGTTTTTATTTTATGAATAAAATGAAAACTTGGTAGAAGAGTCAAATTTTTAATTTTTTAGATGTAATGTAATAGTTACGGCCTAATTATCTAAAACACTAAACCTGAAAAGATCCTCAATGTGAATTCTTAACTTAATTAATTATTATGTAATGTTTAAGGATGGGTCCATATTGTTTCTATCAAAGGCCGGTTTTGAAAAATTTAGGGATTACGAGTTTAGTTAAACACATGTGTTTTCCCTATAAATATTATTTCAGTTAAATCCTTGTTTTATAAGTTTTTCAGATCAATTAAAGTCGATTAAAAATGAAAGGAGGAGGATCTCACACAACATTAATATCTATTTTTGGTGACATGCTTGCAATAAATATTTTAAATTCATGTTCAAAAGGTTGGGAAACTTTTTCTAGTATACAACTCGGTTTCAAGTAGTTCTTTGAGATATCAAACACCTCCAATATACGTCAATATCATCATGGATCATGGGATGTATTTAATAAAATCACATTTTCACAATATTTTCATATATTCATGAAAGGTAAATGTTTTCAAGGAATTTTCAAATATTTTACCTTATCTCACGATTTTGAATAATTTCATGATTTTGTAAAAGGTGCTGAAGAACGAGTCCCTTGCGCATCCTATTTATATTTTATTTTACAATATAGTATCTTACCACATACATATAGTATTTTATAAGGACCCTTAATTTAATTTTCCTACTATAATTCAGTCCGACTATTTTATAAAAGTCGTGTTTTTTTAGATTTTTTTAAATTATATTTTATACATGATTATTTTCCGAAACTATTTTTCTAAAAAACACCATATGAGTCAATTTGTATAGGTTAAATTTGGATGAAGGAATAAAATGATATTTTAGGATCTCAAAATTATTATTGCAATACATGGACCTTCTACCTACGTAATCAAGATGACGATGAAACCATATGGATACCATGATGAAGGTATGTTGTTATTTCTATTAGAAATATGTTTATTTTATCATATAGAGGTAAAATAAGAAAAAAAGGACAATATATATAAGGCTTCCTGAATTTAGATTTTGAGGCCATAATAAATTGGGATGAAAATGAAATGTATAAGAAAACCATTGCGGTTAAAACATTTAAGGGTTCTTTATTAGTTTTATAAAAAGGGAAAACTCGTAATATGGGTGAAAACATGTTGCGTCTGACAAAGCCACAAGAATCGAACCCACAACTGAAGTGTTACAAGGGTGCATCCCCTACAACCAGCCTACATGAATTCAATGGTTAGAATGACTTATTTTATTATTAGTTAAATAAATTTATAAATCATGAATAAGTTGATTTTTGGAACTTCTGTTTTATTAAAATAGATATCCTTTATATAGATAATTATTTGGTTGTTATGTTATAAAAGTAATTTTGGAAGATGTTCTCTATTTTTGGGAACATTATATTATTAAGAGAAATAGAATACTATGGGGTCTTATTTGTAGAGTAATGGATGAATTTTTTTAGGATGAATCGATATTTTTATTATGAATATATATAGATTTGGGTTATTTAAGGAAAATATTAAACTATCATAGAGAATATGTGATTAGGTTAATTACATTTTTGAATGAGAAATTAAGTGATTCAGATGTTATTTGGATATAAATTTTAACATTTACTGTGGAATACTATGTGATTAAATCCTTCTATGTTTTGGGTTTCAATATTTGTTTGGATTATATAGAATATTTTAAAGGAATTTTTTCTATTGAATGGTCTTTGTTGATCTTTCGGTACTGTTTGTTGAATTTTAGAGATTAATAGTAGTATTCATTTTTAAAAAGGATTATCCTTTTGGGGATGATCTGATCTCGTACTAACCATTTTGGTTTTGGTTGATGTCTAATGATATAAGAAATATATCATTCATCTTTAGTAGATTATGTTATACACTAGAATTTGATTCTAGCACTTTTAATGTGTCCATGTCAGTTTTAATACTCATAGTTTGGAGAAACGTGGAGTTTGGGGTAGAAATTTTGTAAAGTATGAATGTCTAGATGACATATAAGTATGTTTCTTTATGTTTTTAGTTAATCTACTAAATAAATTAATCATATTTATGAAAAGTAACTTAATACAAAAAAATTTCTATTAACTATTCATAAGGTGTAATCAAAGACTATTTAACCCGTCAAATGATTTTGACTTTCTGGTGGTTACCTTTATCCTATTCATGTTTTCTATCACTCACCATTAGAACATGACACTATGTTTTTCATCTATATCAACGTTTTCATGGAATCCTTGAATGTGTTATCTTGAGTGACCTTTTTACTTCTCTTCTTTCATTTAATGTGATAGTATTATTGACTATTTTTATGAGGTGGGACTTTTAATGATGTTTCTGAGCCAAATTTTAATATTGCGAGGATGCAAATTCCAAAAGGGGAGAAGGATGTAACATTCCAAGTAAATAAAGAATATGAAAATTTTCATATTTATTAATATATGTAAATAAAATATTAATTTTACTATAAAGAGGACGCTATGTTTGATGGAATACCTGATACACAATAATGGGTTTCTTTGAAATCTTATGTTGCACACAACGTCAAGTTATGCTGAAAAATAATATAAAAATATTATTAATTAAAATGATAGTTAATGCCTAAACATTTTATTATAGAGAATGAATATAACTAACTACAATATTATTATATTTGTTTGTTAAATTTTTAAACATTTATCCAATATATTTTAGATGATTAAAATGTGAATGAATCCAATATTAAGCATAAAAACATTAATATACATTAAAAGGTTGATTTACCGCCTTTAATGGACAACCCTTTTTAAATATATTTTTTGTCACTTTAATATGTTCTATTTGTCAATATAAAATTCTTCTTTAGATTCGGATCATCATAATTTACTTTAGGGAATGTTTGTTGTATTTTTTTCTTATATAGTTCATTTTTTAATGAATAGTGAAAAATACTATATTTTAATTCAAAACCACCATTTAATCTAATTTATTTGTATGGTTAGATTAACTTTATAATTTATTTTAAAGTGTGATGAGATTTTTTTACCATTTAATCAAATTTTGGTCATTGGATGTAATTTCACATTGAAATTGGATATAAACAAGTGTCAATACTTTGATTGTTATTATTTTATAAAAACAGATTTTTTGTTTTGACAATTGGAATTAATTTTAAATTAATTTCTACAAGTTTTTTGTTTTTAATTTGAAAAAATGGATAAAATATTTGGAATTACAATATCCAAATTATGTAAATAGGTATCTTTTATTTTTAAACATTATGAAAATTTACATCAGTAAATATTTATTTACCAAGGTTGAAGGGTAAATCAGGTAAATAATGGTCAATATAATATTTTAATAATATTAATTTTACCCTAATATGTGTCCTAATCTTATTGGCCGACACATTTCCAACCATGGTAATACTTGGGTATATTTGGGGACCCCATTGATATACTTAAGAGTGATAATGACACTTTATATTAATTATTTTAAAGTAATGAAAAAAATGACATAAACATATATCTTATAGAAAATCAATTTTTACATGGGGATATACTAGTTATATCTTTGTATATAATAATTAATTAGAAATATAAGAATATTTACTAGATCTTGGATTTTTTTTGACATCAAATGAATCAAATTATTTCTGACACAATAACGATGTAGTGTTTACCTCTTTAATGAATGATTTAAATAAATTATATTATCAAAATTAAAACAATATAAAAAACCTGTCCAATTATTATTGGATGATTTTATTTTGAACATGAGTCATCTTATATTCTTCCTTAATGAGTTTTGGATATTTAGAAACCATAAATAACTATATAATAAAATAATATTTTCAATCATTCGTAAAGAGCCCCTCCCCCCCCTTATAAAATGCCATCACCTCTTACCCATTACTCACACCTCTCAAGCCCCATGGATCATCAAAAATCTTCCCAGTTAAGCTCCCTACATACTTTTATTACTCCAAGAACCCTTCTCTAAGGAGGAAGAAAATTCAAGTGATCTTTATTTTTCAATCCAAAGGGAGATACACCATTTATTGGTAACATATTTTCTTAAGTTATTATCTTTTATTTTACTACTAAAACTCCCTAAACACATTTTATTCATTTATTTTTTAACAAAAAATGTATAATTAATGTAATAGGTTGTTTTTATGAGATGAATTACAACCACACTTACACAAACCTCCGTCTAATTCGTAAAAAACATATTGTTTCTATGGAAGGTGAACTACTGCACCATGAAACGATGATTGTTCGAATATCTCCATCCGCCTCTCATGGTGGCCATTATGATAAAAAATTATTTATATGTGATATTTATTATATTTATTTTTTCTCTTTATTTTTGTATTTTTCAATTATATCATACCTTTATGGTTTCCACAATAGGTTAATATGATAATTTCATTTGAGGAAGTGCAGACTACCACCCCAAAAAGTGATACAACTTATTCATTCCATACAAAGAATGTATAAAGGATGGAATAAAAAAATTATGTGATATATATATAATGATACTTTAATTATAATATTACTATGTATCATTATGTTTTCAATCCATAAAATTTGAAATAGAAATGAAAGTTGTGTCCATGCGTACGTATGATTTACCGACTCCGTGAACGGTGCATTTCATTTAATATCTCTAAATGTCATGTAATATTATGAATATATATATATAAATTATAGATATATATGTTATATATTATATATAAATCATGAATATAATTTTGGATATAATTTAATTTTTACCACAAGTACAACATGTAATTAAAAGAAGATTATTTTTGACTCAAGTTCCGAACATCTAAAAATGTCTGATATGAACTCAAATAATTAAATAATTGTTAATGAAATGTATTAATTGATATAAAAAGAATTATAAAATTGAAAAACATTATTATTCATCTATAAATTATCTTATGTTTGTTATTCAAAAATAACAAGGAATATAAAAGACAATTCAGACTTGTTGTAAGGGGTTTCTTATCTCACTTTTAATTCCATGTTATTTCCATTAATTGCCCCCTATTTAATGGATGTGTTGTATTTTTTATGGAAATTTGATATATATTAGCATTATTTCCTTTATATTCCTGTTATTATTTGATTCATTTTGTGATTGTTAACTGTTGGTCATACGACTTGATTGACTACATCATGGTAAGGGGTTTTCATCTCAATTCTTTATTCTTGTGAGATTCATGCTATATTATCCACTATTTTATTTTGTCTGGTCTATGTACTTCACCTGATTTTATTCATTGTGTAATATAATAAAATTTATTGGTATTTAAATCTTCAATGTATGATCCTTCTTTCATGGGGTTGTATGTTTCAGAAGTTAACAAATCGGAAAAGGAAACTTTCACCTTCCTCTTTTAGTCAATGAATTATTTTTGTTATGTATTTTAATTTAAATATTCTTATATTGGGATATGTAATTATTTATCCTTATTTCTATAAATTTTATGACCATGTAATGAGAAACCCTTTTTTATCTCATCAACTCATTTTATTATTTAAAAGTGACCCCCTTAGGCTGTCGAATTTTTTTAAGGGAACTTCTGTACCTAGTTTCAATTCTTTGGGCTAAACAGCTACATCTTGATTATATCATGCAATGAATATGAGTAAATGAACTATGAATTTTTTACACTTAATATCCACTTATATTGGGTGAATTCTAATTTTTCACACAAAATTATTTCATTGATTTTTCCATAATCTAATGATATGATCTTTTCAAGGGACTTTGCCTCAATTTACATTCCATTTAATGTTATTTATTGTTGTACACCAATTCAATTTTTATGGTGTATATACTTCCCTTTGACATATTATATCCTGAATCAATCTATTCTCATGATATTATAATATTTGATTAATGTAAATCTTCAAATATTTGCATTCAATCATCTCTCATTTGGTTAGGAACCCATTAACTAAAATATCATTTTAATGATTTAATATTCTAAATAATTTTCATCAATTTCCCTGTTTTCAAAAAGTTTTTTAGGATTTATTTATATTCAAATTAACGTTTTAAAATGATAATTCCTTTAAAATCTTCAATCTGGTATGTGACATTTTGAATCAATTTTTTTTATTAAATGTTTTAAATGGGTTTGAAAATGGTTTGATAAAGCCTTGATTATGTTAATATCTTGTAATGATATATTGTGATTGCAATGAAGAAATTTTATATTTCCTTTATTTCTATTTTCTATGTTATGAATATGTTATGGTTAGTGGTAATTGTTTATGAATATGGGTGGTTCCATGATAAAAATTGGGTGGGTGACCCTAAGATAGCTCTACAATGCATTGGGTAACGTGACATAGACAAACATTACTATGTATCCTTAGAGAATTAAGGAATATAATATGATGGTTATTCAAACATAACTCCCTATGAAGCTGTGATAGCTATAATGTATGTATGTTTTGTATTCCACTTGTTACCATTATGATTTATGATTTTTTTGCATTGTTCATAAATTCTATGATTTCAGAAGGTATGTTATGATTGAAAATTAATATTTAATTGATTTGTACTTATTGATGTGCTAATGTTTTCTTGCCTTATTTTATAACCCTTACTATGATTTTTATTCACATCCCATGTTTTTTTGGAATGTTTTTCATAGGACATAAAGATGAATAGGGTCAAGGATAGGATCTACGAAAAGTCATGTTGTCTAATCAATGGAACTAGATATGTTTCCTTTTTTAAGTGTTATTATTTTATGAAAATGATGGAAACTGAGTAGGAGTGTCTACTTGGTAATTTTTGAGATGGAATGTAATAGTTATGGCCACATTATCTAAATCACTAAACCTGAAAAGATCCTTAATGTGAATTATTAACTTAATTAAAAATTATGTAATGTTTAAGGGTGGGTCATTATACCTACCACAATGATCAATAATAACTAATGGCATAATTATAATCATAATGTAAAATGTAGTGATGCATAGACTTTAAGTCTCAAGTCCTAGCCATATATTTTCTATGAAAAAATATTTTAACATCATTTTTATCACCAAAAAATTTTTATTTTTGAATCCTTATAGATCTATGCCCTAAATGAACATTAATCTCAACGATTTGATATTCCCATCATGGTTCCAAAACAACAGAAAATGGTTCTAAGAGCCACTTAGTTACTGTATGAACAAAAAATAATTCTCATAAGATAACATAAAACTTCATGGTTAACATCCTAGTCCAAATATGATGAATAGTGTGAAAAGTTATTTTTTACATGACCTAAAACTACCTGGTTAGTATCATTATTACATGAAATAAGACTAAAAAACATTCTAGTCCATAATTGAGTGGTTCACAACCATAGGTTATAGTATCCTAGAACACCACTTTTCTAGAATTATGTGTGTCTTTATTCTGACTTCAATAAGTAACATACTGATTCTCAAACCCCATTTCAATAGAAAATTTCTAAAATAATCAAAATTAAATATCTTCTGCATAAGAAATATCAATGTTTTATATCTTAATTAGCTTCCTTCACTCAAGATCCCATCCCGAGAATAAAAATAATATTCACTATAAACAATTAATATCTATGAAGGGATATTCACAACCCATGGACAATTTCAATTTTAATTATTCCTCTGTTCTTATATGCATTCAACCTATAATTCAGAGTGCATGTCCTAGAAAAAATTAGATCTACATTATATATCCATGCCCACTAGTAATAAAATTTTAGTTTTCATTGGAAACAACTATTTTGACTCTTTATAATATACCTAATATTATATTTTCATAAAACAACAATAAAATTTCCATCATCCAATGGAAAACACATTATCAAGAAAGGCCACTTCTATCTACATACAATCTGAAAACATCATGTGGGAAACCGAATTTTGAACATGGTCCAAGGTCAAACCATGCATACATGTCCCATATCATCTCTTCTGATCCATTATATTAAATGATCATCATTTAAAATTTAATCCTCATGTAAAATGAATAATAGAAAATACTTTTTCATATATTCTATATACAATTCATTGTTTCTGTGACATTGGGTCACCTTCATCGTTACAATATATTATTATAATACATTGTTTCCAAGGACTATGTTTTTATTGATTCCTATCATAATAGGTTATTTTGTGATACCCATATCGTAAATTTTGGGACTATACACAATATAAAAAGGTACCTAATCCTTGCGTATGAGTCTGAATTGAACATGTAAATTTTTCTCTGAACGGAGAATGGATTCATTTGTTTTCACATATGATACATTTTGATGCCTATACCTTATATAACAGCATAATAAAAAATTCAAATACCATAAAATGCTTTCCAATAGTCATTGGACCCATGGGCTTCAATTCAATCTGATTCTATTTCATAGTAGATAGAAACATCCTATTTTCACATGTATTTGAGAGGATATTTGTGAACATAAACTATAGAAACCCACTAGGAACTATGTATTGAGTGTTTCTCATTATCATGATATATATTGTGATGCTCAGATTATAAATCATATCTTAATCCCCACATTATTCAAAAAATACCATTTAATTGGTATTAATATACTCCATGTTATGAAAGAAACCATTGATGTTCTTCTTTTTCACACTGATCATATCTACCATGTGAATGGGTGTTTTAGTAATGTATTTCTGAAAGGGTTAAGGTTTATCAGTTCATGATAGTTTCATCATGGCCCTAAATGTATAAACATAAATGGAATAAAATTTTCCGTTTATTAATGATGATAAAATTATTGGTTTCTATGTATCATGTGTCACATGATTACTACCATCTATGGATATGTAGTTATTTTCTTATCATCAATACTAGGTCCATCGGTAACCTAAAAATGTCCCTCTATATGTATGGGTCATAACATCACATGGAAACAACGGAAAATAATTCTAACTGTATTGATTATCATTCTTTTGAGATATGTAGTGGTTCCTAGATCATATATCATAGTATAACTGGAATATTAAATTCCCCCACACATATAATGTACAATATATATTTACATAGTAGGGTCCAATTTATATTGTCATGCTATTAGTGAGATTTTATCAAATTAAAAAATTTCCCCCTCAGCACAAAAATAATCAATAATGTTTTGGGATTATTTATTCTGAATACTATAATTCGGACATGGTCCATGGTCTTTCCTTGCATGACTTCCAGAACTATGAGTGTCTTGATTCCCATACTTATGGTATACATTGTGATTCAATGACCTTCTACCTATGATTGAATATACGATAAAAAAATTCCATCCCTTATGTATAATTCATTCTTGTGTAGGAGCCATTTCCTTTATTCATTTGTTATTCCGATGTGAGATTCTCCATCCACAATCATGCACCTTCGATATAAAAAATCAAAGTCTTTTTCTAGAAATATATGTATAATCATAAATATCGTAAACATCCCTTATCCATTAGTGTTAAAATATAAAAAAATTGGACACTTGTATTTTGTCTATACATAAATGACATCGTTTAGACTTACATAAATGTTCATTAAAAAGATAATCAACCGGAGGAATATTCCTTCTTAGAAATTGGCCACTTAAATCTCAGTATGCCCTGACAAAATGGAACCAGAACCCAACATTTAAACCACAAACCATCGTCATTCCATGAATACATGTCCCATATGACTTTTCATATTCGAAAGACCCCATATTATATAATATAATTGACCGACATCATTCCTCAAGGTTTATGGAAAATTCTATGTTAGAGAACAAAAGAATTATATATTGTTAATCTATTGGTCAAATCCATGTTTCCTTATTAAAATCACTCATACCTCGACACAATATGATGACAAGATGGGTAAAATTATCCTTGAAACATAAGAATAAACTTTATGAATCTCTTCAAAAATAATATGAAATTAAAATCTAAGTCATGGTTCTCATTATATTGACCTAAATTTTAGAATAATTATGCCTTTATAGCAAGACATTAGACTACATGACACACAAAAAATTTGATATGACCCATGACATACATAAGATAAAAAACCATGTAATGGTGTTTAATATAGGATTTAAAATTTCACATAATTCGAATCCCATACTATGTTGAATGATAAAAAATCCCTTCCCCTATATAAGAATTTGATCAAGGTGGGTGTCTTATCATTTATCTAGGAATCTATTTTTAAGGTCCTCACACCCAACCATGTGATTTTATAGACATAAATTTCATCACTCCATGAAAATTTTAATGAGTATAAACTTATTCCACTTGTTCTCTATAATGCACTTTGATGTGGATTTGAACTATTTCCCATGCCGTCTCTTATTTAGAACACAACTCTAGACTCATGTGAGATAAGTAAATTTGGGAGTCATTTTTATTAAAAGTAACCGTACTCCATTAAAATTTCTTATGATATAATTCCTTCCTACATGGTATAATGATCCATATTGAATTATTTGGAATGATAATTATTTTTTCTTATAATAATAATAAGACATGATATCCTATTTATCTATTTGATCATCATAGAATATTATAAAACATGCTCCTTGGTTGGAGGATACATACTAAGAATAAAAAATTCCAATATCCCTACACATGATGTATATCTATATATAGAGTATTATTTAAATTATATAATAACACTTTTGGAAAAAAATATCTCAAATATTGGTCAATGGTTTTCAATATTTAACATCAACATTGATTGGTCATACAACACCATAAAATGAGATACTTTAGATCATTTTGTTATTCCCATTGTAGTAATTTAAATATACTAATATGGGGTTATTCTTATAATATGATAAATCAACTCTTGTATTACAATTAAAATTTCATGTGAATTCTGGAAAATAGAGACAGATGATTGAAAAAATCAAAATATTACATTCGTTAGAATAGTTTTGTGGGATAATCCATATTCGAGAGTCTGTCTATGTAATTATTGGGAAATGAAGAGAAATGGAAGGACTATAGTGAAATTTTACTTTCGTGATTTAATAGATATTATAATTTCTAATTTTATTGGTTAAGGGCCTTCTCTAGATTTTTATCTACACAAATTATCTTCCTATAATGGGACTATTCAACAAATGAATTCCATGAGCTCATTGATTTTATATTTGATGTTTTCTAGCCTCGATTTTTTCAATGAGAGATGTTTCTTTTATCCGGGAAATGTATGCCTCATATTCATTTGGCTCCAAATTAATTACAAAAAACAAATCATGATTTTATACTTCCATAGCAGTTAAGTGAGGTTGCTAAGTAAACATATCATTTAATTTATACACATGAAATTTTTAATGAAAAAATAGATGACATCACATTGAAAATTACCCAAATCATATAATGAAGTGACAACATGATGGATAAGGAAATGGATTGTTTGATAATAAATTCCTTTTTTTCCTTAGACAAAGATAATTTAACAATGATATTCACTTTATCAATAATATACTATAAAAATGTATCTCTTTAGATATTTTAAATATTATTCTACGAACAATCCCCTACGAATTGATGTTCTATGGTAGAAGTGGTATCTATATCTTATTCAACTACCACTAAGGAAATGTAATATGGGAAAACATTTTTCTTGGTCATTCCTTCTTTAAATTGTGAGTTATTTTCATGAAAGTCATCCATCATTGACTCATGTATAACTTCACAAACTGAACCATCATATTTCACATTGATTAGATAAATACCGGACACCATTCAACTGGGACCAATGACAAGAGATCCTCTTATAGTGACAGAAAAAAATGTGGTTTGTGGACCACTCATAAAAAAATTAACATGATGAAGAAAACCACTCAGAATTATTAGTACTTTGGGGCATGGTTCATTCTACCTTATAAAATGTAAATGCAAGATGTGATAGAATGAAACAAATATAATATTGATGATTGTGCACCTGTCGCAAGGGTTTACCAATAACGAATCGTGATAGTAATCACCCAAAAATTTGGTTTAAACCCATGATAGGTTAGTTATATATTTCATAAGAGGTATATAAATTTTTGTAAATGAATCCTCCCACACAATCATCTTATATAGTTACTGAAGATTGATTTTTTTGTGATTCCCACTTAATATAGATGAGTGTCGAATATGAAAAAACTTATAGATGATTAGGTTTTTCAAGAAAACCTATATGGTGAATAAATATTGAAAATTGTTCTTCTATAATCTTGAGTAGCCATAATTTCTTCTCTCAATGAGATAATATAACAACATTCTTCTAAATTACCTATACCATTATCGAAAACCTAACAATGATGTTAGGAAAAATAAATTAATCCAACAGAGAAAAAATTCATTAACAAATAAATAGGATCTTCAATGACCACATGTGTCAGGTGAATGGCAAAAAAAATTTACATTTTTGGCATGAAAGGTAAAACAGGGGATCATAATGGTATACTATTGTTCATAACATCAAAATTGTCCCACCACCCAACCACATTGAAACTAAAGTGATCTAGAAAGGCGTTTTGGGATCTAGAATCATGTATATTTCCTAAAAACCCATAAATATGATCTATAGTAGGTATAATATTTATTATATTTTTTCTCTATTTTAATGTGCCCTCCATCTCCATGGTGCAGGAGTTGACCCCAGTATAGACATCATGAGATGAGAAGATCCATTATCTCAAATACATGGTGAAGAATCCTAACAACCCATATTTTATAGATATATATATCCAAATCTAGTAACCCCATTTAGTATATTATCTTTCCTCAAGAGTGTCCTAATACAACCCCATAAAATATCGATATTATTGAGTGGGAGGAGTCCATGTTCATCAAACCATCATACTTTGAACATTAGTCTATAAGAATGGATTTTTCCTCTCAGTGAAAAGGATTACTAAATATATGTGAAGGTACTAACCTACAAATATTCCTTCGACTACGAGTAAAACTCTTACTTATAGGTATAATTGTTTTGTGTATTCACATAATTTAGCTTCATGAATGAATACATCATACATATTTTCAAGAATGGGAATTTCTTATAATTTTTAGATATCGTAGAGGCTAATCTCGACATCCATTTGTATTAAATGCAATATTTTTGTTCTCCATCACCAATTAATGATCAATTAATAGATTATCCTAGTTTGATAATATAACAAAAACTACGAAATCAATGACACCAGATATAAGGGGATGACATCCACCTATTTGGTAAATTCCATATATTCTAGAACACCCAAAATGATAAAGCCCATTCATTTGAAACTCTCACTCTAGAGAATAAATCACACATTAAGGTCCATCCACAATTATTAATTCTCCAAGGGTGGTAAAAAATGGATGAATAATCTTGAATATAAGATTGAATAGACCTATCATTTTTATGCGAGTTACATTGAGTCTGTGAGAATCCAATTTAAATAGAGACCTTCTCTTGACTCAATTCAAAAATGATATGGACCAAAATTGAAATGTTAACATGAAAATGATCCTAATACACCTCAAACGAAACTTTTTACGAGTTTTTATCAAGTGATCGAAAAAGAGAAAAATATTTTTTTCTTATGTTAACATAGTTAATCTATTTTAAATTAGATAATATTAAATCCCTAGAGAAACGATACTATTATTCATACCATCTAGATGAATGATATAATCTTGATGATCATTATAAATTTCATGTAAATAAATAACCATATCTTGATTTATGTGTACATAGTCATTGATATAAATTGAAGTAGTTTTATTGAATATATTTTATCCTTGTGGAATGAAAAATCAGTAGAATTAGTTTAGACTCATCAATGCAAGTAAATTATTGATATGAAAAACTAGAAGTGATTAATCCACAGTGTGGAATAAATAACCCATCAATCACTATATGGACAACATGATTTCTATGACATAATAATTCGACCAGAAAAACCATAATGAGTTTGTGGGAATCACCTCTTCATAAATGACTATTTTGGATACGTCAAAGATAATTTTCATGAAGGATATTCAATGCAAGAGGGTTGTGTTGTGATGAATCAAAATGAGATCAATTTTATAAAGTGAAAAATGTGTCCCAAATATTAATTTTTATAATCAGGGTCCCTCCGATGGTTCCACAATTACCCCACAAAGCATTCTGTGAGACCAAATTCTTCCTCTGTATGGACTACTCTTCATACTGGTTTTACACCTTCTTAATGAGGATAATTTTGATGAGTATAGAAACGTTTTTAGGGAGGATTATAATGATAATATTTATTTTTTAAAGGATGTTTTAAAATGAACCTCGCTTTTAAATTGACAATGTACAAGGTGCCACAGAGGAGCCACAAAAGTTAACACTTTCTATATGAGTCATTTATCTGTATAGTGCCTCCCCATGGGTTCTATCTATAGAACATAAAAATAGAGTCTCTATAAAATTAGATTCATTTTCAGGTGGAGGTGTCATTTTTATCCTTATCACACTTCAATCGAAAAATAATTTTTCACAGAATTGATTAAATTTCACCTACCCCCACCCCAACTTAAAATTCAGTCTCTGAAGAGAAGAGGCCGCAAAAAAGCAAAATCATTCATCGATTGTTGTTGAATGGTTACATATGTACTCATATAGAAACCCACACATGGGGTTTTAAGAAAAAATGATATATTATTAGAGTTGAACTCTTGTACGACATAAGATACCAAATAGAAAAGTTATTTTAGTAGGTAAATTGTTATCACATTTCTAAAAGATAAAATGGGTATAAGAATCAGACTATATAGAATAATTATCATCCCTCACAGAAAGGACTCATTTTTTGGACTGTCAATTTTAATAATAAATACCTAAATGTACCACAATTTAAAGACCACATTCGTATAAAATCATTATGGTATACAATCACACCAAGAAAAATGAATTCAAGATGTGGTACATCTGCCATACTTCCCCACCATGTATAATTTGGCAGTATTTTGGCCCATATATGAAATTGAAAAATAGGTCACTCCTGAAATGTCTAGAAAAAAATGTTATTTATGAAATAGGCCCCTTTGAAAACCAATATTCAACAACCTCCTTGAATGTTTCTGAAGATGTATGATCAAAAAAACTGGTAAATTAGATTTCCCCCTTGATCATATATTCCTATGGTAAATGATGACATATTCATTACCTACATAATAAGTTAAATTTTAAAAATGATTCCAATGAAAAATTTCCATCGTAATTGAGGTCAGGGAATAAGGTATGTTGGAAGTTAATTAATTGGTCTTTTAAGCTAAACATGTTGAATATAGACCCACCTTCTTCATGTATTCCATCTATCAAAATGGTTGGATAAGAATATAAGGAGTATTGAATCCTTCTTGGATTAAACAAATAGAAGTTTCAATAGGAGGTCATACCCCTCCACCTCTTCGTCTCACTAGGATATAAAAAATAGATATGTGACATACGCTAGAGCCCTCTTGATCTCCCATCTCCCCAAACTCATCCACCATTAGACAAAGAAGATTGTGTTTTTTTAGATCATCTTATTTTTCTAGTTTCTTATAATAATCATGAATCATGTGGTCTTATTGGCTAGTTATGACCTTGAAATCTTCATAGTGAAATGAATATCACTATAGAGAATCATTTTTTTGATATTTCTCTTGTCATCCATCAATGGGAAAAGTATTTGGTATAATCCCTTTATATTGTCAACCATGGACATACCCGAAATGTTTAAACCTGATTCTTAAAAAACAATGTGGTATTTGATTAATGAAAAATGGTATATTTTAGAGTCCTCACTGAGGTCTAACACCAATACCCCAAATTCTCTCTAATATTCTCTATGTAACATCTCCAGTAGTATAATATCCATCCCTTAGGGTGATATTTCATTCAGGTTCATTCATCACCATACATATTGGAATATATTCTTAATTTTGTTACTCCCCAAAAAGGATACTACAACCCATGCAAGTATTTTTAACATAATTATGTTTATTTCTGGCAACATCAACAATATAGGATTATTTCTCTTAGACATCCTTGATGCATAATGTTAAAAAGCATGGTTTGGTCATCATTAGTTGACCGTAAAATGTATGATGTGTCCCATTAAGTTGCAATATTCCGTGTGGTTTCTGATTATTTCATATTTATAAATAGGATTGTTACTTCAGGGCCCAATCCTACTATCAGAACAACTTCTATATTTCGTAATGATGTAAAATTCCAAATTCCCAAATGTCTCTATAAAAATTCATATCTATTTTAATAAATGATCTATGAATCACTAATCCATTTATAAAATGCTACCATCCATGGAAAACCAAGGAGGCATATTGACATCTCCTTCAATGAAGAACCTCAGATGCATATATATGATTATGAAATCAACAAATGTAAAATAATTAATTAATCCAAGATGGGAGAACTATGTGATTTCAGAGGTTTAATAATTAAATCATGGATATATCTTATATATCTAAGTGAGTCCTGGAGTAGGAAATAGTTCCCCCTTAAGGTTGTGAGGAGCCTGGCCTGCCATCGTCATGGATAATTTGCCTTATATAGATTCATTGATAAAATCCATGTGGCCTCATTCCTTCAGAAAGTTGGTCATCATAAAATCAAAATGATTGTTTCAAATGAAGAATAATTGAAACATATATGAATCTAGTGGAATTTATATCTAACATTTATATATGATTTTATGTTATTTTTATCTTGATGTATAGAAATGTAAAAAAAGGATAACGATCAAGACATGTTACTTATCATGTGCTTTTATGAGGGATTGAGAACTGCATCGGTATCGATCAAATAATATCCTGACAATAGTAACCAACAAGTATAAGAGCTAAGTTTAAAGATAATTATTTTTGAATAATAATTTAATGTGAAAAATAGGAACTGGTAGAACCCAAGTTGAACTGTGTATCATTTAATACTTTTGAATCAATAAAAAAATATGAATGTTAAAACTAACGTGATGTAGAATTACCTATTGACAATGATTATGAAATTTTACATATTTAAAATTATTTCAAAATTTTCTATTAAAAATTTATTATTAATGAAACAAAACTACACTGGTATGATGACAAAAATTAAATTAGAGAAATAATTGTATGAAGGATGATTCAGAAAATTAAAAAACATTTTCTAATGAAAATGAAAAAGAAACCATAAAACATAATTTCTATAGTTAAGGTATAATAAAAAGTTCAAGGAATAGAAAAAAATGATAAAAAAACTATAATATCCACCATGAGTTCTTATTAAGAAAGTTCATGTGATTTAGACTTACGAAAGGAATATTAAAATCATAGAACAATAATGTGTTTCTTGAAAAACACATCTATGGAATTAAATATATTTCTTGCATCTCCTACTCATTTTTATACCATTCTATGATTATTAATTGTGAATAAAATATATCCAATGATTAATTATTTGAATATTTTAATATGCTAGAGGATACACTAAATAAATTAATAGAAAAACTACATAAGTTAAATGTAGCAACAATGTTGTCTCTTCACACATTAAAACTGATATCATAATATAAAATTATATAAATACAGAACTTCATAATTAATATAAATGAGTTTCAATACTCTAATAAACAACTAAATAATTTTTGAAGAGATTAATAAATTGTATAAAAACTCATACTCTGATTCGTGGTAAATAGATAACTTCTAAATATACCATTAGAATAAGATAGAAACCATTAAAAAGTAATCTTATTGCATGTAAATTTGATTGATGTTTAATTTATTAGTACTTTTCTTGTAGTTTTTGTTCCTAATAGGCCAAACAATGTATTTATTTCTAACATTATTAGGTCTGATAATCAGAAAATAGTAAGAAAATAATGGATTAAAAATGTAATTTTTACTATCAACTATGGATCTTAGAATATATGGGTAACAAAATACTTTTTAGTTCAAATATTTTTTTTGATAAGTTATTGAAAATTTCTTATAAAGACTTTTTGTATATGAATATGGGATTATCTTGAAAAATGATCAGTGCATACTTGATATTAAGGAATCAAATTCATCTTTATGGTGTATACGTCACCTTTTCTAAAAATATTAATTTGATGATAATCTACCTTATCCAAACTGAGAAATCTAGAAATTTTTTCAATATATTTTTTTAGATGGATTTAAGCATGACCAGTTTATAATTTAACAATTGATTGATGATAATTTTCATGTTATTTTTAATAAAAAAAATATGTTTTTATTTCATTCATAAATGATATTGATTATGTTTTATATTTAAATTCATCATATTTTCAAAAAATTCCCTTTTTGTGTGTCTTTCAAAAAACAATCTAGTTTTTTGGAATTGAAAAATAGTACATTGCAGTGTACAGACACATTGAAATATAACATGAAAATGGATAGTTATGGATCCACCCAAACTATAATTCACCATATAAATATAATATAATCCTTCAAAAAAATGAAATTAGAAAAAAAATAACTTTCATAATAAATAAATAAAATTCTTCTTCACAAATTTAAGAGTTGGTTCACATGTGGTTATTTGTACCCACTAGAGTGTCTTGTTTTGAAGTATAAAATTAAGATTATTTTATATTGGATTTTTATTCAGGATATTCTTGTATATTATTTCCTTATCATAAATTTGAATATAATTCCAATATTCCCAATTATTCTTTCTATAAATAAAATATTAGTGGATGAAAAATTAAGAGCTTCTGAAGCGATCATGGTTTTGAGTTCAAAAATAAAGAGTTTGAATAATTATGATAAAAAAATATAAAATCATAAAATTTATACTCCAATTACCCCAAAGTATATTTTTTTTATAGAAAACAAATAAAACCCCACAAAATATTTCCTAAACATTATTATTTAGCATGATATACCAGTTAATTTTTAAAAAAAATATATAAATATGGATTTTTATTAATTTAATAGTGTTTTAGTTAAACTGCTCTCAAATAAGTTCTCTTATGAGTTATGGAATATTTGGAAATGAAATTTTAATAACTTTTGAATTTTTGGTTGTAAATACATCATACTCAATAGAAAAGTGAATTTTAATAAAATTTATTCCAGGACTATTGATCAAAACAACCCTAGATATTATATAACCAATAAATTTTACATGATGATTCATAAAAGGAATATTCATTTGGAAGATTATGTACTTATAAAACATGATTACAATGATCCATATGATCCTAATGGATATTTAGAAAATCTCAAGAATGTGAATCCTAGTCTAGACATTAAAATTAAAATTGGTGACAGCTAGTCCTGACCTTTTATAATGAACTCTACTATTTCTAATGAATATCTTGAACATGATCCTATAGATGAAAATTTCGTGTCAAACACTTAATTTAATAAAGCTATTATGAATAATTGATATTATCCCTTATATTTTAGCATAGTTGATCTATACAGAGTAATTTATACTATATCTTCTCTAATAAACCATGATGAACAACAAACATTATTTCTATATATTGAACATACAATAATCAATGATTAAATTAATGATGAATAATGGGTGATGAAAATACTTTCAGAGGTAAATAATTTTTAATGAAATAGAGTTGTGAAACTAATTAAAATACAGAAATAATACATAACTATTTGCACTAAATGGGAATTTAAAAACAAGGTGGATGAGTTAGTTATTGTGATTTGAAATAAGTTTAGCTGGTTTTGTAAGGATATTGTTAAGAATAAGTTCTTGAATATTAGGGAACCTTTTAACCGGTGTATTGACAGAAAACTAATTAAAATTTTCATCCCATTGATGCACATTTGAATTTAAAACTATATCAAATATATGTGAAGAGTGCATTAAAAAATGTTTATATTTCTGAAGATAATTTTTGGGAATATTTACATGGATTTTAAACATCCACACACTCAAACTAATTTTATTTAAACTAACAACATGTTTACATGGATTAAAATTTTCTAATTAATCTTGGTATCATAATATCATATCTTTTTTTATATCCATTTATATTGATGAGGGAATTTATGGCCCTAATTTATCTATTAATATAAAAATAAATTTTGTATTGTTTTTAAAAATTTATGTTGAGGTTATTTTTTTGGATCTTCGGGAATTTAGTTGTTTAAAGAGTTTTCCAAAATGGTGAAAAGTGAAATTTAAATGAGTTTAATGGAAGAACAAAAATTCATTCATGGTTTTCATATTTTTTAAAATAAATAATGAAATAATTTAAATCAATATATATAAAAAAATTATATTTTACAATGATTTTTCATAGATAGTACTAATGTTAGAGATACTACAATGAGTACTACTTGAAAGTAATATCATAATAGAATTAGGAATACATTTGCTCAAACCACTTATAATGGTAGGATTTGAATTTTATTATATATAAATACTAGCATGTTTGATATAATTTTAGTATATGTATGTGTACCCATGCTCTATAAAACCCAAAAGATTCTCATTTTTGATCTATCAAAATAGTTTTCGAACATCATAAAATTATAACCAATTTAGTATTTTTCTTTCCTAGAATGATATTTTGGATTTAATTTGTTGTTTAGATTCATATTTTTCTGGTTTTATGTTTGAAAGGATAAAACATCTAGGACATGTCATTTCATGGGAAAATATGTAGTTTCATGTTATGATAGGAAATAAAATTTAATGGAATTGGATTCCATGAAATATGAGTATATATATGCATGAACATTAAAATATTTGATTCTGTGGATGAATTCTACATTTCTAGGTTGTGGATATCAATACTAATAAGTTCCTCGAAATTTTCATAATACATGTGTGATAAATATTTCCAATAATACTGTATCAAATTCTATAGAAAATAAATTTATATAAGAAATCACTTTCTTAGTTTTCATTTCAAGAATGGTGATATATATCTTGACTACATTGGTAATAAACATTACCTTACAATATTATTTGAAATTCATTTTATTTTAGTGGTGAATTTCAAATACTAATTAAATTTATTTAACATATAATATTCCAATAAAATGGATACTATAGTATCCAGAGGCATAATGATCTATTATTATTATTTTGTGAAGAATAGTTGAGTAATTTTATTTCATTTGTGCCATGTTATGGGGGATATGGTTGAACTAAAAACATCAAAATTCAATGTTCTATAATATAAATTATATTTTTCACATTTACATATTTCCAGTGTTTAAATAATTTGTTACTTGAGATGAAGAATGGGTACCTACATGAAATTTTATTTCCAAATAATTTTTTTTAAATAAAATGTGTGTAAATTATAATCTGTGTTAAAAAGAATGGGTGGATGGCCCATAAAAATCGAATAAACCTTTTAGATTTGTAAAATATCCTATTAATCTTATTGATTTTGTAGATCCAAATGTTGAAATAGATGAAATGAGGGAGTATTAATTTGATGATTATCATTTTAATTAATAATATGAAGATTAATTAATGATAGTATAAGAGGTTCAAGTAGAAAAATAGAAGTTATATCCATTGATAGAGAAGCTACAATAGATTTTGAGGACAAGCTAGAATGGGAAGGGTATTTTGGATTAGATGAAGTTGATGTTATCCTAAAAGGATCTACTATTTTTGTAATTAATCCATGATAGCCTATACTAGATGCATCATCTAAGGGGGATAATTTAATTTTATTTCTTATACATTAAATAATATATGTTGATTTTGATGATGACGATCATGGAGGCAGTCTACCTAGACATGGTGGACATTCTTTTATCCATATTCTAATACATTTGGAAGGTTATTTGATTTTAATGGTTTCTATTGAAGAGATAGTTTAGGATTATAAGAGTTTATTTAATAAGGTAATATTTTATTTTTGTGATAAAGTTGATTTTGATACTTGTAATAATGTTATAGATCAAACTATGATTGATTGATCGGCAGGGGATTCTCTTGAGGTAGACAGTTGATATCATACTGCTAATCTATCTACCACTTATCATGCACCATCGAGTCCATATAATTCAAATTTCAGTAAGGAAGGTATGGATTTTGATAACTCATAAATGATGGAATTTTTTATGAAACTATTTTGTTTAATTTTGAAAATTATCTACAGCCCGTGAGTGAAGTAAATATTTTGGAATCTATCAATTTAATGATCAAATATTATCGACCTCAATTAAATTTTAGTTTAGAGATAATGAAAAATCAGACAACATATTTGAGATATGAGGTACATTATTTTCCATTTGACATTTCTAACAGGATGATTTAACTATACAAGAGGTTTTTTAATTCAATAATTCAATCTTTTCCCATATCATTTACTCATATTGTTCGTTTTATTTTATGAATATACAAGATCAAATAGTTCCTTTTTGATGAGTTGAATGTTTGTTGGGGACATTAGAATTACTCAATAAAATGTGTATTATGTGTATAAAACCATTCTTCCAACAACATATTTTCATTTTTAGGGATGAAAAAGAATATAGTATAGACTGGGAAATAGTCAATGGGGAAATTGATTATTATCTGTGCATGATCTTCATAAACTCATATTTCAAAGTTATTCATAGAACACTGTAATTGAACAAACAGTTATTACCTCTAACTAAAGATTTTTTGTCAACACCTTAGAGTCATATAGATATGAATCCCAATTTTGATAAATTCATAGTGATTTGGGACTATTATATTAATTCTTGGGTGAATAGTTCTTTGGCTTTTAGTTACCTAAAAAGGTTAGTGGAACACTATTTATATAATTTTGAAAAACATGGTCCAGTCTATTTAGCCAATACTTTATCTCATCCTTCTACCTCAACTACCATAAATCTATTTAGCCTATATTGTTGCAAGCCCTTTTAATAAAATAGAGTAGTATAAATGTATGTTCTTAATGGGGAACCTTCCTCCCCATATCATTCTAAGACAACATCAACTCTTACCACTATGTCCAAAGTAAATAACCCTATACATCTAGAAAAATCCATAGATGTTATTTGTTCTGATTAATATTTGGATATATGTAGGTTTTTATTAAAATAATTTTTTAACTTATTTGTAACCCTTTTTTAATATATTTTTGTATGTAGAATAAAAGTTCTCACCCCCTAGACTATACCTCTAAACCAGAAGATTGTATCCAAGGCATGAAACATACTCATTTATCTTTTATATTATTTCTTATTTTTTCCCTTTTTGTTAGTATCATAATGGAGAGTAATGACTAATGATAAAAATAAAATAAATAAAATATAGGGTAAATATTCCTAATTTCAGGACACTTTTAAATAGCAGTTTCAATAATTTGAAAATATACAATTCATATATTCATTTATTTTAAATATATATATATATATCATTATTTTTTGTCCTAAAATAGTGGATGATTGTTTCCATAGACCCAAGCCTCATTAATTTCATGATTCCAAATCATGTTTGAAATTATTTTAATTATAATCATGCATTCTGTTGGAAACAAATGATTGTCAAATTAAAAAATGCATAACACGAAAGATTACCATTCAATATTTTCATTTGAATTTCAGTTCATGGTATCATATTAATATACGTTAAACAAAACCATACCATATAAAAAATATTCCTACCATGTGTCAAATGAACTTTTTTTCCAATTCATGAATGCCCTATCATTAAAGATTCATATTATCATGCCTTGAGGATTACCTTATCATTTGTACAACCCGTAAAATAAATTATTTATTTATACCTACCACATGAAAATATCAAGTCACGATGTAATTTAATGTATAATTTTTTATTATATATTATACTAACAAAGCTTATTTTTGTAGTGAACACACAATGAGACAACCTAATTCAAAAAGATAAATCCCTACAACAAGATCAAATGCACTAACCATCCTCACCTTTGTAAGTAGGATAGGTGAAAAAGGTATATATGAGAAATAATCTAAGTTACATAATAAATAATATGGAAATAATATCTGTTGATTAAATGAATAATGTATTAATTTACATTGATAACGATCTGAAAATGGGGTCTTCCTCTACAAAATACCTACATATAAATCAACTATGTCAATTGTTAATCAAGTACTCGACTAATAGACTACATCATTTTCATGAAGATTTTTAATTCCTAAATGAATATATAATGAAACATTTAATATATATCCATGAAATTAATGACGAATGATCTTTCAATGGTGGATAATCCTAATGATGATCTATATAAATAAATTTTCCTTCATGGGGAGTGTGTGCAGTGATAAAAAATTCTATCTTACATGGATAATAAATACACATGAAAAAATTATTTATATAATATGTTGTGATGATATATTTTCCAGTATATTCAAAAAAACATATCAAATATTCTACCGAATAAGTTCAATGTATATAAAATAAAAAAAAATTCTGAGAGAGTTGCCTCAAATTTTTTTCATTCATAATTTACATATCCATTATTTTATGATTAAAAGTTTGACATGTGTTTTATAATGTTTTTTCATTTATCTACAAAACATAGTTTTTCATTCATTACAGTACTCGATATTATCTTAAATAATATTTTTATTCCAATGAATAATAGTGGAAGAGGTTTTGCATGACTTGATATATTTTACATCCCATATTAAATTATAGTTGACTTATTCATGGAAATCCTTATATTTTATTGACTTTAAAAATAGATCATGGTTATGGATAAGTTAATTTATAATTAAGCTAGTTTTGGTTCTTTATCTACATCTGGATGGGATTAAGTATCATCTAGAGGCCGAACCCATTTTAAAAACATCAATGTGTGATTTTCTTAAATTTGTTATTTTAATTTAAAAACTATTTATTCTTTTGTAAAATAGAATAAAATTTTCATTTACAGATAAGGTTAATTTTTTTATGTATCAATTATTATTATGTACCATATATTTTATTGTTAATTTATTAAAAATTTATGTAAACTAATAATTAATCTAACTTCTATGAAATATCTAGAGAGGTCATATTTATATATTTCTTGTCCTCAAATCCATTTTTTTATGTAATTTCAAAACCACTTTTTGGTAAGCAGTAACCTCATAGGGGATTTAAATAATGAAAGCATTACATAGAACCATATTCAAATAAAAATGAAAATTATTGCAAAGATTACCTAGAAATCATTAGTCCAAGAATTTAATCCAAACCCACACAATTTGTAGATGAAATCTACATGTTGGAAGACACCACTGATCATTGTAATCCCAAAGAATATGTATCCAAAATTATAACCAACAACAACAAGAATAACATAACATCCCAAATCAGAAAAATATCATCACCGGTAATAGGAAAATATACAATCATAAGAAAAAATAACATTGAATCCTAAAATCAAAACAAAAAAGCAGCTTAACAGCTTCCAAAAACGAGATCAGAATAAAAAGAAACAATCTATCATGAAAAGACCCACAAAAAACATCATGACATATCAATGATGCCTTGGAGAAGAATTGGGGATCCAAAAATAGAGATGATGCCCCAATAGAATACACCTCTGGGAATGATGTCGACCGTTCAAACCCACTCCCCAAGAAACAATAGAAATCCACTGCGCAAATATGACTGTGATAAGAAATGTGGAATCCTAGAGAAAGAGAATTGTAAAGAGAGGAAGAAGGCCACTATAGAAAGTTCCAACCGTTGGTAAGGCTACTGAACTCTTCCTCAAATCCATCATAAAGTGATCAACATAAAAGGGATGAAAACTACATATAAGTCCATAAAGAGAACCCATCATCTCCATCATCATCATGATGGAAACCTAAAATCAAAAACAAAATAAAAAAATAAAAAAAAGAGACCATAAAAGGGAAATGAATTCTAGTAGCACGAGAGATGAGATATATGAGATCCATTAGTAAAGAAACCAAGATATGAACTACCATAGAGAGGGAGGGATAAACTCGCTAGATGCCACCACCAAAAAAACCCATGTGACGGGAGATGCATCATTCAGAACTAATGTGGGGTTTATTCATAGTGGTTCTAGCAACAAGAGTGAAGGTAGTAGTGTGAGTGTTCCTAGATGAGGACAAGGGAATTAAAAATGTGGTACAAGAATCAAACTAGTGAAAAAAACCTATCACTGTAATAAAAATGATGATATGGAAAGAGAGGCAGTTCTGGGATGGAAACCTTGGACTAGGGGATGGTGGAGGAGGCACTGGGAAGGAAATCTATCATGAGTGGAGTTCGGAGACCCGAAGAGTATGGAACCACCCCCTTCAAAAGGATAATAATCTGTATGGTTTGTATATAATTATTATATTTTTAATAATATTGTGTTTTTATTTAAATTGGATTATTCAAATGTTAAATTGTTTCTTGATGAAAATTTTATCTAAATCTCAATTCACCACCAACTTTATTTTTTCACTATGAAGAACATGTGTTACCTTTCAAAAACCATTTTACATCTATGATGAATTCCATTTATGTTATAGAAAAGACTCATGGGATATGATCCAATGTTACCATCCTTATTCTTTATAAGAATTAATTACTATGATTATGAAAATATTATTTAAAAAATGTTATCATCCCCTGGACTATGATATAATGAAATATTTATGATATCTATTACATTCACATGGTTTATTATATGATGAAATTTATAAAAAACACGTTCAATTTTCACAGTTTATTATTCTATGAATGATTTTTACCTTGTGTAAGACAAATTTATATATTGTGTGGCATGTGGGACCTACCACACTCTCCAATTCATTTGTTATTGTTTAATGTTTTATTATCCCAACAATTATACTATAAGTTCTACCCAGAGATAAAAGGTGTGCTAAATTGGATGTTGTACTATAACTAAAAACAGGGAATACGGGATGATATCCCCATACCAAAAGAGGGTATACAAGAGGTTATCTAATGTTCGATGTAGGTACATGGTAGGTTACTCCAATCCCAAAAGATTATAAATTTCCTAGTGGTTATCCATGACCTATTATTTTCTATTCATATGTATATTCCACAAATATATGATTTTTTTCAAATGATATTCTCAAATGGAATGTTTTTGATTCTATCATGATTTTTCTCTACTTAACTACGTTGAGTCAATAATGTAATCTTATGAATTCTCCATTTATTATGGTTTTATGTTTTGAAAATCTCAAACACTTTTTCTTAATTTTTATTTCTTAAGAGCTGGAATTGTCATTTTGTTATACATACCGATGTATCATTATGATCTGTCATTCTGTTATACTTATAGATGTATCATTACGATTTTTCATTCCGTTATACATAAAAATTAGTAATTCTATTTTGTGATATCATCTGTATGATTCTGAATCCGTTGTATAAATGATACCGTCTTTGTGATTCCGATTCTGGTTTATAAGTGATACCATCTTTATGATTTGGATTCCAATGTATAAGTGGTACTGTCTTGGTGATATTGATTCTGGTGTATAATAGATACCGTCTTTATGATTCTTGATCCGGTGTATAAGTGATACCATCAATATGATACCAAATTCGTTGTTTATGTGGTTCCGATTTTATGATTCTGATTCTGGAACAAATGAGATACCAGTTTTATAATCCAATTTACTTTTCCTATTGAATGTGTTTTCTTCAAAATGATTATCATAAGAATCGGGTTTTCTTAATTATGTTAGACTTGTTTAATGTATCATTCCAATGTTATCAGATTCCATGTTTTCTTAAATTACTCTCATCTTTAACTTAACATCATTTCTTATACTTGAATAAATGTCGTACAATCTGTTACAAACTAACCATTGTATGTTTGACACATATCTAGGTACCTTCGACATTAAATGAAATTATGTCTTTTGGAGTGGAGATTATTGTTGAGAAGCTTTTCTTATAAATACAAGTTCATTTGAATGAGTTGAAAATAATGTAGAGAGTGGATGAACATGATGCATGTAAAAAAACTATGAAGTGATGTCTAGAGAGAGAATCTCTTTAAACTCTCTGTGAATTGTGAGGATGTCGTAAACAACTTGTTTGATTGTGAATAACATGTTCATACTTACTTTGTGCAGACTCTGATCGTGCTAATCGTGGGATTCCAGGTTTGGAAGACTGAGGTTCTGATTTCCTTTTAAATCAAGGGCTTGTGAGGATAGTAAGATAGATACCGATCATCGAATTGAGGGCTTACCTGGGTATGGATAAAATAGACTTTCATGAATGTATAATTCAAGGAATTTTTATCCATGGATGTGTGATACCCATCTCTTTTGGTTAAAATAATTTTTCGTACTTGTTTTCTATTTCAAGTTGTTTTATTTCTGCTACACTATTTACATAGTAAGTGATAGAAATTTTAACTTTTTTATACTTTCTAATTCTGATACTCTGATCATATTACATATTCTGTACGCTTAAAGGTAGAATCCTTCATTTAAGAAAATCATTCTTAAGATTTTAACTTATAGTTGTAATGTTTAAGAGAAGTTTTTTAGAGGTGTTGTGTATGTTTGTTTAACATTGATAAACTAATCTTTAAAAGTTCCAAATGAATTTTTAATGAATACAATTTAGTACCCCTCTTGTATATTTGATCATCAACATTCATCTTTTCGATCCTACAATTTGTATCAGAGGAGGTCTCTAAAATAATTATGTCCTCATATAAGTTTTCTTGATCAAATTTTCATTTCCTTATTTTATTATAAACATTTACATCTAATATGTTATCTAGAACGAAATTCCTTTTATTATGGAAGGAATTCATGTTAGATATTTAGATAATCTCAATCCAACTAGACCACCAATCATTAATGGAAATGACTATGAGAGTTAGAGAGATAGAATGAAGTCCATTGTGGTAAACACAGGTGTATACAACTACATTATGTTGACTAGAGATTATAAGATTCTTGATAAGGAACTGAGAACCATTACTTGTCTAGAAAAGGTGGAATATAAGCTAAACATTAATGTATGTAATAATGTTATTTGTTCCATGACTAGAAATATATATAGCCAAATTTCATCCTATGAAGCTACAAATAATATTTGTAGGAATCTTGAGGTAACTCACTCTAGAACTTCTTAAGTTATTGAAACTAGACGAGCAATGCTGAGAGATGAGTATCATGGTTTCTAATTTCCTTATAGAGAACCCATATGTAAGGTATAATAAAGATTCATGACAATTTTCAATTGTTTTCAATCAATGGGTGATAACGGTTTTGATGATTATGCTGTTGTAGGAAAGATTACAGACATCATGGCCAATGAATGGGAATCCATGCAAACTGCTACAGATGAAAATAGAAAAGTTACATAGATTTCTCTTGATGAATAGTTTGGAACCCTTCTTCAACATGAAACCAGAATGAAGAGAGATGCTGATTATATACAGAAGAAGAATGGAAATGGAGGTGTTGCTTTTTCAACGACTTTATATCATACAAAATACAAGAATCATGAGAGAGTTACAATATCTAAATCTAAGAAGGTTTTTGTACAATCTAAATCTAGTAAAAGTCAAACTTCAAAAAATGAGTTAGAAAACCTTTCCCAGAGGATGAACAGGATTTTTGGGAAGAAGAACATTAAATATAGATACATGAAGAAAGATGTAAAAGATAAGAATGTTGGAGAAGTGACATGCAATGTATGTAGAAGAATTGGCCATATCAGACCTGATTGTCCCTTATATAAGAAAAGGGAGAAGAATCACAAGAATCATGAGTGAAACAAGAAGAAGTTCTATAGATCAATGTATAAGAAAGTCCTAAAATCCAATGGCACTTGGAGTTCTAGTGGGGGAGAATATTCTGACGATTCTTCAGATTTTGAATCATTTGCGAGAAAGAAAATTTGTTTAATATCCTGAGATCCATTTCAAAATATATTTCTTATGTCTATGGTATGAACCGCTGAATCCTTAACAAATATGTCATTGAGTGAAAATGTTCCAGATAAAGATTTTTCTTCAGATGAAGAATCTTTTTCATCCGATAATGATAATGATTTTCCTTATTAAGAGGATGTTTCTAGGTTTTCTAAGTTTCTAGAGATAAGAAATTTGAATGTTTCTAAGATAATTGAAAAGTAAAATTCTAGAGAATTAATTTTAACAAAAGATATTTCAGTTCTTTCTGAAGATCATGATAAGAAAAATGATATTTTAGAAAAAATTTCTATGAATCTTGAGGAAGCTAATTTTGAGAAGGATAAGTTTTCTAAATATCTTAAAAATAAATTTTTTGAAAAATATGTTTTAGAACATATACATAACTGAAAGTATATTATTCTTGAGCATAAGAATTTAGTCCGAAGAATAAAGTTTGAAATTTTTTATTTAAAGAAACTTCTTGCAAATTTTACTTCCGGTAATGAAAATTTTGACAATATGTATTCTCAGATCCAACCTCAAGCTAATAATCATGGATTGGGTTATTATCATTAAAAACCTATTTTTAGAATTAATAATTTCATTCCTCCAAGGGACCCTTTTTTTACTTAACGTCAAAGTGGTGGGCACTGGAAGAAGAACTATTCTTTAAATAATGTTCAATCTCTTGGGTTTCATAAATCCTACTTTTATAAAAAAATATTTATAGCCAAAATTTTATCATCTAACATTTCTCGATCAAGAAATTTTTGGATTTTAAAAACCTAAATTTTATTTTTCAGGTCAATGAAGGAAGTACCAACAACATATGGTAGATGGATAGTGGATGTTCCTAACACATGACTAGAAAAAAAGGCTATTTCAAAAATATTTTATAGAATAAAGGTGGAAAAATAACCTTTGAAGATAACTCTCAAGGAGAAATTGTTAGTATAGGTAACATTATTCTTCATAAAAAATCTTTAATTTCAAATTTTTTATTTATTAATGTCTTTAAGAAAAACCTCATCGTCAAAAGCCAATTATTGATGAAGGATACCTTGTGAATTTTAGGAATAAAAAGTTCTTAGTAAACAATTCCAAGGATTAATTTATTCTCTCATCCCATAGGCAAGAGAATGTATACGCACTAAACCTAGAAGACTATAGAAATAATGATCTTCCATTACTTGGTGCAATTGAAGATCAATATTGGATTTGGGATAGAATACAAGGACACTGTAACTTAAGGAATCTTAGTAATCATTCTTACAATGAACATGTTAAGGATTCACCGGATCATAGGTCTGATTATTCAAATGTCTGTGATCATTGTCAATATGGAAAGAAACATAAATCTAGATTTAAATATATAAATGATGTTACATCTTTTATTTTCTTATAGTTAGTGCACACTGACATATTTGGTCTGACACAAACTAGAAGTATTAGAGGCAAATACTATGTGTTTGTATTAGTTGATGACTACACTAGATTTACTTGGGCTTATTTTCTCATAATGAAATCTAACTCTTTTTCATATTTCAATGTTTTTAGATCTCATGTTAAAAATGAGAAAAACCTTCCATTGATAACTAGTAATACTGATCCTGGAGGAGAATTTCAAAATTCGGATTTTGAAACTTTTTGTATTAAAAAAGGTATTACTCACAATGACTCAGCTCCAAGAACTCCTCAAAAAAATGTTTTTGTTGAAATAATAAATTGGATTCTCCAAGAGATGACTAGAGCCATGTGGAGTGAATATTCTATAGATAATCATTTTTTGGATGAAGCTATAAGTACTATCTGTTATACTATAAATCATGTTTTAATTAGACCATTTATTAATAAAACCCCTTATGGGTTATAGACTGGACGAAAACTGAATGTATCTTACATTATAGTTTTTGGATGCAAAGTATTTATCTTGAATACCAAGGATAACATACATAAATTTTCACCCAAATCTGATAAAGGAATATCCTTAGGATACTCCACTAACTCTAAGGCATATAGAGTTTTCAATATTAAACTTCCACTATGGAATAAAATGTAATTGATAATTTTAATGAAAATGATCATTTGGTTTTCAATCAACTGAAACTTATTTCTGATATATTTTCTAAAACTGATCACCAACCTCTGATAGATGACCTTTCAGATAAGTATAATGTTCATGAAAATATTTTTGAAACATTTACTCTTGATGATTTTCTAACCTATGTCGATGATCATGTATTTCAAGACCAAAGTCAGTTGTTACTTAGAAATCATCCCATTGATAATATCGTTGGACATTTTAATTGACCAATAAGAAATAGAAGTTTTTTAAGGAATGAGGTTGAAAATGTTGATTTTTTTTCCAATTTGAACCAAAGACTCCTGAAGAAGCCTTGGGTGATGAAGATTGGATAAATCCTATGCAAGATGAACTCAACTAATTCGTAAGGAATCAGGTTTGGACCATGGTTTAAAAACTAAAGGAAACTTCTGTTATTGGAGTAAAATGTCTTTTTAGAAACAAATTCGATGAAAATGGATTTATTTTTAGAAATAAATCAATTTTAGTTTTCAAAGGGTATAACCCACAAGAAGGAATAGACAATGAAGAAACCTATGCTCCTATAGCTAGACTTGATTCTATTCATGTTCTTCTAACCTTTGAAGCATTCCTTAATTTCAATCATTAACAAATGGATGTAATGTGTGATTTTATTAACAGTCATATACACGAGGAAGTATATGTAGATCAACTCCCTGGCTTTGCAGATACAAAATATCCCAATCATGTTTATAAACATACCAAAGCATTGTATAGACTTAAACAATCCCCTAGATCCTGATATGATAGACTTTAGGTTTTTTTGTTCAAAATAACTATGTTAAGAGAGCTGGTGATCCATCAATTTTTATTAATAAAAATAATAAAGATTTTTTGATAGTCCAAATTTATGTTGATGACATCATCTTCAAATCAACGTAGCAATCTTTAACTGATTCCTTTGTGAATCTTATGATATTTTAGTTTGAGATGAGTATGACAGGTGAGATAATCCTTTTCTCGCGGTTTTCAAATTTCTCAAAAACTAGAGGGAACATACATATCTCATCATAAGTATATCAAATATAATCACAAGAAGTTCAGGTATGATAATTCTAAGAGTATAAGTACTCCTATAGGAACCACTAATACTCTTGATATTAATGAAGCATGGAAACCTACGGATTAGAAATATTATAGTGGGATGATATAAATTTTACATTACGTAACATCTAGTCGACCTGAATTAATGTTCATAGTATTCTTATCTAAAAAATTCCAAGAAAATCTTAAGAATCTCATTTAAAGGTAGGGAAACTAATTTTTCACTACTTAAAGGGAACTTTTGATTTCAGTCTTTTTTATTCCAATGGAAATAATTTTGAACTAAAAGTAATTTAGATGCTGACTTAGGTGGTTGTAAAATGGGTAGAAAGAGTACATCTGGAACTTGTCACTTATTAGGATATTCTTTAGTTTTTTTTTCAAGAAAGAAACAACACTCTGTAGCACTTTCCACTGCTGAAGCTGAATATGTAGCAGTTGGAAGTTGTTGTACTCAAGTGATGTGGATGCAACACACACTCACAGACAATGGTGTGAGTTTTACTAAGCCTCAAACAATGTGTGATAACACAAGTTCCATTTCCCTAAGTAAATACCCAGCACATCACTCTAGTGAAAATCACATAGGTATTATATATCACGTTCATAGGGATAACACACTAAAAGGAGATAGTATTCTTCAATTCATCCGAATGCAAGACCAACATGCTGATATTTTAACAAAACCATTATCTTCTGATATATTTGAATACATTAAACAAAATATAGGAATTATCCTTGTAAGGTAATCATTCATATATACTTTTTGTTTAAATCATCCCCTAACATTAAATTACTCTTTATTTTAGAGGGAGTACATATTTTTCACCTTTAATTAATCATTTTCTTATTATTAAAATTTTATCTTTCCTTAAAATTTTTCTTCTCTTAAAATTACTATCTTTATTTATTTTAAAATTTTGGTATTAGAAAATTTAGTATTGGAAATTTCGGTATTGAAAATTTAGGTATTGGAATATTCGGTGTTGATTTCCCAGAATCTAAAACATACAAGAAAATTCATATAATACCGACAAACACCTTAGAGAATTCCAAAATATAAATTTTCATACCGTTTATTTTCTTATCTTATGTTTTAATTGTGGGTATTTTGAAAATTTTTAATTTCTTTTTTACATTACTATAATAGATCCAAATTCATATTTCCTATATCCATCTTCTACCGTCAGATAAGATCTGGTTATGTTTTGCCGTTTTATTTTCTTATGGATGGTGAAAAGTAATTTCTATGCCTATATAAGGGGTTCCTCATTTATAAGTGCCAATCCAACATTAATGATCTCAATGCTGATGTTTTGTTTCCATTAAAGTCATCATTCTGATTCTTTTGTCCCCTTTATCTTGAATGAATCATGAATCTTCAGCAGATAAGATGTCAATTAATAAAGAAACAAATGACTGGTCAATCTTTAGGGAAATTATGGTATGCGCAAACTTCCATGAAAAATATGACTCCCGTATCACTAAGGTGATATGAACTAATGGATGGGAAAGTGTTTGTGTGGCTAAGGGGAAGAGTCCGGATCCAGTTTTTCCTGACCTATTTATTCAGTTCTATGAATCCGTTATATTCTTCCAAAAGGATGCTAAGGATCTGCTTATGTTCAAATTTCAGGATGAGACTTATAGTTTTCCTTATAAGATGGTAGAAACTGGTCTCATCATTCCATATGAAGGGGATGCTATTATATTCTCTAAAAACCCTCCCGAGAAAGAAGTTTCTTTTGATAAAGTCAGGGATTTGGATTTTCTTGGTCTCAGGCATGTTATGAATCCAATGATTACAAATCATACAACAAACCACAAGATGGTAGCTCTCTGGATTCATGGATTCCATATCCCAAGAAAAAGAGTTAAGGACTCTCTAAAAATAAGTGATATCTTTCTTTTAGACATTATCAAAAACTTAAGGAAGATTAACTTGTTTAGGTACATTTTCCTCACCATCCAGGAAATAAATGGTGGATACATCAGATTTCAAATCATATATTTCTGGTAACTATCTCTAAGATAATTGTCATGTGCCTTCAAGAACTGAATTTCCCATTCCAATCAGTCCTAAATCCATTTAAGATTTTGTTGCTTAGTGATCACACTATAAAGAGGATGAAGATAGAGATTCGACAGGAATCCAAAACTTTTGAAGAAATGGTTGTCCAGGACAAGGGAGATGATCTGGAATCGTTAAATTTATTACCATAGAAAAGGAATCTTGATGAACTGGGCCTTCCAGTACAAGCTTCTGATGTCTCGGATTAAGAATTCATTCCTATAAAGAAACCAAAAGCCTACTCTGATGCAATAGTTGCAATGTGGAGAGAAATGGCGGCTACCTGAAAAGAATGAGATCCTTCATCTGGCATAAATCATACAGAGGCTAAGGCCTTGAAAATCAAGAAAGCGTAAAATATTGAGAAAGAAACTAAGGAGAAGAAGTTAAAGAAGAAATCTTTGGAAGAGCTATTTTGTTCGTCATTAATAAGAACAATAGAAAACAAATATCACAAAGTTCCTGAACCTCTAGTTGTTCAAAAGAATCCATCTTCCACTCTAGAAATTCATATTTCCATGAATGTTATATCATTATCAGAAGTTTTTCAAGAAATAGAAGGCCAGATAGCTCATGAATATTATGATGATGTTTTAAGGGAAGTGGAAGACTACATTAGAACACCATCGATTTCAGTTTCTAATTCCATTTCAGAATAAATAGTCAAAGAACAAGATGAAGAAGAAGTTAGGGAAGAAGTAGAAGTTGAGGAAGAAGTACAATTTGACGAATCATAACATGTTGGAATTGAATTGAAAGAAGAAGAGAAAGAAGAGGTTGATCATCAAGATGGTTAATAAGAATAGTTTAAAGACGAAGAATATGAACAAGTAGATCTTAATGTTATCCATGTATCTGATGAACAATCTCTAGTTCGAAATCTTGTCAAAGGTATGAGTGTTTTGGTTTCCTCATCTAAAAAGGAAACACCTCATAATTCATCTAAGAGAATAGAAAAAACAGTTTCCTTTTCTCCAAGAGGAGCTTAGAATGGAATAGTTGTTTTAGTTTCTGAATCCTCATCGTCTGTTGTACATTAATTTTTCAAGCAATCTTTATGAAAGTTGGTTTGCACCATTCTGGTTCATGCAATAATAGATGCCCAGATTCAAATGATTCTAGAAACTCTGAATCAAAGGACGAAATTGACCAATATTATTATGGACATGGTGGTCAAGAAAGAAGCATACTTTAGTAGTCATTTGATTGATTATAATCCTCAAAAGGTTACTTGTATTAAAATCTTTAACCACACCAAAACTATCAATGAATAGTTAAGGAAGTTCGGTAACACCATGGATTCAACCAATTGATCTTTTCAAAACATGTGAAACAAGGTTCAACAAGGTCAAGGAATAATTCTCTATGAAGACTAGCCAACATAATTCCGTTTCTCGATTTATAAGCAGTGAGAAGGAAGACAGAGTTGAGTTAGAGATAAAGGTGGCATCTCGAGAAGAAAGAATCTTGTCATTAGAAAATAAGAATCAAGATCATGATATCTTGTTGAAGAAGTTTGAAGAAGATCATAAGGAAGTGAAGAATCATAATGCCTTGATAACGAAAATGGTGTATGAGAAGAAGAAGGATGGATGATTTTTTTGAAATTCCGATGATTGGTTGTAATATAAACTTAATTTACAAAATTTCTTTAAGATGCTTTTTGCATAACTTTTTTTTGTTTTCGAATGTAGCCTTGCATTACCGCACAAGTACATATTTCTCTTCTCCATTATTTTTGTCCTCTTTTTGAAAATCACACAGTTGGAGAATTTATTTAAAGGAATAATTTAATGAAGACCTAAAAGGGAGAGAATATATTAAGGGAGAGTATTATAAAAAATGATAATTACTGAGTAATGGGAGTTTTCTTTTAAGAAGAGATGTTTATCTAAGGGGGGTATTTTTTTAAGAAAAAAATAGACACTAAAGATCATGAATACCATCCTTGGAAAACATAACATAAGGGGGAGTTAGTTGTATTAATCAGAATTATCATTCAATGGGGAGATAAGTATTTCGTACTTGTTTATCGAAGTCGATATATTCTTCCTTATAAAAGTTGTTTGTATTTTCCAAAAAGGGGGATATTTTTTATTCAATAAGGTCATCTTATGAATTCTCTATTATTTATGTTTGTGTGTTTTTAAAATCACTAACACTATTTCTTATGTTATATTTTATTCTTAAGATTCTGAATTTTCATTTCGTTATACTTAAAGATGTATCATTATGATTTTTCATTCTGTTATACATACAGATGTGTCGTTACAATTTTTCATTCAGTTATACGTACAAATTACTAATTATATTTTATTATACCATCTTTATGATTCTGAATCCGGTGTATAAATGATACATCTTTGTGAATCCGATTCTGGTGTATAATAGATACCGTCTTTATGATTCCGATTCTGGTGTATAAGTGATATCGTTTTTGTGAAACTGATTTCAATGTATAAGTGACTCCATCATTATGACTTTCAATCTGGTGTATATGTGATACCATCTTTATGATACCAAAACTAATGTATAAGTGATTCCTATTCCGTAACAAATGAGACACCGGTTTCACAATCTGATTTACATTTCCTTATGAATCCGTTCTCATGATATTGTTTTTCTTATGAAACCATTTTTCATAATGATGGTAGAGTTGTTTAATGTATCATTACTATGTTATCAGATTTCAAGTTTTCTTACATAATGCTCATCTTTAATTTGACATCGTTTCTTATAATTGAATGAATGCCATAAAATCTGTTACAAACTAACCGTTGTATGTTTGACACCTGTCCAATTCCCTATGAAATTTATGGAAAATATAACCTTTGGAGTGGAGCCAACCATTGGGAAGCATTTCCGGTAAATAAAATTTCATTTTAACGAGCAGAAAAAATTTAAAGAGTGGATAAAATTGACGCATGTGAAAAATTAGTGAATTAATTTCTAGAGAAAGAGGCTCTTTAAACTCTCATTGATTCATGCAGATGTTGTGAAAAACTTTTTCAGGTGTGAACAACTTTTTCAGACTTGCCTTGTGTAGACTCTGATCGTGCTGATCATGGGCTTCCATTTTTGGAAGAAAATTGTTACGATTTCCTTCCAAATTGAGGGCTTCTGGGGATAACAAGACAAATATCGATCATTGGATAGAGGGATTACTTGGTTTTGTGTAAGATATACTTTTATGAATGTATAAATCAATGAACCTTTATCCAAGGTTGGTGGATATCCTTCTCTTTGGGTTAAAAGAATCTTATTGATACTTGTTTTCTATTTTATTTTGTTTTATTTCCATTGTAATCAAAAATTTTCTAAAGATATATAGTATAGAATTTTTATACTGTAACACCCCAAGCTTCCATGATACTCTTCTCTTTGAATAATACAGTAGCATGGGTCGTACGCAACTTCGAGATTCTAACACGCCACGACCAATCATAGTAACCGTTATTAATAGTAATACCCACTTTTTGGAATTTTATACATTGTATCATTCAAAATGGACTTCATTTTTGGATTCAAAATATGGAAATTAACCTAGGATGAAATTTTGGTACATTTCAGATAACTTTTATATTTTGATTAATAGTGAAAATTACTAAATTTTTATTCAAACCCACTTTTTTAATCCAAATAATTAATAGTGATAAATTATGAATTTGAATTGTTTTAAAGTATATTTAGAATATAATTTTACCATTTAATACAATTTTGGTCATTGAACATAATTTAACATTTAAACTAGACATAAACAAGTGTCAATCTTTTGATAGTTATTATCTCTTAAAAACACGCTTTTTTTACAGCGCGAATTAATTTTAAATTAATTTCTGCCAGTTCTATGTTTTGAATTGTGAAAAATGGACTCCATATTTGAATCAGGATTTAAAAATTGTGTATATAGGTAACTTTTATTTTTAGACATTTTGAATAATTACTTCGGTAAATATTTTATTTACTATCGTTAAAGGATAAATCTGGTAAATAAGGGTAAAAAATCATATTATAATAATAATAAATTACCCTAAAATGTGTGTTAACCCTATTGGTTGATACATGTCCAACCATGGGCATCATTGGGTTGATTTTTGGACCCCATTGGTCCACTTGTAACTGATAATGACACTTTATATTAATGATGTTAAAGTTAATACATAAATTACATAAGCCTATATCTTTTATAAAAACAATTTTTACACAGGGTTATATAAGTTATATTTTAGACTTTCAATATTTATTAGAAATATAAAATGATTTACTACCTAATGGTATTTTATTTTTAATTTTTACACATTAAATAATTTAATTTATTTATGACACAATGATGATACAGTAATTACCTAATTAGAGAAATGTTAAAATAATTGATATTATAAATACCAAAAGAAATATAATTTGAGACTTTTAATGAATTCCACGATTTTTATAGATTAATATGAAATGTCAGGATTTATTTAATTAACTTTTTTCGAAGTAATCATACTGTTATGATTTTTACAAAAATCCAATATCCAATAGTGTCAAAATTGACATAAAAGAGTTTTTAAAACAAATATTATATTATTAAATAATATTAAATTCCTAAAAATCTAATGCTTGGCCAAAAAACTTTTATCATGATAGGTGTATCATTAAAGGACCACTTGGAGGTCTCTTGGATTAATATAGTACGTTTATTAACAATATAATATAAAAATACAAAGTGACATGGTAAGTGTCAAACTAATTAACAAAGAGTTAAAACTAACAGATAAGGTTAATATAATGACCAAAAACTGTCTAAATTATATTGGTTGAAAGTATTTCGACCCATTACCTCCTTAGGCTTTTAATAATCCACTTTTAAGGCATTATAAACTGAATATGAATTTATTATAAAATAATACTTTGAGTATTCCTAAAGAGCCCCTCCCCCCTTATAAAAGGACACCACTTCTTACCAATTATTCAAACCTTCAAAGCCTTTTGGTTCGGCCAACATCTACCCAAATATACTCCCAAATTCCCTCACATAAACTTAGTGGCCTTAGTTTGATCATAAATCCATCCTATGGAGCCCTTTTTATCAAATCAAAAGGAAGAACCTGTAGAAGAGGTAATGTTTTCACCACCCTATATCAAGTTCCTTTCTTCTTCAAATTATTCTTTATTTGTTATTTCTATTCTAAAATAATAAATCCAGTATCTTTTATATACTGTGATATTATTATAAATATGGTACAACCATATTCAGTATTCTATCCATCCTTTGAATGACATTTCACCATACATGCATATATACATCTTACCGTCTCCACGTCGTGGTGTAATGGTTTTTCAATATATTATTATTTGGATGGGTATAATAATGATGTTTAATTCATGTAAATAATAAATATAACATGATAAATATTTTGTCTATATGATATACCATCCAATTATATATTAGTTTAATATCAAAAGAATGATATTGTCGCTCGTGCATGCATACGGACTCCCGTCTCCACAAACACAATGAAATTCATTCCCCATCATATCCATTTTAGTCTATTTATCATTTAATGATTAAAAATAATGTTTAAGGAATTAATATCATTATTAATATGAATAATATACAACCTATCCATAACAAACACGGCTTACGAAACAATGAATATAAAGGAAAATGAGTACTTTAACACCCGAAATGACGATAATACTAAAATATTAGTAACAATGCAATGTTAAAAGATCATATATGATATCATATTAATTTATATGATTCTTGTATAATTTAATAACAATTATATCACCATTATACATGAATTTAACCAACCCTCGATCAAGGAAAAGTACAAGGTAAGGAGTTTTCATCTCACTCTGTATTCCCGTGAGATTCATGCCATATTGCCACTATTACCTTTTGTGTGGTGTATGTACTGCATATAATTGTATTCCTTGTGTAATACCCTTTGATTTATGTGCATATACATATTCATTGTACGATACCTCATTCATTGGTTGTATGTTTCGTAAGTCACAAATTGGTAAGGGTTTATAAAATCTTAGATGCTTCCCTTGAAATCTTATAATAATATTTTAAAAGTAAATGTTTTATTTTATAATTATGTGACTTTTAAATGATTTCAAAAAATAGATATTTCTCTAAAATTGTTTTGATTTCATCTATGTCAACATCCTTTGATGGATTTTAAGATTATTTGAAGTTGATTTATTATGATACAAAAATTCCATATTGTATTGAAGGTTTTGTGATATGTTTGAATGTAGATGTGTTATTTTTATACCATTCGTGGTTTATGGAGAACGTATTGACATTTCGTATGATAGTTTTAATACGAATGTTTATGTCAAGTTTAAATCTATTCATATGTGCAATGCATTGGACTTAATAAGTGACAGGTGGAGCCCGCTATAGCTCCTCGATGCATCGACAGGTCTCATGAGACAAACTAGTGTCTTGGGACGAGTCCTTGAAAAAATCTTATTTGTAGTCTTGGCACGAGGCCTTCGCCATGTGGTTATGATAGTCTCACATTATGCATTCCATCATTCTGAAAGTGGTTATTGATGTTGCATGTGATTATTCGATTAGTGGAATATCCATGTGAATAAGTAAATGGAATTATTTCATTTTATTATTTCGATATTATGTTGAAGTTCAAGTTTAAAAGGATTTTGTTTTAGTTATATATTTCCTTAAATGATTATGCTTATTTATGAAAGTTTCCACTATATTGTTATCCTTACTGGGCATCTGAGCTCACCTCTTTCTATGTATCATTTTTCTGTGGATGTGAAGAAGTATTTTATGAATGACCTATAGGGATAGTATGTGGGGATATGAGTGTGGACTATTGAGACTATGTTGTTTTAGTTTTTATTTTTATTATGTAATTTAAGACTTATGAATATATCTACTGATTCCAAGGATACTAAGCTAATTGGTATTTTGAGATTTGATCTTTATTGTGATCATGCCAATGTTATGTAATAATGCACCGACTCTGGGTAACTGGGGTCGGGGCTTTAAAGTTGGTATCAGAGGAAGTTTAGTACAATCATTGGAATCTAGATTTAGATAAACTCTGATTACATCACATAGACCTAAGATGGAATTTGATTATTAATATAGAAGAACATCCTAGAACATTGGTATTGTAGTGATTTCGTGAGTTTTCTGAGCAATACATCCCTGTATGTATACGAGCCGGTAGAGGCGTCTCTGGAACAGATGTACCAAGGGGTAAAACCCGAAAACACCACTTTGAGCTAGACTCGAATGGGAATTGGTACACGACAATGGCCATTGCTGTTCTCTTGGTTACGACACTCCCGGGGGATATTCTTAGGGTAATTATAATTTTTTATGAACCATTATGAAGGGTTTATGAGTATATAAATCCTCATGGAATAAATTTTTTTATGATTATGGATTATATCCATAAACTGTTCAATTTATGTTAAGCGTTTTACATGTATGGAATTATGTATTTTGATTCATAAACAGATCTAATTTATGCCATTGTTTAGAAATGGCTCCTAGTGGAAGAAATGGAAACTGTATCAATGCATGTACACCATGTTGGGATTGCCCTCCTGCTCAAGATAATTATAGTGGAGCTGGTGATGTAACTGGTGCTGTTCATCTAATCAGCATATTGGTAAAACACACTCAGGTTATGAATAATATACTTACTCGTATGGAGCACCCTGGTCCGCAATGTGGAGGATCAATGTTAGATTGCTTCATGAGGCAGAAACCACCAAAATTAAATGGGAGTAGAAATCCATTAGTAGATGAGAAATTGATAAGTTCCCTAGAGAAAATATTCCATGCCTTGGGTGTAGTGAAAGGGAAAAAGTTATCATGGATGTTTACCGCCTCACTAGAGATGCTGATCAATAGTGGTCATTGATTCAAAACACTAAAGAATATGATTAATTATCAAATATGGAATAGAGGGAGTTCAAAGATCATTTCTTAGAAAAATACTTTCCTCGTGACCATCGAGCAGATATGGAAAGGAAATTTCTGAGTCTGAGGAAAAAGGAGGATGAGAATATCTCAAAGTATGAGGCTAACATTATAAGGTTAGAAAGGTATGATGGAGATTATATACATAACCCAAGAAGTAAGATTGATCATTTATTTTATGGTTTAAAACAATTTCTTCATCGAGCATTAGTCTCACAATCCTTCTCATCATATGAATACATTGTCTCATGTGCTATCAAGATAGGAAAGGAATTATCTATGTCTTATGACTTTAAAGAAACGCAATAGAAGAAGAGATCTGCTGATCAATCTGGAAATGGAAATAAGGGAAAGAAGGGAAAAGATGAAAATCCATCCTGCAGTAAATATGGGAACAAACACCCCAGTACTTGCTTAAAAGGAATCAGAGTATGTTACAAGTGTGGTGAAAAAGGCCACCAAGCTCATTATTGCATGGGAAAGAGAGTTGATGTAAACGTGGAATGATATAATTGTAGAGAGAAGGGACATCATGCAAATGAATGTCATAAGGGTCAGGGGAACTTGCCTCAGAAAAGGCCAAGGGATCAATGCCAATATTATTCTATCACTACTACTGAGGTAGATGATCCGAAAGACGTGGTGGGAGGTAATTTAATGGTTTCATCAAGTTTAGAAAATGCATTATTTGATTCTAGATCCTCTCATTGTTTCATATCATCCTTGATTTCAAAGTAAATTAGATATTTCCAATTTGATTTAACAATGGAGTTGTCAGTTTAAACTACAAAGGGAAGTATAATTGCAACAATGTTTTGTGAATCATCCCCCATTAGAGAACATAAATTTTCTTTATCCGCTAATCTCATTGTCATACCTATTATTGAGATTGATATAATCATCGTTATGGATTGGCATTTGGACCATGATGTGATTATTTATTGTAAGAAGAATGAGTTTATGATTTTTGATAATAATGATATAGAACACCTTATTTTTAGAACAGAATCGTCACCACCTAATTCTTATCTAGATCCACCCGCAGTAGCTCAAATAAATTCGATTATTAGGGAGGAAGAGAATGAACTGACTATGGGTGAGGAAAGGAATGTTCAAATAGAGGTTTCACCTATTGTGAAAGAATATGTTGATGTGTTTCCGGATGATTTACCTGGACATCCTCCAGAACAAGAAATTGAGTTTTCCATTAATTTATTTCCTAGATCAAGGCCTTTATCGAAGACCCCTTATAGAATGGCCACTTTTGAATTAGTTGAACTAAAGAAAAAACTAGAGGAATTGAGTAATAAGGGATTTATTCTCCCTAGTGTTTCTCCATGGGGATCCCCTGTTCTTTTTGTTAAAAATAAAGATGGATCCATGAGGTTATGTATCGAATACCGGGAGATCAATTCTATAACAATAAAGAACAACAATCCCCTACCTCGTATTGATGATTTATTTGAACAACTACATAGAGCTCAATACATTTCAATGATTGACCATCGATCTGGATATCATAAGTTTTGTGTGAAGGAAGAAGACATTCTGAAGACATCATTTCGAACAAGGTATGGGCCTTACAAGTTACAATAATGCCTTTTGGATTGACTAATTCACCCTCTGTATTCATGGATCTAATGAATAGAGTTTTCAAGGAATATCTTGATGATTTTGTGGTGGTATTTATTGATGATATCATGGTATACTCCAAAAGCTACGAAGAGCATGAAAATCACTTGCGCGTTATCCTGATGACTCATAGAATACATGAATTATATGGGATGTTTTGAAAGTGTGAATTCTGGATTCAGGGGATTTCTTTTATTGTCCATATTGTCTCTAAGGATGGAATCTCTATTGATCCTTCTAAGACCACGGAAATCCATGAATGTCCAGCACTGATGAGTATTACTGAGGTGTGCAGTTTTATTGGTTTGGAAGGTTATTATCGATGTTTCTTCCATAATTTTCCCTGATTAGCTAACCCATTAAGGAACCTCACACGTAAAGGGGTTAAATTTGTCTGGAAATAAGAGTCTAAAGAATGTGTTGATGAACTTAAGAGAAGATTAGTCAATTCTCTTATATTGACTCTACCATTGGAGAATGATGGGTTCGTTATTTATAGTGATGCATCAATGAAAGGACTTGGATTTATCCTTATGTAGAAAGATAGAGTTATTGCCTATGCATCATGACAGCTAAAAATTCATGATCAGAACTATCCTACTCATGATATTGAGTCAGCTGTTGTAATCATTGCTTTGATGATATGGAGACATTATCTCTATGGTGAGAAATGTGAGATTTATACTGATCACAAGAGTTGATTTATATTTTCTCACAGAAAGAAATAATCATGAGGCAAAGGAGATGGCTTGAACTACTCAAGGCTTATGATTCCACGATACACTACCACCTCAGGAAGGAAAATAAGGTGGAATACACTTTGGGTAGAAAGGATCATGGAGTTTTGAACAAGATAATTGTTGAAAAGGATCATATATACATTGATCTAGTAAAGATGGATATGGGAATCACCATGCAAGGGGAAACATCAATTATTTTTCAAATGGATTCCAAACCATATTTACTATAATGGATAAAGAGTTCTCAGATTGTTGATGAAGTGTTACAAAGGAAGATTAAAGTTGTGAATGAAGGGAAATTGAGTGACTTTGTGTATGAAGATGGAATTTTGAAGTTTGGGAAGAGGATTTGTGTTCCCGATATACCTAATCTAAAAAGAGAATGGTTGGATGATGCTCATAGTTCCAATTTCTCTATACACCCTGGGAGCACCAAAATGTATAGATATTTGAAGGAAAATTTTTGGTGGGACAACAGGAAGAGGGAGATTGCCGATTTTGTGTCAAGAGATATGGTTTTTCATCAAGTGAAAGATGAAAGGCAACCGCCTGGAGGAGTATTGAAACATCTTCTCATACCTGATTAGAAATGGGATAATATCAAGATGGACTTGTAATGGGACTTCAAAGACTCCTAGAAGGAACAATGCAATATGGGATATTGTTGATCGTCTTACCAAGTCAACACATTTCCTTTCTATAAGGAACGATTTACCACTTGAACGTCTAGAGAGAATATATATTAATGAAGTTGTGAGACTTCATGGAGTAACCCTATCGATTTTCTCTGATCGTGGTCCCCGTTTTACATCAAGATTCTTGAAAAGTCTTTAGAAGGCCTTGGATACTGAACTTCATTTGAGCACTGCTTACCACCCTCAGACAGATGGACAATCAGAACGGACTACTCCAACTATAGAAGACATGTTGAGATCTGGCTCACTTTACATTCATGGTATGTGGGATAAATATTTACCTCTGGTGGAATTTTCCTATAAAAATATCTTCCATTCAAGTATTCAGATGGAACCATATAAAGCGTTATCCGAAAAAAGATTTCACACACCAACCTGTTGGGATGATGTTGGTGAAAGAAAACTTGTAGGCCCAGAACTGGTGGAGGAAACGATGGAAAAAGAGATGGTAATCTTAAACCACATCAAAGCGGCTCAAAGTAGGAAGAAGAGATATGCTGACAACCAAAGGAAGGATTTGGAATTTCAGGTTGGAGATCATGTTTTCTTGAAGGTATCTCCATGGAAGGGAGTTATACATTTCGTTAAGAAGGGTAAATTGATTCCCAGGTACATCGAACCTTTCGAAGTTCTAGAATGAATTGGGGCTATAACTTACCATTTAGAAATGCTACCAAATCTCTCCAAAGTTCTTGATGTGTTCCACGTATCACTGTTGAGAAAATACATGCCTGACCCAACACATGTACTCACTTACTTGGAATTAGAAATAGAACCCGATCTATCTTATTGTGAAGATCCCGTCAGGATTCTGGATACAAGAGAAAAAGTGCTGAGAAACTAGACGACTCATCTGGTAATGGTTCTATGGAGTAACCATAAAATGGAAGAGGCAATGTGGGAACCTGAGGAACATATGATGAATAACCACCTGAGTCTTTTTATGTAGTACTATTCTAGAAATTTCGAGGATTAAATTTTTTGAATGAGGGGAGAATTTAACACCCCAAACTTCCATGGAACTCTTCTCTTTGAATAATACAGTAGCTTGTGTTGTATGCAACTTCGAGATTCTAACACACCGCGGCCAATCAAAGTTACCGTTCATGAATAGTAATACTCAATTTTTGAAATTTTAGACATTTTATCATTCAAAATGGACTTCATTTTTTGAATCGGAATATTGAAATTATCCTAGGATGAAATTTTGATACTTTTTCGATAACTTTTATATTTTGATGAATAGTTAAAATTAATAAATTTTTATTTAAAACAACTTTTCTAATCGACATAATTAATAGCGATAAATTATGATTTTTAGAGGGTTTAAAGTATATTTAGAATATATTTTTACCATTTGATACATTTTTGGTCATTGAACATAATTTCACATTTAAACCATACATAAACAAGTGTCAATCTTTTGATAGTTATTATCTCTTAAAAACACGTTTTTTGTTTTGAGAGCGGGAAATAATTTTAAATTAATTTCTGCCACTTATGTGTTTTGAATTTGGAAAAATGGACTCTATATTTTGAATCATAATGTCCAAATTATGTAGATAGGTAACTTTTATTTTTAAACAATTTGAATAATTACATCATTAAATATTTTATTTACCATGTTTAAAGGGTAAATCCGGTAAATAAGGGTAAAAAATAATATTATAATAATAATAAATTACCCTTAAACGTGTCTTAACCCTATTTTTTGATACATTTCCGACCATGGGAATATTTGGGACGATTTTGAGACCCCATGGATCCACATGTAAGTGATAATGACACTTTATATTAATTAAGTTAAAGTAAATAAAAAAATGGCATAAGCCTATATCTTCTAGAAAAACAATTTTTACATAAAGTTATATATGTTATAGTTTCCACTATAAATATTCATTAGAAAGATAAAAAGATTTTCTATATAATGGTATTTTATTTATAATATTTATACATTAAAATATTTTATTTTATTTTTGACACACTTATGATGCAGTAATTACCTTATTAGTGAAATATTAAAATAATTGATATTATAAATAACCAAATTAATATAATTTGAGACTTTTAATTAATTGAACGAATTTTATAGGTTAATATGACATGTTCAGATTGATTTAATTAACATTTTTCAAAGTAAACATTCTGTTATGTTTTTCACAAAAATCAAATACCAAATAGTGTCAAATTTACATAAAAGAGTTTTTTAAAAAAATATTATATTATTAATTGATATTAAATTTTTAAAAATCCATGGTTCAGCTAAAGGACTTTTATCATGATTGTTCTATAATTAATGGACCACTTGGGGGTCTCTTGGTGGTATATATTACTTTTATTAACTATATAATATTAAAATACAAAGTGATATGGAAAGTGTCAAACTAATTAACCAAGAGTTAAAAATAAAAGATAAGGTTAATATAATGAGCCAAACCTGTCTAAAATATATTGGTTGAAAGGAATTAGACCCATCACCACTATAGTTTTTGAATAATCTACTTTTTATCCATTATAAATCGAATATGATTATATAATAAAATAATACTTTTAGTTTGCCTAAAGAGCCCCTCCTCCCCCTTATAAAAGGGCACCACTTCTAACCAATTCTTCACACCTTCAAAGCCTTTTTGTTTGGCCAAACTCTTCCAAAATATCATCCAACATTCCTCACTTCATCCTATAGGCCATAGTTTGATCATAAAGCCAACCTAAAGAGCCCTTTTGATCAAATCAAAAGGAAGAACCTGAAAAAGTGGTAATGTTTTCACCACCCTCTTTCATGTTCCTTTGTTCTTCAAATTCTTTTTTCTTTGTTATTTCTGTTATAAAATAATAAATACAATATGTTATATATACTATGATGTTATTATAAATATGATACAACCATATTCAGTATTCAATCCATCCTTTGAATGACATGTCACCATATGTGCGTACGTACGGCTTACCGTCTCCACGTCGTGGAGTAATTGCTATTCAATATATTATTATTTGGATGGGTATAATAATGATGTGTAATTCATGTAAATAATAAATATAGCATGATAATGATTCTGTATATATGATATACCATCCAATTATATATTATTTTAATATCAAAAGAATGATATTGTCGCTCATGCGTATGTACGGACTACCGTCTCCACGAACACGATGAGATTCATTCCCCATCATATCCATTTGAGTATAATTCTAATTTAATGATTAAAAATGATGTTTAAAGGTTTGATATAATTCTTTATATGAATATGATACAACCTATACATAATAAGAACGGCTTACATAACAAAGAATATAAATGAAAATGAGTAAGTTAACACCTGAAATGACGATAATACTAAAATATTATTAACAAATCAATGTTAAAAGATAATATATGATACAATTTTAATGTATATGATTATTTTATAATTTAATAACAATTATTTCACCATTATACAGGATTTTAACCAACCCTTGACCAAGGAAAAGTACAAGTTAAGGCGTTTTCAGCTAACTCCTTATTCCTGTGAGATTCTTGCCATATTGACACTATTAACTTTTGTGTGGTGTATCTACTGACCATAATTGTATTCATTGTGTAATAAACTTTGATTTATTTGTATTTATATATTCATTGTATGATAAATCTTTCATGGATTGTATGTTTTGTATGTTTCCAAATTGGTAAGTGTTTATTTCACAATCTCTTCATTATCTGAGGTTGTTTATACGTAATTATCTACTAGGACCTCTTTATCATCCACATCCTCAATTCTCAAAAATGAATTTCAAAAAATTCTCTCTATTTTAAAAAATATGGGTTAATGTCATTTATACCATTTTTTTGACTATTTATAAGAGTTTTATAAAGGAATTTTTCTGTTGTTTTCCAAACAAGGTCCTTTTTAACCTTTTCGATAGAATTAAGGTTATAATGTCTTTTTTTAACTTATATGGCGGGTGCGGCTATTTTCCACCATTATAAAATCATAAAATCTTACCTTACAATATGATAAAGATATTTTCAATGTAAAAGTTGTATTTTATAATTATGTGACTTTTAAATGATTTTAAAAAATTGATATTTCTCTCAAATAGTTTTGATTTCATCTATGTCAACATCCTTTGATGGATTTTATGCTTATTTGAAGTTGATTTATTATGATACCAAAATTCCATATTATATTGAAGGTTTTGTGATATGTTTGACTGTGGATGTGTTATTTTTATACCATTTATGGTTTATGGAGAAATTATTGACATTTCGTATGCTAGTTTTAATACGAATGTTTATGTTATGTTTAAACCTGTTCATATGAGGAATGAATTGGACATAATAAGTGATGGGTGGATCCCTCTATAGCTTCTCGATGCATAAGTTGGTCTCATGAGACAAACTAGTGTCTTGGAAGGAGGCCTAGACAAAATCTTATTTGTAGTCTTGGCATGAGGCCTTGGCTACGTGGTTATGATAGTCTGGAATTATGCCTTCCATCATTATGAATGTGGTTATTGATATTGCATGTGATTATTCGATTACTGGAATATCCATGTGAATATGTAGATGTAATTATTTCATTTTATCTTTGCCATATTATGCTGAAGTTCAAGTTTATAAGGCCTTTCTTTTAGTTATACATTGCCTTAAATTTTAATGCTTATTTATGAAAGTTTCTGCTATATTGTTATCCTTACTGGGAATCTGAGCTCACCCATTTCTATGTTTTATTTTTCCCAGGATGTGAAGAAGTATTTTATGAATGACCTGTAGTGATAGTATGTGGGGATATCAGTGTGGACTAGGAGATTATGTTGTTGTAGTCTTCATTTTTATGATGTACTGTAAGACTTATGAATATATAAAGTGTTCCCAAGGCTACTATACTAATCTGTCTTTCGAGATTTGATCTTTCATGTGATCATGCCATTGTTTTGTAATAATACACCAACTCTGGGTAACTTTGTTTGAGGCATTACATATACTTTCTCATTTTGATAGTATGATCATATTACATATTCTATACACATTAAGGTAGAATCTTTAATTTATGAAAATTTTTCTTCACCTTTTATCTTATGTTTGAAAAGTTTAAGAAATGCTTTTTTCAGAGGTGTTGTGTATGTTTGTTTGACTTAGATAAAGTAAAATTTAATGGTTCCAATGTAATTTATAAAGAATATAATTCATCCCCCCTACTGGATATTATCTCATCTTAATTCATCATTTCGATCCTACAAACTACCCACATTTATGCCATTAATTATCTCTATTACATATGATATATAAGTTCTCGTAATAATATGATAATTTCATGTTCGTAGTCCCTTATTCTCATGTTATATGGATATCTCCCTTATTTATCCTTAGTGATAATCTGAACAAACTATTCCCTATGTTTTTCATTCCATAGGTTATAACGAAAGGTATTTTGTATGATATGTATATGATGTGTTCTTGTAAGGAATAACATAATGGGAGAGGATGTTGTTCACTTATAAATTATACTTCAATGTATCCACATTTCTAAGGAAGTATTCCTAATTTTTGTTGTTGTTGATTTTTATGATATGTAATATATTTTCACTTATTCAGTTGTGATATCTATGAATGAATAATGTTGGTCCCTATATAGTCGTTCAATATTCTATCTTAATTGCAGTACAAATGAAACTCAACCACAAACTCCCCCCATGTGAACAATCCCTTTATCAACACCAATAAATTGGAAACATAATAATCATGAATTCTATAATAATATATTGAAAAAATAATGGATCATCACAAAGTGAAAAGTGGGCCATTAAGAATCATAAAATTTAATTCAAACACATTTTCTAAATTCAACATTAAATTAATATGTGTACCCTCTTACACACCCAATTCAATGTCCAATTGAGATGACATAAATTTTTTATTGTTTCTAAAATGGAACTTGGATTCAATTATTGTTTTTGGACAATAAATAAAGAGGATAAAGTATCCATTTTATATTGGGAAATATATATTATACATATAAGAATGAATAGATATACTGATTTATAAAAATATTTATAAGATGATCATTATGCCTTTAATCATGAATTTAGAGGAGATTGGGATGGACACTTTCTACTGGTTGTGTTTTATAATAAAAATAGTTACCTTTCATTCATCAAGATGTAAAACATTGGGGTATTGTAGGTATAACCATGAAAAAATTCATTACATTCTTCATAGATTGGTAAATCATCTTGAGTTGGGGGAAGATTGTTCTAAGAGATTAAGTGACCCATACATTTCATTCATAGAAAATTCATCTTATTATATGAATATTGATTATATAATAAGTGTACACATTCCATAATTGTATAGTTCTATTTGAGTATTAAGCATAGACAAATAAATTAAGGGTTCATAAGTGAAATACATTATTTCCCACCTTTATCTTCATAAATAGATCCATATTTATAGTTATCATAAATAAAACCATTTTTTATAACCTAGGTAATGGAAATATATGAAAGGGTGACCTCATATTCATAGTAATTATAGACAAGGGAGATATGAAAGATTAGATAATATTAACATGAGAATAGAGATTAACATTTGAAAACTATACCCTTCATATAAAACATGATAACATTGAGTCATGTAACAAATCAGGGATGTTAAAAAGTGTTGAATCATAAAGGAACCAGAGAACATGATCTATCAGACAATTAATTTTTTAGAAGATACAATTGTTGATATAAAAAAACTTATAAAATCAATTCTCTAGTATACATGTTTCATAGACTATTCTATAAAAGTGGAATGATTTAACTACAAAATCATTATCTTAGTCTGGGATAACTCCCAATACTAATATAGTTGACAACTTCTGTTACTAAATTTGGTTGACTCCCCATTCCAATCTTTTTTGTCACACGAGATTTCAATTTTTATTCAATTCATTGGAGAGATATATAATTCCAATACCTTTCTCAAAATAATTAATTTCAAATAGATGTGTTACATAGAATCATAAAATATTCATCATATCATAAACCATGAAAATAAATGAGTTTCATACATATTGTATCCTAGAATAACTCATTGAAAATAAATGTGTTTCATAAATGTGTTTTCAATTCGTCAAATCATATCCCATGGAAAAATTACAATATTCATAAAAAAAATTTATTAATTGTCATAAACACAATATACAAAGGGTAAGTATTTTTTCATTGGATCATATCCCTAGTTGAGCAGATTAATAATCAAGGCATCCTTTCATTTTTGAAAAAATACCATTAAATTATCATTAAAAAAATTATTAGGAAAATATCCTATCCATTATGAAAAAATGAATTTAAAATATATAAATGTCTCATTTATTAAATAAAAAAATAAATTTAAAATGAAATTTAAAATTAATAAAATAATATTTACATAATTGGATAGTCATGATGGTGAAAAATTCTAGTCCTGCCATGTACATAAAAATATAATTATATCACATTTTTAAAAAATTCAAAATTATGGAATTAAAAAAAAAATTGAAAGGTGAATTTTAGATTTAATTTTAATTATTAAAAATGGGAAAAAAATTACATCAACTAGTGATTGATTAATATTTGAAACATTCTTCAAATCATTTTTATAAATCATGGATTTGAGAGAGAATGGTTTGTCGACAAAATAAAAAATTAAAATCATGTCTCCCAAAATATTATATTTGTATCATGGATTATAAAATAGAGAGTAATAATATTAAAACATGTAATTTATATAAATAAATATAGGATGAGAAAATCTGTGAGTATTATGAGAGTTATACCGTAAAAGTTTTTCACTAAAAACATTATCACATATAGTCTCAATAAACAATGAAATTTTATCATAATAACTTTTCAACTATGGTAACATTTTAATCATAATAACATTGGTATTAACAATCATATGTGTATATTTATATCCCCTTATTTTTATAAGGAAACTAACTTATTACAATTCATATTATTTAATTTTAGTCAATAAATAACAACTATTTATATTGATGATATTTTCATGTTCAGAGTTTTAAATAACTGGGATATAAAACATACCTAATAATTCAAATTCATAGAGATATTTTACCATATAAATAGTATCCATTTCCTTGAAAATATAAAACTATACATAAAAACATGTTTTCTATGAAAAATACACATTTCCTTTAAATTGGAATACTTCATGGTGTTACACATATTTATACTATGGGAACATCATTTATAAAAATGGGATGAGAACCAAAATTTCAATAAGGGATGTGAAAATAAAGAAAAAACACATTAGTCCATGAATACATGTAACATATAAAATTATTTTCAAAAAGACATATTTTTCACAAATATAAACATACTCTGTGAAACATGAGAATTCCATGAGGTTTCCACTAAATATATAGAACATAAATATAACCATAATGTTATTTTTGGTAATTGCATTTTTTTAACAATGATTTGTACCTTATGACTCGTAACCCTCACAGCTACCTTACAACGTAACACACACGACTACCTTATTATGTAACCATTGTAATGACACATGGATAAACCATACAATCGACCCCCAACATACATAAAACCAAAGTATTTTATGGAGATATATGTCCCACCATTCCTTATAAATAATTACCAATTACAAGAACATAATCATTAAAAATTAAGAAATTGCATAAAAAATTTTCTTTGGAACTTTGTAAAACAAAAATTAATAAGAGGATTTTAAAAGAAAAGACCCTTAAAATATGTCTTAATTGAAGTGATACGTAATAGAGTTGCTTTAGTATGTTTATACACTGTTAATACAGATAATTAAACATTAAGTAATCACAATTCATCAGATAAACAAATTTAATATCACATAAATAATGAAGAACAAGCTTAAACCGAAGAATGTAAATTGGGTTTAGAATTCCCTTATCTCTGGTTTTTCTTGCATCAGAATGGTTTAAACCTAATGTATAATTGTTAAAATAATGTTTCTAATATCTTAATTAAACATATTTACGATTATAACACCTTATTTGACAATTTCATATCATCATTTAACCTTTTAATTACTAGTATTTTGTTCCTTCTATTGTTTTGGGAGCATTCATTACACAATTTTCTTGGCCAGTTTGTATTTGATTTTCTTGTCATATAGAAATGATAATTTTAAAGTAGAATTAAATTGAATTAAAAAATTTCTAGAATATATGGTGATATATTATATCATTTTTATCATATATGAAGATGAATCATTAGATAAAAGATTAATGATATTAGTTTCGATCATTTTTTGTGGTCTTCGATAATCATGAACTTGTTTCATTATATAATTTTTATTCATCCATATAAGATTAATGAAGAACATACAAAAAGCTACATCATACACATTAAATTATCTTCCATTGATTAAAATGTTTCTACAAACAATTAATTAACAAGAAATGGATGTTGAAAACACATCATCCACAATTTTGATAAACGACGCATCATGAATGATGTCTTTATAAAAGGGGGAGGAGATGATGTAAGATGAGGAATTTTTGTCTGTAAATATGATAACATCCAAAATATATAATATTATGGAGCTTTAATTATTCTTGGGTAATGGTAGAATAAAATAGTATAATAAAATAAATGAATTTAAAAACACACATGGTAATGGAAGAAGATTCTTACCTCTTGGTCTCTTCTCATTGAGATTCTCCTTAAGGAATTTGTTTTTTTGGACTTATGGTGAGGCCTGTAGGTCTTGGAAGTGGGGAAGAGCCATCATGATGGTATTTGGATGAACACAGTCAATGATCAAGGCTTGAGATGTTTATTAGGAAGAGGGGAATGATAGTGGTATTTATAGTCGAGGTGAGGAGGGGTTTATCATTATTTTAATCATTATTTCAATAGTTTTATCAAAGACTATGAATGGTATTAATTATTGTGATTAAAATATAAAATATAACATTATATTTCTTATCAAGTGGTATTATATCATCCATGATGTAAAAAATATTGAATTTAACTAATAATTTGAATATAGAGTAATTTACCATATTTCACTATATATAAAAAATTCAAGAATTTCAAAAAAAATACCAAAAAATCACTCTAACCATTTAATGAAGTTTTTAATAGAAAAATTATTTTAATTTTATGGAAATAAATTCTAAATATGATTAATTTAGTTTTTATATAAAAGCATAATTTATTCAAAAAATAAAATTTTAAAAACAATAACTCATTTTATATCCCCTTGAAAAATTAATGAACATGTAATTATCTTATAGCCTAAAGAAAATAAATTATTAGAGGAATTTAATATTCATTATGGGCTTATTAAAATTCATAAGTGTATATTTATATTCCCCAATACTCATGTTGTTTTTATAAGACACCAAATAACTTACTGATCACAACTATAGGTGACTATTTTTTGAAATTAAAATCATTGAAGCAGAAACATTACCTTTGAAGGATAGTTATAACTATCTAATTAAAACAAAATTCCATGAATTTACATTTGTTTTTAAATACTTTGGGTGTTATATTATCCCCAAGTTCTTTAAATTATGTCAAAATAATTGTATATACTTATTAAACACGTGAGGGTACCATTACCTCATATCATTTTCAGACTCCCATGTTTCTTCTTCAATGATGTGGTTTCTCAAAAAACAACATTTAACTTTTGGAATAATATATTTTAAAATACAAATTCCCTTCAATAAATAATCATATCTAGTTTCTCTTCATAAGAAATTCTCTCTTCCAGACAAACTTCTTCTAGGAAAAAGACATGAGATGAATCTGGCACAACCATTCTTGACATCATAACTAGAAAAACACTATATACTTGAGATAAACTCGGAAGCAATACAACTCAGTAGGGGACTGGTCCAACTTTTCCAGAATATCATAAGGTCTAATTTTTACATCCCTGAATTATTTTAATGTTATTTTTCATTTAATTTTATTTTCTTGATTTGTTTTTCGGGTTTCCAATTCATTTTGGTGGAAATTCTGGGTTTTCAAAATTTGGGCCAAACCTTGAGCCCATTTCTTGATTAAATTTTAATTTTTTCTCTTTTATATCTCTATCATTTTTTAAAAAATTTTAAACCCATTACACTTCAAAATTGGAACCCCCTAGTATATTAAATCCACCTTATTAATTTTGACCCCATTGGAATTCATAATAATGATGGATTATAGTTTTTCATAAAGGTTTTGGGCCAGCCCAAAAGCTATTTCTTGCTTTAAAATAATTTGATTAAATTCTAAATATCCCATTTATTTTGAACATATTTATGGTTATTCCACATCATATCCAAATCCAAAAATCCGATACTCGCTCTCATTATCTATTTTTCCGCTTTGGAGCTCATTTGGATCCCGGATTAGGGATAAAATTCTCATGGTTTCTCAAATCATCCAGATTTGAGAAGGTAATTTGATTATTTCATAAACCACTCTATTTTAACTCTTTCTCACCCATATCAGTCCCCAATTAACCATAAAATACTTTTTTTGCCTACATATCAGTTTTTGTTTCTTGTAGATTAATGCTTTTAGGGATTTGGGGTGATTTCTACAAGATTGTTCAAAGTAAGTGATTCTTTCTCTGGTTCTACCATTTTCTATAAGGTTTCCTCCCTCTTTCATGAAGCTATAAAATGTACAGAAGTTAGGGTTCGAACCTAGGGTTTTATTTATTTTCATTTTGGTAAAATATTTTGGTTTAGGGTGGGTTTTCACAACCTTGTGATGCGATAGTGGTGTGGTGGATGTTTCACACCATGTTTTGAGGTAATTGGCACAAAAATTTAAGTGATTACATGTGTAACCAATTTATGATGAGTTATATTGTTGTATTTACTCATTTTAAATATTCCTCATATGTTGTGTGTGGTGTAAAAACTTTTTATGATTGATTTTGTCATGTGTTTAATATTATTGGTTCATTTTAGCATGAAATTGGGTGTTTTCAATGTCTAACTCTTATGGTATTATTTGTGTGTATTTTATAACATATGAAATTGGTATACTAAATCAGTTTTGGGCCAACAATTTTATTTGCTAAGGTCTTGGTGTGGCAATGGGTTTTATAGAGGGGTTTTCAATGGGATTTATTTGTAAAACCATATTATGCATCTGGAATGTGTTTTATTAAAATGTGTGTGTGTTCATGTGAATCATTTGTGGTATTATTAAAGGTGATTTTATAATAAATGAGAGTTTTTTATTACATCATTATATGTTGGAAAATTATATTTTGGATTTGTATTGGTGTGATTTTTTCCTTGAATGATTGTTTTGGAATGGTTTTTATGTGAAATGATTTGGTATACTCCTTAGAATAGTTTAATGAATGATTTGAATAGTTTAAAGATTTATGTATGATGTGAAACAAAATTGTAAAACTATTATTGATTGTGTATATTTTTAAATTTTCAATTTTAAATCTTAAAGGGTATGTTATGTGATGTGTATCCTCATGGAAATGTTTTATAGAAATGTATAATGGAATTAATGAAATGTGAAAGTGATGTGAACATAATTTGGGCTATTTTGTGTGAGTTTGATTTGTAAAATGGATTTATATAATGAAAAAGGGTATTATATAACTTGTGAGTGGGATATTATGTGATTTTTAAAAATTGGGAATTATTTTATAAAATTTCTACAGGATTTGGTGAATTGTGAAAGATATGAAAAATGTGTTGTCGGCTATTTTGGTGTGGGTTGGATTGCAAAATCAATTTTAATTAAATGGGGGATGATGTTTTTGTGTGATGTAAAAGTGGGATATTTGGTTTATGTGTAATTTGGAAGTTCTATTTTCATGTGAAAATTATATTTTATGGCTTGTTGAATTTATTGGAGCACAATATGGAATCTAAGGTATCTTGGTGGGTGGATGTGTACAAATATGCTAGTGATCATGTGGGGTTTGTACTCCGTTTCACATAGCATGATTGATCCTTACAATAGCAACTAAACTGTGATTATGATTATTAATTGGGATCAATATGTTATGGATATGTTCCCTACTAGTGGATCGTGCATTAGAACCGATATTGTGTTTGTTACTATCACCAAGATACAAGGTACTTGGGACCCACAGTGAGCTAGGGCATAGGGGCTATTTCATATTTCTTGTCCTCATGAGATTCTATATTATTACCTTCAGCATATGGTATTTTTGTCTTGGAATTTCAGTAAAAATGGTATTTTATTTAATAGTGTTTATTCTTTAAAAAAGACTACCTGAAAACGGTTTTAATTTTTAATGTTGCAACATTTTGAAATTGAAACTATCATTTCATGTTTAAGAAAACATGCATGATTTTCGTCTTTGAATTTTCATCACATGTAATATACTAGTGGTGGTATCATAAAGGTATTTGTCTCAAACCCTACTTCACCTTTGTGTGTAAGTAGAGTTGTTGATTTTGTTGCTGCAGGTTTGGGAACAACTTCTGTGCCTATGGTTTTGGTTGTAGTGGTCCAACGTGATGCAGTGTTGTGAAGGAGGACTGAGGGATGTGCCTATTTCTAGGTAGAGGTTCTTGGGCTATCATATATGGTTTTGTACCTTTGTAATGGTCAGTGATCATTTTTTTATATTGTGTAATTAAATTCATAAACATTATAAAAGATGATTTGTTTTGAAGAAATCAGATTCATTTTATTGGATTCATTTGCTGTTTTATGTTTGTAATCTCTAGTAAATCATTCCCAATTTTTAGTTTCTGATTCTCAAGCACTTTTTTCAGCCTATGGGGATCAGGAACACCCTTCGGGCATTGTCACAGTCTAGGTTTGGTTTCTGTTTAGATGTTGTAGAGATTCATTTTGTGACAAAATGGTATCATAGGAAGTTCAAGTTAACTCCTTCGGTCGCGTTATTTGGGGATCAATTGGGATAAACCAGATATAGGATTGTCGAGACTCGACAATCCGGTTGTGGGTAGTGTGCATGGCCATCACACCTCATGATGGGATTCGAGTCGCTAGGGGATGTCTGGATTTCTCTGAGCCCTTGTGTTTTCTTTTTTTGATGTTGGTTAGGGGAAATTAAAAGAGATTTGGGTTAATTCTCTTAGTGAGCTCACATGGCCTGGAAAGCCTTGTGGAGTGAGGGATACTTCCCACGAAAACTCTATTCGATGGTGAAGTGATTATTTTATGGTTTCTAACCATATATCTATGCCACCCACCGAAACTTATTTCCTCTTGAATTTTCTTGTGTCCTTTAGTTTTGGAATCACTGATGTTTTGTTTTTAAGAAAAAATGGAAAGGTTTTAAGAAGTGTAATATTTTTTGAAATGATTTTATAATAAAGATGGAATGGTCTGTTTTTTGAAATGGTGGATGAAAATTTTCATATTTTTTTTGAAATTGATTTGAATTAATAAAAGTGAGTTTTTATCTGAATGGTTATGCCTTTCTGAAATGTTTTGTATGTTGAAAACTGGGAAATTGATTTGGTTAGCGGTCTTGAGGAAAAATAATTATTGGTTGAAAATTTTGGATTTGAAAAGTGGAAGGATTTTTTGTTTTATCATTTGGTATTTACATGTGAGGTCAAATGCATGGGGTTATTCAGAATGATGGATTTTTGATGGAATGGCTGAATGAGCTCAGGATTAATATGAGGAGGGTGTCTGGTGTGGCATAGAAAACAAGCATGTGTGAATCCCATGGAGTACCATTGGTGGATACACAGACCACTGATCTGTTTATTTTCAACGAAATATTTTTTAAGTAAAACATGATGTCTTGATGACTTGTTTGGGATGGTGGATGTTATGTGTTTTTTAAATTTTTGATGTTCTGGGATATTTTGAGTCTGAGAACCCCACTTGTTTGAACTGTGTTTTGGGTTTGTGTTTGATTGCAGTTTGTGGCAGGTTTTGACAAATGGACCATCTTGGTCGGGTCCTTGTAATATATTGTTGGATTAGTTATGCCACCATTAAGAGTTAATGCATGATTTATGTGCATCCTAGACTGTTTCTCCTATAGAAGATCTTCTATTTTATCAATATAAGAAATCCTTTTAAAGAGCACCGTAGATGGATTCTACACCATTTCATTTCTTGTTTTTTCAAATCCTCTTGTAGTGGGATAGTGATAGTGGAAGGTTTAAATGAAGCTTTGTATCTTAAGTTACCTGATTCATCAAAGGTGGAAGTGTTCTAGGGTAGTTGGAGTGGATGACTGTTTATATTGTGTCTAGGAGGGACCATAGGTTCTTTGTAGTCTCTTTGAAGTAGGATTTCATGTTAAACCACCAATGTGGTAAATCTAGTCACGAGAGGCTGTTATGGACACTTTCTCTAATTGTGGTTTGTTTGGGGACTTTTCATAAGGTACCATTCAATGAATTTTTTCTATCAGTCACTATGGTCACGTTGGGTCATGCCTTGTGATGATGTGTGATCATTTGACAATAAAGGTAGACATCGTGCAATCCTATGAGAGTCTCTGTCATGTTGGCCGTATGTATCTCTTTCAAAAACATCAAAATGCTATCTATTATAATATGGTTATTATATATTTCCTTTCCTTATGTTGTTTCTCACCTGAAGAAACATGGTGTGATGTGTGTACATCTTCTAATCCCTAGTTTTAGTGAAATTTCTGGGTTAGGGTAAAGTGAGTTTCGGAATGTGTTATGTCTTAGTAAACCCATATGGGTTTTCAGTTTTGTTCATTGTAGAACTAGAAGATAGAGTTTCATTCAGGGGTTTCCATATCCTAACTGTGAGGTCGAAGATGCTTCAACCTTTTGAGCTCTAGCCATAGGTTCTAGACAGAAGCTGGCGCATAGTAAGGGGAAATCCCCATGTAATTCAAACACTTGTACAAAGTCCTATACTAATTATGAAGGATTGGAATATTTTAAACCTCTTATATCTTCATGGTTCATCATATAGATTGCGAATGATTACTAGTGACTATGTTCCGGGAATCCCTGTTGAAGGAATGATCTCCAAGGTTAACACACGACTTCCCAAACTGTGCGAACTAACTGTGTGACCACACCAACTCTTTATGTTTTGTGGTGTTTTCATGTCATTCCATGCTAGTCAGTATACATGGATGGTTTTAATGGTGGGTAGAACCACTGTGGTTATCATTTAAATTATTTGCAAAAATCTAATTAGATTATACTCCTTATGTAGGGGAGTCCATTCGGGCCTCCCCCTATTAGTTTCCTGATTTCATCTGGGGAAAAATTATGTTATATATTATGGTGGAAGCCCATTTGTGTCTTCACGTATCAGTAACTCGGTTTTGTCCATAGTCTTGGATTGGAGGTAGGTATTCTCTTTCAAATCAATCTAAATACCAATATCTTCCTTAGGAAATCATTGGGAATGGAGAGCACCCAATAATTTATTTATATTAAGTTTAGTGTAAATTTAGACGATGTTGTTGTTTGTTTGGGTAAAATGCTTGAGACATTTTTGGGTAGTGCATGAGGTGTTATATTTTGGGATATACTTAGAATATACTTGGTCATCTAAGGATGTGGTGTATGTTTTGGTTTGTGCGATTATTCCTTCCTCGATTGATTAATTGTCGGTGTTTTTTCCTTGTGGGGGGAACATGGAAAAGGAGTTCATTTTGACATTTTGGTTGGGTTTGGTTTTTGATTTGGACTTCTTGTAGCTTATAATGGGCGGAATGATTTATGGATGGGGGAATTGAACCATCCCTGACATATTTTAATGGTATTTTTAATATAATTTCCATTATGGATTTGTTTTTGGGGTTTCCCATTAATTTTGGTAGAAATGGTGGGTTTTCAAAATTTGGGTCAAACTGTTAGCCCATTTCCAAATTTAGAAATAAATATACAATTTTACAATTTTTCATTAATTTTCTCACTGTTTTTTGGGGATTCCACCTCCCACCAAAATCCAAAACATGAGGTGGAGTATCATTATATATTTTCATGCTTTGGAACTCCTTTGGATCACTGATTTGGGAAAAAATGCTCAGGGATTCTCAAATTTTCTAGATTTTTCAAGGTAAGTTGATTCATTCTCAATCCTTTCAATTTCCACACTATATCCTCCATTTCAAGAATGACATGACCTACTAAGCCTAAATCCAGCCTACTTATTAGTTTTGGTTGCTAGTTGATTAATCCTTTGGTGGATTTGGGGTGATTTCTTCAAGATTGTTGAAGTTATTTGACTCATTCTTGGTTTCATCCATTTTCCCCATAGTTTCCTCCCTCATTCATGAAGTTCAATGTTGTGCAGAAGTTAGGGTTCAAACCTAGGTTTTCTGGACTTTTGGGTCAAATATTGTAGTTTTGGGTAGGTTTTCACCCCCCTTATGGTGCGGCTGTTGTGCAGTTGATGTTTCACACCAAGTTTTGAAGGATTTGACACAATAATGAAGGTGCTTTCATGTGTAAACATTTTATGAAGAGTTATCTTTCTGTATTTACTCATTTTTCATATTCCACGTATGTTTTCTGTGGTAAAAAAACAATTTATGATTGATTTGGTTAAACATTTAGTTTTATAGTTTCATTTTAGCTTGAAATTGGGGTTTTTTCATGTGTAGCTATATTGTTATTATTTGGGTCTATTTTATATCATATGAATTTTGTTTAATAAATATTTTTTTCGATAAAAATTTTAATTTTGAAGGTTCTTTTGTGCTATTGGGATTTAAAGTGGGTTTTTGAATGGTTTTTTAAGTAAAACATTATTATGCCTCTGTAATGTGTTTTATGAAAATGTGTTTATTTTCATGTGAATATTTTGTGGTATTATTAAATCGTATTTTATAATACTTGACAGTGGTTTATTAAATCATTATAGGGATTAAAATTCAGTTTTTAATTCTCATTGGGGTGAATTTTTCCTTGAATGATGGTTTTGAATTGGGTTTTAGGTGAAAAGCTTGGGCATACTCCTTGGAATTGTTATATGAATGATTTGAATTGTTTAATGATATATGTAAGAGATGAAAAAAATTATAAAATATGTTTGGATTGTATATAATAGAAAAAGGTTCATTTCAAATGTGAAATTGGTTTTCATGTGATGGGTATCCTCCTAGAAATGTATTACAAAAATGATTAATGGAATTACAAAAATGTGAATGTGATGTGAACGTGATGTGGTCTATTTTGTGTGTGTGTGAAGTGAAAAATGGATTTTTTTTATGAAAAAGGTATTATTTAACATGTGAGTGGGATATTATGTGTGGATTAGAATCTTGGAAAAGAGTTTATAAAATAGTTAAAGGATGTGTTGAATAGTGAAAGACATGCAAAATGTGTTGTGGACTATTTTGGTGTGGGATGGATTGCAAAATCAATTTGAATGAAAAGGGGGATGATGTGATTGTGTGATGTACATGTGGGATATTTGGTTGATGTGTGATGTAGAAGTGGTATTTTCATGTGAAAATTATATTTCAGGGCTTGCCGAACATTTTTGAGCAAAATAGGTAAACTCATGTATCTTGGTGGGTGGATGAGTACTTGTATGATTGTGATACTGTGGGGTTTCACATCAGTTTCACGTAACATGATTGGTGTTTAAAACAGTAACTAATATATTATTATGATTATTATTGGGGACCACATGGTTAAGGGAATGTTCCCTACTAATGGATTGTTTATGAGAACAGATATTGTGATGGTTACTCTCACCAAGATACGCTGTACCTAGGACCGAAAATGAGCTATGCCTATGGGTTATTTCCTCTTTATTGTTATCAATAGATTCTTTACTCTTTACATAGGCATACGATATGTTTGGATGAAATTTTCAGAATCATTGTCATTTTATGCAAATGTTTTTTTCATTATAATAGCACAATGAAAACTGTTTTAATTTTAAATGTTGCATCATTTAAAAATTGTAACTAGAATTTCATGTTTTTTAAAACATGCATGTTTTTTTCTTTGAATGTTAATCAGAGGGAATCTCTTAGTGGTGGTATCCTTCTGGGATTTGGATCAGACCCAACATACACCTTTGGGTGTATGTTGACATGCTTATTCTATTCCTATAGGTTTGGGTACAACATTTGTGTATGTGGTTCATGTTTTAGTGGTCCAACGTGATGTAGTGTTGTGGAGATGGATTGAGGTCAGTGACTCTTACCATTTGAAGGTTCATGGTATGTCATTTCTGGTTATGTATCTTTTTAATGGTCTTCTAGAATTATTTTAAGTTGTGCAATTAAATTCTAAAAAATTTCAAAAGATGATTTGGTTTGAAAAATCCATATTCGTTTTATTGGAATCATTTTTAGTTTTATGATTATAAACTCCAGTAAATTGTTCCCAATTTCAGTTTATGATACCTGGGAACTTGTTCCGGCACATGGGGATCAGGAACACCCTTCAAACTTTGTCGCAGGCTGGGTTTGGTGCCTATTTAGATGGAAACCAGATTCAGTTTGTGACACTAATGAGCCTTGGACTTGTCTTCCCTTTCTTACCGAAAATCATAACACTTATCCATGGTGATATTTTTAAGAATAACATGATCACATACCTCAAAATAAAATTAATTACTCCAACTGTCTGCAAAACATGATTCTTACATTGAGCTGGCCTCTTGAGTTACTGTATCATCTACATTTTCTCAGCCAATTCCTCTACGAATTATGGTCCTATCAACTTCCTTTCCCCAAGTTCACCAAAAAAATACATAGTTCAAAACTGCTTCCCAAAAAAAGCTTCAAAAGGTTCCATCTGTATATTGGATTGAAAACTATTATTATAAGAAAACTCAACTAAATAATTTTGACGATCCCAACATCCGTTGTCAGTACATTGAACAAGATTGAAGCATATCCCCCAATGTCTGAATTGTTCATTCTATTTTCCCGTATAATTAAAGATCTATAGTTGACTAAAATTTAATTCTATGACCCATGAATTTTGAATGCCCTTACCAATATTAGAAGCGAACCAAGGATCCTAGTTAGATATAATTGAAAGAGGTACTCTATGTAACCTAACAATCACTTTTAGGAACAATCATGAAATATGATCCAAATACAATGTCTCTCTAATTGAAAGAAAATTTCCAGATATAGTTAGCTAATAAACAATAACTGAAATCACATTGTCACATTGATAATACTTAGGTAGACACACCACGATGTCTATGGATATATACCCCTATTTCAACTCTGGAACTAGTAGTGGATGAAGACTCCTCATCGGTAACTACAACTCTAATTTTACTTATTGACATGTCAACCATTTCATAGTATAATCTACATTATCCCTTTTCATTCCACCCCATATGTAATTCTTCTGATAGTTTCTATACTTCATAGAATTTCTAGGATGGACTGAAAATGGAGAACTATGAGCTTCAAAAACCAAATCATTCATAAACTAGGAATCACAATGCACATACAATCTTTTTCAATGTCTCCAAACATAATCCTTATCAAGGTTATATTCTGGAATCTTGCCCATATTAACCAATTATACTTTATTTGTAGCTCATTGTCTTCCATATGTATTTTCTTAATTCTATCTGATAAAGATGACTACAGAGAATCCCAAAACAAAAAAGATGTATTTCCTACACCAACAATTGTTAATCCAAAATTCAACAAATCATTAGTCAAGGGATCATTTTTCAAACATAACATGGTTAGCGATGCATGATGTTTTCAACTCAAGTCATCTCCTAATTCATTATATCTTCATATATGGTAATTGATCATGAAATCCTAACATTTTATCAATTAAATCCATCTTCTCTGCCTCATGTTTAATTCCTTATGTGTGAATATTTACTTTAGACTTTTATGGTCAGTATATATTTTACATTTCGATCTGTATAAATGGTGCTCCAAAATTTCTAAAACAAAACATAGCTGCCAATTTAAAATCATGTCTGGGATAAATTAAATCATGAGATTTTAGTTTTCATAAAGAATAAGAAATTAAATGATAATTATTTATCAAAACACATCCAATTATATTCAATGAAACATCACTGTCGATGAATAACTCTCCATTTCGGTAAGGAAAATAAAAAACTGGAGCATTCACCAATCTCTTCATCAGTTCGGGAAAACAAACATTATATTCTATTGTCCAAAAAAATTTAAACCCTTTTTGTGTTAACCTAGTTTGCGGGATAGATAACCATGAAATATTTTTATCAAAACACCATTAATAACTCTCTAATCCATGAAATATATAAATTTCTATTACATTTGTAGGTCTTGTAAATTCATCAACAACTTTTGTTTTAGAAGGATCCAGTCTTATTCAATCCTTATATAAAATTTTCCAGGGAAAAGAAATCTGTTGCAACCAAAAATCAGACATGATGAATTTTCCATATAGTTCATATTCCTTTATGCTTTATAAGACAACCCTTAGATGTTTTTAAGGATATTATTTACTCTTATAAAATATAATATTTTCTTCATTAAAAAGAACCCCAAACATATCTATGAACTCCAGAAATATTCAATTTATAAGATCCATGAATTCAGTAGTTTAATTAGGTAACCCATTTTACATAACAACAAATTCAAAGTTCCCATATCTAGTATGAAAACCTATTTTGGGATGTCAACCTCCTTCACCTTCATCCGATGGTATCCTGATCTCTAGTCAATCATGGAAAAGTACAGATCTCATTGGAGAGGATCAAACACGTCACTGATATGAGGAAAATGATAGTTGTTTATAATAGTGATGTTATTTAGGGCTATATAATCAATGAAATTTCTCATGGAAATATATTTCTCTTTAATGGACAAAACAGGGGCACTAGATTGTGAAGTGGTAGGATCAATGAATCTACTATCATGATACTCATGCAACTGATATTTTATTTCAATAAGTTCCATTTGATACATATGATATGGTGGATTTGAGATTGGATTAGCATCATGGAATAATTCAATTATGAATTATTCTTCCCAATTAGATTTGAAACCATGTAACTCATCTTGAAAAACATCAAGATACTCATTTACCACCAGAACATCAATAATCTGATCAATTCCCTTGTTTTCAACAATAAATATGACATAACATTAATTTCCATATTTCAATAGTTTCTTAGCATCCTGGAATGTTATCATTGTTAATGGTTCGTTCTTGTATACAATCTAAAACTCTTTTTGAGAAAAAACTTATTTAGCTCCACATTCAATATTAACATGATAAACATAAACCTAATCCATTTGAATAATGACATCAATCTATTCTAAGGGTATAATAACATGGTTTTTTGGTAATTTTTTATACAAAACACAATATAATGATTATTATATTTTGTCTTTACTATAATATTTCCCCTGGTGTCTTAACGACATGTTCGGGTCTTGTTTTTTGAGGTGATATTTTCAATTTACAAAAAAAATATTCACAAATAAATTAATGTGTAGACCCCATATAAAAAAACATAATAAATATCCCAAAAAACAAGAAAGGTACCTTATACAACTTCATTAGATGGCTTGATGTCTACTGACGTAGTCACAACGGTTCGAATACACTATTATTCTTATAATATGTATCCTTTTCATAATTTATATCTACCTTTAGGATAACATTGTCATAACGACTCATCTCACCAAATTTAAAACACTTTAATGTTTTCTTATCTGGATTAGTATTATGATCATATATATTACAACATCTGTCCATATGTCCAAAAATAACACAATAAAAACACTACCCAGTTTTTTAAGGAATTCCCCAGGTTTCTTCTCACTACACTTTTCTCAAATAGGAATCTAGAATTTTGTACCATAATATATCTTTTATTGATTCATATGAATCTATTTCCATCAGGACTACTCCTTCAACTTTTTTTCAAAGTGAAAATTTTCATTAACAAACTGCATATCCACCCTCCCAGCACATTGGATGTCGAGACCCAAAGCTTGACGTACATGGACAATACATTACTTTTTTGGAATACTTAATATGTAACAAATACAGACACACAAGGATTGTAATAGTTTAGTGTCTTTGGAAACTCGGAATATAATCTTCTAATCGTGGTGAAAGATCTTCAACATCTCCCAATAAAGATCTTCCCATTTTTTTCTTACCTAAAACCTTTCTTTATATCCTGGGGAAAAGAAAACATAAAAGGTGTGAGCTCAAATGCCCAGTAAGGGTAAACATAGAGAACATAAAACAATCTATAAACATTTGAATGCAAAAACTTAAACATAAAATCTAAACATCAAAATCATGAGAAAAGACATGAATCTTGGACGTACGTAAGGAATATATCATAAGGGAACATCAATCATGATAAAATAGAATGGGAATAAAACATGTAATTATGGCAACCATTCAGCACTTGTTAGGATTTCCATAGTATCCAAGGCATTGTTGCTAATACCATCTTCGTGGACAAAGTCCCTTTCTGAATCGAGTTCACTCCTCGTTTAATTCCTGTAACAATGAACCTGATTAACTTACCGTTCCAGCCATGTCTATCTCATGAGATATAAATATTTATCCAATGCATTGGTGTGAGATATAGTTCCCACCCATCTCATAATGAAATCATTCATACTTGTGCCACAAAACAACCATACATCATTCATAATAACCCAACGAATAAAATGGGTCTCATAAACATCATCCCATCATCACGTAATCCATATAAAAGAAATGGATATAATTTCATAATAAGAAAATTGAAAGCATTTAAATCATAGAGACATTATACTTGAAACATACACATATTAAATAATGTCATCTTAGTTGAAAAATGGCTTTGATAAAACATTTGAAATGAATTTTTGAGGAAAATATCCTTTCATCTTCAAAATCATTCTCTTTTCACAAAATTCCATGAAATTTTAAAAGAAAAGGATTATTTTGAAAATAGTCATGAAATAATTTGGAGGAAGCCTCATAAAAATAAGGCTTTATAAAACCGTAAAAATCCGTTCGTGCCGTATAAGTTAAAAAAACATTTTTCTCGTACTTTTCCCGAAAAAGACAAAAAGTACCTCGTAAAACAATGATTTCATACATACCATGTAGTAAAAGTAAAAAATGGGTAAAAAGGACATTATACCTACATGAAAAAAATTTTATAAAACAAGGACATGGATGATAAATATAACCCCAGTAAATACTTACGAACAAACAATCTCGGATAAAAATGAGATTGGAAAAGTTATCCCTTACCTTAGGTTCGATATGCTTCGTACGTATTCGAACCTCATGTGTAATGATTTAAATAATGTAATTGACTTATTACAGAATCATATTCACTATTATGATATCATATATGTTTCACCTATGACTTTATATTACTCGTTCTTTTGTAAATTCCATGTTAAAGCAGAGTTTTGGGTAAAATCATTTCATTTATCATATGTGTTTCGACTTGTCATTCTTGATATTAATACTTATATCCTGATATACATAATTCCAGAATGTAAAACATGATTTATATATAATATATATTCAACATATGCATATATATATTATATATCGATAAAAGGAATGAAATACACTATTCATGGAGACGGTAGGTCGTGCGTACGCATGAACGCTGTTTTCGTTTCCTTATTGAATTGAATGAAACTAAATAGATGAAATACATATATATATATACATAAATCCAGTATAATTCATATATTTCATTATTATTCATTATATAACCTTTATGATCATTCATGTATGGTTAACATGGAGAATGAATCTAATCGCATCGTGGAGACGATAGTCCGTACGTACGCACGAGCGATGATATCGTTCCTATAATTATTGAATAGAATTAGAGTGGATGGTATAATATATCAGAATCAGTATGATGTTATAATAACCATATATAGTTATTCTTTACACCATTATACCAATCCATGTAAGGTGTTGGTGGAAAAACAGATTTCACCACGGCGTGGAGACGGTATTCCGTACGTACGCACACATGGTGATTTCGTTTTCCATAGGATGGATAGATGGTGAAATAGGGTTGTTTCATAATTATAATAAAATATCAGTATATGAGTTATACTGATGTTATTACTTCATAATGAAAAAACTAAAGAAGAAGATGTGGAAGAATAAATAAAGTTGAAAGAATCGGTAACGGACATTACCTCTTCTTTGAAGCGCCTCTTTGAGACCTCCTATTAGGGAACTAAAATTGGTCTTCGAAAAAGACCAGAACATGTAGGATGTTTCTATGGAAGTGGAGAAGATAATTTGGCAGGGTTTTCCCGAGCTTGAAGTCTCAAAGTGGTGTGAGGAAGAGAGGGAGGAGGTTCCCTTTTATTAGGGAGGAGAGGGGCACCTTTGAAAAAACTAAACATATTATTTTATTATAAAGTCATATTCGGTTTTTAATAGCTCCTAATAGAGTTATTTAAAAGCTAAGGTGGGGATGGGTCGAAAAACGCTCATAAAATAGAATTTAGACAAGTTTAGGTTTCTATTTTAACCTTATCATTTAGATTTAACCTTAATTTAAATAATTTTACTTTTACCGTGTCTTCTTGTTTTCTTACACTATAAGGTTAATAAGCATACTATAACAATCCAAACGAACCCCGAGTTGTTTTTTATTAATATATATAACATTTTAGAAGTCATTTTGTCAAACCGTAGATTTTTAGGAATAAAATAACAATTAATAATATATTATTTTTTTTCAAAACTATTTTATGTCAATTTTGACAATATTTGGTAATTGATTTTTGTGAAAATCATAAGAGAATGATTATTTCCGAAAAGGTTAACTACATCAATACTAACATGTAATATTAAACTATAAAATTAGTGTAATTCATAAAAAGTATCAAATTTCATTTATTTGGGTATTTATAACATCAATTATGTCAATATATCATTAATAAGATAATTAATTCATCATCATTGTGTCAAAAACAAATTAAATTATTTAATGTCAAAAAATTATAAATAAAAAACCATTACATAGAAAATAGTTTTATATTTTTAATTAATATTTATAGTAGAATTATCTTATGTATAACCCTATATTAAAAATGATTTACTTATTAAACATTGATTTTCACTATTTTAACCCTTCTTTAAATAAATTAATATTAAATGTCCTAATCTAATCCAAGTGGGACTAAATGGTCATATTTTATTCCTAAGGTTGTTTTTGGTCTAATTACACTTATCCAATAGAATTAAGACATTTGTTAGGGTAATAATAATATCATATTTACCATTATTTATCCTATTTTCTTTTAACCGTGGTAAATAAAAGTAAAAAGTTACTATTCACCAAAAAATATTTTCATCTCATTGAACCACATTTTAGTACTTGATATTAACAGTGTGTTTCGGAGTTTCAAAATTCCACTCACAGAAGTGGTAAAATTTTGTTTTATGAAAAAATCAGTTTTTTAACTACCACTTAGTGGTTTCACTATTCATCAAAAAACGAAAGTGTCCAGAAAAATACCAAATATTTGGCCTAAGATATATTTGATATTATGAATTCAAAAATGATGTCTATTTTACCAAATTCAAAATATATCAGTTTCATTAATTAATTTAAAAATTAATTCTCATCGTCAAAATAAATAATGTGTTTTTAAGAGATAATAACTATCAAAAGATTGACACTTGTTTATGTCTGGTTTAAATGTGAAATTAAATCCAATTACCAACATTTTATTAAATGGTAAAAATGTATTCTAAATATACTTTAAAACCACTCAAATTAATAATTTATCACTATTAATTATTTTTATTAAAAAAGTTGTTTTTAATTAAAATTTAGTAATTTTCACTATTCATCAGAATATGAAAGTTATCCGAAAAGTACCAAAATTTCACCCTAAAATAATTTCGATATTCTGAATCTAAAAATGAAGTCCATTTTGAAAAATAAAATTTATAAAATATTAAAAATTGGTTATTACTATTCATAACGGCTAGTTCATAATAATATTATAATAATATCTTATTTAGTGAAACTCGGTATTGCGTACTACACACGCTATCGAGGAAGGTCTTTATTGCGTGTAATGCAATCCAAGTCAGGGATGGGTGTTGTGAAAGCTCCTTTTGGTGTAGCGTACAACACAGGATATTAATGAAATTAAAATGAATATTTTCCATAAAATCTCGGGGTGTTACATTCTACCCCCCTTAATATGAATTCCGCCCTCGAAATTTGTCGGGGATATAAATGGTTTACTACTTCAAATTTTCTTTAATAGAAACCCAAATAATAAAAAGGAATACCAAAACATGTCTTTAAAAACAAATGTATTAAACGTAATTGTTACCCAAATTAACTCATCAATGGGTTTTCACGTAGGAGAACATAGGTGAAAATATGGATATGGAAGAAAAATCTAACCATCAAGTTCTGATGAAGAGTGGTAGAGAACATGGCTATGATAAAGCCAACAATCACATAGCAATAAATATGTGATGATATAGGGTACCATCTGATTCATCGGATATAAGGGCACTAGGACAACATTTTTGGTTTTCAAGATCATTTCCCTAAAGTTGAAGAATTTGAATTTGAACAAATACTTACTTTATTTTGGTACAATATAACTGTTGTTCGTGCCTTGAACTATTTCCACTTCATCTCTTAATTAAATGAAGTTGAATTTTTTATTCGGGAAGTGTTAGCAGATCATGTGATAGAATGACGGGTCATTCCATCTGTCTCAAACAAAAGGTTAGCAAATGTTATTAAATATACATAAGTCGATCTATAGTGATATTAATCATATATGGTTCATAAAATGTACTTATACTTCATATATCATACTGCAAAATATAATAAAACTATTTTACACTAAATAGGGACATCTTGTAGGCCAGTGGTAGGCGATAAAGTCCAGACGCACTTCGGTTGTGGGTTCGATTCCAACAACCTTGTCCCATGCGATGGGCTGTCACCCATCATGAAGGTTGTCCTTTTTCTAAAACTACATTACTATAACATCCCATCAATAATATTATAAAAAGATCTATCCTTAAACAATACTATCTTATGTCCAACATAATCCATTCCAATAATTATCTAAAAAACATTGGTCCAAGCTCATAGTATAAAGAAAACGATTACTTATCATTTATCCCCCATTATCTTGTTGGTCACATTCCAATAATGTGAATACCTTAATCATTTATTATCTTGATAAAAATGAATACCCATTAAACCTTAGTGAAAAAATGAATGCGGTCAAAAGATAAATCTTTCCACATACCAAAATCCAAAAATTCTATATACTCAAACCATGATATAACCTTCTCCTTATATCAGTTATGAGATCATGAATACTATCAAACATTTAATTTTCTCCTTATCCCTTCATTATGCACATATCATATACTTTCCAAAAATACATGTACCATTCATCACACACTTTCAAAACTTAAGGAAAGTCAATAGTTTAACAATTATTAGATTTATTTTTATTCCATAGTACCATGAGATAACTTATACAACATTACACTTGATAAACATGTAATCATTCCACTACCTTCTTAAACCATTGACCGAGCTTCAACAATTATTTCATCTCACATATCATTTGTAGTCTCATCATAATCATCAACATAAATATTACCCATACGACCATATTGATTCTCTTCATTAGAATTTCCCTTAGGGCATTGGTTTGCATAATGCCCGTACATTCCACATTTAAAACATTTAACCATTATTGACGTCGTAGCAATACCATTATCCTCATCCATGGTGTTAACTGAACCTTTTCCTTTGCACTTACTAGCTTTATGTCCTTCTTTTCCACACCCAAAACATCTTCTAGTTCCTTTGAAAAATTCTCCTTAATGCCTCTTTCCACATGATTTACATAGGGGAAATTGAACTTTCTTTCCTCTATGATCATCATGAAACTACATCTTTCTTTTATTAGCTGAGTCAGAAATCTTACCAAATTTGAGTTTATTGATCATATTATGAGATTACTGATTTGGAATAATAATGATGTTTGGACTTCCAAATACCATTTCATTTGGTTTCTCATGAAGAATATCATTCCATTGTCCATCATATCCTCTATTATCGTGAATCATCTTGTTTCCACCCATTTTCTAAAACCCAAAAAGAATAGTGTGAGAGGAAAAAATCATAATAAAGGGGGAGTAACATCAATATCTAACATCATAGTATTAATCTAATATCATTACTCAAATTCTAGGACTATAACCTATACTTATACTTAAACTTAGGAACATCCCTAGACATACCATAGAAATATCTCTAGCGATCTCACTAATGTTCTCGCATCCTAGTTTCCAAAGGTTGAATAAAACATTCCTCTGATACCAACTGTAGAGACCCAAAGATTTATGTACATGGACAATACATTAATTTTTCAGAATACTTAATACATAACAAAAAAAGACACACACGGATCGTAATAGTTTAGTGTCTTTGGAAACTCGAAATAAAATCTTCTAATCGTGGTGAAAGATCTTCAACATCTCCCAATAAAGATTTTCCCCTTTTTTTTCTTACCTTAATCCTTTATTTATATCCTGGGGAAAAGAAAACATTAAAGGGGTGAGCTAAAATGCCCAGTAAGGGTAAACATAGAGAACATAAAACAATCCATAAAGATTTGAATGCAAAAACATGAACATAAAATCTAAACATAAAAATCTTGAGCAAAGACATGAATCTTGAAAGTACATAAGGAATATATCATAAGGGAACATCAATCATGATAAAATATAAGGGGAATAAAACATGTAATTGTGGAAACCATTCAGCACTTGTTATGATTTCCATAGTAGCAAAGGCATTGTTGCCAAGACCATCTTAGTGGACAAAGTCCCTTTCTGAATTGAGTTCACTCCTCGTTTCATTCCTGTAACACTAAACCAGAGTAACTTACCATTACAGCCATGTCTATCTCATGAGATATAAATATTTACCCAATTCATTGGAGGGAGATATAGGCCCCACCAATCTCATAATGAAATCATTCTTACTTGTGCCACAAAATAAACATACATCATTCATAATAATGCAAAAAATAAAATGGGTTTCATAAACATCATCCCATCATTACATAATCCATATAAAAGAAATGGATATAATTTCATATTTAGAAAAGTGAAACCATGTAAATCATAGAGACATGATACATGAAACATACACATATGAAATAATGTCATCATAGATGAAAAATGCTTTTGATAAAACATTTGAAATGAATTCTTGAGGAAAATATCCTTTCTTTTTGAAAATCATTCTCTTTTCACAAAATGTCATGAAATTTTAAAAGAAAATGATTTTGTTGAAAATAGTCATGAAATATTTTGGAGGAAGCTTCATGAAAATAAGGCTTTATAAAACCGTAAAAATCCGTTCGTGTCGTGTAAGTTAAAAAAACATTCTTCTCTTACTTTTGCCGGAAAAGTCAAAAAGTACCTCGTAAAAGAAATATTTCACATATACCATGTAGTAAAAGTAAAAAATTGGTAAAAAGGAAATTAAACATACATGAAAACATTTTTATAAAATAAATACATGGATGATAAATATAATTCTAGTAAATACTTACAAATAAACAATCACGGATAAAAACGCGATTGGAAAAGGTATCCCTTTCGTTAGGTCTGATATGCTTCGTACTTATCCAAACCTCCTATATAATGATTTAAATAATTTCATTGAATTATTACAGAATCATATTAATTTTTATGATATCATATATGTTTCACTTATGACTTTATATGACCCATTCTTTTGTAAATTCCATGATAATGCAGCGTTTTGGGTAAAATCATTTAATTTTTCATATGTGTTTCAAATTGTCATTCCTGATATTTATACTTATATCCTTATTTACATAATTCCAGAATGTAAAACATGATTTATATATAATATATATTCATCATATTCATATATATATTATATATCGATAAATGGAATGAAATACACCGTTCATGGAGACGGTAGGCCATACATACACATGAATGATGTTTTCGTTTCCTTATTGAATTGAATGAAACTAAATAGATGACATACATATATATATATACATAAATCCAGTATCATTCATATATTTCATTATTATTCATTATATAAACTTTATGATCAATCATGTATGGTTATCATGGAGAATTAATCTCATCACGTCGTGGTGACGGTAGTCCGTACGTACGCACGAGCGATGATATCGTTCCCATAATTATTGAATAGAATTAGAGTGGATGGTATAATATATCAGAATAAATATGATGTTATAATAACCATATATAGTAATTATTTACACCATTATATCAATCCATGTAAGGTGTTGGTGGAAAAACGTATTTCACCATGGCGTGGAGACGGTATTCCGTACGTACGCACGCATGGTGATTTCGTTTTCCGTAGGATGTATAGATGGTGAAATAGGGTTGTTTCATACTTATAATAACATATAATTATATGAGTTATACTGATTTTAATACTTAATAATGAAACAACTAAAGAAGAAGTATTGTAAGAAGAAATAAAGTTGAAATAATCAGTAACGGACATTACCTCTTATTTGAACTGCCTATTTGAGACCTCCTCTTAGTGCACTAAAATTGGTCTTTGAAGAAGACCAGTGTAATGACCCAATGTTTCATTAATGGAAATCTCTCTTGATATAGTTAAATGTATCTTTATGAAAAAAATTTATATAATATTTCAACTTCTTTGGTTTTATGTTATGAATTTTGACCGTTGTTATTATAGTCGTTGAACAGTGATCACATGATTAGTATAAAGCCCATTTTTTGGATCTCGGAAAAGAGGTGGCATCCTTGGGCTTCTCCCTTGACCAAGCCCAAGCTAAGCTTCACTATGTCAAGCTCGAACGAGACCGTCTACTTAAAAAGTGGAAGTTGATAGAGATTACCACTCGAGCGATGTAATCCGAGCTGCCCCAAGAGTTTGTCACCATCACACACCTTACCCTTAGGTCTTATACAGCTTTTAAGGGGTTATTTAACAAATAAGTAGTACTATGTTCATGTACATTATATTTGTATATAAATAAATATAAATGATCTTATAATTTTATGAATGCAATTAAAATTTTTTATTAAAGTTTGAATGCCATTTTTTTCAAAACCCGTGAATTTTCGATAAATGTCGGTTCTTATTTTAAATGTGAAAATTAACATATTTAGAAATTTTTTTAGTTAAAATAAATGTCATTTCTGTTATCAGGACGTCGAAATTATCCAATGGTGAATTTTTCATAATTTTCTGAGATAGTCAAAATTTTGGGTTAAAATTAAATACCGTTTAAATATATAATGTGTTTTATGACATCATAATGACCCAATGGTGATGTAATAAAATACCATAATCCTTATGTTCGTCCAATATATTTTTTATCATTAAAATAATGTAATTTTGGGTTTGATTGACTTACTTTTCAAAGCATTAATGGACTCCTCAAGACATATTGAACACTTTGCCTTTTTAAATTAATTTTCATGGGAGTGTGACTCACCTCCACATAAGCAACCTTATTATTTTAAGAAGTTCGGACGTGGGCCTTATAATATATTGTTTTTATTTTCCCTTTTACAAAAACAATGGTCAAAAACCACGGGATGGTTTGTGGTTTGGATTAATTTAATGTAAGGGGACCCAAACCTAAATAATAATGAATTCCCTCACCTTTCCTATATAAACCCACCCCAGATCCCACTTCATCCTCACTAAAATCCCTTGGAGTTTGTCCAAACTCTTCCCTACTCTCTCTATAATCCTCCCAAGGTTCCCCAAGATCCCAATAATCCTCTCACAAGCCTCTCTCTAGCCTTTGGAAGCACACTTCCAAGTAAGGGTTTTTTCTTCCTTTCCCATTATTGTCAATTCTCATTAAGTTATATTGCCCTTTTAATTTCAATTATTAATGTTGGGGTATAGTTTCACACCTCTCCCATAATACCCTATTATTGTTTGAATGATGGGAGACCCCTTTCTCCATCATTAAATGCCTCCCATGTACACCCATTACTATGGAGAAATTCTGAAAGGAACTTCTCTCTCTTTTTTACATTCAAGCAATGCTCTTGTATCATGAACCTAAATTACAGTACAATTGTTGGGAGATGTATCTATATGTCCCCTTTACATTCCATTACATGTAAATATGAGGAGGAACCCGTTTCTCTCTCATCAACCCTTTTTTTATGAATTCTTCCGTCACGCTGTTATGCTGCCGAAATCGCACCAGTTTTCTAAGCCAATGCCATTGTGTAGTGAATACCATGCCAATTTCTACATCAAGGGTATTCACCATTATGCACATTTACTTATTGATTTTAATGTTTCATTTACGAATTCCACATTCCTTTATCATGGAATAAATGATTATGTTTTCTGAATCCATGTTTTATGATCCATGTGGCACACTTATGCATGAAATGAAATGTTTAAGAAGGGTGCGCCTTTATAGCACTCCAATGCATTAGGTAAATTATAGTATCATGATAAGTCATGTGCAATGAGTGTTGACTCATGCTAATTCAAGTGAAATGAGGGTTTACTCGTGATTTATGTGAAATGAGGATTTTACACATGCTCCATGTGCAATGAGCCTTAGTTCATGCTAATTCCATGTTAAGTGTTGTTGCCACATTTCCATTTTATGATTATCATGCTTTATCATGCCTTTATGTTCATATTTTTTTTATGATCTATTGACATTCCTATTGTCTAACATGTATTGTACTCCTCAGGTTATTCCATGTGTACTCCCTTACTGGGATTTATAGCTCACTCTTTTCTTATGCATGTCCTCAGGTTATCCCATGCAATGCCAAGTACGAGGGAATGTATTGGTCATGTAAAGGATGTTTTCAATAAAGACGTTGTATTTCATGTTTTAAGTTTTTATGTAATGATACTAAGTCCTAAAGACATTAAACCTCTTGATCTTCTTTGTTGTATCAAGTGATGTTTTATGTAATAAATCATGTTTAAGTTGTAATAAAAAAGCAGGGTTGTCTTAGTTCGTATCAGATGATAGGTTTAGTTATTTTTGGGATTAGGAAACCCTAGTAAAGCCTTATATACAAGACTAAGTATAATAAAAAAATCCCTAAGTTTTGTTAAATACTAATTAAGTGGTTTATCAAACAAATACATCCCTGTCTGGATAAGAGCAGGTAGAGGTGGCTCTGGAACATATGTATCCTAGGGGTAAAACCCGAAAACACCGCTTTGAGCTAGACTCAAACGTGAAATGGTGCACGAAAATGGGCCTGACTACACTCTTGGATACGACACTCTCGAGGGATATGTTTTGATAAATTCACAATCTAAGTATGAACCCTTATTAAGGGAAAAATGCCCCTACGAATATATGTTAGAAAGTAGATCATGAAAAGCCTAGATTGAAGCCTATAGACTCATGAGTTAAGGAAAAAAAAGTTTATTTATGAGTCATCAACATTTGTCTTTGGATTACCCTTTATGTGTTACCCCTAACATTCCTTTTATTCCAGCCAATGGCCGGTACTAGGAGGACTCGGGCTAACAACCATTCTGAAGATCAGTGTGATGACTGTTCTAATGAGATACCAAATCCAATGGGAGAGGGAATCGCGAACATTGTCACGCTTCTCTCTCAGCTAACTCAAGTTTTGAATAGAAACATGAGTCAAGAGGTACGTTTAACCCCCCCTAAGAAAGAACATGTCTCTATCGAGAGCTTCATAAAACAAAGGCCTCCAACTTTTAGTGGATCATCCAATCCCACGATTGCTGAACAATGGATCAACTCCATTGAAAAGATTTTCTCCATCCTCCAATGTACTGAACAAGAGAAGGTTCTCCTGGAGGCTTATCCTATGGAGGGTGAAGCTGATCAATGGTGGACGTTGATAAAAAATAAGAAGCCTGAGTAGGAGATCGAGGCGTTGGAATGGAAGGATTTCTGGAAGATGTTTTTTTGATAAATATTTTCCGCGCACCCTCCGGCTTAAGATGGAAAGGGACTTCCTCTCCCTCAAGAAAAAAGATGAGGAATCTGTTGGAATGTACGAGGCAAACTTCACAAGGCTTGAATGATATGCTTCTGTCTTTTTCATTACCCCCGAATACAAGGTCGACCGCTTCATTGGTGGGATGAAGCTTAGCTTGCGGAATGCCTTAGCGATCCGTGACTTCTATAGCTATGAAGAAAATTGCCCGATGTGACCTCAAGATTGAAATGGAGATTGGAGAATCACATGGGTATCATGGGGACAAGAAGTGTAAGGTGGACTTCAATGCTGGTGGTCCGATGGATAAATCAAATGGTGCTAAGAAGATCCCACACCCCTCTTGCCAGAAGTGCGTAAAGAAGAACCCTAGAAATTGCCTTAAGGGGATGAGAAAATGCTTCAGGTGTGGAAGAGAAGGGCACCTCGCTGTTAACTATCGGCAAGAAGGACCCTCGGCTGTGACAGAGGAGAGGAATTCTCCATTCAAACCTCAACGCATTGTTCAATGCTACAAATGCAATGAACCGGGTCATTTTTCAAATCAGTGCCCTAATCCACGGGTTATCGGAGGAGACCAACAACCTCCAAGACAGCTAGGAATAGCGTTTCCCATCACTACTGCCGAAGTGAACCCCGACAACGAAGTTGTGATAGGTATGCTAGTTATTCATTCAAGAATAGCGAACATACTTTTTGATTCATGTTCTACGCATTCTTTTATGTCTCGAAAGTTTAGTAGAACAATCCCATCACCACCACAAATCATGGAAGTAAAGATGTCGGTGAGTACGGAAAATGGGGCAATCATTGCATCCGATGAATATAATTCCTCCCCTATTATAATATGTGGATTGAATTACCCGGTGAACCTCGTCATACTCTCTCTGGTGGAATTTGATGAAATTCTTGGCATGGATTGGCTTTCCTTATATAGAGCCAACATAAATTGTCGGGAGAAGGAAATCACACTCTATATGGATAATCAATCCCCAATTCATTACACGTTTCTGGAGGAATATGAATCTCCTTTAGGTCCATCATCTCAAGCATGGATATTACTGCCCTATGAGCATGCGTATCGGGCTCAGATGATTGAGTCCAAAGAAGAAACCATCCTTGAAGAAATTCCTATTGTGAGGGAATTCGCATAAGTGTTTCCGCAGGAACTATCTAGTATTCCTCCTAGAAGAGATGTTGAGTTCTCAATTGAACTTATACTAGGGGCACTACCAATATCCAAGACTCCATATAGAATGGCAGTTGTAGATCTTGAAGTGCTGAAGAAACAACTACAGGAGAATCTGGATAAAGGGTTTATACGCCCAAGTGCTTCACCATGGGGTGCACCAGTCCTCTTCATCAAGAAGAATTATGGGTCAATGAAGCTTTGCCTCGATTATTGTGAACTTAACAAAATCACGATAAGGAACAAGTATCCTATACCAAGAATCGATGACTTGTTTGTTCAGCTGCGTGGAGCACAATACTTCTCCAAGGTGGATTTGCAGTCGGGATATTATCAAGTTAGGGTGACGAAGGATGATGTCCCCAAGACTGCTTTTCGTACAAGGTACGAGCACTATGAATTCATAGTAATTCCTTTCGGACCCACCAATGCGCTAGAAACACTCATGGACTTGATGAATAGAGTCTTTAGATATTACATTGAAAATTTTTTGGTAGACTTTATAGATGATATTCTAATATACTCCTAAACCGTGGAGGATCATGAGGAGCATTTAAAAAAATTACTAGAGACTTTGCGCAAGGAGAAGCTCTATGAAAAGTACAGAAAGTGTGAGTTCTGGTTGAAGGAGGTCTCATTCTTGGGCCATATCATCACAAGTAATGGATTATCTGTGGACCCCTCCAAAACATATGCAATTGAGGGATGGCTGAGGCCAACATCAGTAACGGATATTCGTAGCTTCTTTGGGGTTACCTGGATATTATCGACGATTTGTGAGAAATTTCTCATGATTGTCCAACCCTCTTACCAAGCTAACTATAATGGGAGTAATGTTTTCTTAGAGTGATTAATGCGAAGAAATATTAAAGGAGTTGAAAAGGAGGATTATCACTGCACCTATGCTAACTATACCCACAAGTGGGGAACTTTTTGTGGTATTGAGTGATGCTTAAAAGAAGGGATTATGTTGTGTGCTGATGCAGAATGGTAATGTGATATCCTATGCGTCAAGGAAGTTGAAATTCCATGAGAGAAACTATTCAATGCATGATATGGAGTTGGTGGCTGTGGTATTTTCCTTGAAAATCTGGCGGCATTATCTCTATGGAGAGAAATGTGAGATATATACTGACCACAAGTGTCTTAAATATATATTCACACAGAAAGAGCTTAATATGTGCCATATAATATGGATAGAGCTCATCAAGGATTATGACTGTTCAATACATTACCACCCTGGGAAAGCGAACAAGGTGGCATATACCCTAAGTAGAAAGGATCCAGTGAATCTATCAATGATGAGAATTGAGAATGATCCAATCTTCTTAGACTCGATGAATATGGATGTGGGAATCATAAATAAGGGAACATCATCAATCGTTTCATAAATGATTGCTTAACAATCTATTTTAGAAATGTTAAAGGATGCTCAAAAGGATGATGTGAGAATTCAAGAAAACGTGGAAGCTATCAAAAATGGGAAATCCTCTGAGTTTAATGTTAATGAAGAAGGAATTGTGCGGTTTGGGAAAATACTATGTGTTCCATCAAGTTTGGAGCTGAAGAAAGAAATTTTAGATGATGCACATAGTTCAAATTCTTCTATTCACCCACGGAGCACAAAGATTTATCGAGATCTCCAAGAAAACTTTTGGTGGGATAATATGAAGAAGGAGATTGCTGAATATACATCAATGTGCCTAGTGTGTCAGCAAGTGGAGGCAGAGAGGAAGAAGTCTAAGGGTATGATGCAACCATTTCCCATAACATAATGGAAATGGGAGAACATCACCATGGAATTTTTCACTGGACTTCCAAGGACATCCAAAGGAAACAATGCAATCTGGGTTGTTGTGGATCATCTTACAAAGACTACACACTTCATTTCTATTCGTGAGGATTCATCTTTGGTTAAACTGGCATAGATATATATAAGGTAATTGGTACAGTTGCATGGAGTACCACTATCTATTGTGTCTGACCGAGATCCAAGATTCACCTCTATGTTTTGGAAGAGTCTTTAACATGCTCTGAATACTAAACTGAACTTTAGTAGGACCTATCATCATCAAACTGATGGCCAATCCGAGCAGACTATCTAAAAACATGAGGATATGTTGAGATCATTCTCAATGTACTTTAATGGAGGATAGGATCAACATGTACCTCTGGTTGAGTTCTCTTATAATAACAGTTTCCACTCGAGAACCCAAATGACACCATATGAAGCCCCGTATGGGAAAAGATGCAGAACACCGGCATGTTGGGATTTAGTCGGTGAACATAAACTGCTTGGACCCAAAATGGTCGATGAAATGGTGGAGAAGGTGAAAACCATTCAGCAGAATATCAAGGAAGCCCAGAGTAGATAGAAGAGTTATGAAGATAATTGTCGATGAGGCCTTGAGTATAAAGTAGGAGACATGCTGTTTCTACGAATATCTCTGTGGAAAAAAGTCATGAGGTTTGGAAAGAAAGGGAAGTTAAGTCCAAGGTACATCGGCCCCTTCGAGGTTCGTGATTGTGTTGGGGTTGTGGCCTATCGACTAACACTTCCACCTACTATGGCCAAAGTACATGATGTCTTTCATGTATCCCTCTTAAGGAAGTACATACTGCACCCTTCACATGCACTCTCTTCTGAGGTGGTACAATTGGAAGACAATCTTTCTTATGAGGAGCAACCAGTGAAGATCTTAGATCGTAGAGAAAAAGTTCTAAGAAATAAGACAATCCCCCTCATCAAGGTGTTGTGGAGAAACCACAAGTTTGAAGAAGCGACTTTGGAATCGGAGGATATGATGAAGCTGAGTTACCCACATTTGTTTTAGTGTGGGAAAAGTAAAACTTTCGAGGGAGAAATTTTTAATGGGGTAATGTTGTAACGACCCAATGTTTCATTAATGGAAATCCCTCATGATCTAGTTAAATGACTCTTTATGAAAAATGTTTCTATAATTTGTAAACATCTTTGGTTTTATGTTAAGAATTTTGACCGTTTTTATTATAGTCATTGAACAGTGATCACATGATTAGTATAAAGTTAGGAACTTAACAAATCCAATTTACTCAGAAAAAAGAAGTGATGGCCGCATCCATTAGAATTGCTCCATACGAAGCCCATTTGTCAGAGCTCAGAAAAGAGGTGGAATCCTTGGGCTTCGCCCTTGACCAAGCCCGATCTGAGCTTCACCATGTCAAGCTCGAACGGGACCATCTACGGGAAAAGTAGAAGTTGATAGAGATTACCACTCGAGCGATGTTATCCGAGCCGCCCCAAGAGTCTTTCACCATCGCACACCATACCCTTAGGTCTTATGTGGCTATCTTAAGTGGTTATGTAACAAATAAGTAGTACTATGTTAATGTACATTATTTTTGTATATAATAATGAATATAATTTCTAGTTATTTTTGATACATTGTAAATAGTTTTTAAAAGTACAAATGGTGTATTTAGTTATTATTTAATTAAGAAATATAATTTTATTATATTAAGGGATTTTTGAATTAAATAATATTTTAATACAATAATAATAATATTATTAAATTAATTTTTTATTAAATATATATGATCTTATAATATTATTAATGCAATTAAAAATTTTTATTCAGGTTTGAAAGCCATTTTTGTCAAAACCCGTGAATTTTCGATAAATGTCGGTTTTTATTTTAAAAGTAAAAATTAACATGTTTAGAAATTTTTTTAGATAAAATAAATTTCGTTTCTTGAATCAGGATGTCGAAATTATCCAACGGTGAATTTTTCATAATTTTCTGTGACAGTCAAATTTTTGGGTAAAAATTAAATACCTTTTAAATATATAATGTGTTTTATGACATCATAATGACCCAATGGTGATGTAATAAAATACCATAATCCTTATTTTCGGCCAATATATGTTTTATCATTAATATAATGTGATTTTGGGTTTGATTGACTTACTTTTCAAAGCATTAATGGACCCCTCAAGACATATTCAATACTTTGCCTTTTTAAATTAATTTCCATGGGAGTGTAAATCATCTCCACATAATCAACCTTATTATTTTAATAATTTCGGACTTGGGCATTATAAAATAATTTTTTCCCCTTCCATTTTCCCAAAAACATGGGCAAAAACCATGGGATGGTTTGTGGTTTGGATTAATTTAATGTAAGGGGACCCAAACCTAAATAATAGAGAATTCCCCCACCTTTCCTATATAAACCCATCCAATCTCCCAATTCCTCCTCAATAAAATCCCTTGGAGTTCGTCCAACATATGCCCTACTCTCTCTATAATCCTCCCAAGGTGCCACAAGATCCCAAGAATCCTCTCACGAGCCTCTCTCTAGCCTTTGGAAGCACACTTCCAAGTAAGGGTTTTTTTCTTCCTTTCTCATTTTTTTCAATTTTCTTTAGGTTTTATTTCCCTTTTAATTTCAATTATGAATGTTGGGGTATGGTTTCTCACCTCCCACATACATCCCTATTATTGTTTGAATTATGGGAGACCCATTTCTCTCTCATTAAATGCCTCCCATGTACACCCGTTACTATGCCAAAATTCCAAAAAGAACTTCTCTCTCTTTTTGACATTCAAGCAATGATCTTGTATCATGAACCTAAATTAAATTACAATTGTTGGTACATGTATATATATGTCCTCCTTACATTCCATTAAATGTAAATATGATTATTAACCCCTTTCTCTCTCATCATCCTTTTTTTATTAATTCTTACGTCACACCGTTATGCTGCCGAAATCGCACCAATTTTCTAAGCCAATGCCATTGTGTAGTGAATACCATGCCCATTTCTCCATCAAGGGTATTCATCTTTATTCATATTTACTTATTAATTGTAAAGTTTCATTTATGAATTCCACATTCTGTTATCGTGGAATAAATGAATATGTTTTACGAATCCAGGTTTTATGATCCATGTGGCACACTTATGCATAAAATGAAATGTTTAAGAAGTGTGTGCCCTTATAGCGCTCCAATGCAATGGGTAAAGTATATTATCATGATACGTCATGTGAAATGAGTGTTGACTCATGCTAATTCAAGTGCAATGAGGGTTTACACGTGCTTTATGTGCAATGAGGATTTTACTCACGCTCCATGTGCAATGAGCCTTGGCTCATGCTAATTCCATGTTAAGTGTTGTTGCCACATTTCCAGGTTATGATTATCATGATTTATCATGCATTTATGTTCATATTTCTTTTATGATCTATTGATATTCCTATTCTCTAACATGTATTGTACTCCTCATGTTATTTCATGTGTACTCCCTTACTGGGCTTTATAGCTCACCCTTTTCTTATGCATGTCCTCAGGTTATCTCATGCAATGCTATGTACGAGGGAATGTTGTGGTCATGTAAAGGATGTTTTCAATAAAGATGTTTTATTTCATGTTTTATGTTTTTATGTAATGATATTAAGCCCCAAAGACACTAAACCTCTCGATCTTATTTGTTGTATCAAGTGATGTTTTATGTAACAAATCATGTTTAAGTTGTAATAATAATGCTGGGTTGTCTTAACAAGAACCTCTATGATGTTTCTATGGAAGTGGAGAAGAGAATTTGGTAGGGTTTGGCTGAGTTTCAAGGCTCCATGTGGTGTGAGGAAGAGAGGGAGGAAGTTCCCTTTTATAAGGGAAGAGAGGGGCACCTTTGGAAAAACTGAAAATATTATTTTATTATAAAGTCATATTCGGTTTTTAATAGTTTCTAATTGAGTTATTTCGAAGATAAGGTGGGGATGGATCTAAATTCTCTCATAAAATAGAATTTAGACAAGTTTAGGTTTCTGTTTTAACCTTATCATTTAGATTTAACCTTAAGTTAAATAATTTTACTTTTACCGTGTCTTCGTGTTTTCTTACACTATACGGTTAATAAACATACTATAACAATCCAAAAGAACCCCAAGTTGTTTATTATTAATATATATAACATTATCTAAGTCATTTTTCCGAACCTTAGATTTTTTGGAATAAAATAACTATTAATAATATAATATTTGTTTTCAAAACTATTTTATGTCAATTTTGACACTGTTTGGTAATTGATTTTTTTGAAAATAATAACAGAATGATTAGTTATAAAACCGTTAACTAAATCAATACTAACGTGTCATATTAACCTATAAAATTATTTTAATGCATAAAAAGTTTCAAATTACATTTATTTGGGTATTTATATCATCAAATATGTCAATATTTCATTAATAAGATAATTACCGTATCATCTTTGTGTCATAAATAAATTAAATTATTTAATTTCTCAAAATTATAAATAAAATACCATTATGTAGTAATTCGTTTTATCTTTCTAATGAATATTTATAGTCGAACTTATCTTATGTATAACCCTATATTAAAAATTATTTACTTATTAAACTTTGATTTTAACTATTTTAACTATTCTTTAAATAAAATAATATTAAATGTCATAATCTAATCTAAGTGGGCCTAAATGGTCATATTTTATTCCTAAGGTTGTTTTTGGCCTAATTACACTTATCCAATTAAATTAGAACATGTGTTAGGGTAATAATAATATCATTTTTACCCTTAATTATCCTATTTTCTTTTAAGTGTGGTAAATAAAAGTAATGAGTTTCTATTCAACAAAAAATCTTTTCATCTCATTGAACCACGTATTAGTCCTTGATATTAACCGTGTGTTTCATATTTTTGAAATTCCACTCATAGAAGCGGTAAAATTATGTTTTATGAAAAATTCAGTTTTTAACTACCACTTAGTGGTTTCACTATTCATCAAAAAATGAAGGTTTCCAGAAAAATACCAAAAAATAGGTCTAATCTATATTTGATATTATGAATTCAAAAAATATATTTATTTTATCAAATTCAAAACATATCATTTGCAATAATTAATTTAAAAATTAATTCTCATCGTCAAAACAAATATTGTGTTTTTAAGAGATAATAACTATCAAAAGATTGACACTTGTTTATGTCTGGTTTAAATGTGAAATTACATCCAATTACCAGAATTGTATTAAATGGTAAAAAAATATATTCTAAATATACTTTAAAACCACTCAAATTAATAATTTATCACTATTAATTATTTCAATTAAAAAAGTTGTTTTTAATTAAAATGTAGTAATTTTCATTATTCATTAGAATATGAAAGTTATCCGAAAAGTAGAAAAATTTCACCCTAAGGTAATTTTGATATTACGAATCCAAAAATGAAGTCCATTTTGAAAGATAAAATTTATAAAATTTTAATAAGTGGGTATTACTATTTATAACGGCTAGTTCATAATAATATTATAATAATAACTCGTTTAGTGAAACTCTGTATTGCGTACTACACACGCTATCGAGGAAGGTCTTTATTGCGTGTAATGCATGCCAAGTCAGGGATGCGTGTTGTGCAAGCTCCTTTTGGTGTAGCGTACAACACAATACATTAATGAAATGAAAAAGAATATTTTTCATAAAATCTTGGGGTGTTACATTGGACGTGTTTCTTATAAATTTTCAATTCATGTGAGGGTAGTTTCATTTGATATATTGCCTTTAATCCTTTGTAAAAGTGTTTGATTCTTCTAGAGTTATTACAAATAAGATTTGGTGCATACCTTTCTAGTCAGGTGATGTTTTATTCATACACATAAATTGAATCTTCATCCCTTTCCTTCAATTAATGGAATTGTATCCCCATCCATATTTTAACCACCCTAGGAATATATTTTTCAAGGAAAAGACATTTAAATTTGTCCCACTCTAAGGCATCAATATCCTATATATCCCAGATATTCCTAACCAATGACCACCACTGATCATATTCACCTTCAAAATGATAAATTGAACGACTTACCCTTTGATGATCTGAACATCCCGTAACATCGAATATCTTTTCATGAGTTTTAATCCGTCCTTCATATTCTACTAGGTCAGTAGATCCATTGAAAGCATGAGGGTGTTGTCTCATAAAATGTTCCACTATCGTCATGTTCCTTTCTGGTACCTCTAGTTTTTATTTTTCATGGATGACATTTCCATTTATTTCATACATCATCTGAGCCCTTACTATCACAAATTTCTCAGTTCCAATCCCTACTATTCCCAGATGTGGATTCTGATGGATGGCGTTCTGTCAGTGCCTCTCCAATTCAACATCCCTATTTCTTCTACAGAAAACCATTATGGAAAAAAATTATTAGGTGAGAATCATTGTAATAATTAAATGATATTTTAAAATTACCGTATATTAAAAATCATTTATGGTTTTATATTATCATCATCCAACCCCCTAATGTTATCTAAACCATAATCTAATAGCAACTATACGGGGTATGCCTTATTACATTACAAAATATCAAATTTTAGTCAACAACAGAATTCCTTTAATATTGGGGATATTTTAAATATTATAGTTTTATATAAGTAGGGTATAAATCATACAAAACATTACACATTCATATATAGATGGTACCACAAAAACAAAATTCATTTATCTAAAAATATAAAAATGTTCGAATATAACATGTTTTCTTTGAGAAATATTAATATAATTTATCATGGATTCCTTCCTTTTCGTAAACATATTTATAACATGTGAGAACCATTTAATAACCAGGGATATGAAAATAAATCTTTGTAAGGTATATAAAAAGATTTAATGTACTTATTAGTCTATGAAAACATTTAACATATGAAATCATTTTCAAAAAGGCGTACTTTTCACCCATATAACCATACATTTTGAACCATGATATTTTAATGATATTTCAACAAATCATACAGAACTAAAATATAACTATGAAGATATATTTGGGAATTAGTTACATAGTTTTTTAACTATCATTACTACCTCATGATTTGTAATACTCACAGATACCTTACAATGTTACCATCACAACTACCTTATTGTGTAACTATTGTAGTTATACATGGAGTAACCATAATCCCATCCTCCAACATACATATACACAAATATTTTTAGGGAGATATTGGTACCAATTATCATCAAAAACATTTCCCAGGAACCCTATCATAATCACACAACATGAATAATTTCTGAAAGCATTGAATTTGAATTTGTTGAAACAAAATGTTAGAAGATAATTTTTAAAGAAAATCCCCATATAAATATGATATAATAAAAATGATACTTAAAAGAGTAGTTTGAATATGTATATAAAATAAAAATACACATAGTAAATCATTATATTAACACAATTCATAACAGATAAAATATTTATATCACATTAATAATGAAGTACAACGTTAACCCAATGATTGAAAATTGGGTTAAAAATTATTTTACCTCAGGTTTGTCTTACTTAAAACATGATTAAACCTCTTGTTTAATGGTCAATAGAATTTTATTAAGAACTTATATAAAACATTTAAGTTTATAATAACTATATTATCATTTATTACACCATTTAAACTTTTAATTATTATTAATTAGTTACTTCTATTGTTTTTGGAGTGTTCTTTACACGATTTTCATGGTTGGTTTGTATTTATTTTTATTTTTGTGTGGAAATGAAATTATAGAAGTGGAATTAAATGGTATTAATATATTTTCAACATATATAATGAAACCAGAATGGAATTTGTTATCAAATATGATGATGAATCTTTAGAAAAAGCATTAATGATTTCTATTTCAGTAATTTTTTTGTAGTTCTCTATAATAATAAACTTTTCTCGTTATATAAATTAATGTCAGGCATATAAGTTCATTACATAACATAAAAAAAGTCAAATCATAAAATTTAAATTATTTTTCAACACTTAAAATGGTTTTACAAACATTTTTGAATGATGAAATGGAAATGTCAAACACATCGGGAAAATTTTTGTAAAAGACACATCACGAACGATGTCATTATAAAAGGGGGAGGAGATAAAGTATGTTGAATAATTTTTCTCCATAAACATGATAATATATAGATTATATATGATTATGGATAACTAATTCTTCCTGGATAAGGGGAATTGATGATATTATAATAAAAGATATGAATTGAAAAGAAAACACAAGAAGAAGGAATATGATTCATACCTCTTGATATCTTATCCTTGAGATCCTTTTTATGGCCTTTGGTTTTTGCCTTTTGTGGAGACCAGATGCTCATGAATGTGAGGAAGAGCCTTATATAGGGTATATAGAAGAACGATGAGAATTCCCAATGCATAATAGGTTTGATAGGAAGAGGGAAATTAGGGTGGTATTTATAGTGGAGGAGAGGATGAATTGTACATTATTTTAATCATTAATTTAATATTTTGGTCCAAGACTACTAATAGTCATTATTCTTGTAATCAAAATAGTAAATATATCATGTGTATTCAAATGAAGTTTTCTTACATCATCTATGATTTCAAAAATAATGTATTTAATAGATAATTTAAAAATAAGACATTTTACCATATTTCACTATTCATCAGAATTTCAAGAATTTTAAAAAAATAAAAATTTTATCTATAACAATTTATCGATATGTTATATTTCAAAAAAATAAATTTTTTGAAAAAAAATCTAAAATAATAATTTTATTTTTTTCAATTAAATCATTCTTTATTCATAAATTTACAATTTTAAAACTATAACTCATATTATTTCACCTTGATAAATTAATCAAGATTCCATTGTCTTAAATTGTTATAAAATAACTAATAATACAATTTAATAATAATTAGGGTCATATTACTTTTCATATTACAATTCATAAGGGTATGATTATATTCACCAAAAATCTAGTTGGTTTTATCATAATCCAAATAACTTATTAATCACAACTGTAGATTTCCTTTTTTTGAAATTCAAAACATAGATTCAACAAAATTATATTTAAAGGTGAGTTATAACTATATAATTAAAAAAAATCATTCATTTAAATTTTTTTTTAACAAATTAGGGTGTTAATTTGACCATGAGAATAATCATACATTATATTAATTAATAGTAAATAAACCAAAAATAATAATCTAGTGGTGAATATGGAATGTGTCCAGTAAAAAAATATGTGAGATAGAAATTCATTACATAAATTATTTATTTTATTCATATAAATTTCAATCTATTATATAATGAATATATATTTATTAAAAATTTATTTTATAACGATACTAATAATTTTAATTCCATATAAAATTTTCATTTCATGTTCCATCAGCTCTTTATTACAATTAATTATTAAATTCATTATTTTGAGAGATAATATCATAGTTCATAATGTATAGTTTGGTGTGGTAATTTTGGTCCCCTAACATTTTTCATGATTAAATTATCTGAAGAATTTTTTTAATTATATAAATTTCATATATATTCTTTGAATTGATATTCAGATTCGTCCATAAAATTTATATATAATGAAACGAATTACACCTTCTATGGAGAAGGTAGGACAAGCATATGCTTGAACACTGTTATCATTTTTTCAGTGTATAGAGAAAAAGAAGATTATAATTTAAATAAAATTTAATGAATAAATTTCATATCATATATATAATAGATAATAATTAAATATATCCTTATTATTATCCATGTAAAAATTAATGATAAATGTATCCCATCACATTGAGGGTGTGGTAGTCCACTCATAAGAATGAGTGACAATATTCATCTATTTATTTTTTGGATTTAATAAGGATGGAGTGATATTATAATTAATTTAGAATAATTATGTACTTAATATCTTAAAATATTTTAAATCCATCATTATACCCACCCAAGAGAGGTAGTGATAGAATATGAATTATAACAATTTGTGTCGTTGTAGTCTGTCGTACACACAATCGATGGTTTCATTTCTACATTGATAGGGTAGGATATGGATATAGGTTTTGCAATACCATAATAACATATAATTATATGTTATATATTGACATTATTATATAATCATAGATGAATAATATTTTATGAATATGGAATAATAAATACAAAAACTCTCAATTAAGAATGACACCTCTTCCTGAGTTTGAGAAATGGCACATATAATTTTTTTAAAAGAAAATGTTAAAAAATAATATTCCCCACCCCATAAGGAAATAAAATTTCTAAATATTCAGCTTCATATTAATTAGAAATTTTAAAGTCATTTTTGTCCTTATATTTTTAGTTTACCCCTATGTAATCCCATTTTACCCTTAAATAAGAAAATTAATTTTTAGTATTTTTCAAATTCATTTTGAACAAAATTTATTACGACCTTATTATATAATATTAATAATTCAAATTAAAATTTTAGAAGTAATTAGAAAAATTATATATTTGGTAATATTTAATTTATTATTAAACCCCTAGAAGCGATGAAAAAATAGTATTCTATTAAAAAAGTTCCAAATTTATAAATATTTTTTTAGCAAATTTCATTAAGAAATAAATTAAAATAAACTAAATTAGACTAAAAATAGTATAATTGATCTAATTTTACATTTAAGAAATTTTAAAATAATATGTATATTTTTATTAATGTTATATAAAAATGAAAGGTTTAATAAAAAATTATTATTTATCAATATTCATCAACAAATTGAAATTACAAAAAAATATTAAAAAACAACCAAAGATAATTTTTTAATTTTTTTTCATAAAAACAATTATATTATGTTAATTTAAATTTATAATATTAAAAAAACATAATTTATTAACTTTTAATTCAAATTAATAAAAATCAGTTTATAAGAAGAAATATATTTTCTATATATATAATGACTTCACTAAAAACTATGTATTATTTATCGATATATTTTATTTATCTAAAACCATATTAATGGATAATAAAAATATTCTTATTCATATTTATAATATCAAATATAACGTCAAGATTATAATGATCATGTTATTTAATAATATTAGCATTATATTGTTTTTTATTAAAACATATTATTACTTGTAATGAATGATATCATATAAATTAAAATTATTCAAAAAATATATTTCATAAAAATATCATGGTGTTTTATTCGAACCAACATAAAAAAAATTCACTATTTAAATTTCATTACCCTTATAAACATATGAAAATACATCCACCTCATTTCATCCTCAGTTTCCCATGTATCATCTTCAAGATAGGATTTCATCCACAGAACATTTTGTCAATGAGTGGTATTGTTTCATATGACTATATCTCTAAAATAAAAACATCAATATGATATTCTTCGTTGGAAATATCAGGATCCTGTGGAATTACCTTTGAGTTTAGTATTGGTGAAATATTATGTATAAACATAATCAAGAATTATTCATGAATAACATTATGGACTAGTGACATGTTCGTTGGAAGCTCCAAGGGAAAAGATACCGTCCGACTTATTTAAGAATATCGAAGGGGAAAATAAACATAGGGATCATATTCCCATTCTTCCCAAACCTAAAAAATTATTCCATTGAAAAATTCATAGAAAAACATGTCAATACCTTAAAACTACAGTTGAACCTAATGATTGTCTGTATATCATTACCATCACATTTTAGAAGACTTGATGTGTTATTGAATTGTTATATATTTATCTACAATTTCTTAAACAAAATCAGGTCCACAAATCATTATTTCGACCAAATAAAACCATCACAATGTATTTTAACCGTTATTTACATATAGGGAATCATATGAATACATATGAATGATTTAGGGGAATATATTGTCTTTTGAAAACACAACTAGATTAACGTGTTGATTCTAACCACCCATGAAATACGTAGAAATTGATTATGAAATTTTATTTAAGGTTTTCATTATTTACTCATAATGACTATCAATCTATAGATTATATGTTTTTCTAAAAAAACTCTATCTAGAGCCTTCTAAATAACATTATAAATCCTCAAGGTAACCCAATGATTCAGATCATATACAATGGAATGTAGTATTCAATGAATCCATACAACTGTCTTAATGTATATTTTTCATACTCATATAGGGAGATATCTTATCTAATAGTAATTCACTGTGATAACTGAATAATTCAATTTATTAAAAATTGTATACAATTTTACCCCTTAATTTTTTAGTGGGTTTTTATGAAAATATTGATTGCTATTATCTAATGCACATTAAACTATTTCTATGTGAAAATATAATTTAAACTCTTATGACTAGTATGTGTGACATACCTTTCATTGTAAAAAAAATTCATCCATATATTTAATGAAGAAGATATTGTAGCTATCTCAAAATCATGAGATGGGTAATTTTTCTCATTAACCATAAATTTTCATGTGACATATGAAATCACTATATAATTATGTAAGGGAAAAATCAACAATACATTTTTTAATACATCACTATAGAATACAAAACATTATCCAATACTAGGTAATGTAATTATATTCTCACATTATTATTCTCTCTTAAATTTCATTAAATTCTATTTTAAATCATTAACAAATATGAATTTTTTCCTTTCCATGTTAACTTGTTGATTTGGTTATATATTCATAATAAATTCTCCAAAACCAATTTCTGATGTCCATCCAAAACCTAAAAAATCATATCTCGATCCTAGTTGTTGGTCCGATTCAATGTTCAATAACATCAATAATAGATTGGTCCATATATATACCCTATCATGAGATTAAAATACATAAAAATGAATTATTTTTACCCAAAATTTAATTTTTTTTATATCACATATATTTGTCTGTCATTTCGAACTTATGTAAAAAAATTTTGGTGATCAATAGTATCCCCTTGTCTCTTTTTGTATATAATACAATCATCTATAATGTCAAACAAAAACTAATCAATTTAATCTATAATGGTTATATTCATTAAATTTATGAATATAGTTGGCCCTTTTGTAATACAAAATAGAATGAATATTTTTTTATTTTACATACCTTATATAGAATATTGCCTCGCATATATCCATTATCATAAAACACATTTTATAATTTTTTGAAGAAATATCAGTCTTGGAAAATTATTGTGCTCAATGTAGTTGATAAAAAATTCATCAATATCGGTTAGGGGTTACTTCTTTCCGAATTCAATCTTGACTCATTTCCTCTAATTATTACAGATTCACATCAACACATAATAATTATGGACAAAAAGAAAAGTGCACCCCAAGGTGACTCACTTGTGTAAATAAATTCCTTGTTAATATTCTCATAGAGTTTCTTCCTCAATTCATGAATCATAATGGTAGATATATGTAGGGTGTATTTTAAATTGGTTTATCACCATGATTAATGTCTAATTAAAACAAAACATTGTGATTCCTTGTAAAATGAGGAAACTCTTCTTAAAATAAAAAAATCCTTCATAATAGTGATATTGTTGATGTTGAGTATGTCCCCAATAATTATATATAGAACCCCAATTTTTAAAATAATAAGGACACATAAAATTGTTTTATTTATATTTTCTTTCATAGTTATCATCATATTGACAGATAATCATCTATTTGTATGGAATAAAAAATTTTACTTCCGCTCTATGGTAATTGATGTGGGAATTATATAGAGAAATCGATTTCATGCATAAAATAATCTCAAATTCAATCAAAAGAAGAATAAAATGATATTTGGAAATAAAATTAAAAAGAAAATAAATTATAGATTTATCATAGACATGATATTCGATTATCATACAATTAGTGGTTATCACAAAAAAATTAACCTCTTATCATATTCTAGAGGAAATAAAATTACTAGAGAATTTTCATGATATATGGGAATATATATATAATCATAAATATTATACATAAATATTTTAGCATACCTTTCACCACCTTAAAATCATAATTCTCTCTTCGATCCATTATTGAAATCAAAATTGATTGAATAACCATCCTTTATCATTGATATGAGTGATTAATCATAAAATTCATCCATAGGATCCCTAAACAAATAAAAATTATTTTAAATCAATAACCACATTATATTATCGAAAACCATCCACGAGAATTATATATTCAAATAAATTATTATGGTTCATAAATATTATGTAGATTTTTTTAATAATATCCCTTGGAGGTGATAAAAGTGTTGGGAAGTGATGAATGTTTTTGTGCACCATGTGATGATTGAGTCAAATCTGAATCCACCATTTTTAGATTCATTACTCCATGGAAAAAATGTTGGAAATCCATATCCACTTGTATTATCCTAAAAAGTTGATATTTCATGGATGCAATTTTCTCCATCCTTCACCAAAATTCTAGAACTTATTTCCATACTTTGAATTATCCCTAGGGTTCTCATTAATTATTTCTCATAAAATTTTATAATGGTTAGATAATAATTTTTCTAATTCAACCTATTGTGACACATAATTTTCATAAATATTTCCTGTTATTTTATAAATATTCATTATATATCTTTATTATCCATGTCAAAATCATACGACTCTAAATAATTATGAAATAAGTATATATATATGCACGACTACTTCATAATTGAACTTCATATTCTCACACTAATAAATTAATTACCAAAATAATTCATTGTTTTATAGTATATAAAACATTTATTCATAACTTGGGGAAAGTAAATATATGAAATGGAGATCTCAATTGGTTAGTAAATATAATTAATGGAGATATCAAAGATCACATAATAATTACTTGAGAATAAGGGAATTGGAAACTGGGTGTAACATTTGAAAACCATACACAATATATCAAATATCATAATCCATAGTCATGAAAGAAAACATGGTAGTTGATAATACATGAATAAATTTTGAATCAACCAAAATGAACTATGAGAACATAACATTGGCAGAAGGAAAAAATTTTCAGAATAGGCATAAGCCTCTATTATCATTTCCTTATTAGTTGAGGATTATTTCAAAAAATTATCATTATCAAATGGTTTTTCATGCCAAATCATCATTGTAGTAATTTTTCACTCCCAAGAAATTCATAATCAACAATATTCGATAATGAATTGCGTTCACCCCTATTCCAGTTTAAAATACCATATAATATATTAATATTCACCCAATTAATTAATGAGATATATAATTGAGGGCCCACATTCTATTAAATGTTTTCATGAATCTGTTTCAAACCACCCCATAAAACACTCATCAAACCATTAACCATAAAAATGGTTGGATTTCATAATAATAATATAGTGTCATAACCAAAGGGAATGAAATAGGTTCAAAAAGAATCATCAATTCATCAATACATGACCCATATAAATGTTATGGATTTCATAAACATATTTTAAGAAAAATCATAAACCAACTGAATAATGGAAAATAATTTCATTATAAGATTATATTCCTAGTAGAGAATAAGTAGAATCATTGGATTTTTTTTATGATGATTTGAAATACCATGAAAATTTCAGTAAAACATTATTGAGGAAAATATATTTTACATTTTTAAATAATTAATTTAAAATATAGAAATTAAAAAAAAAATGACAAAAATTTATTTTAATGAAAAAACAAGAAAAAGTTTAAAGGATTCTACAAATAATTAATTGGTTATGTTGGTAGAATATTATGTTCATGTAATGTACATTTAAGAAATGATTCTTATCACATATCTCGTAAAAACATAAATGTACCTCATTTGGTAATTTACCTGAAGATTCCTATTATAAAAATTAATAAAATGTTAAAAATTATTAAAAATTAAACTAAAATATTATAGGGATATATATGAAATGTTATTAAAATAATTTTTATAGGTTATTTATTTTGATAAAAATGGATTTTTGACGGTAGAAAAAAAAATTTATTTTTACATCCACGTGATTTTTAAACTATTATATTTTAAAATAGAGGAAAATGAAATGAAAAATTATAATTTTTAGAAATAACCAGACTATAAGTGATTTCTTGAGTTTCATGAGAGTTTTATTAGAAGAAAACATAATTTGAAGCTTAATAATAAATAATCTCAATAAAAATTATATTGTAACATAAAACCAGTACCACTTTGTTATATTTGGAATCAGAATAACCATGAATGAAAAAAAGTTATATGGATATAAATTTCTGATAATTTTATTTAGAATTATAATAAAATAAATTTTTTTGATTTATATAATCCAAAAACAGATGTGGTGAATATGACATGTGTCCCAGATAAATAACATTGTGATAAAAATACTTTACCATAATTCATTAAATTATTCATACATGTGTAAAACAACTATGTAAGGAATTAAAATTTATTATCCATATATTAAATATCTATAATCATTTATAATATACCACAATATATATTCATATAACCTTTCATCACCTATTTATTAACAATTTCTTATTAAATACATTATTTAGTGTGACAGCTTCTTCATTATTATATATGATCTGATTTTTTATTTTTGATAATAGTAATTTATTCAATGTTAAATAATATAAATAATTTACATAATTTTATAAATATTATATATACTTATTATATAGATATTTATATTCATCCATAAATGTTACAGATAAATTAATGAATTACACAATTCGTAGAGAGATTAGGGCGTACATACACATGAATGATGTTTTTATTTGTTAATATGTTCAAAATGAATGAAAGGAAAATATTAATTCATATTTAATGAATAATTATTATATCATATATATTAATTAAATTTTTTATTAATAAAATCCATTTAAAAAATAAATCGAAAACCATTCACATCACTTCCTAGAGGTGGTTGTCCACATATATGCAAGAGTGACATAATATATTTCCAAATTATTTTATGGATAGATGGTTTCTATGATATTAAAATAAAAAAATAGTAATTATTTATTTAATACAACATATATTATTTAAATCAATTATTATTTCCACCAATTATAAGCGATGATTCAAAACAATTACATTAATTCTCTATGAAGTAGTCCATCGTGAACATGATCGAATGTCTTGTTTCTCATTTGGTATAAGAGGATTTAGAAAAAAAATATTCAATGAAAATAATGAAAATATTATTAAATGGTAGATAATATGTCTTTATATCATCAGAGCTTATGAATATTTGATATATGTGTAATAATAAATAAAATAAAAACATTTTGTTACGAATAACACCTCTACTTTAGACAATATATTTAGGTTTGAAGCAAAATATGTATTAGGAGGGGTTCCCCTAAGCTTTATGTAATATTTCATGTTTATAGAAATATAATAATTTTATTTCAGTGTATTATATTAATCAAAAGTTACTCTATGTGTGAAGAGGATAAGAGAGTGGGTTGGCTTTTATATGTGTGGGAGAGTATAGAATTAAAATATTTGAAATGATAATATCATAAAAACATTTAAAGGCTTAATAATGAATTAAAAATATCTCATTTTAAAATAATATATATGATATGTCCTTCATAATTCCATAAAATAGTAGCTGGACATGTATTTTGGTCATTTTAAACCATATCATATTAGTTTAATCCCTAAAAAATCTATTTTAACGATTAAATTGACAATTATTTTCTACCATTTTTAATACTTAAAATGATAAAATTAGTTAAATATATTTAATAATATTAAATATTAGTATATTAAATATTTTATCTATTTTACCAAATTTAATTCATATAATTAATAGATTTAAATTTAAAATTAAACATGAAGACACAATAGCAAAACAGTTTTTCCAAAAAAGACGATTTTATAAGAATAAAGAGTTTTTAATTAAAATTTCATCATACAATTGATTCCACTCACCCAAATTTTATTAATAATAAAATAAATTAACAAAATAAACATTTAAAAAATTATTATAGTAGATATATATTTTAAATAATTCAAATGAAAACGCCATTCTTAATAACAAATCAATATTATTCACTATTCATTGAGAAATTAAAATGGTCAGAAATTTTTTTAAAAATCAATATAGGAAATTTTTTCCATGTTTATTGTAAAAATTATTTTCATATTTTCATATTATTTTTATATAATTAAGAATAATTAATAATACAATTTTTTCACAAAAATTAGTGACAATCATTTCTTTATAAGAAATATATTTTTGACGTATATAAAATCTATACAAATAATTATGCTTGTATTTATCAACATATTTTCAATATAAAATAATACTATAGATATTATTAAAATGTGTGTATTCTTACTTTTAATACCACAATGTACCAAATAGGTTATAATTTTTATATATAAATAATAATATTAATTGTATATTTTGGTTTTTTAAAACTCTATGTTTCTTGTAACTGAATCTATCAATGTAATTAAGTTTATTTGAAAAACAATTAATTGAAATATCAGGGTTCTATATTTTTTGAGAGTTTCACCTATGTTGGGTAAATTACATCAAGGAAAATAAGAAAATCAAGCATCGAGATACGTGTGACATATTGATGTTGTTTAGATGTTGGGAATAGTGGCATATAATTTAGCTTTCCCCCATCATTTGAAATTGATTCAAAATTCGTTTCACATGTTACAGCTATGAATGTATCTGTCTAACCCATTTCATGTATTTATCCAGGAAAACCACGATGTGGTGCCCAATTTATCCATTACTAAGGGTTTAGTTTATTTTTTTTATTCTGAGATGAAAACTAATTGTGGAATTTCCATGACCATAGTCCATGCTATTTGGAACAATGTTTCTAATTCACATGTGAAATGGGATCATGAAGAACATATGAGAGAGTAGTGGTATCATTTCACTGTTATGGGCTCTTCTAGATAGGACTTCTGTGTGAAAGAAAGAAAGTGTTCTATGGACATTATAACAACTCATTACATACTCCCATTTACTTTTATCCCACATTTTTAGTCATCTCATGTTTTTTGAATTAGTCATATTTTTTTTGATTAATTTTAGAAAATATTTTGAGGTTTCTATGATTTATCATGGTTGGAAAACAATTAAGAAATAGTGTGCATCCAAACCATTGAAATAAATCTGTTTTTTTTTCTGGGTTCTAGAGGAGGTTTAATCGTTAGGTGAACAATTAGTATGAGCAGTGTGGCTTACCAATAAAACATTGTGGTGTGGTATTATATACTGTACATGGTTGGAATAGAGTTTGTTAAGTATTGTATCCAAATCATGTAACTCTCTCTTAATGAAAATTATAAGCACAAGCTATGGATCATTTCATGGCACACAATTTATATTATACATTTTCCCAATTCCTTGAAATCGTGTGACAAACTCCATAAAATTTTTAATTTATTTCATGAAACCCCTAATATGATGTTTATTCTCTTCCTAATATGACTAAATTCATCCCACTAGAAATTAGAGGCTATCTAGTGGCAATTTGGAATCCTCCTTCCTCTTTTATTCCCCGATCAATGTGCTAGTGGATCAAATCAATCCCCTTATGGTATGTGAAATCTATATGATAGGTAATTCCCCTTTTTCACCTCAATCATACCACCTTTGAGAGTGGTGTATCCTATTGTATTTTATGGATTATAACCATAATTTCATGAACTGTAATTTTTGGGATTATTATATAACACCCATTGATTTTAAAATATATTCACATTTAAAAAAAATAATTTATTTATTAGTCTTTGAAAAATGAATCATATTGCAACTAAAATGTATAATATAAAATTTGTGTTAAATATTTTCTACCTCGGTAAGGGGAAAATGGGTAAAAGGGGTTAAAACTTTGGGATAAGACCTCAAAATATTGCAAAGGCTCGAATTTGTTTCATTATAATAGAGATATTAGACCATATGTATCCCAATTATTAATATATATAATAATGGATCCATTTTCCCTTAATAAATACATTTATATTATTTGATGTAATGAACAATTACTATTTTTCACTCTCTTTACAATAATATATCTACATTTTTTAATTAGGATAAAGTGGGAATAATTTTAGTTCTACATTATTATTTTAAATATGAATTAATATTTTCATTATGGAAATTTATTTTAAATTTTTATTTTTGAAATAGTTAGATTAAATACCTTCAAAATGATGAAACAGTTCATCTGCATGCAATATAGAATTGGGAAAAATATTTTAGAATCAATAAAGTAATATATTTTTGTGATATTTTGTTATAACAATAAATAGTAGTTTAATAAAACATATTGGGGAATTGAGATTGTTTAATATTTGAATTATCATAATTTTTAAAAAATTAAAGTCAAATTATGTGAAACACATCATGAACATGAGCCATATTTTGTGGAAGTGTGAGATGATAGGACCCAAATCCTATGCATTCCAGGATCTCAATGGGTCCAATGTCCCTTGGGAATAGATTATATTTCATTCAATACCACATGAATCTTTTCCATAGTGATATTTTAAGGAATACATTATCTTCAAAATCGAACTCCAAGTCCCTTCGACGGTGGTCAACATACCTCTTTTTCCTACTCTAAGATGTTTTGATATATTTCAAGATGACCTGAACCATCGGTTTCATCTCTTGCATATGATATGGTCCAAATAGATTTCTTTCTCCAACGTCACCTCAACCTGTTGGAGTTCATTATTTCTTTCCATACATAACTGTATATAGAGCCATCTTAATACACAATTGGAAGATACTATTGAATGAAAACTCAACCAAAGGGAGATGATGATCCCATTTACCATTTAATTATAAAGGGAATTCTCTTAGCATATCATTGAGTCACTAAACAGTCCATTCAGATTGGCCATTAGTTTTGGGGTGATAAGACATGATAAAATTATATTCAGTACTCAAATTATATTGGAGACTCCTCCATAATTTATATGTGAACATTGGATCAATATCAGAGACAATTGATAGTGGAACCCCATATAGCCTCACAACTTCCATCACATATATCTTTTCACATTGTTCGACTTATATATCTTCCCGAATAGAGATGAATTGGGATTTATTATTGAGTTATGTCAACTATAACTCATATCACATTATTTCTCGAAGAAGTCTTCAGGAGACCTATGATAAAGTAAATTGTGACATTATTCCTCATCCACATGGGTATATGAAATGGTTTCATCAGCCCTAAAGATATTTGTTCAATATTTTTAAACTTGATAACATATAATGCACCTGGATTTGTTTTGTAATATCTTTCCTCATGTTGTCCAACCAGATGTATTCCCATAGATCATGGCTCATCTTGGTGATCCCATGATGGATATAGAATGGTGAGTTATGTGCGTTACCAAATAGCTCTTTCTTTATCTCAGGTGATTAAGGTATAACAATCCTCATCCCAAACTAAATCACACCATCATCATCTTTATAGGACTCTGGAATCTTCTCTTCTTAAACTGCATTCACCAAGTTTTGCAGCATTAGATCATCTCTTTGTGCTTATTTAATCATCTATTTGATAAATGGTTGGGAAATCATTTGGAAAATGTTTGATGAATTCCCTGCCATTATGATTTCCAAATATATCCTTTTAATTTCCACGAATATAGGGTCTTTCTACATCCAGTCCATAGATAGATTAGAATGTTATATTCTACATAAATCTTCAGTCACATTGTTCCCCTTTCCATTATTTTAGTGAATAAGGAAATAGTAATCATTTATTAGATCTAACCATATCTATTGATGTATGTTATGCTAATTTTGTGTGAATATATACTTTAGACTATACTGAATGGTGTGTATGTCACACTTCTCACCATAGTGTATGTTTCACCAAATTTTCAAAGAAAAATCCATTGATTATAACTCTATATCATGAATCTAGAAGATCTTCTTAGGGACCATCAACTGTTGTGGTTCCTAGGCTATCACATTATCATTTTTCAAAAGTACATAACCCAATACTATCTTTGATGCATCACTTTATATCACAAAACCTTATCTACTATTTGGTAATGTGATTACATGTGCAGTGATCAACCATCCCTTAAGCTCCTTAAACCATCGTTCACATTCTACAATCCAGACATGTTTTACCCATTTCTTTGTAATCTTAGTTAGCGAACTTGAAAATCTTGATAATTGTTTCATAGAACGTCGGTAGTACCCTTCTAATCCAAGAAAACTATAGAATTTTATGAAACTAGAGGGTATAGTCTATTCCACAATCACATTTTTATGGGTTCATAAAAATTACATCACATGTGATCTCATTCTCCATGAATGTCACTTGATTCATCCAAAAGTCACACTTGATTATCTTGTCAAAAAAATTATCCATTCCCAATGACTCCAACATAGGTCTTAGATATTCTTAATGTTCCACTTTTATCTTGAATTTTATTGAAATATCTGTGATAAAAATTACTAAAAAGTTATCAAGGAAATGTACAAATAATATATTCATTTATTAGATTAATATTTCAGGGGAGTTAGTAACTCTAAAGGGAATCACCAGAAACTCATACATCCCATAAATTTTACAAAAGGATGTCTTATGAATATCATATTTTTCCACCATTAGGTTATGATATCTAAAATTAATAATCAATTTTGAGAAGTACTTAGCTCAATGGTACTAATCAAAAAATGTTTTTATCACTGGGAGGGGATACATGGTCTTTATAGTGATATTTATGAGTTACCAATAATCAATACACAACCTCATTGATCCATCCTTTTTCTTCAGAAAGAAAACTAGCACAAGGAAAGGTGAATCACTATGGCATATGAATCCTTTTTCCAAATTCTCTTGATGATTCTTTTTAACTCCTCCAACTCAATCAGATATATCCTATATGAAAACATTGAGATAGAAGTATATCTGGGTATGTGTTCTGTTGATAACTCTACATAACGATAGAGGGGAACTACATGTAACTCTTCATGAAATACATCAGTGTATTATGTAGTGTTGTAAATTTCTACTCGGTCAATACCTTCTTTTGAATCATCAATTTGAGTGATGTATGCCTCTTCATATGGAATCAACACCCACATTATTGAAGGATTTTTTAATAGAGATTCATGATCTTTTGTGAATTTTATATTGGAGGATGGGATGGTTTAGAATATGAAATGATTTTTTCTTTTTATGACAGTTGATATGTGTTATATATAACGATTGAAAATGCATTCCCATTATAGCATTGAATTCCACCATGTTATGTAGTAAAAGATTCACTAGAAGAATCTTCCCACATATGCCAACAACCTAACATTCCAACACCTTTGTTTCAACGATTTCACCCCAAAGGGGTTTTAAGGATATCTATACATCATGTTTTCCGAGATTTTATTCCATGGTTCTAGAAAACATGAAATATATAAAGCAATGCATGTAACTAGAATCAAACATGACTTACGCCATTCTTGAGTAAATGGTAATTATAGCTTGTATGACTTCAATTTCATGACCTACTTCCATGGTAGTTATTGAAAAATTAGTCACTTGTTCTCTTTCCATTAGTGGATGTTGACATTGATTAACATCGAGGACTGAAGGTTTTGTTCACTAGAGTTCATAGCGCCCTTGCTCCCTATAGTGGTAGCATTATACCATGGCTAGTGCTTCCCTTCTTTTCCAACAAATTCTCCTACCTTCTCTTTCCATTTCTACATTCAAGAGATTTTTGGCCTTATCTACCACACATAAATCATTTAACCCTCCCATTGTGAAGATTCCCATGATACTTATTCCAACATTTTTGGCATTTGGGCAATTGAGTTTTCTTCCCCCCTTTAACATTAGATCCTATGGCTTGAAACATCACATTTAATTTCATATAACCATATCCATGGGATCATGCTCCAAACACCATATCTACATTGAGAGCACATTGAACAACTTCTTCATTACTCCCATGTATTGAATTTGAAGAGCCTTTTGAAGGTTTTTATTTAACCCACTAAAGAATTTATCAATGTTTTTAACATTCATAATAACAAAACCCAGATTGTACGTTGCATGCATTGTGAAATTCTCTTCCAAGGATATGATAGGTTGTTTTTCATTTTTCTAGAGCTCTATTAATTCTATCTTCGTATTTTAATTAATTGCATATGGGAAATACTTGTTAATGAACATTATCTTAAGGTCCATCCATTCCATCTCTTCAATTTCATGAGTCGACATGGGGTTCTTAATTGAATCCCACCATTGATCGGTAGTCTATCTAAATGATAACTGTCCAGAATCAAATTAACCATCTTCGAATAGTAAATCATAGAAAAGATCTTCCCCTTGGATTTGACCAACTATTCTGTAACTAGCGTAGCAGAATATCCACTAAACATCAGTGGTAGTTGCCACATAAAAACCCCGATAAACAGTTAATCCCACATAGATGATGGTCGATATTACTCATTATTATTTCTATTTTTCAAAACATAAGAAATATAGGTATGAATTTCCATGATTTTATAAACACAACTTCCTAAGGAATTGGGGATTTCATTCGAGAAATCATTCTATTGGCCCTTTAACTGGATGTTGGATTGGTTTCTCCTAATCCCCAATATTTTCCAAAAAAGAAAAGGCTACAAAAAAACAGAAGTAAAAAATTCATGAATAAATAAATTATTTATTTGTTAAATTTACATTAAATGAATATATTATGGGTTCGTTATGTTTAGGAAAAAAAATTCTGCATATTTTTACTTAGTCTCATACTAGGGGTTTTCTCAAGGGTTCATTAATCCTAATTCCCATGTTAACTAACCCATTCCTCTGATACCAACTACAGAGACCCTGCTTTTTAGACATTAATTTTACATCATTATTCTGATAAAAAACATAAATATGTTACACAATTATAATCTAGTGGATTAGTGTATTGGGAAAACAAGAACCATACAAAACATTTTTAAAAATAAAGCATAAAAATTTATTTAATTTCTCTATATCTAGATTATTATCGGCCCTTGTGTACTCTTTAGTACATGTAGTCACCTAAGGATACACAAAAAAAATAGGTGACCAAAAACCTTATTAAGGGGAAATATAAGAACACAAAATAATGTAACAAGGGGTCAGCATAATCATAACATTATTATTATATAATATAATGGAATGTGGAAATGAAAAAAATATAAACGTCATGTATTAGTGGTAAATTACAAAACATAGTTTTGAAAAAAATGTAGAATCATGTACACATATCATTTAACCTTATATAATAAGATTTATCACTTTAACCAATGAATTAGAGATTTTCGTAATTATGGGGGAACCCGTCACATTAAATCATTCATATTGCACTATATAAATTTACATGCACCCATCACATCATAACATTGACATTATCATGAATGCCATGTAGAAAACATGTAAAACGTGAACATAAAATAATATACGGAAAGAAAATGGTTTCACATAATAAATCATAAATTAATATACATTTTTCCCAAAATAATGGGGTAATATCATTCTTGACATAGAACCATTAACCTTCTGTGAATAGTGAAACAATGTCCGTGAAGTAAAAAGGGTGTGTTTATTTGAAAAAAGAGTTATTATAGATTTCATTATATTTTTCATTAAATCAATTATAGGACATTTATATAAGTGAAAAGTTAACATAATTGTTTATAAATAATTTTTAATGAATATCCATATTGAAAATGTATTTAAGAGGGAAAACCTAAAGAAAGAGATATGGGTTCGAGAATTTCCCATAACCTAGTGTCTAAAGACTTACTTCCCATTAATGTCTATATAATGGAATATATTTCATTAAATAAAAATAAAATAGCCATTAATTCATGATTTTGACTAAATATTATTTTATTATATACTTTTATGGACCTTTTGATGAGTTATAGAGCATAAATTAATTGTTTGGGAATGTTAATTTTCTAAGCCTCTATGAACGGTTCACAAGTACTGAAGAATAGATGTTTATTTGAGATGTGGTTAATCTTCCAGAATTGATAATATATATTATTTTTGACATTATAGTGATATAATTTATCATATAATTATTTTTTTATATACCCATAGGATGAATTATTAAATAGGATTTTATTGAAAAACACTTGGATTAATTTGTCAATTTTTCCCACAGAAAACTTATTTTGTATTATTATTTTATATCATGAGTGTATAAAGATTATAGATAATTATATAATATAAATTACATATATTAAGATATGTTTCAAAAATTGAAATGGTATCATTACCATTCTCTAATATGGAAATAAAAAATAAAAACTCATCATTCTTGAAAGTGATAAATTAACACATCTGGATGGCTTTTTCATTTAAAGTAAAAAAAGAAATGGAAGGTGATATTATGATGATATATATCATTACAATAATATAATTATATTATATTTATGTCACTAGTGTTTTCCTAAAATTTTAGTTTATGTAGGTGGGAAAGATGAAGGAATGAATGGAACTTGAACAAAAATAAAATAATCTCAAAGGGGAATATAACTCTTGAGATTATCTCGATTGAGAGCCTATTTAGGGTAGAGAATTTTTTCTTTTCAGGATACCAAGGGCTTTTGGACGTGGGTATGGAGCTTGGGGGAATATTTGGGAATAATTTTATTAAACCTTGAAGCATGAGATGAGTGAATAAATGAGGGTGTGGGTGGTGGTATTTATAGGGAAGAGGATGGGGATTTTCAAAATATTGTAGACATAAATTTATTATATCTTCACAAGAAAATAAATAGAGAGGGTACCTGAGAATAGAAATATTAATAAGTGCATTTGAGTTTGAACCAATGGCGATTTACTTTAGCTATGAATCATGCATGATGCAGAAATTCAATTATTTTGAATATTTTATAAATTATCGAATTTCAATATTTGCCTAAAATTAATGTGTTTTCAAAAAAAAAACCACAAATTTTACACTAAAATTTATCAATGTGAAGAATAAAAAATAAAATTGATTTTTCAAATATAATTACCAAAATATGAAAAATTTAATTTTTAATTTAAATCAAAATTTACATGAAAAATAATCGTCTTTAAATAAAAACAAATTTTATAATGCTATAAAAAATTACATATAGTCTTATAAAATTATCTTAAAACTAGATGTCATAAAACTGTTAATATATGAACACATTTTAAGACAATAGATTTTATTTTAAATTAATTAATTAATTATAATTAACTATTTATGACATAAAAAGTACCAATACTTTTACTATGGTCATAGTGTCACTTATATGATGTATAAATTTTATTTATACATTAATGGGTGAGGTTACAATGTTTTTGGAGGATTTACTACTCTTAAGTTTTCTATTACTATTCATAAAGGTAGGTTACTATTCATAAGAGTAGGTTACTATTCACTAAAAATTGTGTTTGTCATATTTGACTCCAAACATTTTACTGATCACAACCGTGTATGATAGATTTTTTAAATTAAAAAATTGAAGTGGAAAATTTATGTTTAAAGGCCTCATAGTAGTTCATTTAATCATTATGTGGCATTGTGTTTTTTAATGTGATTTTAATTATTATGAAATTACTAAAAAGGTAGAAATTATATTGATAAATGTTTGGGTGATTACATTCATCCCCCATTCTAAAATTGCACCCGCAAAATTTAGTTTTACATAAACCGGCGAGGTTACTTCTACATCATCTCATCTTTTGGCTCCCAAAACACTTCTTCAAACTTATTTTTCCTCCACAACACATTAACATGGTGGGTTTTTTTGTTGCGTAGAACCTTATCTCTCTGTTACATAATATTTATTGGCCTCTCCTCCTAATAGGGATCATCTTCCAACTGTAGAACATATATTTTCAGTACATGTGAGGGGTGTGGTTTGTAATTTCACATGAGTGATACGTGAAACACATAATGAACATGAGCCATATTAAGTGGAAGTTCAAGTTGATATGCCACAACTCCAATGCATTAAAGGATATCAAAAGGGCTAATATAACATAGGGTTAGCTTCCATTTCATTCCACACTCCATGATTCTCTTCTAAGGTGATATTTGAAGAACGAATTTGTCTCCAATGTTGAACGTCATGTCCCATTGATGGTTGTCAGTCTATATATTTCTCGAAAAATAGGTATCATTGATATGTTTCTTGATGACTTGAGCATTCCCTATTATCTCTTGAATCAAATCAGGTCCATGTAACTGTTTTTCTGAAACTTATCTCAATAGGTAAGAGTTATACATTTCTTTCCATAAAGTGCTTCATATTTATCCATCAAAGTACATGAGTGGAATATATTTTCGAATGAGATCTCAACCAATGGGATATGTTGATCCCATACACCTTTAAATTCCAAGGATGAGGCTGTTAGAATATCATCGAGCATCTGAAGAGTCTTTTCATATTAGCCATAAGCTTGGGGTTGATAAGTGGTGTTGATATTTAATTTAGTACACAAAAATGTAAGATACCCATCTAGAATTTTGATGTGATCCTTATATTACGATGAGATACAATCGAGAGTGGAATCCCATGCAAACTCTCCAATTCCTTCACATATATAAATGTGTGTTGTTCAAATGAGTTGTCATCTCGACTTGTGATAAAGTGAGATGTCTTGGTTAGTTGATCAACCCCACCTTATAAATCATTATTTCCCTTGGATGTCTTCAGGAGACCCATGACAAAGTCTATAGTTTCATTCTCCCATTTTACATCATTCCTTTGGAATTTCATATCTCTTCATTAACATGGAAACATATCAAGGACCTTGAGATATATTCATAAATAACTCACTTTATGTTTTCCCACAAAATGTTTTCTCAGAGATCACAATACATATATTGCTAACATGATGGATAGGGGAAGGTTAGTTACAATCATTATGAAATAGGTCCATCATTATCCAATTTGATGAATGTACATAAATACGTATTCCAATATGAATCACACTATTATCATTGATATAGAACTCTATAATCTTCCCTTCCTTTACTTCATTCAGCCTCTTTTGTAGCTCTGGATCATCCCTTTGTGATTCGTTAATCAAATATTGGATAGATGGTTAGGAAATAATTTGGTAAAGGTAAAATTTATTCCAAACTATCATGATTTCTAAATACACCATTTCATATCCATAAAGATAACAACATTCTCAATTTTCATCATGGATAGAGTAGCAATGTATTTTCTACTTAGAGCATCAGTAACCTTGTTTTCATTGATAGGATGACAGTGAATAATTGAATTTTAAACATTGATTACCACTAACTATATCCTTTGATGCATGCTGAGATCTGTTTTTTAATATATACTTAGGCACCTATGATTAGTGTACTAGTCACACTTCTCAGCATTGAAGTAGTGCCAGTAGATTTTCAAGGTAGAAATTATAGCTGCAAGCTCATGATCATGAGTGAGGTAGTTCTAATCATGGTTATTATATTTCAGTGAGACATAGTCTTTCACATTATGATTTTTACTGATTACTCAACCCAATCATTTCGTTTAATAGTAACTGCATAACACAATACATTCTCCACTATTTGGTAATGTGAGTACATATGCAGTGATGATACTTCTCTATAGCTCTTTCAAATTTCCTCACATTCTTCATTCTAGATATAATTTACCCTTATCCCTTTTAACATAGATAGAATTCTGACAATTGTGAGAAATATTTCACAAAATGGCTGTAACACCCCACTAATCAAAGAAAACTATGGATTTATGTGACACTAGAGGGTTTGTTACATTCATCAGTCACATTTTTTAATGGTCCATAGATATTCCCTCACTTGTGATCACTTTTCCCAAGACTGTCACAATCAGCATCTAGATGTCACACTTATTGAACATGGTGTACAACTTCTCCTTTCCCAAATTTTCCAACACAAGAGTTAGATGTCCTTTGCGTTCCTCCTTGAACTTAGAGTTAATGATAATATAATCGATTAACACTTCGAAAAAAAATTCGAGTTAATTTCTAAAAACTATATTCTTCAAATCCCTGAAGATTTCCGGGGAATTAGTAAGTCCAAAGTGCATCACCAGAAATACATAGTTCTCAAACCTTGTATATTAGGAAGTACTCTGAATATCATTATTCTTCACCTTTAGTGGATTATATCCATAATGAAGATCGACCATTGAGAATTTATTATCTCTTCTTAGCTAATTGAATGAATCATAAATCTCGGGGAGAGGATAAGTGTTCATAATGGTAATCTTGTAGAGTTCCTAATAATCGATACATAACCACATTTATCCATCCACATTCTTTATAAATAGCACTAGAACACATGATGGTGAATTACTAGGGAGTATGTACCCTTTTTCCAAATGTTTTTTAAGCTACTTCTTTAATGCCTCCAGTTCAATAGGATCCATCCTATATGGACAATTTGAGAAAATAGTTGGTTCATGTATCTGTTCTATGAAGAAATATTCCTCATGATCTAGGTGATGTCTGGGTGACTCTTCATAAAATACATCCATGTATTCCCTCACGATGGTAATTTCATCAAGGATGATACTTTCCTTTGAATCATACATTTGAGCGAGGTATGCCTCATCACATGGAATCACCCCCCACATCATTGAAGGATTTTTCAAAGGAGATTAATGAACTTTCTTGAATTTGAATAGGATCATGGGATAGTTCAGAATATGAAAATATATTTATTTTTCCCAATAATTGATATGTGATTTATATAACAAGATCGAATCCATTCCCATTATAGCATCGAATTCCACCAAGGGAAGTAGCATGAAATTCACTAGAAGAATCCTCACACATACGCCAACAATATAATATTCCAATACATGGGTAGCGATGATTGGACCACTGTTTGTTTTTACAAATATATATACTTCATGGTTTCAGGGCTCTGATTCCATAGTTCTATAAAATATGAAATATGGAAATGAATGAAGAGAACTATAATCTAGTAAGACTATTTCTATTCTTGAATGAATAGAATGAGTACATTGTACAACTTCATCTTCTTTCTCAACTTCCCTAGTAGTGATGGAATATGTCTTCCCATGGTCTATTGTCTTTGTTGGCAGCTGACACTAATTACCCTCCAGGGATTGAGGTTTAGTGCAGTAGCTTACATAGTTCACTTGCTCTGTATTGTTTTAGCATTATTCCATGGTTGGTTCATTCGATTCTTCACCACATTTTCTTGCCTTGTATTGTCTTTTAGAAATTAAAGAGCCTTGGGGACTTCTCTACCACAATTAAAAAAATTCCCCATCCCTTTGAATAAGTTACCATGACAGTTCTAGCAACATTTTTTGCATAAGGTGGGTTAGTTTTCTTCCTTCCTTTATCATTATATCCACCTGCATTAAAATCCAAATTTCCTTTCTTACCACTATTTCCTTGAGACTAATATACAAACTCCATCAATACATTGAGAGCACATTGAACAAACTCTTCATAACTCTCAAAGTCACATATTTCAAGAGCCTTTTTAATATGTGTATTTAACCCACTAATGAATATATAAATTTTGTTATCATTTTTGATAAAAAAAACATGAATCGTACTATGAAATCCTTGTGAAGTAATCTTTGTGGGCCATGATATATTCACCTACATATTTCGTGATCTATATAAATTCTACCTACTAATTTTTATGAACGTTTCTTGGGTAATACATGTCATTAAACACAATCATAATGTTTACCCATTCCATCATTTCAAATTTGAAATCCATATTGGTGTTCTTAATCAAAGTCATATATTGATCGTCCTTTCAATCTAGATGATAAATAACAAGAATCACAATCTTATTCATAGAATACTAGATCATAGAAATTATCTTTCCATGGGGTTGACCCATTGTTTTGTAAATAGTGAATTATAAGATCTAATTAATGTTAGTGCTTATTTTCACATAAAACACACGATAACCAGTTCCTCCCTATGAGGTGAAAGAGGATGTTCCAAATTATTCAGGTTATTTTCATATCCTAAGACAACCAGGTAAGCATCACCCTAAATTTTTGATCTCCACCTCCCAAAGCATTGGAGGTGTCATTCAGGAAATCGTGGCATAGGAAATTTCATGGGCTGTTCCTTGGGTTTCTCTTAGTTCCCATCATCGTTTAAAATATAAAATTATTGAACAAAACACAATTCAATTAATAAGGAGTAAATTACTTATTTTTTTTTTGAAATTTATTCAAAAGTCATATCTTATGGGAACCCTTGGTTTAGCTATGCTTCTTATGTGCAAATTTTTACATAGTCTCATACTGGAGGTTTTTTCTAGGGTTCACTATTTCAAATTCTTAAATTAACTATTCATTTCCTTTGATACCAACTATAGGGACCCTGATTTCCATACTTTACTTTTACATCATTTGAATGATAAAAAACATAAGGAAAATTACACGATGAGGATAATTATTTTTAGTGTCTTGGGAAAACTAGGACCATACATAGCTTTTAAAACATAAAGAAAAAATATTTATTTAATTCCTTCTTCCCTAGCTTATTATCAGCCCTAATTACTCTTTAGTACATGTAGTCACCTATAGATATAAATGTAAATGTGGAATGCTAACATCATAGTAAGAGGAAATATAAGAACATGAATCAATGTAGGATGTGGTGAGAATAATCATGACATTTTTTATAAAATATCATGGAAAATGGAAATTCCTAAAAAGGAAACATCCAGACTTATTGTTTAACAACAACACATAGTTGTGAAAAAAATAAAGAATCATATTAACACATCAATTCAAATTAACTATTGTAATAAACCACATTATCAAATAAATTGGAGTGGTATATAATTTCAGGAACACCCGTCACATTCAAACATTTTCATTTCACTTTACAATTTTGGGTTCACCTGTCACATCATAACATCTACATTGTCTTGCATGAAACATAGAAAATATATAAAAAATGGAACAGAAAATAACACATGGAGATAAATTGGTTTTACATCATAAATCATAAATTAATAAACATTTGGTTCAAAAAACAAAGACTGAATATCATTAATGACATAGAACGGTTAACCTGGAGTGCAGAAAATAAACAATCTTCAAGAAGTAAAAAACTTTGTGTTTATTTTGAAGAAGGGTTATTTTGGAAAACATTTGATTTTTCATAAAATAAATTAGAGAACATTTATATCATATAAAATATAATATAATGATAAATAAATGATTTTAAATGAATATCCATATTGAAAATGGGTTGAAGAGGGAAAACCCAATGAAAGAGAGCTGGGTTTGAGAATTTCCCCTTACCTTTATCTTGAACCCTTTATTCAATTTAGATAAAATATAATGAAATTATAATAACTAATTAACAATTAAATATCCTTGAATACATTAATTTAATTCATTAAGGTTTTATTAAGTTCATTTTTGTATATTTGGATGCGTAATAGATCGTATATTCATGGTTTGAGGGTGTTAATTTGAATAGCTTTTATGAACAGTTCACTTGTATTCATGAGGGGATGTTCATTTGAAATGTGGTTAAAAATCCATAATTATTAATATATATTATTAGTGACATTTAATAGGTATATATTTTTATATAATGTATTTTCTGTATACCATGATAATGAATTATTATATTAAATTTTAGTGACAAACACCTGGATTAATTTGGCAGTTTTGATCACATTGAACATGTTTTGTATTATTATCATATATCATGTGTCTATATGGATTCAAGAACATAATATATGATAAATTAAATACACTAAGATGTTTTTTTACCTTTAAAATGTTTTCATTAATAGGCTCTATTATGGTAATTAAAATTTCAAACCCATCATCATTTAATGTGATATTTTAGTATATCTCGGACAATGTTTTCATTTGCAGTATAAAAGTAGAGGGAAGGTGAGATTATGATGAACTATAACATTATTATAATATAATTTTAGTTCATTTTTGACATTTTTGATATCATACCATTTGGGTGAAATTTGGTGGGGACATAAAAGGAATATTAAGGACATCGAAAGTATATAAAAGAATCAGAAAGAGGAATTTACATTTTCTAATTATAACATTTGAGAGCCTATTTAAGGGAGGGGAACTGGGGTTTTAGGGATAAAATGGGCTTCCAAACGTGGTATATGAGATTTGGGGGAGGTGGATTTGGGAATAATTTAGTTTAGGATTTAGCATGAGAGGAAGAATAAATGAGGGTATGGAGGGTTGTATTTATACTGGAGGGGTGGATGGTTTCATTAATATTATATTCCTTAAATTATTATTTCTAAATAAGATAATAATTAGTGATAATTATTTTTCATAAAAATATTAAGAACTTCATGTGATTTTTAACCAATGTCCCTTTACATCATCCATAACTCAATCATGATCTGAAAATTCATTTATTTAGCATATTTTGTAAATTATCGAATTTCACTATTAACCAAAAATTAAAGTATTTTAGAAAAATCCCAAAATATCAAATTTACCATTTTCAATTTATTGAATCCAAAAATTTACTCCATGATTCTAATATAATTCTATAAATATGAACAATTTAAAATTTCATTAAAATAATAATTTACTTTAAAAATACCGATTTTCTAATTAAAAGAGATTTTATAATGATTTTAAAAATTACATAAGGTCTTATAAAATTATCAAAAAATATGAAGACCTAAAATTCATAGTTTTGACATCATTTTAAGAGAAAATGTTATTTTAAATTAAATAATTAATTATTATTATTGGTTAATGACTTTTTCATGAACCCCTACCACCAATGATGCCCCTCCTGAGCTTATAATAGTGAAAGGGAGATAATGACCCCTGAGTCCCTCCTCCAGTAGGCCTCAGGGTGGCGACTAGCACCAAAGGTATGAGTTTTCACAAATATGGGAGGCATTTCCCATTTATTATTTTATGATCGGGAAATAAGACAAGTCAACAACCAAAAAGGAAAAGAACAAGTGTATAGAAATAAACCCAAACCAAGCCCACAAGCCTATTTAAACAATTTTATAACGAGGTGCAAGTACAAGAAATCTCAAAGTACAATACCTAAAGAAAACAATAGTACAACAACTGTAACAACTCCAAATGTCCGACTAGTAGGGTCTCGCACAGCCCTGGTAGTCCTCCTGGAAACCTAAAAGTAAACGTAGGGTGAGCATAAAAGTACACTCAGTAGGGAACCCTACAGATCTCGTGCACAAGTGGGGAGACATCCTAATGTCCCGTGAGAACAACAGAAGAAACCTAGCAGGGAAATCTATCCACCCAACCTCACCAGCCACACTCACCAAAAACACAATCACAACAGGTAGTAGTAGTAGTATAAGAATTAGAGTATTGGGTACCCCGCACCATTCCCCATTAGTTAGCTGCTCTTCCTAATGGAGAACGTCCTGACGCTGCCACACTCTCCCCGCCCGCACACACCTGGGCCTCACAACCACGTAACCCGCCCGCACACACCTGGACCTCACAACATTGTATCCCGCCCACACACACCATAGCCTCACAACCACGTATCCCGCCCGCACACACCTAGGCCTCACATTCGCGTATCCCTCCCGCACACACCTGGGCCTCATCCCGATGATTCTTGGGAAACAGTAAAACCCGCCCGAAGAGTCTTTGGCTAATGCCACCCCAATCAAAACCTAACCGAAGAGTCTTATGAATAAGGTCACTCAAACCATCAGAGCCTAGGGGAGAATGAGCAGGAAGGATCTAGTAACTATGGGAAAACACCCTCTCCCGTGAAATGGGAGTGTTCGGCACTAAGTGCTCAATATGGGTGGGGTGCGTCAAAACACAAAGATACAGATATACATATATAAACCAAACATTCATCCCAACCTATGGCTTCTAAAGAGAGAAACTGAGCACATGACTCGGCACTGCTACCACGAAGCATGCATACAACAAACAACTATAACCCTTTATAGGTTTTCACGTTTCAGCTGAATTAGTTAATTAGGTCCTTAACTACTAGGAAACTATCCACAACCAACCACATCAATCATTCGTAAATCATATCCCTTTCATCCACAAATCAAGTTAGGAAAACACAAGCAGCACAACAAACCCTTCCTTATCAACCAACCAACCCATTGATTATTAATATCGTTTCATTACCACGCCCCACCATTAATTTACTCTTCCACTTTTATTTATTATTCACAAACCATAGTTCATTCACATTCAAGCCCATCCATGCAGCCCCGCTGCCAACCACCACAACCATAATTGCACCGAAACCTGTACATCGTTACCCACTTTAATACCATTTATCGTAGCCCCGCTACTTGTCACCAACATAGCATTCACACCAACCCACAACCAAGCCAACTGTAGCCCTGCTACTCACCCAAACCACAACAACGCACAAAACACTCCCATCACATGACACATATCCAAGCTGGGAGCCACATGTTCATTATTCAATTATAGAAAACAGGGGTGACCACACAAGGGTTCCATATTTTAAATCATCCAACATTACGTGATTAACCAAATTCCACATTCAACAAAGTTCCATTCACAAAAACGGTCTAAAAAGATAGGGCAACATTTAATTATGCAAGAAAAGTCCCCCAACGACCGTGATTTTCAGTAGGCATAATCATATTCAAATCATAACATATCAATATGATAAACAATGATAAACATAACAACTCTACCATACCCATTCTTTAACTACTTATTATCTTTATTTAATGGTTCAACTGTTTCTCATGAAAACAAAAGGATACCCACCCCACATGATTCAAAAATTAGAGGGACGAAGGTAAGATCCCTACCTCCACAGGTTCTGATCACAAAGCTCCCCTGGATCAACTTTAGAAGACGTCCATCGGTGTCCGTCACTTCATTCGGGTCCTAGAAAAAACCCTCCTTGGGTGGATGTTGGAATGGAAAGGCCAAAGGAAAGACAAAGGATCCAATCTCAGAACTTCCTCCTCGTTGTTACGATCCTATGGCCGCTGACGGATCATAAATCAGAGCTCGGATGAAGAAGTTATGGAATAAAGAGCCTTCAAGTCTCTTGAGAGAACTCTTCTCAGAGGAAAGGGGATGAGATGGGTTTGTTGAAAATGAGGGGACCCCTCCTTTTATAGGCGATAAAAGAAAAATTACACGGTGAGTACATTATGGTACACGGTGTGTACTCGGTTATTTTACACTGTTTCCACGTGGCGTCCAACACGGCTCCGCGGCCGTTGACTGGTCAACACACGGTTTGAGGGTAATGCATACACGGGGAGGGACTACACGGCGTGTAGTTTAGACACATGTCATGTACCCATTTATTTCACAGGACAAAGACACGGCTCCAACATGGAACATGGTCGTTGACTAGTAACGCATACGCGGGGAGGGACTACACGGCGTGTAGTTTAGGAAACACGGAGTGTAACCATTTATTTCACACAGCAAGGAAATGGCCTTCAACATGGGGTATACCAGGAGAGGGGGTAAACGGAGTGTACTCACACTACATGGAGTGTAGTTTCAAAATTCTGGAAAGTGTGGTAAAAGTCCATTTTACCCTCCAGAACATTTCTTGAGCTTCTTTTTGACAAAGGAATGGGCCGGAGAGGTCCGGGCCATTACATTAGATACCTATTAAAACATTCTCGTCCCTGAGAATTCAAAAACTATCCCAGAGGAACCCAACATGATACCTCTTAGGGTTCTCGTTATAACAGGAACCCAACCAACAACCCTAATCATATGCGTTAGGAATTATTTAACCTATGTCGAGATATTATCCACTTTAGGCGGCACTGACTCGCCTGCACGGGTTTAATCGCATCCTCATTAATGCGTCTCGATTAATAATTGGGTCTTCCCACTTTCATTCATTAGGATTTTTCAACTCGCACTACCCCCAACACCACACAACCAACACACTGCCCGAACATGTGGTTTAGTGAAATTCCTTCTCCTATGTCGAGATATTATCGGCTTTAGGTGGCACTGACTCGCCCGCACGGGTTCAACCGCATCTTCATTAATGCATCTCGATTAAGGATCAGGTTTTACCCTTTTTCCCACTCATCCAAACATGCTACACACTTCCAGAGAAGAAAGAAAACAAAAGGTCTCACAATCAACAGGCCATGCTTTCCATATATCAAAGGTACAGAGTACAACATCATCACAAAGCTCATAAGAACAAGGAACAACACAAGTCAAAACAACTCTGGTTACTGAGCGTGCATCTATGCCTCCCACTCCCATGTGCTCTCTTCAAGGCCACCATGCCTCCACATCACAAGAACCAACAGAATGGTTCATCCATGGAGCACCTTCTTCTTACAATCCTCGATTCTGACGGGTCGTTCCTAGAAGGTCGTGTCATCTCCCATATCTAGCTCTCCGCAGTCGATAATGTGAGAGTCATCGTGTAAGTATCGATGTAGCTGGGAGACGTGGAAGACGTCATGAAACTTCTCCAACTGAGGTGGCATGGCTAGATGATATTATACCTCACCGACTCGCCTAAACACCTCAAAAGGTCTGATGAACCTAGGTGAGAGTTTACTCCCCTTCCCAACCTCTGCTGCCCCCGTCGAGGGAAAAACTTCAAGAACACATGGTCCCCCACCACGAACTCCAAAGGCCTCCTTCAATGATCAACATAAGACTTATGTCGGTCCTGAGCCGCTTTCATCCTCTCACGTACAAGATGGACTTTCTTCGTGGTGCTCTGTACTTCCACTGGCCCAAGAGCACATGTCTCACCAACCTCGGCCCAGTAAATGGGTGAACGACATGGTCTTCCATACAAAGCCTCAAACGGTTCCATGACAATATTAGATTGTAAGCTGTTATTGTAGGAAAACTCTAATAAAGGAAAATGTCGTACCCATGATCCTCTGAAATACAGAATGCATGCCCGCAGTATGTCCTCCAACGTCTGGATAATCCGCTCTGTCTGCCCATAGGTATGGGGGAGGAAAGTAGTGCTAAGGCATTGTTGGGTGCCAAAAGCATGTTGTAACACCCTCCAGACTCATAAGGTAAACCGAGTATCTAGATCTGAGATGATGGTCTTTGGAAATCCATGAAAACGCACCACCTCGTCTACGTACCTCTGTGCTAAGGTACTCCCCGGGCCCGACTCCTTAATTGCTAAGAAGTGAGCTGATTTCGTCAGTCGATCCACCACTACCTAGATAGCATCATAACCACCCTGAGCTCTGGGTAGTCCTGTGACGAAGTCCATTGAGATGTCATACCACTTCCAATCGGGGACATCTAAAGGATGCAACAAACCACTGGGAAAACAGTGATTAGCCTTCACTTGCTGACACACTAGGCATTTAGCCACAAACTCTGCCACTGCTCGTTTCACCCCGGGCCACCAAAACTGTTCACTTAGGCCTTGATACATTTTTGAAACTCCTAGATGTACCACCATGGCAGAGCTATGGAACTCACAAAGAAGTCACTCAGGCATTGTCTCTGGAACAAACAAGCTTTCATAGAAAAGCATCCGATGGCGGCTACCATCTGACCATCCTTCTTGAGCATTCCCATGATCGACACGATACTGCATCAGTTCTGCCTCGGAGTCCCCCCACTGAGACTCTTCCACTTGCTGCAACAAGTAGGACTGCACCGTCATCTGAAAAAAACGTCCTCTAACACCTTCTACCCTTTCATCGAAGTACAAGGCAGCCAACTCTCCCATCACCTTACAAGCATCAGCGGATTCTCGAACCACTTCTTAATTCGACTTCCTGCTCAGGGAATTAACAGCAACGTTGCCCTTACCTTCAGTGCAAGAGATCTCAAAGTCATAGTCTTGGACAAACTCGACCCATATCTGATGCTGTATGTTCAGGTCACGTTGGGAGAAGATATAACGTAGGATCTTGGGATTTGAGAAGACCACAAAGAACTCCCCAAAGAGGTGATGTCGCCACAACTTCAGTGTGAACACTACTGATGCAAGCTCTAGGTCATGGGTGGCAGAGTTATGCTCGTGAGGGCGTAACTGTCTAGACCTATAACAGATCAATCCCTTATTTTGCATTAGCACGCACCCCAGACCAAGGCCAAAAGCATCGACAAACACCTCATACAACAACCATTCCTCTAGCAACCTGAGTATGAGAGAACTGACCAACATCTCCTTCAGGTAGTCGAAAGCTTTCTGGAACTGCTCGCTCCATAAGAAGACCTGGTTCTTCCTAGTCAAAGCATTCAATGGAGTATCATATTGATAGAAGTCTGAAACGAACCCCCAATTGTAACCTGCTAACCCCATGAAACTACGATCTTCTTCCATGCTCTTGGGTGCTACCCAAGAAACAACTGCCTCCACCTTCGACGGGTCCACCGACACTCCATGCTGAGACACCACGTGCCCATGGAAGTGTACTTCTTGCATCAAGAACTTACACATTGACAATTTCATGTAAAACTCGTGGTGTCGAAGGACTTCCAATACTGTCCTGAGATGCTCAACGTGATCCTCCCCTAATCATGAGTATACTCAGATGTCATTGATAAACACAATGACGAACCGGTCCAAAAACTCTCAGAAGACAAAGTTCATAAGTCTCATGAACATAGTCGGTGCATTCGTAACTCCAAATGGCATCACTACAAACTCGAAGTACCCATACCTGCACCTGAAATCCGTCTTCGATATGTCACTATGTTTTACCCTCAGCTGATAATATCCAGATCGTAGATCAATCTTGGAAAACAAACATGCTCCCCTTTGTTGGTCGAATAGATCATCTATCCTTGGAAGTGGGTATCTATTCTTGACCATTACCTAGTTCAACCTTCGGTAGTCTATGCATAGACTGAGACCACCATCTACCTTCTTCACGAACAAAACTGGATCACCCCATGGTGATACGCTGGGTCAAACAAAACCCTTCTCCATTATATCATCAATCTGAATTCACAACTCCAGCAACTGCGAAGGTGCCATCCGATAAGGGGACATCGAAATCGGACGGGCACCGAACTGTAAGTCTATCCTGAGCTCAACATCACGTCGGGGGGGGGGGGGGTAGAGTCATAACCTCCTCAGTAAAAACATCGAGGAACTCCCCAACAACCTCTGGGACATCCATCATCTATATATCAGCTGGAACCAATGATAACCCGCCTAACAAGGTAAGGAGAGGATCCAAACGCCAACTTCCCACCTGATAGCTCCTCTCGCCAACAAAAGCTACATGCTACCAGTCCACGTCGTAGAAGACGAATCTTCTCCAGAATCAGTTGATAACGAAACTAACAGAAAACAACCAGTCGATGCCTAGGATGACATCGTATGGTTGCATCTGTAACAGAATAAGGTCCCCACTAGTTCGATGTGGTCCCAACGTCAGCCCACATCCCTGGAAAACACAAAATACACTAGTCTGGCCTCTAACTCGTGTACTCAGCACCAGTGGTACGGAAAGTCTCTCTATGTCTAGTTCCAAATCATAGGCTAGACCAGGTGCAACAAAGGAGTGTGAAGCTCCCGAATCGAACAAAGCAGAAACAAGAGTGCTGAACAAACAAATCATACCTCACACCACCTCTGGTCCTACTGGAGCTGCCAACTCTGCTGCGTCAAACTGTCCATGCCCAGATCCTCTTCCTCTCTGATGTCATCCACCTCCCCGACCACACCCTGGTCGAGGTCCCTGAGGAGCACCCTGAGGTCGGCCTCCTCCCACAAAGTCTGCCCTCAGAGGAGCATGGTCCTGCTGCTGCTGGAAGGGCCTCACTAGCAACAGCTGCTGCTGAGGTGGGCGCTGAACCTGCCCACCTCCACCGTACTGAGCTCGGGCTGGGAACCGACTCTGAACATTCCCGAAACCTCCAAACGAAAAAAACATCGGTACTGGGCTCGTGAAAAAGGGTGGAGGACCTGAATATATGAACTGGAACTGGTGGGGCCTGCTCCTCACTGGCCTGAACCTGGAATGTCCTGTCGCAGGAGACCTGCTGCTGACTTCCATCCCCTTCGATGAGCCCAGCTGGATCCCCTCTCGTGGTGCACCTACCAGTGACTGCATCCTCTCTACAACCTCTACCTTCTTCTGTACTGCCAAGTACGTCGGAAGGGTGATGGGGGTAATAGCATACTAGAGCGAAGGACGAAGTGCCTCCTCCAAACGTCTCTCCCGAGACTCCTCATCTGGAAAGTGATCCGGAGCAATGTGCTGGAGAACCTTGAACTTGATCCCCAAATCTCGTACCGACATACTCCCCTACTGAAGGGAGAGTAACTCCTCCCGCTTCTCCACCATGATCATGGATGAAATGAATTGCTCTCGAAATTCCTTTTGAATGTTATCCCATGGAACCTCTTCCTCTATCCTCTATCCGAGGTAGAGCATCCAGAACTGTCGTGCCGCACCTCTTGACTGACTGCCTGCTAGGGGAACCCAGTACTCCCTCGGAGCACAGATCAAGGTAAATGTGATCCATAGCTCCTCAAGCCACCCCTCCATATTTGTATCCGAATTACTACCCTCTTACTTTTTGAGGGTCTGCCGCTAGAAAGAATGGAGAGTCTTCTGTCACCGGCTATCTTCCTCCTCTCGGTCCATCCTCAACTGATCGACTGCCTAAATCTGCATGTCCTCAACCGTCTAAGCCACCCGGGGACGACGTCCAGGTGCCATAGCTGTACAGTAAAAAAGATCGCCTATGCCCAAGTAGTAAGGAAATTTCTAAAGGATTTATTTTATCATTTTCATATCAATTTATTTCCCATAACACCCAAATCATGTAAAACAAAATCATGATGATCCATGTACCTTCCCTAGGGTCTCTACCCTGAAATCAGTGTAGTCTGACTTGGTCATTCAGTAGGCTCATAGTCCTTGCATCAGATCATGGGGGGCCCTAAAATCTCGTGTCCTAGCCGGTCTTCCATGGCCTATGTCACACACCAAGATTAACTAACACGGTTTCCATACCATCCCATGTAATCCTCACTATACCAAACTCGAGACTCCATCCAATCTCTCAACCTCCCATTGATACCATTTTTCACGACCCCCTATCACCAAAGATGCCCCTCCAGAGCGGGAAATGGTGAAAGGGATATAATGACCCTCGAGTCCTGCCTCCAGTAGGACCCGAGGTGGCGAATAGCACCAAGTGTATGAGTTTTCACTAATATGGGAGGCATTACCCTTTTATAATTTTAAGATCGGGAAATAGGACAAGTCAACCACCAAAAAGGAAAATAATAAGTGTATAGAAATAATCCCAAACCAAGCCCACATGCATGTTTAAACAATTTTAAAACAAGGTGCAAGTACAAGAATGCTCAATGTACAATACCAAAAGAAAACAAGAGTAAAAAAACTGCAACAACTCCAACTGTCCGACTAGTAGGGTCCCGCACGACCCTAGTAGTCCTCTTTGAAACTTGAATGTAAACGTAGGGTGATCATACAAGTATACTCAGTAGGGAAAACTAAATCTCTCATGAACAAGTAGGGAGACATCCTAATGTCCCGTGAGAACAACAGAAGAAACCTAGCAGGGAAATCTATCCACCCAACCTCACCAGTCCCACTCACCAAAAACAGAATCACAATAGGTAGTAGTAGTATAAGAACAAGAGTATTGGGTACCCCACAACATTCCCCATTAGTTTGTTGCTCTTACTAATGGCGAACGTCATGACGCTGCACACTGTCCTCGCACGCACACACCTAGGCCTCACAACCACGTATCCCACCCGCAGACACCTAGGCCTCAAAACCACGTATCCTGCCCGCACACACCTAGGCCTCACAACCACCTATCCCGCCCGCACACCCCTGGGCCTCACAACCACGTATCCCGCCCGCACACACCTGGGCCTCACAACCACGTATCCCACCCGCACACACCTGGGCCTCATCCCAATGATTATTGGGAAACAGTAAAACCTGCCCGAAGAGACTTGGGCTAATGCCACCCCAATCGAAACCTACCTTATGAGTCTTAGGTGTAAGGTCGCCTCAAACCATCACATACTTGGGGAGATGGAGCAAAAAGGTGCTAGTAACTATGGAAAAACCCCCTCTCCCATGAAATGGGAGTGTTTGGCACTATGTGCTCAACATGGGTGGGGTGCGGAAAAACACAAAGATATAGATATAAATATATATACCAAAAACTCATCCCACCCTATGGATTCTAAATAGATAAACTGAGCATGTGCCTCGGCACTGCTACCACGAAGCATGCATACAACAAACAACCCTAACCCTATTTAGGTTTTCACGTTTCAGCAGAATTAGTTTATTAGTTCCTTAACTACTGGGAAACAATCCACAACCAACCACATCAATAGTTCATAAAGCATATCCCTGCCATCAAAAAATAAAGTTCAGAAAACAAAAGCTGTACAACAAACCCTTCCTTATCAACCAACCAACCCATTGATTATTAATCTCGTTTCATTAGAACGCCCCACCATTCATTTACTCTTCCAAATTAAATTAGTATTCACAACCCATATTTCATTCATATTCAAGCCCATCCCTGCATCCCCGCTTCCAACCACCACAACCACAATCACACCGAAACCCATACATCATCACCCCCTTTAATACCATTTATCACAGCCCCGCTTCCCGTCACCAACATAGAATTGACACCAACCCACAACCAAGCCAACTGTAGCCCGACTGCTCACCCAAACCACAACAACCCACAAAACAACCCCATCACATTCCACGTATCCAAACCGACACCCACATGTTCATTATTTTATTTTGTTCAACCGGGGTGATCACACAAGGGTTTCAGATTTTAAATCATACAACTTTATGTGATTAACCAAATTACACATTCAATAAAGTTCCATTGACAAAAATAGACTAAAAAGATAGGGCAACTTTTAATTGCACAAGAAAAGGCCCCCAACGACCGTGATTTTCAATAGGAATAATCATATTCAATTCATAACATATCAATAGTATAAACAAAGATAAACATAAAAACATTCCCATCCCCGTTCTTTAACCAGTTATTATAATTATTTAATGGTTCAAATATTTCTCATGAAAACAAAAGGATACCTACCCCGCATGATTCAAAAATTAGAGAGACGAAGGTAAGATCCCTACCTGAACAGGTTCTGATCACAACGCTCCCCTGGATCAACTTTAGAAGACGTCCGTCGGCGTCCGTCACTTCTGTCGGGTCCCGGAAAAACCTTCCTCGGGAGGAAGTTGGAAATGAAAGGCCTAAAGAAAGTCAACGGATCCAAGCTCAGATGTTCCGCCTCGTCGTTATGATCCCATGGCCACTGACAGATCCTAAATCAGAGCTCAGACGAAGAAGTTATGGAAGAAAGAGGCTTCGAGTCTCTTTGGAGAACTCTACTTAGAGGAAAGGGGAGGAGATGGGTGAGTTGAAAAAGGAGAAGGGGACCCCTCATTTTATAGGCGAGATAAGAAAAATTAAACGGCGTGTACTTTATGGTACACGGCGTGTACTCGTTTATTTTACATGGTCTCCACGTGGCTTCCAACACGGCTCTACGACCGTTGACTGGTCAACACACGGTTTGAGGGTAATGCATATGTGGGGAGGGACTACACGACGTGTAGTTTAGACACACGTCGTGTACCCATTTATTTCACATGACAAAGACACAGCTCTAACACGGCACACGACCATTGACTGGTAATGTGTGCGCAGGGAGGGACTACACGGCGTGTATTTTAGGACACCCAACGTGTACCCATTTATTTCACACAGAAGGAAACAACCTTCAACACGGGGTATACACGGCGAGGGGGTACACGGCGTGTACTCACACTACACGGCGTGTAGTTTCAAAATTCTGGAATGTGTGAGAAAAGTCCATTTTACCCTCTAGAACATTTCGTGACCTTCTTTTTGAGAAAGGAATGGACCGGAGAGGTTCGGGCCATTATAGACTTACAAAAAACCAATAATTTTATTATGGTCATACTGTTACTTAAAAGATGCCTAAATTCCATTTATAGATTTGTGTGTGATGTCACTATTATTTTGGATGTTTTAGAATGTATAAGTGTAATATTACTAGTATTAATGTTAGGTTTGTATTAATAAGGGATGTTTACTATTCACAAAAAACTAATTTTGTCACACACGACTCCATACATCTTACTGATTGGAATTGTGTCTTTCAGATATTTTAAATTTGAAACTGATAAGTGGAAAATTTTTGTTTAAAGGTCTCATATTAGTTCATTTATGAATAATGAGTAATTTTGTTTACTAATTCGATTTTATATGATCATAAAATTACTAAAATTATGGAAAATTTTCTTTGATAAAAGCATAGTTCAATACAATATAGCTATGTGAATCACACAAAATTTATTTCCGGATATTTGGATTAGATGATATGTATAGTGATGGTCCAAATCTTATTACACATTCCACATCAATTTTCAACTCTGATTATTTCAAATATCTCATGTATTCAACATTATTCTAAATTTAAACCATATTTCTTTGAGAAATGTCCTTTTTTCAATGAGAGATGGTATATTTAACAATCTTTTATGAATCGTGTGAAAAAGTGAAGGAATATGAAGATTATCAATTACAAAAGAGGTTGTTTTTAAAAAAATATAATCAAAATTGAATTCCGAGAGTTGGGATGCTCATAAGTGTTTTTTTCTGACTTATGTGAAAGATTGTGATGTTCCTTAAGTGGATCGGGAACTATTTGGAGCGTTGAACCCAAAAAACAACATGTCATGAACGACAATAGAGGGCGAATGGTTTATGAATGGGTTTCTCAACCATATGGTCCACTACAGGTAACTGTTTGAACTCATTTTAAAGGGATAGTGGCATTTCGCATGGGCAATTTACGGTTTCTCAAACCATGCACCTATACTATGTTAGGGGAGCCTCTGAGACCAATGGTTCTTCATAGTTAGCATATAGTTTTCCAAACTGTGTGAGAACCATTCGAAAAAGCTTGTTTAATAAAAAGAATTAAATTTAAAAATAAAAAAAATTCTCAAAAAACTAAACACACCCCTATCACCTCCCTCTTTATATTATGTGTCACCCCAAAGGGGGGTTCCCCTTCGATGCATGATTGCACCTCCCTCTATCCACCCTCATTCATTGATTTCTCCTTAATTTCATTGAAAATATCTTTCAATCCATCAAGGTAAGATCTTATATCCTTTATCCTCTATATTACTGCATGGATTTGGACCTCTTATTCCCTAGTTAGATTTGAAAAATCCATAGGTTTTTGGGGTAATCAGATTTCATGGTTATCTCTGTATCGATGTTTGTATAAAAGGTTTCTTGGGAAACAATGGTGCGCATTCCAACAACTGTTGCTGAAGGTGAGGCAGTTCGGGGTGTTTCGGTCCGCCAGCATTGTTCCAAGGAATGATTTTTCGTTTCAGTTTGGATTAAAAACTATTAAATTATGATCCTTGTTACTCTTATGTTTTGGAAGACGTTTATATATTCTATTGGTCCATGCTTATTGATTTTGAGTCATTGAGCCATGGGCAACTCATCTTCTGGTGTATAGTTATTTAAATATATATATATGGGGGGTCCCCATGTTACATGATCAATAAACCTAGGAAATGATTAAACATGTATGGGTAGGTTTTCCTATGTATATATATATAAATGCATCCATAGGTGAGGGGATATGGGAATATGCATATAAGAATATAAGTAAGGATCACCTTTTGGCTGTGTGAAATGGGACTAGGTGTCCTTGCAAGTATGAGAATGTGCGTATACTCAGTGGGATAACAACTAACTTTTGTTATAAATCATCAATATCCAAAGTGGATGGCATGGATTTACATTGAGGTTGGATTCCTTTCTATGGCCCTTTAATTTCTGATATAATTAATTAATTAGCTAGATTTTCATTCATGATTTCCAATTATATCCTTTCAAATTATTGTAGTTTTTCAAAATATAATCACTATAGAGAACTGGAAGATATTATTAAATTAGATAAATGATTGTTTGTAAAAAATTTCATGTTTTCTTAATAAAACACCTCCAACGGAGGTTCATTGCCTTCTAGCTAAAAGCATAGTGTCAGAATATATTTTTACTTTCCATAATTCCATTCTCCATTCTTTACACATAGGGTTTTTTTGAAAAATGATATTTAAGATTGTCAAGACCCTTTTATGTTAATTTTTCTTAATTAGGCACATACCTTGTTGCCTTTCTTCCACTCCATACAGTAGAGGTTGTGATGGGTAGTCGCTTTCCTTAATGAGATACAAGATTTATTAAAGGAAATAAAATTCCTAGAATGGAATATGATAGTGAACATGAACCCTTCAGGCGAATTTTCCATGTTTAGGAAAATCTGATAAAATAACCTTGAGTAGAAATCCACATTAAATGAAGTACTTTAGATGAAATGGTTATGTTATAATGATTTTCATTCCATATATTGGGTAGTTTAAATGAAATTCTTCTATAGGATGGAATGGAGTATCTATAGGGGCATACGTGAGAAGTATTTTTGACATGGAATGATCTAAATCTGAAAAATCCTCTATTGATGTTTTGATTGAAATACATAATATGGTTTTCCTTAAGCGAATAAGTTAAAGTGTGTGCTTGTGTTTATATATAATGCCTATTTGAAATGAATAATAGGTACTTCATTATGCACTACCAGATTTCCATAAAAATTCTTATGACCATTATTGATGGATATGCAGGAGGCATTCTTACCCTTTTCTATTTCTACCCTCATGTATGTATGGGTTGGAGGCATTCTTTTCTCATTCCATTAATTCTCTATTTTGGACGTGAGACATTCATACCTCCATCCATTATTTAGAAAATATCTATGGACAGGAGGCATTCTTACTTCATTCCATTATTTATAAAATATCTATAGATGAGAGGAATATTTACTACGTTCCATTATATATATGATTCTCGTGGATGAGAGGCATTCTTAGATCATGCCACTTATAATATATAAAGATATACATTTAGGGATGTGACGAATTCTTACAATTTCTTTTTGATAACTTATATTTAAACATATATATATATATATATATGTGGTGATTTGATCAGACATACCGTATTTGAGATAAAGTAGGCATCCTTGTTAAGTGTCCCATAGAAACATGGACTGGTGTATGTTATTTATTATGTTCAGGAATTAGTATTTTGTTCATGCACACTATTTAGTTTATATAACATTGTCTAGATAGGGCCTGACACCAATGGTGATGACCTACTGAAACTTGTATCTAACACCCTTCTTAGGAAACCATTGCACTTGGGTTCCCGAGTTGACCATTCTTGTTCATTGGTCAGTAGATTATGAAGTTTTCTTGTTGTAGTATTCTCATACTTGGAGTAAGGGCAATGGACTGATCTGGAGCTCAGTATGATTGTGAAGTTTAAACATTGTATTTTTTAATCACTTTATATTTGTATTATATTGTAATGATTTCTTTTTTTATTCATATTTTGAAATATATATTTTCCCAGACATGAATTCATCTATTATATAACTGGGTTCAGTCATTTTTATAAGATTACTATCAACTATTTCTGTTAATTCGTTATTACTATTTACTTCTTCATTTTTTATCAACATATTATGCATTAAAAATACCATTGTGCATCTATTATAAGAGGGTATAGTCTCCCCACTATTCAATTTTTAGACCCTCACTATTAGTCAGCATTCTCTAGCATACGGGGAGATGTGCATGAGATCATGTGACCCACTAGTCTAGCTACCGTGTTCATGGTCAATCAAGATTGGATGGTTCAAATTGGCATCAAATTAATTCTCATTTCCTTTTTATAACTATATTGGGTTAGTAGGTATGAGATTATGAATGTTTTGGTTCTTGGTCAATAGTTGTTCGTGGGGATGATCACCCCACATATGGGAAATGACCAAGAGGTCAAAGATAAAATTGTAGTTTATGCTATTTGATGATAAATTTGATACGATTTCACCCTGATTGGTCATTGTATTTCCATGATAATGATTTATGGAATTTATATCCTTTTAACTATGGCCTAATATGGTATGGGAGCTACATAAAATGCATCATTAGTATGCCCCTAAATATTTACATTCTATTTATAGTTTCTTGCAATGTAGATGCATATGTAGGCTGCTTGTTGATTGGGATTTGTGACAACAGTGCTAAATAATGCTTCGTGTGTATATTCAATGTTAGGTTTTAAATAACATGCATAGTTGATTGAGTATTGTTCCATTCCTTTTATTCTTTAGCACTCCTATTTTTATATTCGATTCTATTGTGTTATTTCACATGATCACATTTGTTTCCCGGTTGATGTGTAATTTGTTACCTTGCTAAATTAAATGGATGCGATCCAATCGGGAGCTAGTTTTTAGTTATAATGTTTATGGAATTATTATAACTAGGAAAAGGTATCTGGTTTTTTCAGAAATTTGTAAAAGGATTATAATGTTTAATTGTAATGTGAAATTTATTATGGTTAAATTGGAGCTGAATGCCAAACTAGAAAATGTGTAGGGGATTTATAGGTTGGTATATGACCACCCATTAAACTACACCATTATATATATATATAACCATGTTATATTGTAACATGGGTTTTTTTTGGATTAATGGGATCTAATTTTCAATCCATGAAGTGTTTGTTCACTTAATGAATATGGAAATGGAAACCCTTATTAATTGTAATGGTATGGTTTTTTTGAAAGGGATAAATGTAAGGCGATGTTCAATTTTGATCTGATGTGAATTTCTTTAATGTGTCCCTTGTAGGACACTTAATAGTTACGATAAATTTCTTGTGATAAATTTCTTGTTTATGAAGGGATGTATTAGAATGTTTAAATGACTAAAAGGAGGTTTGTGAAACTTGCCGATTTTACCATTGGGAAATTAGTTGAAACAAATGTACCTTGATATTTGTTTTGAAAAATTGTACATGAATTTTTTTTTGTTGGGGCCGAAGCCTCATTTTTATTATTAAAGCAAAGCAAAGACCTCTTTAACTGGGTAGAGGGAGACCCATTACATGGGTTATCATGCATTCATGGCCCTTTTTGTGGGCGTGATCATTTGGTAATGCTTCTTTCAAGAAGATTAGATATTCCCTTGGAATGTACAGAAACTTCATTGGACATTTAAACCCTTCTCATTTCTACATGTAGTATTCCTTGATATATTGTAACACCCCGAGATTTTATGAAAAATATTCTTTTAATTTCATTAATTTCTTTTGTTGTACGTTACACCAAAATTATCTTGTGCTATACGCAACACTATATTAGCTTATATTATAGGCAAACACTATTGTAGGTTAGCGTTACACGCAATCACGACCTTCCTCGATAGCGTGTGTAGAACGCCATTACAGGTTTCACTAAACAATGATAAATTGTTATTAACTACATTTGGAATTATAAAACATTATTATTCATCTTACACATTTTCTAAAACATGGTATGTGAACAAAATAATTTTTTTGGGTAAAATAAATATTTTTTAAAAATTGCAGTTTTACCACCTTTTGATGGTTCACCCACATTAAATATAGTTTTTGATAGGTTTATAAGTTAAATTTGGAAAAATAAATTCTTCTTTGGAATCATGATATAAAAATTTACTTTGGATAAATTTTTTATATTATTCTGATAACTTTCTCATTTTAATGAATAGTAAAAACACGCTATATTTTAATTAGAAATAACTTTTTTCATCACAATAATTTATAAGGTTAAATTATAATATTGAATGGTTTTAAAGTATAAATATAATATATTTTTACCATTCAATATAATTTATATCATTACAATTAATTTTACATAGAATTCATAGGTAAAAACCTTTCAATCTGTGGGAATGTTTTAACTTTTAAAACCTGTTTTCTTAACATTGGGATTATTTTTAATGTAATTACTAAAACTTCTGTGTTTTGAATTTTGATAATTGGATTCCATATTTGAATTAAGTGGGACCAAATTATGTAAATATGTTACTTTTATTTTTTTGATATTATTAATAGTAACTACGGTTATTTTTATTTGCTAGAGTTAAAGGTAAATCGGGTAATTAAGATTAAAAGGAAGATTATAAAATTATCCTAACACTTGCCAAAATTATATTGGATGACTAAAAGTAGACACATATCACCTAAGGGTCGGAATAGATTCATTTTATGGACTTTTGACCTTGAAAATAATTTAATTATTATTAACACCAAATAAAGTGACAACATGTCACTCTCTTAAATCTTATTAGTATAATAATTTTAATTTAGTGATATCCTTCATGAAACATTAAACATGAATAGTTTCCCGAAAGATAATAAAATTATTTACATTATGTGAATTTATTTATAATTTTTAGGGATTAAATAATTATCATTAAAGGTGACACAATAGTGATGTTGAATTTATTTTATTCATTGAAATATCAAAATAAATGGTTTTAAAAATATTTAAATAAATATTATATGAAGTATTTAATGTTCTACAATAATTTTATAGATAAATATTGCATGTTATGAATCTATTAATTATTTTATTTTGTACATATCTTCTGTGTGTATTTTATTGAAATTCAAATAAATGAATAATGTCAAAATTGACTCTATTGTTATTTTATAAAAATAACATAATATAAAATTGTTTAAAAATCGCAAAAAATATTTGACAACTATAAATTAAAATTTATATGGTATAAAATGTAAGAACTAATCCAATTATATACAATTAACAACTCATAATTAATTATTTATAACAATTTAAAAATTAAGAATCTTATAACCACAAATAAAATTAAATAGATTAAATAAGGATAAATCAAGTTGATAATGTTTAAAATAAATTATCAACATGTCTAAATTTTATTGGATGATAATATTACAACTCTATCTTATCTATGTTCATATTTGAGTCATTTTGGAGGTTTTTATGTCGGGTTTGAATTTATTATAAATTAATATTTTTGAGCTTTCCAAAGGTGCCTCTCTCCTCCCTTATAAAAGGGAACCTCCTCCCTCTTCTGTTTACACAATTTTTAGTCTTCAATATCGACCAAAACCTGCCCATTTCCATTATCAAATTCCCTATAAACATTATAGAGGTTCCTTTCTCCTAAAAAGACCAACTCTAATGCTTTAATAGGAGGTTAAGTAGAGCCGCGTCAAAGAAGAGGTAATATCCTTTACTGATTCTTTCAATTTTATTTCTTCTTCTACTTCTTATTCGTTATTTGTTTCATCATAAATTAATAACATCAGTATCACTCATATAATTATATGTTATTATAAATTTTAAACAACCATATTTCATCCTCTATCCATCCTACGGAAAATGAAATCACCGCGTGTGCGTACGTACGGAATACCATCTACACGGAGTGGTGTAATCTGTTTTCCAGCACCGTACATGGATAGGTATAATGGTGTAAATAATAACTATATATGGATTTTATAACATCATACTGATTCTGAAATATTATATCATCCATTCCAATTCCATTCAATAATTATTAGAACGATATCATCGCTCGTGCGTACGTACGGATTACCATCTCCACGGTGCGATGAGATTCATTCTCCATGATAACCATTCAAGAATGATTATAAAGTATATATAATGAATAATAATGAAATATATGACATAATGAAGCTAAATTCTTTATGTATACATATGTATATATATGACATCTACTTAATTCCGTTCAAGTCAATAAGGAATGGAAAACAACGTTCATGCGTACGTACGACCCACCGTCCCCTTGAACGGTGTATGTCATTTCATTTATCAAACTATTATGTATATATGTATATACAGAATATATAAGATATATAAATCGTTATTTAAATTTTTTAAGTAATTAAATCATGATATAAGTAATAATATTATATCAAGAACAACAATTCCAAACATGTATGATAAATAAAACGATTTTACCCAAAATGATGCTTTAACATGGAATTTACAAATGAATGGGTAATATAAAGTCATAAGTGAACCATATATGATATCATAACAATAAGTATGATTCTGTAATAATTCAATGAAATTATTTAAATCATTATACAGGAGGTTCGTATACGTTCGAAGCATATCGGAACTAAGGTAAGGGATAATTTTGCAATCTCATTTTTATCTGAGATTGCTTATACGTAAGTATTTACTGGGGTTATATTTTTCATCCATGTCCATAAAATATTTTAAATAAAGTGTTTAATATTCATCCATGTATGTTTAAAGCCATGTTTACCCTTCTTTTGCTTTCACATTGTGTTATGGATGGAATATTTCTTTTGTTTACCATAAGATGAACTTTTTGACTTTTTCGAAAAAAATTACGAGAAGAATTTTTTTTAACGTATACAGCATGAACATATTTTTACGTTTCATAAAGCCTTATTTTCATGAATCTTCCTCAACAGGATTTTATAATTATTTTAATCAAAATACTTTTTTTTAAAATTGCATGGCATTTTGTAAAAAGAAAATGATTTTGAAGAATAAAGGATATATTCTTTAAGAATTCATTTCAAGTGTTTTGTCGAAACTATTTTCCATATAAGATGAAATTATTTAGTATGATTATGTTTTAAGTATAAAATCTCTATGATTTACAGGTTTTCACTTTTCTTATAATGAAATTATATCCATTTTTTTATATAGATTATGTTATGATGGGATGATGTTTATGAAACCCATTTTATTCTTTGGGTTATGATGAATGATTTATGTTTATGTTGTGGAACACGTAAGATTGATTTCATTATGAGATGGTTGGGAGCTATATCTCCCTCCAATGCATTGGGTAACGATTTATATATCATGAGATAGACATGGATGGAATGGTAAGTTAATCTGGTTCAGTGATACAGGACTGGAACGAGGAGTAAACTCGATTCAGAAAGGGACTTTGTCAACTAAGATGGTCTTGGCAGTAATGTCGTGGCTACTATGGAAGTTATATAATGTGATTAATGGGTTTCCACAATTAAATGTTTTATTTCCATGTTATTTTATCATGGTTGATGTTCCTTTATGATCTATGCCTTACGTACTGCCAAGATTTATTTCGCAACTCAATATTTTGATGTATAAATATTATGTTCATGTTTTGAAGTTCAAATGTATATGGTTTGTTTTACTTTCTCCATGCATACCCTTATTGAGCATTTGAGCTCACCCTTTTTATTTTTTCTTTTCCCCAAGATATAAAGAAAGGTTTTAGGTAAGAAAACAAAATGGGAACATCTATATGGGAGATGTTTAAGATCTTTCACCACGTTTAGAAGATTATGTTCCGAGATTCCAAGGATAATAATCTATTACGGTCCTTGATTGTTGGTTCATTATATCTATTAAGTATTCCACAAAAGTATTGTAATGTCCATGTATGTCAATATTTGAGTCACAACATATACACACAACCCTTGAGTTTTATATGAAATAATGACGCAGTTACATTTGATTAAATCATTGAGTTTTGTGCCTTTTAGTGTGGTCTTTTGTCATCTCCAAGTAGAATGACCAGAGTGTTAATGAACCTGTTCATCCTAAAGATCAAGAGGACATTCCATAGGCTTGGGTTTTATGACCAACCGGTCTGGTTGTTTTGAAATTCATTATATGACTTGATATATGTGAACGTGGCTTGGATGAGCATCACACCTTTGTTTGAGTTTCATCATGTATATTTCTTTTGAACGACTCATTTTATATCGTTTTGAACTAGGAAAATTCAAAGGCAAGGAGTGAATCATGTAGAATCTAGTAAATGTGACCTTATATGTAGATATAACTCAACCAAAGAGGTCCATTGGATGATGGTCAAGTTATTCATGGATTTATTTGAGGCTTGTGAGTTTAAGATACATTTTGGTGATTTTTAGTAACACATATTTTATTTGTTTTATTGAATATGAAATCCATGAAAAGCATTTCTAGATTGGGATGCCCGTTGGAGGTAAACGATGAACTATTACAGAATTCCTTATAATGTTAAGGGAATTTTTTATTTATATAGTATTTTGTCAGAAGGTGAAGTTGAGTCAATTTATAGTGGTTGACATGTTGTGGTTTGACATACCGTCCTTTCTGTAGTTTGGAATGATTAACATGAATATATAAACGACCACTTAGTGTACTCTTCTAATCGATGGGCATGTCCCTTATCATGTCTTCATCCTGGATGAAATAAGAGTGTAGTGTTCATATGTTGTTTTGAATGATTTAAAGCCATTGGGATTGTATGGGTGAACTCTTTCATTGTTTTACGATGGATACAAGGTTACCTGTGTGGGTTCACCTTTTAGACATCATTAGAGGTCATATTTAGGCATTGACAGACATGTTTGGCTAAAAGGTGATTCCTTGTTAGATGTCACAATGTTTCAACTTCTAAAACATTGTCTGTCTAATCCGACCAACTTTTTAGATAGTCATACACATGGATTTACTATTTCCTATTATGTTTAATAATGAATGTTGGTGAAGAACCATTTTAATGAACATCATTAAGTGATGTTGAGTGCAGTTAGCATCAGCTCATGATTGTAATGGAATCTTGGATTGACCAGGGATTTTGGTTTGATGAGAAATCAACCATACAATCACATTAAAATCAAAACAAGTTCATATACTAAACTCTTAATGGAAGGAATTGGATGTCAATCTCGATGGTGGGTGGATCCATATTTTGGATTTTACCAGAACATGTTAAAACCTATGGTGGGATGTACCTTTGACCAGGTTCTTGTCGTGACAATGACATTATTGTGTCTCTAGTTGAACGGTCTTGGGTAAGAGTTTTTTAAGTGTTTTGGTTAGAGAATGAGCATTAGCTCAAATTTTTAATGGTTTAAGTGTCATTACCTTTGATATTATTTAGTTTATATGGGCATTAGGGAACACAATTCTAATTTTTTGAATAATGCCTACCGACCCATGTAGGTCGATGTGGTGAACGTTTTTTTCAGAAGGCTTCATGGAGATGATATGTTTTCTGGTGGGAATATTGTATTGATCTTTGTTTTGAAGTAGTTAAAAAAGTGAAAATTTTGGACCTTTTCATTTACCAAAGGAGTCTTTTTCAATGTTGAGATTCAGAATTGAATTCCAAGAGTTCAATCACTTTTAATTGTTGATTTTTGACATTGGAGAAGGCTCATTATGTTCCTTGGGAGGATTGGGAAGTCTTGTGAGCACCGATCAAGAAGAAACCCATGACCTAAAAGATCGAAGTGGGCACACGGTTTACACACTTCCTAGTAAACCATGAGTATTGTCTCAGCAGATCACATGACACCCTAAATGGGGTTCTCATTTGACACACATCGAGTCCTCCCACCATCCTCCACCATTCATTTATTTATTTTTCAATTTCACCACAAATATCCTTCAATCCATCATGGTTGGATCATATATCCCTTATCATTTCTATTCCTAGCCATATTTTCTCATATTCTTCATCGAGTGAGAATCAGTCGAACCATATGGTAGTGGGGTAATATAATTTCATAGTTTTCTATTGTTCATGGTGGGATAGAAAGGTCTCTCAGGACCCTTGGGTCCGTTCTAACTACCACCGCTGAAGGCGAGGCAACTCTATGTGTTTTTGTCTGCCGTCCTTATTTCGAGTTATTTATTTTGGTTCCCGTTTTGTTTCGAACCTGTTAAATTTTGGTATGTGGTTGTTTAAAGGCTTGTATAATGATGTGTGTAGTGTGTTAGTCCACACTCGTTGGATAGGAGTCTCTGTGTAAAGGGATTCTCTCTTGTGGGACCATACGTATGTAAATATATATATGTTTTTCAATGTTATGTGTGACATCAACCATGTAAATGACTAATCATGTTTGGGGATAGTTTTTCCCATATATATATATATATATATATATATTCTTCTTTTGGTGAGTGGAGATGGGAATATTAATATAGGCATATATGTAAGGATTCCATTGTGCATGCTCATTTATCTGGCTGTGTGTGCGTAGAGTCTAGGTGTCCTTGAATGTATGTTAAAGAGAATATAATCAAGGGGGATGCAATTTCTTTTAGTTACAATTATTCAAGAGCTGAAGAGGTCGTCTTGGTTTCACATTGATTGATGATACCTTTCCATGCCCCATTAGTTTATGAAACTATGAATTAGTTACATAATTGTTCTTTCATGATATTTTATTAAAGACATTCCATTTTTATTAGTTTCTCATAACAGATTCTCTACTGTGAAATGGCATAAAGGATTAATTAATATAAATGATTGTTTGTTAACAAAGTCAGGTTTCAAAATTAAAACCTCTATAACAGAGGTTTCATTCTATCAGGATAAAAATGTAGTGTTAGACAATATTGATTCTATCATTATTTCCTTTTTTCATTCTTTTTAATTAGGTTATAATTGATAAAGGACATGTTAGGTTTCATGTCCACTTTTATGTTTCTTTTTTCCAAGTAGGCACATGCCTTCTTGACTTGATTACACTACCAAAACATGAGGGTATGGTGAGTAGTCTCTTTATTTAATTATATTTGTAATTTAGTAATGAAAAACTAAATTTCTTGAATGGATTATGATATCAAACATGAACCCTTAATACCCTTTTCCTTGTTTAGGAAAATAGGATGTGATGACCCTGAGTGCGAAACCTGCATTAAATGAAGTACTTTAGATGGAATGGTTAGGTCATATTGAATTACATTCATTATATTAGAGGGTAAAAATGATAGGTATCCCTATGATGGAAATTAGTATTTCTAGGGTAATAAGTGGGAAGTATTTTCCACATGGAATGATCTGAATGTGACTTCTCCGTTGAATATTTTTTAATCAAAATACATAAAAAAAATTTCATTAAGTGAAAGTGTTATCATGTGTGATTATTTTCATATTGTATAGTTTTTTGAAATTCATAAAAGGTACTTCCTTATGCACTACCAAATTACTATTAAAATAATTATGAACATTATAAATGGATGTGTGGGAGTCATTCTTACCTCATTCCAATAGTACCATCTAATATGTATTGGCAGGAGACATTCCATCACCATGCAAGTTATCTTCTATTGTGAACGTGAGGAATTCATGAATCATGCCATTATTTATACAATCTCTATAGATGATTGGAATTATTACCTCGATCCATTAATTATACAATCACCATGGATGAGAGATTATTCATGGATGAGAGGCATTCTTAACTCGTGCCATTTATAACTCCCTGTGGATGAGATGAATTCTTACATAGTTATACATATAATCTATCAATATATGTATATACATTTGGATAGGATAATAATTTGTTCCTAGTCCTTGTGATAACTTATATATATATACATAATATGGTGACTTGACTTGACATACAACCTTAGAGCTAAAGCAGGTATAGCCACCTATTGTCCCATAGGATCCTATACTGGTGTTGGTTATTTATTCATTTCTGTAATTAATACATCATTATTTCAAACTATTTAATTTAAATTACCAGGTCTTCTTAAGGGTAGAGACCTATGGTATTGGCCTACTACAGGCATTGGACCTTGATTTTTGTTGATTCTTGTACCTGGAGTTAAGAGAAGAGGACTGAGTTGGAGTTCAGAATGCTCATGGAGTTTTATCTTAATACTTTATATCAATTTCATTATTTTTATTGTATTGTAAATCAATCAATTTTTATTACATTTTAATATGTATATATGCGGTGACGTGAATTCATCTTTGGTATAACATGCGTTGGAAACTTTTATAAGATTGCTATCAACTATTTCCACTACCTCTTCATTATTAATTTCAAATTCCATTCTTATAATCTTATAATGCTCTATTAATACTAGTTTTAATGTCTGATAAGAGGGTATAGTCTCCTCAATTTCACCTTTTGTGACCCTCACTACTTGTTGGTAGTCTCTCTCATGCGGGGAGACGAACCTGAGGTAATGTGACCCACCGGTCTGTCTACTGGGGAAATGGTTAGTCTGTCTATGACATTATAGTTGAGAAATCTGTTGAGAAGGGATTGATGATGTTCCTTCCAAAATGACTCCCACATCCATACATTTTAAATATAATAAAATTGGATTCATCATCTTCTCCATCATTTATAATTTTTCAAGATCGTATAAACATAGAGCAACCACTATATTATTATCTTTTATAGGATGATAATGGATTGACCAGTCATTATCATTGATGAGTTATAAAAATATTCATTAAACCAAATTAATATCCTTCAATGTGAATATATACAATATTCTCTTATGACATTTATATATTTCACACATCTCTAAATAGAGATAATTCTTCCAGATTATCAATGCAAAGAACACATCTACAAACTCCACATCATGCATGGGATAGTTTTTCTCATGAATTTTTAAATTCCTTAAACAATAGGAAATCACATTATCATTTTCAATATTACATAGAAAAATTTATTTTTTTAATTATCGATGTATTACAAAAAGATTTACCCACTTAATGGATATGTGAGTATTGACATGGGGAAAAGACTATTCTTTTAACTCTATGAAGAAATTATCACATTTAGTAGTCCAATTTTTTTTTTCACAATATCAACTTATATTGGTTAGTCGGTTTGAAAAACATGATACATTTATAAAAATTATCCAATAATACCCTACTATATAGAGGAAACTATTAATCTCTGTTTTAGATGGTGGCATGGGCCACTCTTTAATTTCTATTATCTTGGAAGGGTACAAAGATATGATTTTTCTGATGATGACATGACCCAATAATGAAACATACTCCAACTAGAACTCACATTTAATATAAATTTCATAATGTTTTCCACTTCAAAAAGTCATTATCACAATATTCAAATTCTCTTCTTGTCCACCCTTTCTCTTGGAGAGTATTAGAATTTTAACTATAATGGATTCTACAATTTTGATTAGGTAATATCTAAATAATATTTTTATTAATTCAATGAATGTTTCTAGATAATTAGAGAGTATCATTGAAATCACTATGAAATCATAATCTTCGTTACTAGTTCGAAATGTAGTCTTCAAAATATATTCCTTGTCACCATTAATTAGTGATTTCCCAACTAAACGTCCACCTTAATGAATATCATGGCACCATATAGTTGAATGGAAAATTCTTCTATACATGGAAGTGGACTATTTTCCATTATTTTTATTTTCTTGATCTCTTTATAATCAATGAAAAGGAACATTAATCCATCCTTATTCTTAATTAAGAAGATTGGAACACCCCATGGTGAAGTATTATTGCTTATAAAACTGCAATAAAGATTCTATTGTAACTACTTATTCAGTACATCCATCTAATGATTGGACATTCTCTAAGTATTATTTCATATCAGAAAAGTTCCAGTAATAATTTATATATAAAAAAAGATTTTATAAATAAGAAGACCATTAAATTATTTTAGGAACACATCTGTGTAGTCTCTAACAATGGGAAGGTCATTGAGCATGATTCTATTCTTTTCATTAATTTTTGGGTCATGATATGATTTATCATAAGGAAATAATTTAAAAAATTGATAAAATAGTTCTAAAAGATAATCATCCGTCTGTATTAACTTTTAAAGAATTTTTGGATGAAGTAGAATGAGAAGAGTGATCTTGATTTCCCGATTGTTTATGTTGTATTTGTATAATCATATCCAATACCAAACAAAAATATGATCAAACTCCACCAAAGGATGTAAGAGAATATGTAATGGGATGTTAATTCCTCAAATATTAATCATGGAGGATTCATAAACTTTGAATGTAATAATATCTCTATTTTATATTCTCTTAGATAACTCAACTTTAATGTTTGATGTGGTGTTTGAATAGTACTAATAAACATGAATGATATGAAATAATTCATAGAACATGAATAAAATATTATGTTCTCTATTAATGATTGAATAACCATCATACTTATCAATTCATCACTATCAGGATCGACCAAAGAATTAGTGATGGAATAATCATTCCCTTTCCTGTTTTAACATTATTTACTGCTGGCATCGATTACCCCAAAGGATTATCGGCTTAGTGTGATTTCTTGTTTAATTAACCTTTTCCATACAGTTAACAAATTGAACCATGGGTCATAATATATTTTCCTTTATCATTTTGATCATATTATTTATGTCTCTTTATCATCCATGAGCATGGTGAACTTATCCCTCATATATAAATAATTTCTTCATAACATTGATTCAATTATAATGAGTTTTATTAACTCATTTTCAGTATGTGAGTTATTGAAAATTCATACCACTATTCACATTAGAAACCCATGCTTGAAATTCCATCTTTAATTTCGTATCACCCTATCATTGGGGTCAGTCTACAAACAATATCTCTACACTGAGAGCACATCGAACAACTTCTTTATAACCCACAAATTATCGAATTTATATATAATTTTGATTGTGTTGTTCAAATCCACTAAAGAATATATATATATATATATTGATATAATTATTTATAAATAAACTACGGGGTATGTTGAAATATTTGTGATACTTTCTTAAAAATATGTGATAGATTTAACTGCTTTTTTCACGAGATAAAAAAATTCTATCCCCATTAGCACACAAATATTTTGACAGAAATACTTGTTAATAAATGTGTCATTAGGATCCTCTTACACCATCTCATCAACTTCATCATTTAGCATGGTGTTTTTAATCATTACCCCCCACTGATTGGCCAATTCACCTAAATGATAAATGTTTAGAGTCACCTTCTCTATATCATAACAGTGAAACATAGAAAAGATCACATCCATTGAGTTGATCCACTCATCCCCAACTAGTGGATCGATAAATCCTCCTAATGTTAGTGGTCATTGGATAATAATAGACTCAATAGATTTTTACCCCTCTTAGGTGATGGTTGAAATTCCACATTAGTCCTATAATCTTTCATATCCAAATACATACGGTAAATCCTCACAATGATGTTTTGAACCGCACAAAATAAGGGATTGGTGATGTCATTTGTGAAATCACTCCATTGTCCCTCAAATGGCTTATTGGCCCACTTAATCATGGTTCCAACCTTTTTATAATATTGTAATGTTTTAGACCAAAAATAAGTTATGAATATTTTATCAAATTGATTTATTACATTTTTCAACTCACTCTAATGGTGTATATTGTGAATCCCTATGATTAGTTTCATAATAAAAATTATTGGGACCATGTATATACTTGGTCTCACTCTATGGGTTGTAACTAATGTTCTGTAATCCTAATTCCCAAATTAATAATACTACACTATAATGCAAACTATATCGACCCTATATTTTCATTCATTACTATTATATCAATTTAAAGATATAAAATATTTTTGGGTTACAAAATCAGGACCAAATGTTTTTTGTCATGGGGAAATTAGGTAAAACCATTACAATTACATAATAAAACAAAAAAATTATTTAATTCCACATTCTATAGATTCCTAGTTTCACTCCTGTACTCAATAGTATATGTAGTAACCTAAGGATATAAATCAATTATTGGGTGAGCTAAAATAAAAATAATAGTATTGATAGGAAAATGAATCAATATTACATAGATGAGCATAATCAACATCATAATGACCTAACTGTGGGAGAAACATCATATTTTTAAGAGGAAATAATTATATACATTCATGGAATTTGGAAATTCATAAAATTGAAAAATCAAATCTTAGTGGTCAAATATCTCATATTGTTGTGAACAATGATAGAATCAAGTCAACACATAACATTTTTGAATAATCATAGAATTGTATTTTTGAAAAAATATAGCATAATTTTGTAAAAAAATTCACAATATCACATGAGATACATCACTTTATCCAATGCATTTTATATCTCTATAATTCGTGGTTCACTCATCACATTATAACATTAACATAATCATGCATGCCAGAGGCAATGCATAAGAATCATAGTCATAAAATTAACCATGATATGGTAGGGGGTTTTATAATCATTATATAAATAATATATTCAGAAATTATCTTTTGGTTTCCTAATTAGAAGGGAAGAAACATACATGGTTTAACAATCAACAATATTTATTGAATAATATACCATCTCAAGAGAAGTAAAAGACATCATTTAAAAAGAAGTGTTATTTTGTAAAATATATCTATTTATCATAAAATCATATTTAAAAATTTTATATCCTTGAAAAAAAGGTAAATACAATGAAATTATATTTTATTAATATTAAAATAATATAAACTCGGAAATTTGGCATGAAATAGGAATAAGTCAATAAAAAGGAGTTATGTTTCAGAATCCCCTAATATTATGTCTGAATTAGTTATTCACATTAATATAATGGATTAGAAAATTATATTTTCTAATAATGAAATAAATAACCTCTTATAATTATAACCTTTTTATTTTGATTTTACTAATTAAATTTATTTCTATTATGATGAGTTATAGATTTCAATCCCGTCATTCCATGAGTGTTTGTTTCTTTGTTTTAATGGCCATTTCTCTTGTATACAAGTACTGAAGTTCATTTAAGACGTGAAAAATTTTATACAATTTAATTTATATGTTATTGGAGATCTTACAGAAGTTTATGGCATCTTATATATAATATTTTTCAATATATAAGGATAAATTATTATAAAACATTGTAATAATAGTTATTTAGATTAATTTAGGTGGTTTTATTATTTTATCTCATGTATATATTTTTTTAAATTATCACTAAATATGTTCAATACTGAAAAATATTTTTATATTATTGTATTAATTCATCCATACATATTCTATGACTCAATAATTCTTGTATTGGTAAAATACGGTATATTTCAGTATTTCTACACACAGAAAAAATTCAATTAATTAAAAAACATACCTGAGATTCACCATAACCATATAAAAACATAAAGAATTGGACAATGAGATCCATTATATTAAAATAATTTTATGAATATGGGATGTTTAATTTTTAATTAAAATCCACACTTATTAAAAAATATAAATATTTATTTATTAAAATAGATTTCACAATTGTCGAAAAAATAATTAAGGCCTCATAAAATTATTTTATAATCATAAGACAAAAAAATATTAATCAATGGTTATATCTTACTAAATAAAAATTTATTTAAAAAATTATATTATTTATATAATTGTAAATAATTTTTTTATTAGAATACCAACATTCAATTTTTCATTTTGAAAACATTTACATATTTATACTATGATAAAATTATATAATATTTTAATACTTAAGATGTCCAAATTTTATATATAATTTCATAATTGAGGATACATTTTTATTAGAAAGAATACTATTTTTATAATTTAAGTAAATATTACAAGGTTCATGTTACTATTCAATTATTGTATGTTAATTATTATATAAGAATATTTCATATTTGATTGTTCATTTGTGGGAAGGATGTTTTAATTATGATCTCCCTGATATGTATCTATTTTATACTATATAAAATAATTATAAGAAGGGATATAATTTCATTTATAAAATTTGCGTCATTAAAAAAACTGGTCACATTTTTATTCTCAACTCCCAAATACATGGTTTTTAGTTTCATGTCATATTATAATACCATTTAATTGGTTATTAATATGTGGTCTAAAAAATAAAAATTGAAGGAGTAGTGGTAATATTACAAGATATCAATAAAATTATTTCATCTTATTCCTCCTCTAAATTATAGGTATTATTCAAATAATGATATTTTCTAAATTCTAAATATAATGAAATGTTATTACAATTATATAATCAACATTATACACCTTCTGTTACCTCGAATGGAATGTGATGTTGTCAATTGTGTACACATGTGGACTATAACATATACATAGAAATACAAGTAATTTTCCATCACCATATATAATTCACGGTTACTATGATGTGTTTAAAGATTAAATATTTTTTTATAACATTATTATTCTTATAAGGATATAATATCATATCTACCTTCTTACCTTCCATTCTCCTGGAATATGATGACTTCACATGGGAATACGTGTGGACTACCATCTCCATAAACTGATGTAATTCACATTTAATTTTTATAAATATGGATGATAATAAGGATATATTAAATTAATATATACTATTATTAAATATTTCTATAATGGATAATTATTTTTAAAATTTATTACATTTTATCCATCAAATTGTGATAGCAACATTCATGCGTACGTATAATGAACCATCCCTATGAATTTAATAATTTTTTTAATCTCTACCTTTTATGGATGACTATATATATATAAAGAATAAATATTATATTTATTTCATAATTGAAATACTATATATGATGTATCTATTAACAATATACAACTAATGTAACCAGTAAACTGATATTTTCATTAAAATGATACAAATAAGGCTCATAAATGAAAATTTTAATATGTATATATTAATAAATGGTTGTTTAAATTTAATAAGGGGATTCTATATGATATCATAAATACACAAAATACTATTTATATAATAATAATAAAATAAATTAATTTTACAGGAGGTATGCATTGGTTTTTTGAATAACGAACTCGAGTTAAAAGATTTATGTTACATTCCCATTGATTATTGGGATTATTCAAGATTATGTTTTTAAAAGAGTAATTACATAAAATATCTATCCAGGATAAAATTAATTTTATTGTCCTAATTTAATTAATAGGGAATAAATAGTTTCATTCCATTTTCTTATATTTAATAAATCAATAATCTGATGAAAAAAATTGCGAAAAACCAACTTTATTTCTCTCTTTGGTCAGAAATACATTTTGATTCCATGTGATTATTTCCAATCAAATTTATCAAGAAGGTTTTTAATATTCTCATATGATCTTGGAATATTTTTTATCCATTTTATTCTTTTTTAATAATTGGACTAAAAGTATTTTTATTTCTATATTCAAAATAAGTTGTTTTTTATTTTTTAGTGAAAATGTGAATTTAATCATTATTTTAACATACACAACATTAAAAGAATTTACTACTATAATAACAACACTATTATTTAAATATTAATTTTAATTTTTACATTGTTCATTCCTTATAATGTGATTTCCATTATATTTTATAATATTTTATTTTTTATATTGGTTATTTAAAAATTAAAATCTTATTCTACCAATGTAATGTTCTAATGATCAGATAAATATATTTCAATCTGTGATAAAAACAATGATGTTATATTTTCTTATTTTGAATGTTATAAATTGATACCATCAATATTATTTTTTGTAGATGGATATTAACGGATGATATTCTTATATTATTCTATGAAACTAATCTCATTCCCATTGGATGGTTATATTTTTATGAAACCTTAAGAAATCCTATTTTTGTTCAATATGTTATTCTATGATAAAATTATGTAATGTTTATAAGATTTTAATTATGATATTGGGTATCCAAATTTTTTATATCCCTCCAATGTATGTGTTAATGATATATATCTCATGATATAATATGTATTTGAATGGGGAGTGGACCAATACACTATGATAGTATTTCAAATGACCATTGAATAAAGAAATCATTTCATATACTTATGGGAATAGTGATCCTGAAGTGATTTAGAAATTTTATGATACCATGGTTCATGATAATTAATTCCTCATGTATTTCGAAATAAAAATATTTATTCCATGACTCAATATTATAATTTAAGATATGTTGGGTACGATCATCAAATATTAAGATCATTTAGTCATACCCTTATTCTCATGTTATGATTTGGTGATCATTTACATCACCCCGTTTTAAAATTACAAATCATCTAAGCTCCCATTTTAATATGATTCCATTATATCAGTTATTAAATTTTTTTTATATATGATATTATTATGAAGGGATATACTTATGAAGTACCCGGTGTAAGATGATGTAGATCATTTATGGAAAAAATATTTTATTTATACAAGTTTCCAAAGGCTCTAAAAAACTGTTGATAATTTCAAGTACATAATAACATTATCATGTTTTGTTAATGACCATAGATAACCTAAATTAATCATATTTATCCCATGTTGAGAATAATATGTTTGGAATTAGACAACATTCAAATGATATTTCATGATTATATAATAACTGACTCTGATTATTGTATCCTAATTCTAACTATTTGTTTTTTGTCTTCTATCAATGTTGGATACCAAATTAAATAGTTCAATCCTCAAATATTATTGAAAATTAAATGATTTTCTACATTAGAATCCCAATTATATGGGAAATAAAATTTATTATCTTTTTTCTATGATTGAGAAACATTCGTAGGGAATAAATCATGTCGAGCATATAAATGTTCAAAGGCGCTAATAATGTTTTTCTAAGTCCATCATAAAGAATAATCCACTATTATTCTATGAGTAAACTTCTTCCCATGTTTTAGATAAATGGTTCAGTATCACTAAATCAATATCCTCTATTTTCCAATATTGATAACATATAAATGTTATTTTAGTATATTATAATTTAGATGGGGGAGAACATCAATGGTGGATTACTACCAAGAATAGAATGCAACAAGAATAATTTGACTCCATGGAGAGGGATGAGTTTAGGAAATTATATTTCATAGAGTATATTCCTTTTTAAAAATTTTATAAAAATAGAGAAGTAGTTTTTTATGATATACTAGAAGGATGAGAATATAATATTTCCTATGTGGAAAATTTAAAAACAATTTTGAGGTAAAATTCTAGACTTATCATATTACCTAAAATTATGTTCAATAAATTCTCTATCTGATCTAGACCAACCCTATGAAGGAATTAAACCATATTGTACTTTATTTTCTATAATAAATTATTTAATGTGAATATAAGGTGTATATAGAGATAGGACATACTCCTCAATATCATGGGATTTGTATTAAAGGAAAGATAAATTATGAAAAAAAATTATTAAATACATGGAGTGAAGTAGATGAGATTTCATTTATACTCAATGTGTTGAAGGAAACATAGTCCAAAATTTCATAAAGATACTAGTTACTATTTTACGTTGGGAAATGTATGTCATATAAAAATCATATACCAAATTGACGGGAAGAAGAAATAAATTCATGGAGAAAATGAACCACATATTGAAACACCCACATGCTATTGTTTAAAATGTATGGTTTATGGGAATTTCTCTAATGGGTGATCATTTATCAATGGTATGGAAGGTGATGGATGATTGAAACATATAAATAATAATGGAAATAGAAAAATTTTTAAAGTCACTGTTGTCTATATGAATTATGATAATGAAGTGTTGAATGGTACCAATAGATCATATTGTAGATCTTTTAATATTGTATTTTATTCTAGATATACCAACTCATTTACATATTTATAATTTTATAAATGTATTGTTGCACCAACCCCGTGATTACATATTGAATTATTAGTGAAAAATATAAATATAACATGATCTCATCTAAAATCAATGATTCTATCTTGATTGATATTTGTTGGAATTTGATTCCTAGAATCTAAATATTCACCATTTGGTTTCATTTTGATTCATCATAGTCGTATATTGGATCACTTTATAAAATAGAGAAATCAACTTCAGAGTAATGGAAGTCACAGTTGATATTTGGAACCAATATATGGTCATATATTATGGTGATGTTAAATATTAGCATCCAATAGAAATTAAATCAATTATATTTGTAATGATTCTGATACAAATTGGGTTCTTATCTCAAATGGTTTGGGACAAACTCAACCTTGAATATATGTATATTAAATAGAATGTTTCTTATTTATTTATAAATGAGATTCCATGAATTACTTATAATTGTGGGGTTATTTTTCAACAGAACACAAACCTAGTACCACACATATTTCAAATACTCTATATTGAATGGACTGTACTGAGTTCATGAATTGAAAAAGTGTATGTAGGTGAATATTGATAAAGTATTAATTTATCCAAGAATTTCACAATGGGTTGTTACATTTTTTATTTGGAATATATTTGGAATAATGGAACTCTATATTTTTTTATCAAGAACTGCATAGGATAATGATAATGAATAAGTTTCTACTACATCATATTGATTATTTTTCATTAAATTAAATGGATATCAATACAATTCCATGGTTGAAAATTGAAATGGAAACTGTCTGATTTAGTTAAAATGTGAAGACAAACCCATCAAATAATTTTTTATGAGATATAGACAATATGATTATATATTTATTCCATTTGGGATTACTAAATAATCTTCCCTACTGTGTATATTTAATGAATAAATTCACGATAGATTACCTTGATCAGTTTCTATTTGTTTTTATATATGAAATTATTATTTAATAGCAAAGAAATGAAGAGATTAAAAAACATCTGAGGATTTTAAGAAATACCTAAATGAAGTATAATATATATGAATTGGTCTAAAAATGTATATTTTGGACAGAAAATTTTCATTTTTGGTTAATATAATCTCAAGAGAGGGTACATTAGTGGATCCAACAATGGATGAAGTTATTGAACCTTTGTACAGACCAAAATTATGGATGATATCCATATTTTTGTAGGTGTGGATATATATTATCAATGATTTGTAGATGTTACCCAGGTATCTAATCAATTGAGAAAGAATACATGGAAGGAATCCAATTTTATTTTGAATATGTTTTTTGATGAAAATTTCAAGAAAATGAATATAAGTTTAGTCAGAATGGCTATCATTACACTAACCAACAACAGGGAAGGGTTTGTGATCTATAGTGATGAATCAAGTAATGTAATTGGATGTATCTTCATTCATAAGGATAAGTCAATATCTATTTCATAATTTAATATATGGTTTAGTATAAAAAAATATCCAACTCATGTTTTGTAGTTATCCATGGAAAATATTTCATTAAATATATGAATTAATTATCATTATGGAGAAAGGTGTGACATATATAATGATAAATAAGGTTATATTTATATATTCACATAGAAATAGATGAATATTTTCAGAGATGTTGGTTATATTTTATTGATGTTTCTGATTTATCAATACATTTCCACCTTGGGAAGGAGAACATGGTGGTAGCTTTTCTAAGTCAAAAGGTTCATGATATTTTTTCAATGATGAGGATAATAATAGATCCAATATTTATGGATTTTCAATTGATGGTTATAAAAATTATAATAGAATAAAGACAATAATATAATGCTCAAATTATTATTCAATAACCTATACATGTTAATATTAATGACATGAAAAAAGAATACATATAGCTATTAAAAAGGTGAGCAATGTTCAGGATTTCAATAAAAAATATGATGAAATTATAAGTTATACGAACAATGTGTATGTCCCTTTTTTAGATCAAGGAAGGATCAATTGGATGAATTTAAATGTTCATCACTATTGATTTATATTTAATTTAAAATTATTAATAATGATATAAAAGTGTATTTATAGTTATATATCATGAAAATATATATTTTATGGATAGAACCTAAATTTTTAGACTTTCAAAAATTTAATGATGAGAGACAGAAGTATAGAGGGACGATAAAATAATTACATATATTATAATAGACATGAGAACAAAACACTATATATATCAATGTAGTACATCGAGAATACTCTAATTTTCTTAATGGTATTTGGAATGTATTCAATATTTATATCAATTAATCACAATATATTGAATTTATAGATGACATATCTTTTTGATAAATAATATATAATATACATTAAAGATGTGGTTCAGATGCATAGGGTACCACTTTATATTGTATCTGGTTAGGATCTATGACTTAACATATTGTTTTTGAGAATATAGAGAGATATGGATTTGAAGTTGTGTTTTTGTATTTCTTTTCATCAATTTATTGATATTTAGACTAAGAGAATAATTTATAATATATGGTATATGTGAAGGTCTTAAATATGTATTCCAAATGTTTATTGGATGAAATCCTTCGATTGACCATGTTTTCATAATAAAATTTACATTACATGATCAGATAGATTAATTCTAATTAATTCATTGATCAAAATTTGCATAGAACCTTAATTTGTTGGGATGAAGTAGGATAGTAAAATAATATAATACCTAAGGTAATAAAGAAAATGGTAGATAAATATGGGACCTTTCAGAATCACATTAATGAATCATAGAGTCGATAGATGTTTTTTTCTTACAATCATTAGTGAAATTTAGAATTTTTTATATGGTGAAAAAGTATTCCTATGAATTTATATATAAAAAATGTTAAGAGATTCAGAATAAATGAAAAGTTGAGTCCATATTTTATTATCCCCATTGTGTTTCTTGATTTTGTATGGATGAAAAATTATCACATTTTTCTTCGCCCAAACCTGTATCACATTCATTATATATTCAATTTATCTGTTTCAAGGAAATACACAACTAATCGATCAAATTTATTAAATATATAGTTTGAACATATAGATTATGATATTTCTTATAAATATCAATGAGTTAAAATATCATTTCTAGAAGAAATTTTTTTATGGAATTATAATAAATTCTAGTTAATTATCTCTGATTGAATTATAAATTCAAAAATTCAACATGGGAACCTGATGTTGTGTTGAAGTAGAGATATCCTCATTTATTTTTTTGGTAGAAATAATATTTTAGAAGATGTTCATTATATGGGGATAAAATATAAAACCCTAGGATTTTATAATATATTTCTTTTCAGATAAACTAAATTTAATTGATATATCATTGTACACACAAACCCAATTCTAAATGGTTCATAATATAGTAAATGTGGTAATTATTTTTAACTTCGGTAAAAGTAATATGGGTAAAACAAGGCAACTGTTTATATAAGATCCCAAATAAAAAACCTCTATTAATTCATTATATGTGATAAATTATACCATATCCATTCTAAATTTGATAATAAATTTTTTTATGGAATTTCCCTTGTTAATAACATTTATATTATTAAATATAAAGAATATTTAAAAATGTTGATATTTTTTCATTAATATATCCATATTTGTTTGATAAACGAATAAAAAGTATAAGATAAAAAGTAAATGATTTTTATATACAAATTAATGTTTTTCATGGTATTATATTTTAATTTTATAGTGTTGGAATATCTACCATAAATGCTTTCACAATGCCGACATAGTGGTTAAAAAATGTAGAAATATCATCTAAAGGATTGCAAAAAAATGAAAAGTAATACATTTTGGGATAATTATATATCATCATTAATTAAATAGTTTATTCATTAATAATGGGTATGTTTAAATGTTAAATATTTTAATAAAACTATTACTCCGACTTCATTAATAACGAAGAGTTTTAATAGTGTAAAAAATGAAAACAATAGTTTTTAGGGAAAATAAAATTTCCATAAATAATTAAAAAATAAAAAATATTTAAAGAGAACATGATTGGTAAGAAATGTTCTATAATATAATCCCTATACTGCTGATGAAAAAATTGATACCTTATATGTAAAATATTAACTCTAACAGATTGAAAAGGTTGTTACAACATTTATTGATGAAATTTTTGAATGATGGGTATAAATAATATGATGTAGTTATAAATGACATAAAACCTAATTTAAATTTCCTTTTATGATGATATATAGAACACATAAACTATTTCTTTGAAATTAATTACCACTTTCACTAATACTAACCATAAATTCTAGGATCTGGTGGATACTATTCATAAGAAAAATATAAATATATATAGAAATGTTTTCCATTACAAGTGGTAATTAAAAACACGTGAATGAATTTAATGACACGTGTGAGATTCCAACACTGGAAAAAAATAATATGGGGCCATTAAGTACCACATCATGTATATATCTATAATCGCATTCTTCAACATGACATCTACCACATGATTTGACTCCCAATATGCATGTGAGACAACCAGGTTATCACCAATAAAAAATTCCAGTTATATTGGCCAGCATATCTAACTACATGTATCATCAACCATAACTCTACTTCATAAGGAAATCCAATACCATTGTAGTGGTATAAACACCGTTTTAAAAAACTATGATATGTTAAAACAAAACATACACAACCGGATGGTCCATGTAGGCCAAAGTATACTCCATCTATGTTCACATTGATATATGTTGTGGTTAGAGGTATCCACTATATGTACATGACCATTTTTTGAGTTTGTGGATAACTCGACACTCACAGGAGTAAAGGCATATTCGGATCATGTAGGTTATTATGGATGCCTCCCATTTTATCCATTGAATTAGTGCATACATCCAGATGAATAGAAAGTATGCCCAGCTGTGGAGTGATGTGTTTAACAAAAATATTACTTCATTACATGCTCTCCATATGGTTGAAATACTTGCAGTTGCAGCTATTAACATTAGGTTGTGAACCTGCTTACTACATTCAAATGTACATAGTTAATCCATGAAAAAATTCATCCAAGTATCTATGTAAATAATTATCCCCAAAAAATATCCAATTTATTTCCAAATCACATGGGAAAACGTCGATGAGAGAAATAAGTTCTGTGAATACTCCTCACCATTCATGCACAAGATTCATATAGTGTAAATATAGAGCCCATTCCTCTTCTGTTAAACCTGAGTGGGTAGGAAGTGTCTCTAGAATTTCCAAATGATAATATACCAAGATGGAAGAATGTAATGGGTGTTAATTCCTATAATCCATGCTAGAGGTTGAGGGGAACCCCCACATTCAAATATATAATATTTTATGGTGTTGAATCGACCAATACTATTAGGATTCCCTACAAGTGCATTACAGTCCATAAATAAATATTTTCAGATAGACCACTGGGCTTGTGGTGAGATCATATTCCTTGAGAGTTATGGCTATGATAATATTTCACTGATCCATAGGTGTCTATGATTTGGTTGGGGACTCATGTTGTCCTCTAGCAAATGCTGAAGATATTAAATGGTCCAATAATTAAAATTTTATCACATGAATACTATCCATTTATAATCCCACATAATTATATTAAATAATTTATTGATATAGGGCTAGATATATGAGGTATGGTAATATTTATAACCTTCAAACAATCTCCCTTTAAACCATCTTATATGGAATTCACCAAGTGTATCATTGAAAATCTAGTTACATTTAAATTTTAGGATAATTCATTAATTAAAAATTGTTTGATCATTGATCCAAGGTCCCCCCATTTTCAAAGTATTAATGAACTCCTTCCATGAAATAGTAATCTAACTGTTTTTGTGGCCTAACCATGTTCATTATATGTTAATAACTATACTCTAAAGCAGCATCATAAGACCCTTGTTCCATATGTGAATTGAAATAGTGTAAAAAAACTTTTTTGTGAAAACAAGGATAATGAGACAAACCATGGTAGAATGATACTTCATTTTCCCTTTTAACATTTCCATTTTATTAATAATACAAGAATATATTCTCTCCAAGTACTGACATTTCACCTTTTCACAAAATATAGGATCACCAAGATAATTGAATGGAAAGGAACTCATCCTTACCCCCAAGTCTTTGGGTTATCCTATTTTGTCTTCCAGTTGAATTAACTTCCATAAAGTCCATGAAAGAGTAGTTCCAAATTCTCTTTAATCCATCAACATCATAATAATGTTTAAGTAGTTACATCCTATAAGATATAGTATTTTTGAATGCTATTCTATGAAATAATATTTTATTAGCATAAAAAATATGTGAAGGAACAATATCATCCTTCCATGCCTTCATCCATTTATAATATAATTTTTGGGTAAGAACATTGATGACTATAATCAAGTAGTTTTCAACAATGGATAAAAAATTACCAAGGTATGATCATCATGTATCACCTACCTCAATGTATAGAAGAATCCTCAAGGGGATCTAATTATGAGAATGGGAATCTGAGAAAAGAGGAGTATTATACTGATATGTTTAAAATATTTTTATAATAATCCATACCTTCTGATAATATCTTATAAAAATTTCTAGTTTAGTGTATCAAAGGACTCAGAAATATATATTTTTAGAAAAAAATTACCTTCCTTTGATTTCCTGTTAATTAAATTTATACTCTCTATGGATGTTAATTGGAAATTCGGACTATATCTCCCTGGAGAAAATCCAAATTGATTTGGAGTGATGAAATATATAACCATTCACCAATGGTAATATTACTAATGATCTTGGGATTTAGTTCGTGAATTCCACATTCCTAATGTCTTTAATATAATTAGAATTTTACTTCTTGGTTATCTTGGAAATGAAGTGCAAATTCATCCCATGTGGTACAGAAGAGTGGTCAATGAATTCCCTGACCTCTTGAGTAATATGATCCTTCTTGATATCCCAATTAAACATGAATTTTTTTTTCTTAAACCATCCTGCTCAAGATCACTCTCCATGTTACAAGACAGTTAAACCCCCTTAATTTCCTCTTTATGTGGATCCCTGATGGGAAACATATTCTAATGTACCTCAATTGAAGTGAGATATTCAAAACAATATTATGCTTATGTGTCAGCCCATCATCAGAGTTCAATCAAATGAGATTCTCAAATACATCTAGAGAAATTTCATTTTTAGAAATTCGGAGTTTACCATTTATACTAATTAAATTAATTCCAACTATGGTCGTCATCTATTTATGCAATATGTGGAAGACCTATGTGTTATAGTCCCCATATTTATACCAATTGAAATTCAATATATTATTATTTAAACATTCTTTAGTCATTGAAAACCCATCCAACTTCTTATGAGCCTAATTATTTCCCCTATATGGTGATTTTTTTGTTGATTATTGATCAGGATATAGGGATATTACTCTTCAGTAGTCCTAATTTCCAAATCATGTTTGCAGAACAAATATTTTCTCCAAATTTTCAGTATTTCATTGGTTTGATTCAATTGTCCAACAATCCATTATAAAGGAAATCCAATGATGTAAACATTAAAGGCCTCCAAAACATGTTCCCTACATCTAGGAGTAAAAATCCACAAACTGTTAAATCAAAATTGAAGAGGATCTAACCTTTCCATTTGTGTATGCACATCCAAAATTATAAGGTTGTGATCAAAATGATGCTCTGTGAGATGGAATCCTAAAACTTCATTAGAAACACTCTTATCATATATATAAATAAAGAACATATCATTCATTGTTGATTTCAACCATTCAATGTGTAATGATTCCATGTGAAATCACCCCCACCACTAGGACCTCAACAATGTTACAATTATCAATACAATATGATAATTCCAAAGAAGTTGTAAAATTAAATATATCCCCAATATTATCATCTTTCTTAACCACGATATTGTATTATCCAATGGATACCAATATTTTGTTCATGCCTTCAGAGATCATCCTGAGCTCTCCCCCTACATCTATTCTTGAAATGTAGGATTTTAAGGCATACTCAAACATGAAGGATACGTCACAATGTGACCTATTCCAAGATACTAAAATACACTGTGATTTCATGATGAAAAGTATGATGTGAGTGGTGTCATCACATAGAATCCACATATGCTCTTTATTAGAGCTATGGGAGTTTTGGGATAAAATTTTTCTGAATTGTTAGTCCCACCAAATTCGTGTCTAATTAGAATAATGGAGTTTCGGTTTAGAAATTTAAATATGCATGGGTTTGAAGGAATAAAATTTTCAAAGGGAATTGTTTTTCGGGGATTCCCTATCCCTCGATAGTTCCAATAGAGTATATTCATTAAAGATAAGTTTTAATCATTATTTTGGGCATACATTATTAACTGTGATCACAAGAACCATGCCTTTATCCCCACTATTGTTTTGGTTCTTGTCTTTTGGTTTACTTCCCATAAAAATTATATTCTTGTATATCACTAATTGTTATTCCCCTTCATTAATAATATTATATGTGGGGGTAGTATTATCATTGAATTATGTATCCACAATATCATCAGACTAGAATAAACCACTAAGATGTTAAATTTATTCACAAAAAGCTCAAAATGAGAGTGTTAAACCATAGAGGTATTATTTTTTGAAATCATGCAGGAATGGTCATGTGAGAAGCCCCCATCTAGACTACTATGTTTAGTAGAAAGATCATACTACTGCAACACCTTTGGAGAAGCCTCGGGTGTACTCATCTCCTGGGATCTATATGGGGTTTCTATCATGGTTTTATCTTACTCTTTTATTCCATAATTAGGAAAGGGGGATCCATCAGAGTGTGAGACCACCTAATTATGAGGTGTGGGATCTTTTAAGAATTATTTCCTCTTTTACACCACCTTATAAGTAGATTCAATTAGGCTTAGTGAAGAATATTACATAAAAGGATATTATACATCCTTATCATTATGAATATCCTCTTGGAAAAATATAATGAGGGTATCATTGTGTTGAAACCTATTTTTTACTCCTTATGAAATTTTGTTGATATTTTCATGCAAGTGTGTAGGAGTCTCTTCATCTTCTCAACACACAACATCAGTGAAAGGTTCCTCAGAGAGAACTTGTTCCCTCTAATTGGGTGTTCCCCTCGGTGATCATCCCTTCATGAAGGGATTCATTACCTACTTTCAAGCCATTTTACCCCTACAGAGTCAATTCCACACATTGAGTAGTAGCCTAAAGGATCACATCATGAGTGGGAACATCAAATCATAAATGAGAAGGATTCCGTGTTTCCTTGTCCACAGAGACATCTGAAGTCTTAAACACCTAGGAAGGACATGTTATATCATTTCCATTCAAATCAAGAACTCTAATGTTATTCTTTCCCATCCTCCTTCGATTGTTAGGGACATCATGTCCCTTACTATTGCAAAAGGAACAATCCTTATCCCTATAACATTATAGAAAAAGATGACCCAAAAAAATAAAATTCATACATAATTTTGGTTTCCTCTCGAATTGAATCAACAAATTTATACTATCATACCTCACTGTTCAAACTACTTATTTCACTAGCATGGTTGATGTATCAACTTCAACATGTTTTCACTACTAGCACTTTAAGATTTAGAAACACTTATATTGCCACAGTTTAAAAATATTGTGGCTAAATCCTATTATATCACCACAGTTTTTAAAAAACAGTGGATTTAGCCACATGATTACAACCTCCATCGCGGCTTTCCTCTATCGCTCACTGAATCGCCTCGAAACCCTTCTCATCTTCCTCGTGGACTCTTCCTCATGGACTCTTCCTCGCGGACTCTTCCACATGGACTCCTCCTCCTGGCTTTCATTTGATCGTCATCTGACCTTCATCCTCGCCCGATGGTCCAACCCAATCTCTCATTGTCCTCCTCTAACGATACGGCCACCCAACCTCTGGACAATTCTCCTCTGATGATGTGAGCACCCATCCTTGTTACAATCCTATTAGGACAATGCAACCACGTAACCTCTGGACGATCCTCCTCCAACAATGCGACAACCCAACATCCTTGTTATCCTCTTCTTCTGACATGGGCCCAGATCTTCCTCGCCTTTGGGCCACCCTCCTCCTCGACTCACAAATGTGAAATTCTTTTTCAGTACTCACACATTCCAGGCGCCCCTATAATACTCACTGATGGGCGGTCTATTAATCAGAGCTTGTGAGTGGCCTGCATTAGGGTGTGTTAGGGTTTGTTTTATATTTCCTCAAATAATTATTATATTTATGTTGTTGTGGTTTAAATTATCTTTGATTTCCTCTGATGCACAGAAGCATACATATGAACTAGGATGCTTCTAATTCCTCACATTCCCTATGATTGTTTTCACGAAGAAGGGTTTCATTGATTTCAAATCCAGAGCCACTTCTATTTTCATTGGGTAATATTCATTTGTTTTGATTTATTTTCTTTTTAATTATCACATTTGACTTTGATAGAGTTTATTTGTTTTCACTTACTGCATTAGTTATGATTTTTTTTGATTTTCATTCTTATTTTCATTGGGTTTGACTGTCTTATAGAGATCAAATATGAAAATTCTAGAAATATGAAGTTATAATGATATTATTTTATGTTTGGTTTTCTTGATTCTAGTAGTGTTAGTTTAATTCCATTTATTCTGGATTAGTACAAATAAATTTGGTTTTGTTTTGGTCTATAACTTTAGTTTCTTATTATAGTGAATCAATTTGTTTGGATTACATTGAATTAGTTAGAGCCTTGTAGAATTTATTAGGTTTTATTTAAACAAAGTTTGTTTTCTCATTTATTGTAGTATTAGTTATATGTTCTATTTGATTTGGATCAGGTAACTTCTATTGGGTTTAGTTTAAGTCAATATCTTTTGGTTATTCTTAGTGTAGTGAATCAATTTGGTTTGTATTAGTTTTATTAAGATAGAGTATTTGGATCAGCATGGTTTGTATTCTTGGTTGATGTTATCATTGGTGAAGGTCATTTTGGGTGTTATAATCATGTGGAATTTGATGATGGTTTGTCAATTGGTGGTTTTGGATTTTCTTGATTCAATGATGAAAATGGAATTTCAGGTGAAACTGGGTCAGGAGCAGTGGTGTTTAGTATCATTAGTATGAAATTTTTAATAAGGTGACGCTTATTAGAAATAGTGATTTGATTGATATAAATGGGGAATGAATAATGGTCATAGTAACTGATGACATAGAGCTTTAGGGGTCACATGATTTCATCTCTCACATAGATCTCGAGACGTGTCTTATGTGCACCCAAATACTAGGGTGCGTGGCTGAACTACCTGTTAAGAATAATTTTAGAATTTGAATTTTAGTTTCTGTCTGTAATTTATTTGTGGCTATTTTGGTAATATATTGTGTTCGTTCACACTTAACACAAAAATGTTTTCTCCAAAAAGTAAAAAACAAATATGTGTTAGAGATATCAGTCAACGAAATTAAATATTTTTTTATAGATTAGGTTAATTTGGTTAGGGACCCATTAGTTATTTTATATCTTTTCTATTCATATCAGTGGGGTGGGGACAGTAGTGGGGGTGAAGGAGGGGGCAGGGGATTGGGTGGGCTTAGTGGGGTGGGGGTGAAGTGGGTGGGGATAGTAGGGGTGAGGGGGGGGGGTATTGGGGGTGAAGGACGGGTGTAAAGGAGAAGGTGCGTGCAGGGGTGGGTGAAGGAGGGTATCAAGTTCCGTATTTGGGGCTATGTCCTCAAATATTTTCTCAATAATACTCTCCCTAAAAACCGAACGACATTTTGTAGGGTAGATTTAGAGTGATATGCAGCCACAACACTAGTTATAAGAGTTGTAACATATGAGTTTAGAACTGTCTTGCCCAATTTTAAGCTTGATCTAGCCAAAACTCATGAACATGTACCATATGAAGTAACTGAAATGCAACCTGAATTCCATTGTCCTTAAATGATAAATCAAACTCCTCCGTAACATGCCCATTCAATAATCAATTTCTCATTTCACATTGTCTGGATGCATTCTTGGATACATTCTAGCCAAATACTATTCCTTTCATCTGTTCTTGATGCATGTTTGGTACGTTACTATTACCCCCCCCCCCAAACTGCTCCTGTAAATATAGAAGATGTAGGGGGGATGGGTTGGTGTAGCCGGGGTAGCGGGAGGGGATGTGTAGGTCAGGGGGAGGGTGAGGGTCTAGTGTTGTAGGTGAGAGGGGAGGGGGTGGTGTAATAGGGGGGAGGGTCTATACATGGGGGAGGGGGAGGGTCTGGTGTATCAGGGGGGAGGGGGAGGGGCTGTGAAGGGTAGGGGGAGGACCTGGTTATTCAGTTGGGAGGAATTATCTATCTCACTTAAGTGGGTTAGATTTTATGTATTGTTTCCATCAATGCATATTCTGGTTTTCTAGACCCTACTAAATATATATTACGGTATTTTGGTTCATCATTAACATATTGAAGTTATATAGAATATAAATTTTTATATTTTCATGAAGAATCTTATATGTGGTTAGAAACAAATATGCACAATGAATCATTTTTTAGGTAGATAGAAGTATCCAATTTCTTAGTGCCCCACATCTTGATCTTCTGATTTGAATTTTAGACAAATGAAATTCTTAGGCTCTATTTAACATTGAATATAGTTTTTGGTTTGTGGTTTATTTTAGACTTTTTAGGGGGTGTGCAGGGGTTGTTTTGGGGTTTTTTTGGGATTGTGTAAGGGTGTGTGAGGGTGTGTGTGGGGTGGCGGGGGTGTAGGGGGTGTGGAGGGTGTGTGTGCAGTGGGTGTGTGTAGGGGGTGTGCAGGGTACAGGGGTAGGGGGTGTGTGCAGGGGGTGGAGGGAGTGTGTGCAGGGGGAAGGAAGTGTATATTAGAGGGGGAAGGGGGTGTGCTGGGGTTGTGTTGTGGTTTGCCTGGGATGTGTTCTGGGTGTGTGCATGGGGTGTGCAAGGTACAGGGCAGGGGCTATGTGGAAAAGTGTGCAGGGGGTGTGCAGGGTGCAGGGGGTTGAATGAGTGTGTGCAGGGGGTAGGAAGCATGGACTGGATGGGGGAGGGGGTGTAGGTGTTGTTTTTTGGTGTTTAGGGGTTGTGTGATGGGGGTGTGCAGGGGGTGTGTAGGGTACACAAACAAGGGATGTGTGGGAGAATGTGCAGGGGGTGGAGGGAGTGTGTGAAGGGTCATGAAGTGTGCAGTGGAGGGGGAGGGGTGTGTAGGGGTTGTGCTGGGTGTGTGATGTGTGTGTAGGGGGGGAGAATCTGGGTTTACCATTCCATGTTTTTCAAAAATGTGTTTATAAAAAAAGATTTTTTATTCCTTATGTAATATAGTATTTTTTCAACTAGAATGTGTGATTTTGTAATGTCAATGTTTTGGAAGGTGTTTTTCTTTGATGAACGTGTGTTTTTGAAATTTTACTCTTTATTAATGATCATGTTATTATTGGGATGTACAAATCAATATGAATATTATTTTTTTCATTGTTGGTTATGGATTCATGTATCATTTATCATGAATAGTTTACATAATGATCATATATATTTATATAAGAAGTCGTCATATCTCAATTCTTTTCCCACTATTTCTTTATAGGTGGTTTCTTATGTTGAGGCTAGTTTTATACACTATCATTGAAGACAGTCAGTTCAACATCAGATTAGTCTATGTTTTGTTCTGTTTTTATTCATTGGTACAATTTTAATTAGGGATTTTGTGATTTTTGGGTTCCTTATATTTTTTTACTGTGTTTTGGATCTCATTGAGGTGCATAACCTAACATACCCGAACCCCCATGAGGACACATACATAGGGGTAATGGAATAATAATGTATATGAAAAGGTGCATATTTTGGGAGGATGGATTGAGCAGAATCTCTCCTCGAACAGATCTCTACACAAAAAAGATCTCCCCCCTCCAATGATATCTCTCCTCCAACCCTACATCCCAAGCATAAACCCTACATGGAAATATCACTTCCTTCATCGCGATCTCACTTTCTCTAGAATAGATCTCTCTAGGCTTTCAACCATAATTCATGTCTTCCTCATTTTTAATATACCTTGAATTATAGATCTCTAAATCCTTTCTTTGATTCAAAAATCTAGATTCAGTGTGTTCTGCTTAAAATTGGTGAATTCATTTTATTTTCCTCTTTGATATTCTTAAAATGGACATGATGTGATGTATTTATTATTTTCCATATGGTATTATGGTGGATTACATTCATCGAAATTTTATTTTTTCGGATTAATTTCATTTTAACTGAGGAGGGTGATTTTAAAAATCTCTTTAATGTCATCATTGGTTTTATAGTATCAGCATCATGTATGATAGTGTCATCATGTCATGTGTGTGACCTATTCTTTTTATAATCCTTGTAAATTTCTCAAATCATCACTATTAGACCTCCCACATATCATGTTGGGTCCATTGGTGATGAAAACCATGAACCTTTGGCCACCAAAGAGGTGTTCTTATCTATATCCTTGGGCTAGAGCATGGATGGTATGAGTCTAGTGCCTTATACCTAGAATGATAAATTGATTTAGGAATGAATAGAATTGTGAATTGAATTTTTTCTTCTCATGACATGTGAATTATAATTTGTAATTATCAGTTTGTGAATTGGAATTGACACAATTGGAACACGAATTGATAATGTAGCATGTAACGGTATAATAGGTATGAAATTTGAAAATACATAATGGTACATTAACAAGAACTAATATTTGACACAATGGAATATGAGGAATGAGAATTGGTAATTTTAATGAATTATAAAATGTGTCATATTTTGGTGTTTTATTAGGGGGTTTTCTCTTGGTTTTTCTTGACGCATGGTTATATTATACCTAGAATGGTTACTCCACACTTAGTATTATTTATTATTTTTGGAAATGTAATCTATTCTATAATGATATTTCGCCAGAAAGTCCATTAACCCATGGAAGATATGAGATATCCCTAGATTTGGTAATGTGTGTTAGTTCACTGGTCCATGGAATGGGTAATATATGTAGTCATGGTTCATTGTCAAGGATAACATCCTGGATAATGGTAGGCATGGACAGACATATATGGAACTCTATTGATTCAATGTTTGGCATACCTCGACTGTCAACCTAGAGCTCAAGGGTTGGCAGGATAATTTGATGTTAATCATTAAATTAATGAAACTATGAAAATCAATATCATACAGTTGAATGGGTAACCATATTTTCTTAAATTATAAAGTGTTATCTAGATAAAAAGTTCCCTTTAAATATGGCATTAACTCATGGGAATGGTGTTGATAATTTTTTAGAGATGCGATTAACAAGAATGTGTTTTCAGATTTTCTCTATGTTGATTTTTTCAATGGAATAACAACATTATATGAAGGATTCATTTTGATTAATTATTTTCCTTCAAAAAAATATATATGTGATGTGCGTGTTATGTGTCATTTCCATTCGAGTGTTGTCTTATATCGACAAGTATGGAAACAAGGTGGGTTTATCAACTTCTATGTTATTATGATTTTTTATCAACACTAGAGAATTTTTCATTGTAGCTCAAAAGTGGTTGATTTTATTTGTGCTTTATTATTTCTCTCATTCTAAACATCTATGTTGAGGAAACATAGTTTTCTATTCTTTCACATGTCTATTATTTTTGAAAATTGCATATTCACTTGGTCAATTAGAGAACTCTCTATTTTTTTCATTTTTTTGGTTTATCCTTTTATAACTCATCAGACTATATGATCAAACATTCGTTCTTGTCATGTTCATCCTTTATCATAGGTGTGGATCAATTTTTTATGATATATTCTATTTGATTAGAAATTGATTCCTCTAATGAACTTTTATTATCAGGTGGGATAAAAACATGTATCGAATTAAACAAAATTAAGCTAAAACTCGAGCCAAACTAATTATATACCTTTAACAAGAGGAATAATTGTTAATTAATAGGAATGTAATATTTGATTGTATCATTTTAAAACATATATATATTTCCACCTTGCGTGAAAGAACGTGATTTGACCCACGGGGCATTGTGGTTCTTATATTTTGGGTGGTGATGTTTATATTCACAGGAGACATGTATGTTTTAGTTTAGTTTTTATTTTATCCTCTTTATCGCATTGTACACTTAGGACTTTTACTTCATTCTTTAGAAAAAGGGTAATTATATTTTGCGAAAGGGGGGAAATGGGGTTCCGATTGATTCTGTCTGTCGGCTTTGATATGAGGGAAGATGATATTGTTACTAATTGTCTCTCACTTCATGTATTTGGGGATATTAGTGTTTTTGAATCCATATTATGTTTTCAGTAGGGCGTTGGATCATTTCTTGTTGGTTCGGGTGGATTTGGTTATCCCAATCTAGGTAAGGCTTTAATGTCATTGGTTGGTGTCTCACTAGTTATGTACCATCCTTTATGTGTTTTAATGTTGCTAAAATCCTTTGTTTAGTGTGTTGATCCCTTCTCGTTGGTTTCGAGTTGCCATGTTAAGGGCGACTCGCCTGCGTGTGCATAGGTAAGAAAGTATATGTTTATGGGTTCCCTTGTTACGTGTATAGTCAACCATGGCAATGATTATGCACATATGGGGCTATGTGTGCCCATGTATATATATATAAATGCATACACAAGTGAGTGGAGACTGGTATATGCATATCATCATATGTGCCAGAATCCCCTTGCACATGCTCACGGCCATGTGGGTGTGTGCATAGGGGCTAGGTGTCATTGAATGTGTGTGAAGGTGTGTATTCACAGTGGGGGAGCAAAAAAATTTAGTTAGAAACATCCAAGAGCTGAAGTGGATGGTTTGGTTTCACCTTGAGGTAGGATCCCTCTTATAACCTCTTTAATTCAAGAATGCTTTAAATGAAATTTAGATTCCTTCCTTATTAAGCATGATTATATTGAATTGCATATATTGAATAAGATTCCATTAATATAATTGTTTCATTTGACAAAAAATGTAATGTTTCTATAATTAAACCCCTCTAACGGAGGTGCATTTTCTGTGAAAACTCACAGTGATAGTTATGTTGATCAAGTTACTTAATTTATTTCATTTTATTTGTATTGAATGAGTTTTAGAATAAATGTTAAATATAAATAAATTAATTGTGTGGTAATGAAATGCCATTATTTTATAATGAAACCCCCTCCAAAAGAGGTGTGTTGAGTTCTATATCAAGGAGTAGTGATAATTATTTGTATCATGTTTAGATTTGGTTTGACTCTTTCATATGCCTCTTGTTGGTGCTCGTTTTGTGGAAAGTTAGTTTTTGTTTTCTTTGAATAATATAAATAGTCTTATCATACTCTTTTAACTCAAATGACATTGCCTGAGTAGGCATATGCCTTGATTATGACACTTTCCTTTTAACACTTTGAATATTATAAATAAAATTTCCATGTTTAGGAAAAGTGAATGAATTTGTAAATGGTTTGTGTAGGGTGTATGATACTTTTCCGTAATTTTTTACCTTTAGACGTTGCGTCATTATTCCTCTCACCACAATATTATCTGGAGATCCCTTATTATATCATATTAAATAGTTGATCTGTCATATCATCAGCTGGTAGGGCGACGATCAGAATGTTTCCCCACATCCTCCCTCTCCCTTCGCTCATGGTTGGCAGATGCAGCCACACAGAGGTTGTTGTACCGGGTGAACATTTCACGTTCACGCCGCGGTCATTCCATGGTTATGCCGTGATTTGGCCCTACTCCAGTACGACAACCCATGGTGGTTCACAATGATAATATTCCATGAGTCTTGTGATCAATATTGAGACTGGCTAATCACAATTTCTGCCAGTAGGGAGACGACCAGAATGTTTCCCCGCCTCCTCCCGCTCGCTTCTCTCATGGCCGGATGATGTTTCCATGTGGATGTTTCTAGACCGGGCCAACACGCCATTGTCCCGCTACGGTCACGCCGCTGTCACGGCACTGTTACACCATGATTTTTCCCTGCTATAGGACGACAACCTGCATCAATTCATAGTGATAGTATTCCATGAGTCTCATTAACAATGTTGAGACTGACTAATCACAATTTTTTCCGGCGGGGCGACGTCTGGAATGTTTCCACTCCCCCTCCCACTCCCTTCACTCCTAGCCGGAAGATGTTGTCCAGCATATGTCGCTGGATCGGGCCAACACGCTGCGGTTATGCTGTGTTAATGCCGTGATGTGGCCCTCCTTCAGGACGACACCCCACGGCGGTTTGTAGTGATAGTATTCCATGAGCCTTGTGATTAATGTAGAGACTGACTAATCAAAATTTATGCTAGTGGGGCAATGCCCGTAATGTTTCCCTACCTCCTCCTGCTCCCTTCCCTCCTGGCTGGAAGATGCTGCCCCACGGATGTCGCTGGACCGGGCCAACATGTCGCAGTCATGTCGTGGTCATGTCGCGGACATGTCGCGGTCACACCACGGTAATGCAATGAATTGGCCTTCCTCCAGCCACATCCGGCCCACACCAGCCCACACCATCCCCCTTCCACCTTCATTTCAGACCGTTGCCACCAGTATTCCATCCCGCAACAGCCCCCCTGACCACCTTCAAATCAGCCTGAACCATCCCCCCCCCCCCCCCCCCCCCGCACCTACTAGTATCCCCCTTCAACTAGCATTCTAGCCTCTATCCACCTGCATTTGGGCCCGATCCATACCCCAACCACCTGAAATCCAGCCCACAACAGCCACCACACTAGCCACCACCCCAACCTCCTACAAAACACTCATTCCATCCCTCTTCCAACTGCAAAACAACCCCAACCAGCAGTTCTATCCCTCACTAGCCCCTATCCATCAACATCCCAGCTCGCAACAGCCCCTACCATATGCCCAACAACCCCCAGCCACCTACAATCCTACCCACACCATCCCCCTTACACCTATTCAAACCCACACCATCCCCATGCCGCCTACCATCCCACCTGCACTAGCCACTCTAGCCCGCACCTTCCACCGCACCAGCCCCTAGTCTCTTGCATTCTAGAATGCGTGAGAAAAACTCCACGAAAATCCCAAAAAGAAAAGGTGAAATCTGATCCCCTTTCCTAATCCCTCTTCCCCCCGCTGAAAAGTAGCCATGCAAAAAAATTAGTCTGGCATCTTCTCAAGTGTCTTCTCCACTCATCTCCCCATCGAGAAGACACACCATATTCACTCCATCCAGGCAGATCTTTCATTATGTCTGTTAATTGGAATACCATTTGACAAATCTTACCAAGATGTGCAGGGGGCAGGGGGTAGGTGTGGGGTGTGAACGTGTGGAAGGGGTTGTGTGCATGAGGGGTAGGGGTGGGGTGTGCGGGGGGGGGGGGGGGGTGAACAGGATACCAACTAATTATAATTCTCCTGACTCATTTAGGTGATGTTCAAATGTCATCAAGTTGACCTAAAATGATGCCAATTTATATCTTCATTATTTTTGGAATTACAACATGAGATTGTGCACTCATCTCAATACACGTGTTGAAAACATTCAAGTACATGTTGCATGTTTTAGAAATCATCATTGAGATCTAAAATTTCCTTAACATATTGTCATATATTAATTAAATTTCTCCAACTTAATATCATAATTTATTCGGTCATTAAAAGGGATGATAGAAATCCATACGTCATCAATTATTTTTTCGATCACTTTCCAGAAATTCTAGATTTGCATGGAATAAATAAGTCTGGAAGATTCTACAGGGTCTTCTCTAGTCATCTCCCATCGAGGAGACACACCATCTTCACTCCATCAAGTCAGATCTTCCCTTCTAATGTTCTTTGGAATATCATTTGATAAAGCATACAAAGAAGTGCTGGGGGCAGGGGTGGGGTGTGCATGGGGGGCAGGGGGTGTCTGCACGGGGGTGGGGGGCATGGGTGGGGTTTGCAAGGGGGGAAGGGGTGTGAACATGATACCAATAGATTCTAATTCCCATGAAACATTTAGGGACTATTCATATGTCCTCAAGTTGAAACCAAATGATTCCAATTGATATCTTCATTCATTTTGGAATTACAACCTGATATCTTGCACTCATCATAATACACTTGTTGAAAACATTCTAACACAGTAGCATGTTTTAGAAATCATCATCGAGATCTCAAATTTCCTCAACTTCTTGTCATTGATTAATTCAATTTCTCTTACTTAATATCAGTCTTTATTCAGTCATTAACAGGCATGAAAGAAATTCATACCTCATCAAATATCTTTCAAGTACATTCCATAAATTCCATATTTTCATGGAATAAATATGTCTGGTAGCTTCTCAAGGGTCCTCTCCACTCATCTCCCCATCGAAGAGACACAATATCTTAACTCCATCAAGGAAGTTCATTCCTTATGATGTTGTTTGGAATACCATTTGATAAATCATACCAAGATGTGCAGGGGCAGGTTTGGGGTGTGCCGAGGGGGGGGGGCAGGGGGTGTCTCCATGGGGGCAGGGGTGGGGTGTGTTGGGGGGGCAGGGGTGTAAACATGATACCAACTGATTCTAATTCCCATGAATCATTTAGGGGCTATTCTGATGTATTCAAGTTAAATCCAAATGATGCCAATTGATATATTCATTCTTTTTTGAATTACAATCTTAGATCTTGCACTCATCTCAATACACATTTTTAAAACATTCAATTACATGAAGCAGGTTTTAGAAATCATCCTTGAGATCTCAAATATTCTCAAATTCTTGTCATTGATTAATTAAATTTCTCCCCCTTAATATAAGACGTTATTTGGTCATTAAAATTAATGAGAGAAATACATACCTCATCAATGATTTTTCACGCACTTTCTAGAAATTCTAGATTTTCTTGGAATAAACAAGTATGGAAGCTTGTCAAGGGTCTTATCTAATCTCTCCCCATCTAGGAGACACACTATCTTCAATCCATAAAGGCTGATCTTTCCTTCTAATTTTCATTGTAATACCATTTGATAAATCATACCAAGGTGTACAGTGGGAATGGGTGGAGTGTGTAGGGGGTAGGGGTGGGGTGTGCAGGGGGGCAGGGGGTGTGTGCATAGGGGGCCGGGGTGGGGTGTGCCAGGGGAGGGGCAGGGGTGTGAACAGGATACAAAATAATTTTAATTCCCATGACTCATTTAGTGGTTGTTCAGATGTCCTGAAGTAGAAAACAAATTATGCCAATTGGTATCTTCATTCATTTTGGAATTACAACATGAGATCTTGCACTCATCTCAATACACACGTTGAAAACAATCAAGTATATGTATCAGGTTTTAGAAATCGGAATTGAGATCTAAAATTTCCTCAACATATTTTAATTTATTAATTCATTTTCTTGGCCTTAAGATCATACTTTATTCGATCGTTAACATGGATGAGATAAATTCATATCTCATCAATTGTTTTTAATGCACTTTCTAGAAATTACAGATTTGAAAGAAATAAATTATTCTGGAAGCTTTTCAAGGGTCTTCTCCACTCATCTCCCCATCAAGTAGAGACACTATCTTCTCTCCATCAAGTTAGATCTTTTTTTCTGATGTTATTTGGAATACCATTTGATAAATCCAACCAATATGGTGTCTTTTTTTAGATCTCGAATACTTATTCAAGCTTACTTCCCTTCATTTTCTCTGCTTTTGAGAAATAGTTTCAGTATATATTCCCTGCATTGTATGGCACACTAATAATAAAAAAATAATAAATAATTTGGGATTAAGGTGGATTTCCTTGCTCATCAATGTGAGCTGTTGGGTTGAGAAAATTTTCTCAACCAGATTGTTCTGTCCAATTTAGGTCCAAGTCCGGATGGACTCTTCATGCTTGCACTTATGGATTTTGAAGCAGCCATGGGAACCATGGATTTATTTGTTCCCTCCTCGTGTGAGATTTTTTTTAACATGATAGTGCACGGGCTGCCCCAGGATATGTGCAAGGGATGTGTGTGTGTGGGGGGGGGGTGGGGGTGGTGATGTCTACCAGGGGGTGTCCATGGTGTCTAGCAGGGGGGGATTCTTTCTAGGGGGTCTAACATGAGGGGGGGGGGGCTGTCCAAGAGGGTCTAGAGGGGGGGGCTACTATCCAATGGGATGGGGCTGTTTTCCATGGGGGTCCAGCAGGGGGTGGGGTCTGTAGTGTAGGGTGGTCCAGTAGGGGGGAAGGTTTAAGCAAGGGGGTGAAAGGGTTTGTGTGCAAGGGGTTCAAGGGATTGTGGGGGGGGGGTTTGATTTCCATGGGGGTTCAAGGGGGTGGGGGTGTCCAGCAACGGTGCAAGGGGTGGGTGTCTAGCACGAGTGGTACAAGGGTGGTCCAGTAGGGGGGGTACTTTCCAGGGGGTCCAGCAGGGGGTGAACAATTATTGTTTATTGAGTTGTATTCTTTGTGAATATTCTAAGATGTTTTTTAACATAATCATAGGGGACGTGAACTACTATGTTATACCTTGTGTTGTAGAGACTTTCGAGCTACTTCTAGACTTCTTTGATAGTTTGTCTTATAGGGAGATTCTTGTAAGTGCAGTTATGTGTTTTTTTAATATTTGGATTTGTTTAATTCTTATTATGTAGATAGCTTTTATGTATAATAAAATTTGGAGGGGAATGGTAGGGGGCAGTTGGAGGGGGCTGGCAGGGGATGCATGTGGGGGCTGGTCGGGGTAAGGGGGAGGGGAAACATGCAGTTTGGGGGGGGGGGGGTGGTAGGACTGGGGGGGTCTAGGGCGTGTCCAGGTTTGGGGGGGATTTGCTGGGTCTGTCCAAGAGGGTGGGGGTGGCTGTCCAGTGGATTGGTGGTCTGGGATGTCCAGGGGGATCTGTCTAGGTCTGGGAGTGTCTAGGTTCTACGGGGGGGGGGGGGGGGGGGCTGTCTAGGGGAGTGGAGGTCTGGGATATCCCAGGGGATCTTTCCAGGGTCTGGGGGTGTCCAAGGTTTGTGTGTGTGTGGGGGGGTGTCCTGGGTCTATCTAGGGGGTGTCCAGGGTCTACCCCGGAGGGGGGCATAGTAAGGAGGAGTGGTTATGTTGGGTGGGGGTGTCCAGGAAGGCGGGGTCTTCAGGGGGTGCGCTACTGCAGGGGGGGGGGGGCTCTGCAAGGGTGTGGGGGAAATTATTTATGTTTTTTCATACCCAATAGACACAGTTTCAATCAATGGAAATAGGTCCATTGCCATGGTTTCTAACCTTGGATATAGGTCTAATGCCACAAATTCTAACTGTGGTAATAATTTGCGTCTCTCCTCTAGAATATCCATGGTTCTTAAACAGTGGCTATAGAGATAGTACCATGGTTTGAACCGTGGCTGTATACATAGAGCTGGGGTTTGAACCGTGGTACTAGACCTATAGAAACAGTTACAGATCATGGCTATAATTATAGGCATATAGCCATGCCAAACATAGAAACAGTTTCTCAAACCGTGATATTACCTATAGCCATAATTTGAGGACCTATAGACACAATTTGAGGACCTATAGCCATAGTTTTAAACTGTGGATATAGCCTGAATTTCCAATAGTTATTAGCACACAATGTCCAATCTTTGTGTTATATGTCTTTTTATCCATATGAATAGGGGACCCCACAGTTTTAGAAATGTACCATAATATACATGGGTTCAAATAGTGCCAATTTAATGTAAAAATAAGAATCAAAATTACAGTTGTGTGTCTCTAACCTTGACTAGGTCAAAATTCCTATCCCACTCCTGGACTCAAAGGATACCAGGCCTCAAAGAAGGTGAACCAAGACTCTAAGCTCTTTATTTGGGATCAAATGATGTGATGACTATGTGATAGTATCCTCTTCCAATGACTATCATCCTCCAGTATCTGAAACCCAAAAAATTATAAATTCTACATGTAAGGGAATAGAATTTCTTGGTTCACTCACCTTCCTTAATCGTGACCCTCTAAATTATCGAATACATGCACAAATGAACCCTTTCCTCAACTAACTCATTATTCACATATACTTGGGATTTTCATCACTTATGGATAACCCTTCGTGGGGGAGGAAGAATGAAATAAGAAACTGAGGGATTCACTGCTGATTTGACCAACTCAAAAATATTCTTCATTACACCAATCTCTTCATCCAGTATCGAATCCTCGGGTTTTTTGGAGGCAAGGTGAAATATCTCGATGTGACTAACAAGATATTCCACAAAGAGTTCATTAGAAGCTCAATTAGATTAGGTAGCTCATGATCTTCATTTACACAATGTGTATATTACTATTGGATTCCCCTTTCTATGCCATATCAAATGATCCCTTCAACCATTATACTAAAAAAGAAATTTATTATATATTTTGATTTTATGTAACGTATTGTGTGTGATTTACCTCTAATATAAAATGTAAACCATTAACTCCTTTTAGACACATTTGAGAAAAATAGATCAAACAAACCCACTCCATTTATATTATGAGCTATCATATACATGAAATAAAATTTTTGGTCTTCTTCAATGTCCTTTCCATGGTTTTTTAATAAGTGATCTAAATGTGTCATACCAAAGTAGAGGGAACCATCATACCCAATCTATTTCAATATAGTATTTATTATACCACCATTAAATCATTATTATAAATCTATAAATAATAACTTATATATCAACAATATTCTAAAATTTAATTATCATTATAAATCCACAATATTTCACCCCAAATTCAATCAAATTATATGTGAAAGTATCACTGATGTGTACTGGTTGACTATCGCCTCAATGTAGTGAAATTATTCATTTTCTATAATCATATATCATGTATTGTTATTATGATGAGTTAAATATATATATATATATATATATGATATTGATGATATAGTTATAATTTAATAATTTTAATAATATATCAATCTTATTATATTCAAAGTCATTTGAAAAAGATAATATCAATTGTGAATATGTGTGGATTACCACCTCTATGAGGTACTGAAATTCATGTTTTTTTTGAAATTACATGTATGGAAATAAGGATATATTTCATGAATATATATTGTATTATAATTATTTTATAAATATTAACTATTATATAAATATGTTTTTTCCATTAATATATTGTAATGACATTACTCATTTGTACATAACACCTACTATTTTCACTAACAGATTAATTCATATTTTAATATGTCACATTTCATGTATGAAACTGGATGAATATATATTAAATATATTGAAAATTAAATCATTTAAAAATTATAATGTAGATTCAAACATGACTAATTACCATTATTTTACCTTGGAAACAAAAATCCATATTCTATCGAAATAGCTTACAAAAAAATTAATGATTTAAATCATAAATAATATATAATTGGATTTTGAAATGTTATAAGTAGATAATATCTGAAAATATATGTATTTAAACTGAAATAAAATACAATTATAATTAATAATAATTTATTTAATATTATATTATGTTTCATTCATAAATGTTTAACTTGACGTACAATATTGGCCTTACAATCTCATTGTTTTTCATGATTGGTTATGATTATGTTTCTGATGAAGACATTTTACGACATATATATAAAGGATCACATTAATTTTACTATATTTATTTATTTGTTGATATTATATATATTTTATTTATTTTTATCTATTTATGAAAAGAATAGACCAAAATAGATTTTTAATATAAAAGTGACTTTATTTCATTATTTTGTTGAAAATATTTTTTCTTTATTGTGCATGATTTCATTAAAAAATTCAATAATCTATTAAGTATTCTCAAATGATTTTATAATGTCATTTTTATTCATGTTTGAATTTTAAAAATTTTAATGGAATATTCTTTACATTTAGTTAATGAGACTACTTTTGAGGGTTTCCCAAAATTTTGAAAAAATATCTTTCTTATCATACACGACATGAAAATTCATTCCAATGTCATGACTAATCAATGATTTCAAGACTCATTAAATTTTATAACTTTTTATAAAATTATAATTTATTCCATAATATTAATGGATTTTTTAGTTTTTTTACACATTATTTCAAAATCGAAACTGTATTTTGACTAGAAATGTTTCAATGATCAATGAAAAGAATTTTTCACCTATAGTAAAATTCCTGATGTTTAATTTAATTTACTATGTATTTTACAATTATAAAATCTAGTTTATTTCTTTGGATGGATTTAGATGGTGTTGTTTTGAGGGTCATTTTATGAAACCCATATTTTTCCCCTTGATTAAATATATTTTGATGAAAACATTACGAATATTTTTGTTTTCTTTGGTTTATGATATTATTAAATACATATATAACCTTTTTCATTTCCCTAGGTATCTTTTTGATTTATATTTTATAATCATTTGGAAATTTTATGTATGTTTTTATTATTTGATTTTTGGGCCCAAAATGATACATCCCTCAAATACATTTGGTAAATAAGCATATATCATTAGATAATATGGTATGTAATGTATAAGGCCCCAGCCTTAAACCTTACTTAATCTTGAGTTATTACAAGATTACACATTGGGGATCTTTTCAGGTTTAGAGTTTTAGAGAATTAGATCATGAAACATGCATTACATTCCACATTTAAACAAAGTGGTTACATAAAAGACAGTATTCATTCTTGCCATCAACGGAAACATATTTAAAATAAAACATGGATTCTTTCTTGACACATCCTTGACACTATCATCACATCATGTACCTTTCCCTTGACCTATGAAAAACATTTCAAAAACATGGGATGAGCATAAAAATCTCAGTAAGGGTTATAAAAATATGGAAAGGAAACATGAGTTCATATATACTTAAGAATGAAATCATAATTTACACATAAAACATAGGCACTTTGACATACCTCATCAAATCATGAATAAATCATATAAATCATAAGACATAAAAGGTAACTTGAGGCTTTCCTAATATTCTTACGTAGGGAGTAACCCTCTTGGTTACATTTGGAATACCCACCACAGTATATTCCCTAAATCTCTTCGGAGAAACCTTAGTGTTTCACTCATTCGCTTTACCCAATGCATTGGAGAGCTATATCGGGCTCACCCGCCCTTAGTTTATCACAGAACCACCCGTCTTCATAACAATGCCCAAGAACCATAACATAATCTTATCACATAAAACATGCATAAAGGAAACATAACATTTCCACATTTAAATAACAAGATATCAATAGAACACATTGATATAAAAACATTATCAAAACCATTTTCAATACCAAAATAATAGAAAAGTAAAACATGGTATTTATTTTTCTTTTAAAAAGAAGGTATGGCTTGTAGAAGAAGCTGAAACTCAAATGATGGTCACGACGGCAGAGAAGTCGTTGTCGCCGAATTCGTACGACAAAAACATTCCCTTTTGTCGTTTAGTAAAACACTTTTTATAAAAAAGATTCCATTTTGGATGAAAGTAATAGTCAAAGGGGTTTATACATCGCATAAAAGAAGGTTGTGTATAAAACAAAATTTGCCTCAATGAATGGAGATTGAGACGAAGTCCCTTACAAAGATGGTATCCTTGGTTTAAGGATAAATCAATTAAATAATTATGTGTGACAAACAAATACACCAAATATAAGTGGATATTATGAGTAAAATAATCAAAGGTCATTCACACATATTCAAAAGATGACATATTCAATAACTACATGTTGAACCCAATGAAATCGAAATTGGGATAAGAAGTTCCCTTGACAGCCTAACGGTGTCACATTAAAATGAGTTGATGGGAGATAAAAAAAGGGTATCTCATCACATGGACATAAAATTTACATCAATAAGGATATATGAGAACATATCTCAACATAAAAATATGTAAATTAAAATACCCAACAAAAGAAGTCTTTTAAAAAGAGGAGGGTGAAAGGTTCCCTTACAGACATGCGTATCTTTCGAAACATACACCTCGTGAAAGAAGGACAATACAAAATTGATGTAAATAATCATAAAAGAAAGTATATTACACAATGAATAAAATAATGGGCAGTACATACACCACTCAAAGGAAATTGTGGCAAATGTTGCATAAATCTCACAGGAATAAAAGTGAGATGAAAAATCCTTTACGAAAACTCGGCATCCTAACGGCACCACATAAAACTTCCAAAATGGATTGATGAGAGAGAATATGGTTTCTCATCACATGAACATAAAAATTACAGTATGATTAATATAAAATAACATCCCAATAACAAGAAATATGAGCTTTAAAAGGAATTACATAAAAGAGTGTCTTAAAAAGAAAGAGTGGAGTAGGATCCCTTACCTCAAGTCCAACTTGTCTTGTTCGTTTCTTTATATTACTGAATAATAAACTTTGGTCAATTAATAATTGCATAAGTAACTTCTTTAGAGATTATTATTCAGTTCATATCACATATTATAATGTTATAATAATTGTTTAATAATGTTAGTTCATATCAGACGTTTTTGTCGATGTTTGGTACATGAGTCAAAACTGAACTTGTTTGAAAAAAGATTGCCCATGTAGTTATAAGTAAATAATTTCCAGAATAGTATTAATGATTAAAATGTCATATATATCAAGTAAATATTCATTTTATACTATTCCATATCATTTGGAGATAAATAAATGAAAAGCACCGTTCATGGAGACAGTAGGCCATACGTACGCATGAACGCTACTTTCATTTTTTTGTCATATTAATGGAATTAAAACAAAATAAGAGAGATATATATATGTTATAATTCCAGAATGATATTCATAATTTATATGTAATATAATACATATATATCTGTTATATATATTTACTTATAATATTACATAACATTTTGAGATAAGAAATGAAATGTACCGTTCATGGAGACGGTAAGTCGTACGTACGCATGAACGCTACTTCCATTTCTATTTCATATTTAATGGAATTAAAACATAATTATACATAATAGTATTTTAATTCCAGTATGGTATCATATATAATATCATTAAATATATCCTTTATACATACCACATATGGTATTAACGAATCAAATCACTTTGAGGGGGCGGTAGTCCGCACTTCCGAAAATGAAGATATCGCGTTTACCCATAATGGAAAACATAAAGGTACACCATAAATGAAAAATACAGAAGCATAATTAAAACATAAACATATTATATATCATATATAAATATAGTTTCATCTTAATGTTCACCTTTGAAGGTGTTAGAAGAATGTTGAACAATCATCGTTTCGGGAGGCAGAAATTTGCCATCCACGGAAACAGTATGTTCTTTAACCATTAGATAAAGGTGTGTGTCAGTGTAGCTCGAATACTTATTATAACAACATCCTAGTATATTGAATATACTGTATTTGTTACAAAATAAATGAATAAAAAGAGTTTAGGGGTTGGAGAAGCAAAATAAAACAAAAGGACACAAGTGAAGACATTGCCTTAAAATCGGGTAACTCCCTTTGGTTTGAGCTCAAAGACTTCCTTGGGAAGACTTCTTCCCAAAGTGAGGCTTCAAGGAGTAATAGAGGGATGTTGAGAGACAAAATGGTCAGGGGTGGCCGAGCCAAAGGCTTTGGGAGTGTGGGTAAGGAGGTAGAGGTGGGGGCCTTTTATAAGAGGAGAGGAGGGGCACTCTTGTAATGTTACAAAATGTTACTTTATTTTCAAAAGAGTTTCGGATTTTAAAGGTCCCACATTGATATATTTCTACGATAATGTGATAAGGGTTATAAATCCACTCATACAATAGGTTTTGGACATGTGTAGGTCTTAGATATTACATTATCTTTCCATTTTATTTAAATCATTAAATAATGAGGTCATCGCTGCATCATCATGATGTCATAAATAATTTAATTTATTTAATGTATAAATATTATAAAAAAATACTATGTTGTAGGAAATATCTTTATCTTTATAATGACTATTTATAGTCAAAAATATGACTTTTATAACCCCATGTAAAAATTGTTTTAGTAAAACACATCATGTTTGTGTCATTTTTACGTTAACATTAAATAAAAAGATATTTATGTCATTTCCCAACCAAAGTGGCTCTATGGGGTCCCCAATTTGACCCATGGATTTTCATGGTCGTCCATGACACATAAAATGAGGGTAGAACATGTGTATAGGTCATTTCAGTTTATTAAAATGTTATTCTTTCCATAAACTACACGAATTACCTCTAATCGCGATTAAAAACGTAATAAGTTACTATTCACCAAAAAATTATTTTTATCCCATTGAACCACATTTTACTTCTTAAAGACAACCATGTATGTCAGAATTTTTAAATTCAAAACACAAAGATGGAAAATATTCATTTAAACAGAAATATCAGTTTTTATAAGTACCACTTAGTGGTTTCACTATTCACCAAAAATTGATGTTTTTCAGAAAAATCCCAAAAATTCACCCTAAGATATATTTGATATTCAGAATTCAAAAATGAAGTCTATTTTAAAAAATTCAAAACATATAAGTCACATTAATTAATTTAATAATTAATTCCCGATGTCAGAGAAAATACCGTGTTTTTATGAAACAATAAGTATCAAAAGATTGACACTAGTTTAAGTCTGATTTCAAAGTGAAATTAATTCCAACGACCACTGTTGGATTTAATGGTAAAAATATATTCTAATTTCACTTTAAATCCAATTAAAAAGATAATCTAATAATATAAATAAATTATATTAAAAAGTGGTTTTGAATTAAAATACAACATTTTACACTATTCATTAAAAAATGAACTTTATCGGAAAGATACCAAAAATTTACAAAAATTAAATTTTGATATCCCAATTCTTAAAAAGAGTTTTATTTGGTCCAATAGAATGTATAAGAGTGAACAAAACTTTATTTAATGACGGTTCTTCATCAAATGGCGATAAGTGAACCTTTAGTGAAAACTAGGGCATATATGCCTAAAATTGAATTCTTTCTGTATTTTAAGCCTTTATCTTTTATTGGATAAATGTAAAATCATTTAAAAACATATATAATCATATTTTAGTTAATTCTATCCATTCCTTCCAATACAAAGGCTACATGTTAACTACCATTTAAAATAATATTATTTTATTAATAGAGTGCAACGTAAGATTCCCAAGAAACTCGATGTTGCGTGTTGGGTACGCCATCGAGCATAGCATCCCCTTTAAAGTCATATTAATATTTTATTCACAAATATGGATAAATATGAAAATGTCATATTCATTATTTACCTAGGGTGTTACATCCTTCCCCCCTTTTGGGAATTACGTCCTCGCAATTTTTAAAATTGAGCTTGGAAACACCCTTGATAGTCCCACATCAGAACAAGAGTCTATAAAACAATCACTTTAAAATAAAGGAAGATAAGTACAGAGGTCACCCATGTTAACCCATACTAGTGTTCCATGTAGAAAAACATGGACATGGAAGAAAAATCAAAGTGTTATGTTCTTGGGGGAGAGTGATAGTAAACATGTCTACGAGAAAGTTAACCATAAGAAAATCACAAACTTGTGATGGGTTAAATGGTATTCGATTCCCCAGTAGGAAAAGTTAATAGACAACATTTTTGTTTTAAGTTACTTTTTATTTAGGAATTTATTCATAAGGAAACATAATCACTTATCATGTTGACTTTCAACTTTTATTAGATTCCTTAATCATACTCATATTTTTTCCAAAAGACGAGTATTTAGGGAGACTTGTTCGCATTAAGAGTACTACAATCAACATCTAGAGAATCACCTAATCCACCAAAGAGAACTATATAATTCCCATGTCTTTAGGCTTTAACCAAAACCAAAACCAAAAAGGTTAGTACAAGGTCAGATAATCCAGAAAAGGATAACCCTTTAAAAAGAAAATCTACGCTTAATCTCCAAATTTTGTCCAACAAAACCCAAACTTCAATGAGGACCATCCGATAAACAATTTGTCCATAGAATTCTTCAAAGTAAACCAATCTATGATTGAAACCAAAATATTTGAAAGATTTAGTCACATAGTCTTCCATGTTAAATCGAAACATTTATCTCCAAACAACATCAGTTGCTCCTAAAGTCTCGTATTGAAAAGTAATTAACCTAATCACATATCCTCCATGATAGGTTAATCATTTTCATAAATAACCCAAAATCAAATTAATCTTAATTAAAAAAATCATATAACTAAAAAGAATCAGTCAAACTAACTTGGGACTTCACATAGTCCAGTTGTTGGTGATAAATACCAGTCGCACTTTGGTTGTGGGTTCGATTCCCGCAGCTTTGTTCGACGCGACGGGTAGTCACACGGTCTGCATGTTGTCATTTTTCCAAAACTATATAATTCTCAAATCATTCCCCAAAAAGGGATAAAATCATCAAAAATAACCATAACATAATTTAACCTCAATTTTATCTCATGCCTTTCACTTAAATCATAACATATGGTAACCCATAATTACTTCAAAAGTAAGGATCATATAAACCCAAATGGTTCTTTATAACTATGTCCACAAAAGAAAAGATAACTATTCCTTGAATAATATTTGCATATATTAAACATCAGGGTTACACATAATATAAAAAGTCTTCTAATATAACCCCATCATCAAAAGAGACTTAATACTCTTAAGAATTTCACCATAACTCTTGATGCCCTTATATGTTGACATCTTACTCATTCAACATTCTTCATGATCCATTAACCATTCCTTTCCAAATTATTCCGAAATACCTATTTCCTACAATCAAAATCATGAATCATATCCTAAGATTCCAAAATAGGAAAACAATAGTCATGAAATAATACATACCTTTGATTGGTCATTGTCAGTTTCTTCATCCTCAATCGGAGTGGCATTAGGTATTGGTAAATGAACATTTGTACGCTCTTGGTGATCCCATTCACGAAACATCTTCATAGGACATGTGTTTTCATGATGACCATGCACACCACATTAAAAACATTCAATTGATCCCTCAGAAAGAACTTCGTTCCCTTTCCTCGAGCCAACTGGATGCTTCCTTTTTCCATGGAAGGTTCTTGCTTTATGACCTTCATTTCCACATCTATAGAATATTTCTGTCCCTTTGAAACATTTTCCTAGGTGTTTCTTTCCACGTCTTTGACACATAGGTTTTTGAACAAACATACCTTTATAATTATTACCTGTACATCTGTAGGGATTTTTTTCTCGCATATATGATGCCTTAGAGAAATCACCAAGGTTTAGGTGGTCAATCATGGGTCCAGATAGTTGGTTGCGGATAATCACAAGAGTTCTCATTGCAGCTTCCATATAATTCAGTTGCTTGCTCAAAAAACTGTCACAGTTTCCTTCACATCCACTGTTACTTTGGTGCCTGTTAGATCCAGCCATTTACTAAAACCAAAAAGGTCAGTGTGAGTATATCAAAAAAACCATCATGTACTAATGAGGAAGATAAACACTAAGATATACATACTCATTCACATTATCTAAAACTATAACTCTTTCTGAAATCCTAACCATTAAAGTAATGCCACGTATGCTTAAAGAATACCCCAACCTCTAAAGTTATCTTAACCGACCTTTGATACAAACTATAAGGCCCCAGCCTTAAACCTTACTTAATCTTCAGTTATTACAAGATTACACATTGAGGATCTTTTCAAGTTTAGAGTTTTAGAGAATTAGATCATGAAACTTGCATTAAATTCCACATTTAAACAAAGTGGTTACATAATAGATAGTATTCAATCTTCCCATCAATGAATACATATTTAAAATAAAACATGGATTCTTTCTTGATACATCCTTGACACTATCAACACATCATGTACCTTTCCCTTGACCTATGAAAAACATTTCAAAAACTTGGGATGAGCATAAAAAGCTCAGTAAGGTTTATAAAAATATGGAAAGGAAACATGAGTTCATATATACATAAGAATGAAATCATACTTTACACATAAAACATAGGCACTTTAACATACCTCATCAAATAATGAATAAATCATAGAAATCATAAGACATAAAAGGTAACTTGAGGCATTCATAACATTCTTATGTATAGAGTAATGCTCTTTGTTACGTTTGGAATACCCACCACAGTATATTCCCTAAATCCCTTCGGAGAAACCTTAATGTTTCACTCTTCGCGTTACCCAATGCATTGGAGAGCTATATCGGGCTCACCCGCCCTTAGTTTATCATGGAACCACCCGTCTTCATAACAATTCCTAAGAACCATAACATAATCTTATCACATAAAACATGCATAAAGGAAACATAAAATTTCAACCTTTAAATATCAAAATATCAATACAACACTTTGATATAAAAACATTATCAAATCCATTTCAATACCAAAATAAAATAAAAGTAAAATGTGGTATTTATTTTTCTTTTAAAAAGAAGGTATGTCTTGTAGAAGAAGCCGAAACTCAAGTGATGGTCATGGCGGTGGAGAGGTCGTTGTCGCCGCATACGTACGACAAAAACATTCCCTTTTGTCATTTAGTAAAACACTTCGTATAAAAAAGATTCCTTTTTGGATGAATGTAAAAGTCAAAGGGGTTTATACATCGTATGAAAGAAGGTTTTATATAAAACAAAATATGCCTTAATGAATGGAGATTGAGACGAAGTCCCTTACAAAGACGATATCATTGGTTTAAGGATAAATAAATTACATAATTATGTGTGACAAACTAATACACCAAATATATGTGAATATTAAGTGTAAAATAATCAAAGTTCAGTCACACATATTCAAAAGATGACATATTCAATAACTACATGTTGAACCCAATGAAATTGAAATTGGGATAAGAAGTTCCCTTGATAGCCTAATGGCGTCACATCAAAATGAGTTGATGAGAGATAAAAAAATGGTATCTCAACACATGGACATAAATTTTACATCAATAAGGATATATGAGAACATATCCCAACATAACAATATGGAAATTAAAAGACCCGACAAAAGAAGTCTTTTAATAAGAGGAGGGTGAAAGGTTCCCTTACCGACATGGGTATCTTTCGAAACATACACCTCGTGAAAGAAGAAAAATAAAAAATTGATGTAAATACTCATAAAAAAAGTATATTACACAATGAATAAAATAAGGGGCAGTACATACACCACTCAAAGAAAATTGTGGCAAATGTTGCATAAATCTCACGGGAATAAAAGTGAGATGAAAAATCCATTACGAAAACTCGGCAGCCTAACAGTGCCACATAAAACATCCAAAATAGATTGATGGGAGAGAATAGGGTATCTAATCACATGAACATAAAAATTACAGTAATATTAATATAAAATAACATCCCAATAACAAGAAAGTTGATCTTTAAAAGTAATGACATAAAAGAGTGTACTTAAAAAAAGAGTGTAGTAGGATCCCTTACCTCAAGTCCAACTTGTCTTGTTCCTTTCTTTATATTCCTGAATAATAAAATTTGGTCAATTAATAATTTCCTATGTACCTCCTTTATAGATTATTATTCAGTTCATATCACATATTATAATGTTATAACAATTGTTTAATAATGTTAGTTCATATCATGCGTTTTTGCCGATGTTTGGTACTTGAGTCAAAAATGAACTTGTTTGAAAAAAGATTGCCCATGTAGTTATAAGTAAATAATTTCTAGAATAGTATTAATGATTAAAATATCATATATATATCCACTAAATATTAATTTTATACTATTCCATATCATTTGGAGATAAAAAAACGAAAAGCACCGTTCATGGAGACGGTAGGCCGTACGTACGCATGAACGCTACTTTCATTTTTTTGTCATATTAATGGAATTAAAACAAAATGAGAGAGATATATATATGTTATAATTCCAGAATGATATTAATAATTTATATGTAATATATTACATATATATCCATTATATATATGTACTTATAATATTACATAACATTTTGAGATATGAAATGAAATGTACCGTTCATGGAGACGGTAAGCCGTACGTACGCATAAACGCTACTTCCATTTTTATTTCATATTTAATGGAATTAAAAAATAACGATACATAATAGTATTTTAATTCCAGTAGGGTATCATATATAATATCATTAAATATATCCTTTATACATACCACATATGGAATTAACGAATCAAATCACTTTGAGGGGGCGGTAGTCCGCACTTCCTTAAATGAAGATATCACGTTTACCCATAATGGAAACCATAAAGGTACGACATAAATGAAAAATACAGAAGCTTAAGTAAAACATAAACATATTAGATATCATATATAAATATAGTGTCATCTTAATGGCTGCCTTTGAAGGTGTTAGAATAATGTTGAACAATCATCGTTTCGGGAGGGAGAAATTCGCCATCCACGGAAACAGTATGTTCTTTAACCATTAAATGTATGTGTGTGTCAGTGTAGCTCTAATAATTATTATAACAACATCCTAGTATATTTTAGATACTGGATTTTTTAAAAAATAAATGAATAAAAAGAGTTTAGGGGGTTGGAGAAGCAAAATAAAACAAAAGGACACAAGTGAAGACATTACCTTAAAATCGGGTAACTCCCTTTGGTTTGAGCTCAAAGGCTTCCTTGGGAAGACTTCAGGCCAAAGTGAGGCTTCAAGGAGTAATAGAGGGAAGTGGAGAGACAAAATGGGTAGGGTTTGGCCGAGCAAAAGGCTTTGGGAGTGTGGGTAAGGAGGTAGAGGTGGGGGCCTTTTATAAGAGGAGAGGAGGGGCACTCTTGTAATGTTACAAAATGTTACTTTAGTTTCAAAATAGTTTCAGAATTTAAAGGTCCCACATAGATTTATTTCGAGGATAAGGTGATAAGGGTTCGAAATCCACTTATACAATAGGTTTTGGAAATCTGTAGGTCTAAGATATTACATTATCTTTCCTTTTTATTTAAATCGTTAAATAATGAGGTCATCGCTGCATCATCATGATGTCATAAATAATTTAATTTATTTAATGTCTAAAAATTATAAAAAAATAATATGATGTAGGAAATATTTTTAGATTTATAATGAATCTTTATAGTAAAAAAATATGACTTGTATAACCCCATGTAAAAAATTTTTTTGTAAAACATCTCATGTTTGTGTCATTTTTACTTTAACATTAAATAAAAAGTTATTTATGTCATTTCCCAACCAAAGTGGCTCCATGGGGTCCCCAAGTTGACCCATACATTTTCTGGGTCGGCCATGACACATCCAATGATGGTAGGACATGTGTCTAGGTCATTTCATTTTATTAAAACATTATTCTTACCATAAACTACACTAATTACCTCTAATCGCGATTAAAAACATAAGAAGTTACTATTCACCAAAAAATTATTTTTATCCCATTGAACCACATTTTACTTCTTAATGACAACCATGTATGTCGGATTTTTGAAATTCAAAACACAAAGATGGAAAAATTTCATTTAATTGGAAAAATCAGTTTTTATATGTACCACTAAGTGGTTTCACAATCATCAAAAATTGAAGTTTTTCAGAAAAATCCCAAAAATTCACCCTAAGCTATAATTGATATTCGTAATTCAATAATGAAGTCTATTTTAAAAAATTCAAAACATATAAGTCACATTAATTAATTTAATAATTAATTCCCGCTGTCAGAGAAAATACCGTGTTTTTATGAAACAATAAGTATCAAAAGATTGACACTAGTTTAAGTCTGATTTCAAAGTGAAATTAATTCCAACGACCACTATTGGATTTAATGGTAAAAATATATTCTAATTTCACTTTAAATCCAATTCAAAATATAATCTAATCATATAAATAAATTAGATTAAAAAGTGGTTTTGAATTAAAATACAACATTTTACACTATTCATTAAAAAAATGAACTTTATCGGAAAGATACCAAAAATTTAAACAAATTAAATTTTGATCTCCCAATTCTTAAAAAGAGTTTTATTTGGTCCAATAGAATTTATAAGAGTGAACAAAACTATATTTAATGATGGTTCTCCATCAAAAGGTGATAAGTGAACCTTTAGTGAAAACTAGGGCATATACGCCTAAAATTGAATTCTTTCTGTATTTTAAGCCTTTATCTTTTATTGGATAAATGTAAAAACATTTGAAAACATATATAATCATATTTTAGTTATTTATATCCATTCTTGCCAATACAACGGCTACATGTTAACTACCATTTAAAATAATATTATTTTATTATTAGAGTGCAACGTAAGATTCCCAAGAAACTCGATGTTGCGTGTTGGGTACGACATCGAACATAGTGTCCCCTTTAAAGTCATATTAATATTTTATTCAAAAATATGGATAAATATGAAAATATCATATTCATTATTTACCTGGGGTGTTACATCCTTCCCCCCTTTTGGGAATTACCCCCTCGCAATTTTTAAAATTGAGCTTGGAAACATCCTTGATAGTCCCACATCAGAACAAGAGTCTATAAAACAATCACTTTAAAATAAAGGAAGATAAGTACAGAGGCCACCCATGTTAACCCATACTAGTGTTCCATGTAGAAAACATGGACATGGAAGAAAAATCAAAGGGTCATGTTCTTGGGGGAGAGTGATAGTAAACATGTCTAGGAGAAAGTTAACCATAAGAAAATCACAAACTTGTGATGGGTTAACAGTATTTGATTCCCCAGTAGGAAAAGTTAATAGACAACATTTTTGTTTTAAGTTACTTTTTATTGAGGAATTTATTCATAAGGAAACATAATCACTTATCATGTTGACTTTCAACTTTTATTAGATTCCTTAATCAGACTCATATTTTTTCCAAAAGACGAATATTTAGGGAGACTTGTTCGCATTAAGAGTACTATAATCAAAATCTAGAGAATCACCTAATCCACCAAAGAGAACTATATACTTCCCATGTATTTAGGCTTTAACCAAAACCAAAACCAAAAAGGTTAGTACAAGGTCAGATAATCCAGAAAAGGATAACCCTTTAAAAAGAAAATCTATGCTTAATCTCCAAAATTTGTCCAACAAAACCCAAACTTCAATGATGACCATCCGATAAACAATTTGTCCATAAAATTATTCAAAGTAAACCAATCTATGATTGAAACCAAAATATTTGAAAGATTTAGTAACATAGTCTTCCATGTTAAATCGAAACATTTATCTCCAAACAACATCAGTTGCTCCTAAAGTCTCGTATTGAAAAGTAATTAGCCTAATCACATATCCTCCATGATAGGTTAATAATTTTCATAAATAACCCAAAATCAAATTACTATTAATTAATAAAATCATATAACTAAAAAGAATCAGTCCAACTAACCAGGGACTTCACGTAGTCCAGTTGTAGGTGATAAATACCAGTCGCACTTTGGTTGTGGGTTCGATTCCCGCAGCTTTGTCCGACGCGACGGGTAGTCACACGGTCTGCATGTTTTCATTTTTCCAAAACTATATAATTCTCAAATCATTCCCCAAAAAGGGATAAAATCCTCAAAAATTACCATAATATAATTTAACCTCAATTTTATCTCATGCCTTTCACTTCAATCATAACATATAGTAACCCATAATTACTTCAAAAGTAAGGATCATATAAACCCAAATGGTTCTTTATAACTATATCCACAAAAGAAAAGATAACTATTACTTGAATAAAATTTTCATATATTAAACATCAGGGTTACACATAATATAAAAACTCTTCTAATGTAACCCCATCATCAAAAGAGACTTAATACTCTTAAAAATTTCACCATAACTCTTGAAGCCCTTATATGTTGACATCATACTCATTCAACATTCTTCATGATCCATTAACCATTCCTTTCCAACATATTCCGAAATACCTCTTTCCTACAAACAAAATCATGAATCATATCCTAAGATTCCAAAATAGGAAAACAATAGTCATGAAATAATACATACCTTTGATTGGTCATTTTCAGTTTCTTCATCCTCAATCGGAATGGAATTAGGTATTGGTAAATGAACATTTCTACGCTCTTGGTGATCCCATTCACGAACCATCTTCATAGTACATGTTTTTGCATGATGAACATTCACACCACATTTAAAACATTCAATTGATCCCTCAGAAAGAACTTCTTTCCCTTTCCTCGAGTCAACTGGATGCTTCTTTTTTCCATGGCAGGTTCTTGCTTTATGACCTTCATTTCCACATCTATAGCATATTTCTGTCCCTTTGAAACATTTTCCTCGGTGTTTCACTCCACGTCTTTGACACATAGGTTTTTGAACACACTTACCTTTATGATTATTACCTGTACTTCCGTAGGGATTTTTTTCTCGCATATATGATGCCTTAGAGAAATCACCAAGGTTTAGGTGGTCAATCATGGCTCCAGATAGTTGGTTGAGGATAATCACAAGAGTTCTCATTGCAGCTCCCATATCATTCAGTTGCTTGCTCAAAAAACTGTCACAGTTTCCTTCACATCCACTGTTACTTTGGTGCCTGCTAGATCCAGCCATTTAATAAAACCAAAAAGGTCAGTGTGAGTATATCAAAAAAACCATCATGTACTAATGAGGAAGATAAACACTAAGATATACATACTCATTCACTTTATCTAAAACTATGACTCTTTCTGAAATCCTAACCATTATGGTAATGCCACTTATGCTTAAAGAATACCCTAACCTATAATGTTATCTTAACCGACCTTTGATACCAACTATAAGGACCCAGCCTTAAACCTTACTTACTCTTCAGTTATTATAAGATTACAGATTGAGGATCTTTTCAGGTTTAGAGTTTTAGAGAATTAGATCATGAAACTTGCATTACATTCCACATTTAAACAAAGTGGTTACATAAAAGATTGTATTCGTTCTTCCCATCAACGGAAACATATTTAAAATAAAACATGGATTCTTTCTTGATACATCCTTGACACTATCATCACATCATGTACCTTTCCCTTGACCTGTGAAAAACATATCAAAAACTTGGGATGAGCATAAAAAGCTCAGCAAGGGTTATAAAAATATCGAAAGGAAACATGAGTTCATATATACATAAGAATGAAATCATACTTTACCCATAAAACATAGGCACTTTAACATACCTCATCAAATCAAGAATAAATCATAGAAATCATAAGACATAAAAGGTAACTTGAGGCATTCATAATATTCTTATGTATGGAGTAACGCTCTTGGTTACGTTTGGAATACCCACCACAGTATATTCCCTAAATCCCTTCGGAGAAACCTTAATGTTTCACTCCTTCGCGTTACCCAATGCATTGGAGAGCTATATCGGGCTCACCCACCCTTAGTTTATCATGGAACCACCCGTCTTCATAACAACGCCTAAGAACCATAACATAATCTTATCACATAAAACATGCATAAAGGAAACATAACATTTCAACCATTAAATATCAAAATACCAATAAAACACTTTGATATAAAAACATTATCAAAACCATTTCAATACCAAAATAAAATAAAAGTAAAACATGGTATTTATTTTTCTTTTAAAAAGAAGGTATGGCTTGTAGAAGAATCCGAAACTTAAATGATGTTCACGGCGGTGGAGAGGTCCTTGTCGCCGCATACGTACGAAAAAAACATTCCCTATTGTCATTTAGTAAAACACTTCGTATAAAAAAGATTCCTTTTTGGATGAATGTAAAAGTCAAAGGGGTTTATACATTGTATAAAAGAAGGTTTTGTATAAAACAAAATATGCCTTAATGAATGGAGATTGAGACGAAGTCCCTTACAAAGACGGTAACATTGGTTTAAGGATAAATATATTACATAATTATGTGTGAAAAACGAATACACCAAATATAAGTGGATATAAAGTGTAAAATAATCAAAGGTAATTCACACATATTCAAAATATGACATATTCAATAACTACATGTTGAACCGAAAGAAATCGAAATTGGGATAAGAAGTTCCCTTGATAGCCTAATGGCGTCACATCAAAATGAGTTGATGAGAGATAAAAAAGGGTATCTCATCACATGGAGATAAAATTTACATCAATAAGGATATATGATAACATATCCCAACATAACAATATGGAAATTAAAAGACCCGACAAAAGAAGTCTTTTAAAAAGAGGAGGGTGAAAGGTTCCCTTACCGACATGGGTATCTTTCGAAACATACACCTCGTGAAAGAAGGACAATAAAACATTGATGTAAATACTCATAAAAGAAATTATATTACACAATGAATAAAATAAGGGGCAGTACATACACCACTCAAAGGAAATTGTGGCAAATGTAGCATAAATCTCACGGGAATAAAAGTGAGATGAAAAATCCATTACGAAAACTCGGCAGCCTAACGGTGCCACATAAAACTTCCAAAATGGATTGATGAGAGAGAATAGGGTATCTAATCACATGAACATAAAAATTACAGTAATATTAATATAAAAGAACATCCCTATAACAAGAAAGTTGAGCTTTAAAAGGAATGAAATAAAAGAGTGCACTTAAAAAGAAAGAGTGGAGTAGGATCCCTTACCTCAAGTCCAACTTGTCTTGTTCGTTTCTTTATATTCCAGAACAATAAACTTTGGTCAATTAATAATTTCCAAAGTACCTCCTTTATATATTATTATTCAGTTCATATCACATATTATAATGTTATAACAATTGTTTAATAATGTTAGTTCATATCATGCATTTTTGCCGATGTTTGGTACATAAGTCAAAAATGACCTTGTTTGAAAAAAGATTTCCCATGTAGTTATAAGTAAATAATTTCCAGAATAGTATTAATGATTAAAATATCATATATATCCAGTAAATATTCATTTTATACTATTCCATATCATTTGGAGATAAAAAAAATGAAAAGCACCGTTCATGGAGACGGTAGGCCGTACGTACGCATGAACGCTACTTTCATTTTTTTGTCATATTAATGGAATTAAAACAAAATGAGAGAGATATATATATGTTATAATTCTAGAATGATATTCATAATTTATATTTAATATATTACATATATATCCACTATATATATGTACTTATAATATTACATAACATTTTGAGATATGAAATGAAATGTACCGTTCATGGAGACGGTAAGCCGTACGTACGCATGAACGCTACTTCCATTTTTATTTCATATTTAATTGAATTAAAACATAATTATACATAATATTATTTTAATTAAATTATGGTATCATATATAATATCATTAAATATATCCTTTATACATACCACATATGGTATTAACGAATCAAATCACTTTGAGGGGGCGGTAGTCCGCACTTCCTTAAATGAAGATATCGCGTTTACCCAAAATGGAAACCATAAAGGTACGACATAAATGAAAAATACAGAAGCTTAAGTAAAACATAAACATATTAGATATCATATATAAATATATTTTCATCTTAATGGCTGCCTTTGAAGGTGTTAGAAGAATGTTGAACAATCATCGTTTCGGGAGGTAGAAATTCTCCATCCATGGAAACAGTATGTTCTTTAACCATTAGATGTATGTGTGTGTCCGTGTAGCTCTAATACTTTTTATAAAAACATCCTAGTATATTTTAGATACTGGATTTTTTACAAAATAAATTAATAAAAAGAGTTTAGGGGGTTGGAGAAGCAAAATAAAACAAAAGGACACAAGTGAAGACATTACGTTAAAATCGGGTAACTCCCTTTGGTTTGAGATCAAAGGCTTCCTTGGAAAGACTTCTTCCCAAAGTGAGTCTTCAAGGAGTAATAGAGGGAAGTGGAGAGGCAAAATGGGCAGGGTTTGGCCGAGCAAAAGGCTTTGGGAGTGTGGGTAAGGAGGTAGAGGTGGGGGCCTTTTATAAGAGGAGAGGAGGGGCACTCTTGTAAAGGTACAAAATGTTACTTTAGTTTCAAAAGAGTTTCGGATTTTAAAGGTCACACATTGATTTATTTCAAGGATAAGGTGATAAGGGTTCGAAATCCACTCATACAACAGGTTTTTGACATTTGTAGGTCTTAGATATTACATTATCTTTTCTTTTTATTTAAATCGTTAAATAATGAGGTCATCACTGCATCATCATGATGTCATTAATAATTTAATTTATTTAATGTCTAAAAATTATAAAAAAAATACTATGATGTAGGAAATCTTTTTATATTTCTAATGACTCTTTATAGTAAAAAAAATATGACTTGTATAACCCCATGTAAAAATTGTTTTAGTAAAACATCTCATTTTGTGTCATTTTTACATTAACATTAAATAAAAAGTTATTTATGTCATTTCCCCACCAAAGTGGCTCAATGGGGTCCCCAAGTTGACCCATGGATTTTTTGGGTCGGCCATGACACATCCAATGATGGTAGGACATGTTTCTAGGTCATTTAATTTTATTAAAACATTATTCTTACCATAATCTACACTAATTACCTCTAATCGCGATTAAAAACATAATAAGTTACTATTCACCAAAAAATTATTTTTATCCCATTGAACAACATTTTACTTCTTAATGAAAACCATGTATGTCGGATTTTTGAAATTCAAAACACAAATATGGAATAATTTCATTTAATCAGAAAAATCAGTTTTTATAAGTACCACTTAGTGGTTTCACTATTCATCAAAATTTGAAGTTTTTTAGAAAAATCCCAAAAATTCACCCTAATCTATATTTTATATTCCGAATTAAAAAATAAAGTCTATTTTACAAAATACAAAACATATAAGTCACATTGATTAATTTAATAATTAATTCCCGCTGTCAGAGCAAATAGCGTGTTTTTTTGAAACAATAATTTCAAAAGATTGACACTAGTTGAAGTCTGATTTCAAAGTAAAATTAATTACAACGACCACTATTGGATTTAATGGTAAAAATATATTATAATTTAACTTTAAAACCAATTCAAAAGATAATATAATAATATAAATAAATTTGATTAAAAAGAGGAGTTGAATTTAAATACAACATTTTACACTATTCATTAAAAAAAATGAACTTTATCGGAAAGATATCAAAAATTTACACAAAGTAAATTTTTATTTCCCAATTATTAATAAGAGTTTTATTTGGTCCAATTGAATTTATAAGAGTGAACAAAACTATATTTAATGACGGTTCTCCATCAAAATGCGATAAGTGACCCTTTAGTGAAAACTAGGGCATATACGCCTAAAATTGAATTCTTTCCGTATTTTAAGCCTTTATATTTTATTGGATAAATGTAAAAACATTTAAAACATATATAATCATATTTTATTTATTTCTATCCATTCCCGCCAATACAATGTCTACATGTTAACGACCATTTAAAATAATATTATTTTATTATTAGAGTGCAACGTAAGATTCCCAAGAAACTCGTTGTTGCGTGTTGGGTACGCCATCGAGCATAGCATCCCCTTTAAATTCATATTAATATTTTATTCAAAAATATGGATAAATATAAAAATTTCCTATTCTTTATTTACCTGGGGTGTTACATAATAGGGGTGTGAACCAAGGTATGTTGGGGAAACTATCCACATAATCACCTTGGGAGAAATCCTTGACTCTAGAAGTTATCGAATGGGTTTGAAACCAATCTACCATTATATTCTGAGGAATGATCCTTGACTAAATTAATGATTTTCTCTGATTATGTGAATTCCCAAATATTATTTATTACATCACTGTTACGATATCCGTGATCGTGCTCATTGATATCATTATGATTCATATCATATGAAATACCATGATTTATTCTCAAAATCATGGTTATAATCTATGATATTCTATTTATTGTTTTAAAAAGTTAATCTCGTGTTCTCATACCATTATTTTTATTTTATGATTTAGTGATCATTGATAGCTCCCTTTTTCTCCATCACTGATCATTTGATCTCACAATTTCCTATGATTCCATTCCAATGGTTGTGTAGAAGAGATTCATGTATTATATATCTATTACGGGCTCTACTTATGATGAATTTACTGACAAATGAAAAAAATTATTTATGAATATGTTTTTATGCATAAAAACATATAAAGACACAAAAGATATATGATTTTAATATGGATCATAGTGTTCTATATTGAATATTAAAATAATAATATATAATTGAAATACTTGAAAAATGTGGGTTTCTTTGTCTTATTTGATTCTCGTATCCATTTTCACTCTATTTTTAGATCCCACTTAATGTAGTTTAATTATCTTATCAAAAAAGGTATGTGGTTTCATATGCCACTTCTACACTCTTGAAACCTAAATTCCATGACCAACATGAAATGTATAATTAATTGATTTCATTTAACTATGAACAGTTTAGGATAGACATAAAAAATAGGAAATTGTTAAATATTTTTTAAAGAATTTTAAAATATCATCATGGATTTTAAGAGAATATGGATTGATATAAAAAGTGATCTGAGGAAATTATTTGATGTTGATTGCTGAGAAAAGTACATTTATATAAATTTTCATTTTGAAAGGTATTATCATGAGAAAACCCTATAATTTTGAGAGTTTTAAAGTAATTTTGAGACATATAATTGTACATATAAACTATGAATTATGATGTTAATTAAAATGAATTATATTACCTCGATTAAGGAATTTATTTTTTGAAATAATATTTCAGTCTGAGTAGTTAGTGGGTTAATAGGCCAGTCAGGCTAGGTTTCTGATGCTTAATAAATGAATTGACAATGAAGACTCTAACTAAACCAAATATGGAAATATCTTTCCTAGTATGGTGTTTATAGATCATATACCTATAGAATTATCCTTATTTACGAGAGAACACAATGAAATATAAATGATTTTATTAGTAGTGCGAGTATCATTGATCCAATAACTGAAAAACCCCATGGGATATGGAAATGGTTCTTTTATCTAATTTTAATTTTACTTCCCATTGTTTAATGAACTAGTTTATTCATGCCTATCTATTCTATGAAAAATTCAATTTATAATGTTTTATATGTTCATTATAGTTAATATATATGAAATCATGATTGATAGAAAATTTGAAAATTAACACCCTTGCAATATTTTTATTTAGAAGTATATTAAAAGTGTTTTATGAATATTCATATAGATCATTTGAGATATTTTATTGGGATATATTACCGCAACCAAGACATTTCATTTAGTATTTATATATTATGTTATTCACGGTTCGATAATTGGGAAAGCGCTACATAGAGTTGGTGGATATGCTAGTCTTGAAAGACAATGGATGACTGTAGTGACTGGTAGAACTATGATCCACTCAATACAATAATATTCTAGGACTTATGTTGATGGAAATTTTTTCCATTTATTATATTGTGTACCATTAGGGATCTATATCTATCTACATTTGGATGTATTCTATTTTTTATGTGACTTTAGAATAAATTATATTCAATAATTTTACCATTTTTATTCTATATTGATTGAATTTTTTGAGGGAAAAATCATTCACATTAAATTTTTGTGGATTCCAAGACACTCATTTCTAACAAATGAGGATCCATATTTTTTTCAGGTCCATGTCAATTAACACTCAATTACTAATTTACCAACTTATTTGATATGGTTTGTGACATCTAAGATACGTTAATATTATTATATATCATAAAAATTATAATTTTCATAAAAAATTTACATTTGAAAAAAAATTAAATTTTATATAATTGTTTCAAAATTTAATATAATGAAAATATTATTTATTTAAATACAAATAATGTTTCCTTAGTTTAATATGTGAAATATAAAATTTATATTTTTTATTTTTGATTAAAATATGAAAATATTATGAAAAGTACTTTTATTAGAAAATTTTGTTTTCAAATATGTACAATTATTACCCTTATCTCATATAATTAACCTAAATTTTTTTTAAACCGAATATTAATATCAATCATTATTTATATACATTAATGGTATATTTCATGAAATATAAATTCATATATGATTAAAGGAATTTTATATATATATAATTTTCTTAACATTAAATGATCTTAATAGTAATTTTTTATAACCTAATTAAATATGTTTAATTTTAAAAGTAGACTTTATTTGGTTTATACACATATTTCATAAATTTCTTTCTCAATATCATTACTGATAACTCAACGTCTTGGTTTTAATGATTATACTTGGATATTAATAATTATTCTAAATATTTCATGGTTTAATTTATGTTAAGTGTTTCTTATGCGTAAATCCATCAAGGAAGCTGTCTTATTTACATTCAATCATACGTTAAAATATTTTGGTATTACATTCTCCAACCATAAATAAGTCATTTTCAAAAAATATTAATTATTAGTCATTGAATAATGTTGATTTTGTATATTATTAATATAACTATCATTCAAAGTATAGCCTCTAGTATGACATATTCCATATTCTCTTAGCCTATACCATGTAACTTATCTTTCATAAAACACCATTATTAATTCCTAATATAATATACCCAAGTATTTATATATCCAATTCATATATTCAACATAACAAACCTCTCCAAATTTTTTTGAATATCTATTTCAATAAACCACAACATAGTTATATATTCCACTATAATAAAACATTAACTTTGACACTCAAATGATTTTAACCAAAATCTCATATGTTCATACAGTAGATATTTTTTATCATAATAAAATTTGATGAAATGTATAAAAATTAACATGGATCAATTTTCTATTTGAAGGTCACCAATACTATCTAAATTACATTTTGAAAATAAAATCACCTTTTATTATTGAAAAATATGAAGTTTATTAATCATAAGAGTTATTCTAATCTTAATCTCGTGTTCATCAATATTTGTCTCCAAAAGTATGAAAATTTCATAAAATTACATTTTTATGGTTATTGATATAATTTAGTATATGGTTTTAAATGTTTAATGTAAAAGTAGTAATGAATAATTACATTATTTCCACATATTCTACATAAATTTTCAGAAATACCAGAAAGCCATTGATAAATATCAATCTCTAATTGAAATATATAATAGTATGAATGTTTAATTTATATTAAGCTATAAATATAACTACCATATACAATAATAGTAAACACTCATTTTTCATTATAATTTTGATATACTAAAATTTATAACCATTTACATATAACCCTTGTTCAGTTAAAATACATATAGTTTCTAGATACATTCATTTTCATGCTTCTTCTTTCTGATCATGCTTTCAAATAAATACAGAATGTATCAGGATTATATGAATATGAAAACATAAATTTTAATATGTATTCCATTATGATATCTTTTTTTAATATATTATACATTTAGATCAACCTAATACTATCTTTGTTCAATTCTTATTTATCAATTACCATATAACTATATGGTTCTGTAACTTAATTTACTAACATCATACAAAAATATATTACAATGTTTTTTAAAGGTAATGTGATTAACCATTGAATAACCTCACCATGGGTGATGAAATATGTGTGAAATTATAATAATTATCATGTAGTATGTGATAATCTTGTTAATACACAATCATCCCATTTTGGGGACACCACTCTTAGATATATATGTTATAGATACTATAACTACATGTAGTGCCCTTATAGTTATATAATTTCTATGAGATTCCAATAATATCTACATTATCAATACTCAGAGATGTTATCATATTCATAGAATTCATTATTAGACATATCACTAGGGATTTTAGTAATGTTATATTATCCATATATCCAGAAAAAATTCCCATTATTACAATAATAATAAATCAAAAAAATTCACAAAGTGTTATCTATACCTTCAACATTATGATAAATGTTAACTTATTAATGTTTAAATTACACAAAACAAACATAATAATATATAATTTTATCTAATAAAAACTATGATAACAACTATGAGACCACACTACCACATTTTTGGGTTCAGTTCCATAAACACATAAATTACATACAGGGTTTGATAGATACTATATATTTCTATACATAATTATTAATTATTTATAAGAGTTAAGGAAAAATTTATATTATTTGTAATCTAAATCCATTTTAGGCTAATTATGTCATATAATATTCAAAAAAATAAACTATATATAAACATTCCTTTTTCATCCAATGAAAATTATTTCTACTAGATGGGAAAAAGATATATATAAGGAGTTTTAAACATCTCTCACAAATTCCTCCACAAATTTTATCATTCTAATCATATCCTTTGAAATACATTACATAATATCATATGAAATGTAAAAATAAGAAAGGGGTGAGATGAAATTCTGAAAAAGGAAAAAATATAAGTGAATATATTAAAAAAATAAACATGATAAATATATTATGGACTCAATAAATAAATGATAAGAATCCACAATCAATAAAATGGAGTGCATTAAATATACATTTGAATAATGTAAATCTTGTATATAATAAATATTGAACTTATAATGATGGAATGAATAATTTTGTTCATCAAAGAAAAAATATTTTTATGGTCATTTGATAATATATTTACATTGAATTTGGGCACCAGTAAAGACATCTTAGGGAATTGGGAAGGCATATACCATATAACCAACCTTTTTTTCCCTCAGCATACAGCTCAATGCATCAATGGGTTATATAATTATTAGCCCACAACTCACCTAATCAAGTCTAATTAATTCACCTTAAGAGTCATTAAGACCATTAATACTATTCCATAAGGAACCATTAGATGAAAAAACAAGGTTATCAATATAATTAAGAAAATGGAATTTTAATACACGACCAACCTTTTTCCAGTAACTAATAATCAACAATGTCAACAATTTTCCCCATATAAATAAATGGGATAACATATTCATAACCTATCTTGAGAAATAAATAGGATGGTAAAATATATATAATCAACATGCCAAAAAACCATTGAATTGGAATAATAATACATATTATTCCATTATAGATCCAATTTTCAATAGATAAAAATCCAATCTAGGTAAAGGTCGTCCAATATGAATTATATAAAATTTAATGTTTACAACATATAAATAATTATTTATATGTGTAATTCACTACTAGAATATCATGAAAATAATCCATATATTGATATTATAGGGATTTTTTTAAAATAACATAATCCCCTGGAAATAGAAAAAATAGAATAATGTTGAAATTGATTGAAAACGTCCATTTAAAATAAATATTGAATTATACTACTTTAAAAGGGTCCTAAATTTAATTTTCATAGAATATAAATGTATATTTGAGTATTAAGAGTGAAAAATAAAAGGAATATGTTAAATAATTTTGATAATGGAATGTTAAATGGAAGTAAAAGAAAAAAAAACTTTTTGAATTTTTATAACATTGACATAAAATAAGATGTTACAGGTCACTTCCTAATGTTTTTTTAAATTAATGTGAAATATCCCTGAGGGAGATTCTTCGTAAAAAAAATCTTCAATAATGGGAACTTGAAATGGAATAACTTTTCTTTTTGGATAAATGTATATTTTAGTAGAATAAATATGAAATTGTAATGAACCCTCTGTTAAATTATAATAAAAATATAAATTGCATCATGGTTGTTGTTTTAAAAATAATTACAAATAACATTTTTTATCAAAATAATTTTCCCCCGTATTTTTTTGAATTTCACTAAAATTTAACATCCAGGAGGGGAACACGTGAATGGAAGAAATATGATCATTATGAAACTATATAACAAAAATATTTGACATATGTTTTATCAAAATTCTATAAGAGAATTATATATTAAGAGGTAGGATACATTTCTCAAGGTGAATATAGTTAGGTTTAATGGTCCAATCTAGCCAATGTTTATGAAATTTCCAACACTGGGCCCAGCTCGCACAGTTTCTCATTCCTTGGGATTTTGACCTCAGGTATTCCCCTAAAAAAGGAATAATGATGGGAGAGGTATTAACACAACATATAAAGGGGTGATTCATGCTCCTCCTCCTTTGATGTGGTATTTCCAAAATCCTTTCCATAGATGGGATCAATTTCCCACTGACACATCAAATGGATAACATCTATGACACAAAATGTAAAAAAATTCCCCATTAACAGCCCATGAACCCTTTTTTAACATGCCCATCATGTCATGGACCTCTATGTAAGGGGATTATGAGTTAGGTTTAAAAGCCCAATATATCCCATGATCATGATGCCGCATACATAAGGCATATGTCGGATGATTTTTTCTTTCTGTGGGATTTATCCCTTTGGAATCCCCAAATAAAAGACCTCATAATTGGATATGTATCCACACAACCTTATAATTTGTTTCTTTATGCTCCTCCTCATTCGATGTAGGCTTTCCCTAATCCCACACCTGGAAGTGACTGAAGTTATCACTGGAACATCGAAATGACACTTCATCTGATACAAAATATAACAAATAGAGCTTATTGACTACACAACAACCCTTCCATAGCAGAGATATAGGGTCATGGCCTTCCAGGTACCTCCAATTACAGTAAAAACATGTGGTCTCTATCCCGAGGAACACCCATGAAACCGAAAAGGTTATCATTAAGATGATTACCCCATAGGCCAACATATGTTCTTTCTAGTGTGCTTTTTTTCAATATAACACAACCTAGTAAACATCCTAATAGGTAACCTATCATGATAACTACTCCATGAAAATCATTATTTATTTTGGAATTATAATCATGTAATCTATTGAAAATAACAGTTCACCTCATTTAGAAGAGACATGTCACAATCTCATTTTACTCTTTATAACTTTTGGGTGTTATATTAACCTCTAGAGAACAAAATCATTTCTATGGACCATATGCCTCAACCTAGGTAGTTATATTGCCCATAAGGCTTATCACCTTCTAGAATACCAACATTGTATCTATATTTGGGATTCAAGACTATACAACACAATATTTTCTATATTGGATCACATCCTCAAGAGTTTTTTCTTGAACAAGACTCACTGCCCACAAGGGTGGCTCACAATCATCCTCTATCTAAAATGATTTTGTAGCTTATAATTAATGTTCTATGTAAGACACTTGAATTTTTTGATACCTTAATTATGATGATATTCTATATGCGTGTATCTCATGACCTGAAATGATTTTATTCCATGATATTTTCATGATATATTAAGTCAATGATGATGTTTTATTCACATGATGAATTATATGATTATTCTATATTGATAATGATGTGTTTTTTGGTTTTTATCCTCCAATTACAAGTTGTGTTCTCCTTTAGAGGATTTGTGTGTGTATGCCTTACTAGAAACCATCTTGATATTATTAATCACTATGGTGTGATCACATTAAGTGTAATAATAAATATGAAAAAACATGACTACATGCTATCTTGTTATCTATTCGATGCCATGTGGATTCGGAGTATACAGATAAAACGTGATTCTATGAGAATTACTCATGTTTCACCCCTAGAAATGTATCAAATGGAACCCACTAGCAGCACAAGAACCCTATTATAATAATTTCATCAGGTCCTAGACCTCTAGGTACCACCCGATGCCCCACAGTCACATCATCTCCTACCTGAGGCCCACCCATGCCCCCGAACAAGTCATTGGACTAATTAATGTCCCCATAAACCATTACATGTTTTATCTAGAGTAATGTTTCCTAACTTGTAAAAAAACCATGATACTTCCCATAAGGTCTACCATCATGATCACTACTATAGGTCATGCATGCTTAAATATTGAATTCATAATTGGATGGCTGCTGAAAAGAAAGGTTCACATTGTTGACATGAGTGATATCATTTGGTCATTTATCCCATTATCATTTGTGGGTATTAAAATTAAATATATTAAATTTTAGTGATTTGAAACACTAACCTATAGTATATTATACAATGACTGTACCGCTCCATCATTAATGTACGAGATCCCATTAATACTCTATGGGATTTGTCCCTCGAAGTGTCACATGTCTGATTTTGAAGGTTGAGTAGCAGCATCATGAAAGGTGGTCTTAGCCACTCTTAATACCTATTTGTAAGTGGATGTAAGTCACTATGGACATTGTTACGAGATTTATGAGGAACCTTATGATATGTGAAGTAGTTATGGGGTTTTTTGATCAGATAACAAAGTCTTCTCTATTGTTACAGATCAATGGGACTCACTTAGTGGATTAGTTGGGGAATATATATGTCTGAGAGATTTTATGCCAACATGGAGTCCCTTTGAGCATTTTTTCAGAGATATATTCACATTTTAAAATTTAGTACTCAATATTATTACAAAAAATCTGAGGAACTCATCCAATACTATGAATGGATTACCATCCAATGACCGATGGACAGTCTGAGTGGACAATGCACATATTGGGGAATATTCATCGAGGATGCATGATAGACCTCAAAAAAACAATAGATGATCACTTAGCCTTGAAATTGTTTTCCAAAATTCAATGTTATCATGATTCAATTGATATGGAATCTTATGATGATATTTATGTGAGGTTGTGTCATTCACCATTTTTTTGGCCTTAGGCGAGTGAGGCTGCGATTGATTTCTGGAGTACGCGTCAAGAGGTCTATGATAATGTGAAGATGTTTTGGATGAGATTATTCACAACTGAGAGAAGACAAAGATAATATTCCAACCATAGCTAGAGAACCATAATATTTTCTGTGGGAGATCAGGTTTTATTGAGAATGACTCCTCAGTTAGGGCACAAACATCGGAGGATGAAGGGAAATTTGACACTATGTTTTGGTGGACCCTTTTAGATCACAAGCTAGATAGGGGAAGTGGCATACCATCTTGAAATCCCTTATCACTACCATGTTATGTAGAATTTTTTCTGCGTGTCATAACATTGAAGGTAATTACCTAAAAATGTGGACTTTATTGATTTCATGGACATTGAGTTATTAAATGATTCATTTTATTAAGAGCATACAATGTAGATCACAGATTGAAGAGGGAAATAATTAAGATGAATGATGGTACTACTTTCTAGATTTGATGTCAATGTGAAAATATCCTAGAAAAAATGTGGGAACACAAGTCTCTTGTTCGATGTTAGTGACCTAGGATTATCGATAAAGACCACTAGATATTCTTATCAAGGAATAGAAGTTGATAGAGGGCGGAAAATTTCAATATAATTATTTTTATAATGAAAAGGAAAAATATCTTTCTATTCATTTATATATATCTTCGGTGAAAAAATGATTTATAAAATAAAATAATAGATTATTTTTTTCATTTGGATTATTTTTTTCATGAATTTATAACAATAAGATGTCTTTATCTCTAGAGAATGTATCATATAGGTCACTGTAATGATTGTTGGAATGGGTTTATAATAGTATGATGTTTCATAAATTATTGGTATTTACTAAATATGTTGCATAATATGATTTATGGGTATCCATATTTGATTATCATTATATATTACGTTTCAATGTGGGTGTGTGTGTTTGTATCCCTCAAAAAAATTTGTGACACCTGTATCAATGACTACATTATTGGTTTTTATTCATGTTCAATGTTGAACAAATTTATTATGATCGTACTTTAGATATGTTGATGTTTTCTGTGTCTGTATCCCATAATAAAGTACGATTTTATTCTATTATATTGATATAATATATTGATCCATGATAATGAATTTTCCACCAGTAGATGTATATGATGATGATATATTTCTAATAACAAGTGTTATGTTTTTATCATTCTATGAACTGTCATGATTTCTTTTAGATGATTGGTGTGTTTAAAATTGGGATTTGGTCATTGTTGTATGATTAATCCTTATGGGGTGAACACATGATGTTCGATGATGATTACAAAACATTATGATAACCTTTTTACTTCCGATATACTCAACTCATTTTTGATTCCATGTAGAAGGTTTACAATAAATTCATTGTGCATTATTAGAATTACACAACACATTATGGATTCTATGTAGGTTATAGATATGATATACTTTATGGATTTAGAGCATTAACCGATGCCTAGTGTATTTTGGGTAGGTTATTTGAACACAATCAATTATGGACTCTTAGTGATTATCCAACAACATTTTGGATTGTTTTGAATAGTTATCAACATACATTATATTTCTTGTATGGATCCAAAAAAGTTACAAAGAAGAATTTTAGGTGGCTTGTATATTGCAAAACCGACCAATTATGGATTTCTAATTATTATTATCATTACACATATATGTTTTAATTGAATAAATTTATATATTTGATCACATCATGTTAAAGATACGTTGATGGAATCCTATTAATCTTGTAACCACACCCTACTTAGGGATTTTGAAGTGCATTTTTATTTCATATGAGACTTATTGATGGATCCAATAGAGTAGATTTTGAAGTGCATTTATATTTCATATGATGGATAACTTAATGGAGGAGAGTGGATCCAATAGAAGACCAGGATGGACTAATGGGTATTATATATAAAATTACTAGTTTTATCTTCTTTATATCTTGTCTACATGCTTTCCACTTATATAAAACTCATTATTTGTACTATATGCTTGTCATCGTTACTTTTCCTCATGTGCACTCTGATTTTTTATTTTATTATTAATTATTTATTATTGAACCTATGACATGATATTAAGGGAATTTTATCCACACATATGGAATAAGTCCCTCTCTAATAGTTATCATCCATATACATATGGAGAGATGCACATGAGGTCACATATCATTCTAGATCGGCCCCAGTGGTTCAGGTTAGGATATTATTGTACGAATGTATATCTATTGAAAAAATGAGGTAATAAAATGAAATAAAATAAACTGCATCATCTAATGTGAAATACGTTCAATTAAACAACCAAAACCAAATGGAAAAATGTTTTGTTAATGAAAATACTTATTCTAGGGAAAAAAATAAATCAATAGCCACATGAAGAAAGGATGATGATTTTTTAATTAAATCCCATGATAAAAAATGATTTTTTAAATATATATCTATTGGTATTGAAAACACCATACTAAGAAAATATGATTCACAAAATGTATTATGTCTCAACAAATCAAAACTAAGACCAAGAAAACCATTACAACACTTGAATCATTCGAATCAAAAACCCATTTAAAGTGTGGTATTATATTTGAAAATAAAATTCCATTATTAAAATAAAATTCATGATGTTTTATCTCAATTTAAGGTATATAAACCACCAAAAAATTAATTAATTAATTAATACAAAAAATGTCTCAAAGAGTGGAATTTGAGATGAAAACCCCATACAACAATCATTGTTAATTCAATACTTTCAAAAATCATTATGAATAATTAAATTAAATTCATTAAATACATACACAAAAAATTATTCATAATTAGAATTATATATATTACTAATTTTTAGTAATTATATACATAAATACAGTTATATATTTATGTCTGTTTGTACATATTATTAACACTAAATTTATTTAATGATTATTTTTTTAAACTAGATTCCTAAAAAATATTTCTATATATTTTCCTTGTCAAAATTATACGTTGAAACTGACGAAAATACCCTCCAAAACATGGTACCAGATCTGATTTTCCACATACTATAAGGGAATCCATGATTTCCACATCCTGGTGAATAGTATAAAGGCATCAACAACTAACAGATGGTATTATATAGTCAAATATGAAGAAGAAAAACATGAAATATATACTTATAAATAATGAAAAAATAAAAACATGAAGATATATTTCACAATATACCTATTACAATGGTATAAATAAGATTTAATGTTTTCAAAACATCCTACAAGAGATATGTCTAACTACAAAGGAAAACAAAGTTAAACAACTAATCCTACATTATACACGTTATAGTGTGGAAAACCTCCCCATATATCAATATCCATCATCCCAAATTCATCTAATATAAATCCTCTATCCACCCTATGTCACATTTTCTTTCCTAGTACCGAATGGAATAACTAGGTATATGAATCGATGAAGGTATATAAATCGGTGTGAGCTAATCGGATCAGTCAGGTACCAACCAATTGTTCCATATAATGCTTCTAAAAATTAATCCAAAAATTCACAACTCTAATGGAACACATGGTATGGTATAATATTATGTATATTTTATATCAAAGGCATGGAAAATTAATCTAGTTTCCCATTTTCCCACATTTCCAAATAAATCATGTAATTATGTTTAAAATAATATGACATTCATATTTCAAAACACATATATCAAATCAAACCAAACAATTTATCAAGTATCATATCAATTCCATGGAAGTATTTTAAAACAGTGGTATCAATTACTGCTCAAATCATCTAAAATCACATGTTACATCACACCAAGGATCACAGTAGGTCATGATATCAGGGGAAATCATAACTAAACATATATAACCATGCACACATCAACCCATTATTTATATGAACCTTGTCTAGAGTGAATAGTACCACCGTAGAAAGTGAACCCCCCAAATTGGTCTAACAAATCTATAAAACAACATTCCTAGTGTGTAGAGGAATTCCCCGTGAGAAAACTCCATGGAAGTGGATGAGGCCTATTACTGCACTTTCCTCCTAAATACCCATGGCATCCAATGTGGTCATTTTTCTATACCATTTCATTAAAACGATTCATCAAATCATTATTTGAATACGAATCCACCAAACCATTTTATAATTCATTGAAAACCCCATTTAAATTCATAAATCCTCGGAAAATTATGTTTTATAAAAACCCTATTTCAAAATTAACAAAAAAAATAAATCAAACACACCATTTCTTTTAATAAAACAATTTATTAAAACCTGAGGCAATGGAGTTCGACAACGCAAGCTAGAGTAATAACCTCCTACCACAATACTCAGTTCAAACACACCCTCAATGGGATTCACCAACATGAAGATCACTACAATAATAATAGATTTCCAAAAAATCAATCTAATAATTTAATAATTGATTGAATTTATCAAAAGGGTTTATAAATATGAAATATCACAACATACCTGATGAAATATGACCCACCACACCCCAACTGATAATAAATCACCCACGATGACATGAATTAAGAATGGATATAGAAAGGAATCAAATCTATTTCCACCATAGAGTAGTTGATTTGATAACAAAATTACAAAAATTCTCACACGATCAAATAAAATTAAATATAAGAAATGATTACTTATCTAAAGAAATAATCCACAACATCAAAAATGATCAATCATCAAACATAATTATTTAGAAGGTTTTTAGTTCACTAAAATTTACAGGGTGAAGCTCTCGGTCAAGAGAAAGGAGGGATGTGAATAAATTATTGAAATAACAATCATGGAGTGATGTAAATTCCCATATCACAACATTTACATGGCGTGTAATCCCTTAAAACATCATGTAATCCATGGGGAAAATATACAAAAAAATGGTCCTGACCCATCCCCAGGGCCCGTGCCGTGATGAACACAGGCCCGCCGCCCATAGGCTATGGGTTGGAAACTAGGGCCACGTAGAAATTTCCCACAATGGGGAGTAAATTTACTTCAAACCTAGACACATGCACTTGTCCACATGAAAAAGTAGTCAAACCAAAAACACTGAGTAAACATATATGCATCCCACTAAGACATCCACTGAGAGTAATAGTAAAAAATGAAATATAAATTGGCCAGAATAAAATCCCAACTAAAATTGAATAGTACAAGATCCTAGATCTCATCCACATAAAACTATACCTAAAGGGTGGTCCAATAATCTATTTGAATGTAAATGTGAAGTACCATGTCCGTTAGGTCACCATGAAGCACCATAAGTCTCTTCCCCCCCCCCCACCCCAATAACTCTGTCAAAGATGACGATCATCTTCACAAGACAAAACATGTAAATGTGAATCCCAAGCAATGGTGAGAACAAAAATACTCATTAGATAACCCATCCCAAAAGGGTAAAACACAAGGCATACTACTATTGCGGTACACAACGTGTAGCATCTTTGATGTACAGTCAAATGAGTTAGTAGAGTCATCTCACACTACGGATAATATAATAATATATTCAAGCCATATCCAAATCCAAGGAGACAATATCTATTGGATACACACTCTATGTACGAATATTTTACACAATCCATAGGAGGCACATTGGGTGTAGGTGTATGAGTCACACTCTATAGGAGACACACACTATGTTGGAATAGGAGCCACACTACGTAGGAGACACACTCTTTATGGGAATTAAAGACACACTTTTTATAGGTCACAAAAAGCCATTGGATTCCATCTATAGCATGACCATTCTAGAAGCACCTGATCCTCAAGAAAATATGTTAAATTCCATCCAACACGAATGGTCAGGTAGAGTATCCCAAAAGGACTACTTCGTCTCAAGTGTCCCAACACCAAATGAAACTCGTAAAACATAATTTGTTTTTGTTAATTATGAGATTTTAAGTAAAATAGGATGGTTGGGTCTCTGTCTGATCTGACTAGGTCATTTCGAACGTACTAGACCCAATTCATGGCCCTCTGGGTGTGACCCGACCTTCTAGGTTGACCCCGAACCCTTGGGTTTTCCCCACCAACTCTGGCTCAGCCCGCAAAAGTGGGTTTGTTCATCTTCATGGTATACGGCGGGTGCTGCATCCCTGCATGATCAATGCATCCGAAGGCTGCATTTGGCTTGGTTTTTATCCATGTTAATATCCCCACAACGGATTATGTGTGGTCCCATCGTAGTCTTGCAAGATAGCGGCCTTTCGCTGCATGACGTAGTCTTTTACCATGTCATGTCAAGGGAGTCACCAACCATCTTGTCGACTCCCATATCTACCCCCACATCTATTTATCAAGTGTTCCTCCACCGCTAATCATAGAGTCAATTTCCTCTTACTAATGGTTTTCCACACTGCCATGCACCCCCTCATACACTACCGTATGGGCCAGCTGGAACCGCCATGTGCCACCGCAGGCAGCTCCTCTCCTACGGTTCACCACTGTCACAATGGAGGCCTATTGTTTCCAAAAAAAATACATTCATGATCATTGGGTCTTAGTCTTCACTTAAGTGGGATCAATATTGTATTTCCATCACTTTATGGGTCTTTTCACATAATAAACTTCTCGAAAAATCCTGATGCGACCACATGTGTCTGTCGATGAAGAACACAGGAAAAAGGGAGAGAAGGGTCACAAGAACACCCATAGAATGGACATTGTCCTTATTCAGGTCCACTTTAGACTGTGATTTAAGGAAAAATATGAATGATAAATAAAATAATATATAACAAGAATCATCCCCTTTAGTACCATATTTTTACTATTTAGAAACTGTAGATCAACCTATTCATGGGTTGGTCGGCTTTCGTCATTGAAAACAATAATGAGGAAATGAATCATGAAGAAAATAGAACATATATTTTGAAAAAGATACCGTTGGTGGATAGTTTAATTGTTAAGGGTTATCTATCCATGAATTTCCTTGATTCAATGTTTTTTAGCATTCACCTTTCACTGTTATAAATTAGAGAGTTTCCTTATCCTTCCTTATGGAAAATTGTTCTCTCAATATATATTTTCTAGGTTTTAGAATTCTAATGTCAGTACCTACATCTTATAAATTTAAGAAATTCATTAACCATACATTTTAATCATGTTTCAACATTTCCATGATTCTTCACTGTAGCATCACTGGGTCACCGAATTGTAGTGCTGCTGAGTCGGTGCATAACGTTGATGGATTAAAATAAAATAAAAAATTATGTGTATTTTATTTTCCTCTTAAAAAAACTATAAATTATATTTTGTAACCGACAAGAAGCATCTGATGATAAGACCTTTTAAATAGTAAACTCATTGTTTTGAGCTCAACAGTTCCCTCAAATATCTGATATAGGCTCCAATTTTGATGTTACTAAAACCACACATGTGTACTATTTTCAATAAACATAAAAATAATTCATAAATTTATATTGGTCATACCGGGTCTTGGAATAACGTTTCTTCTTAGCACTAGGTATCATAATATTCCCATGTAATTTTTCGATAAAAATTAACATTGAAAATATATGACATTACATTCTCTTCACCATAGATATTTAAATTATCAATATCCATATCATGTGATTAACAAACAAATGGTGATACTGAGAAATAATTTGAGCCTCCTGCTCCCATGTTCTCTCTTAGAGATTCTAGTGCTACCACCAAATAGGAACTACAGGAATCAATCAACCCTGGTGGGTTCTCTTCTGAAAATCCTCGATCTGTTTTGGGAACTCTGCAATAGTCACCCCATCATCGATATCCAGATCGCCCCATTCAATGATTCATGATGGGTCATGCACATATCACCTCTTCTAGGATACATGGATGATATCATTCACCTACTATAAGTAAGGGGGCAGATCCATGTTGTACGCCACCTCTCCCACTCTACACATTATCAGAAAAGGTCTGATTAACCTCAGAGATAACTTTCTTCCGCGCCTAAATATCTGTATTCGAATAGAGGAGAGACCTAATGAAACCCATGGTTTCCCTCATGAAACTCCATGGTTCCCTGTATTCAATCAGTGTAGGAATTGTGATGGATATGTGAATTCGTCATCCACTCTTGTATGACCACCCTCACCTCTATAGTAGTTTGCACCAAATCATGGCCCATTAGTGCATACTCTCTTGGGTTAGTCCAACAATGTGGGAGCTCTAACGTCATCCATACAAGGCCTCGAATAGTTCCATACTATTGGTTGAGTGGTAGCTATTATATTATGAAAAATCTAACAAGGGTATGTGATCCTCCGATATATGTCCAAAAATATAGGATTCAAGAATATATCATGTCCTCTACGACTTGAGTGGTCCACTCTGTTGCTCCATCTTTCTACAGGTGGAAATTTGTGATTAATGGAAACTATGTCCCAAATGCCTCTTGCAATCACTTCCACACATGTGATGTAAATAATGTGTCATGTTATGATACTATTGTAGATGATAATACATGAAATTGAGCTATCTTTTGTATGTATAGGTGTCCCAAGACCTCTACTAATCCCTGTTCTTGAATGCGGAGGAAGTGGGCCAACCTGTTGTGTTGATCCATGATCACCCAAATGCTATCATGAACCCTGGATGTATGTAGTAATAATTTCACGAAGTCCATCGATAACTAATACCACATCCACAATGGCTACTCAAGTGGTTGACTCCAGCCTGATAGAACCCTGTGTTCGACCTTTACTTGCACACAAGTGAGGCTTTTAGAAAAAAACTATGCCACCACCTTCTTCATCCATAACCCCCAAAACTGAAATATGTGATCTTGGTACATATTTTCCGCACCTAGATGTAACATAAAAATAGATTTACAGAACTCCATCAATACCTCATTCCGCAATTTAATCGGTACAACTATTAATCATATGAATATGATGAAGTTCTCCCCACCTTTTGAATATCCATCTAGGGCATTCTCTATGGACATATGAGAACATTTACTCTCATAGATGACATACCCGAGTTGTGAATCATTCATACACTATAATATTGGATGGTTAAATAGCATTGACTAGACATAGACTGCTTAATCTCCATTCAAGAAGGATATCTAAAGAGAGGCCAACTACCCGGAGGCCTTGTTTAGAAGATTCGAAATTGATCTCCAGTTGAGAGAATCTTCCAATATGTCCCCCTTACCATAAATGAAGTCTATCCCAATGTAAAAATGTAGAAGGATCTCTAGCCAAAACCATTTTATTATGTTTAGACCCTTCGGAGAAAAGATATACCTAATATTTTTTTGGTTTCTATAGAAGATAAACTACCATTCCTTAATTTTTTTCCACATCTACAATGTGAAGACTAACACCACCAACATCAGATCATGGTTTTCATAGTTTTTCTCATGAGGTATCTAATTCAATAATCCTTAGGAAATCACAACTTTACCCTATTCTAGGACACAACCATGAATGTTCCCTAATGCGTTGCAGAACACCACTTACTCGACACCCTCCTCTGAAAATCTCAGGAAGGGAGCACTCATCAAACTCTGTCTGAACTACTAAAAGACCACCAAGAACTTATTCTTCCAAATGAAATGTTTCCCCTTTCTCTCCCATGTTTTCATTGAAGCTGCTACTCTAGAATGGTCATTCACAGTCCTCTAATTGTACATTAAAACACCCAAAAAAACATTGCACCTTCGGAACATTATTGGGTGGATCCCAAGAAAGCATACTCTCTATATTATTTAGATATACTGAAACACCCACCTCAAAAATGATGTGTCCCAGAATGTGGACCTCTTGTATCAAGAATTTTCATATCAAGAGCTTCCGGTAATGTTGGTTCTCTTGGTGTATGTCTAGGACCATCATCATGTGTATCGCATGATCCTCCTTATATAAAAAGTTCCCCATGATTTCATAGATAAATAATTTTACAAAATGGTTTAGGTAATAATTTAAGATCATATTCATGAGTCCCATGGAAATTATTGGGGAATTTTTCACTCCAAAACAGAAAATCACTAATACACGTAGTGGCTTTAGCAACCTCAGATATACATCATCAGAATGTCCTCAACCCCATCAGATGCGTTTGAGAGCCTTATCTAAGGTCTATCTTCACGAACTATATCTATCCCATCATATGATAGAAGATGTCATCAATCCTTAGTATTGGACACTTATTCATCATTTTCACCGAATTCACGCACTTGAAGTCCAGACATAACCACAGGCTTCCGTCATCCTTACTGGAAAACAAAACTAGGGAAGACCATGGCGAAACACTGGGTCTCACAAATACCATCTTCAATAAGTATTACCATTGTACCATAAATTCATGAAGGTCTACAAGAGATATCAGATATCCCAGTGTAGAAATCAGTGTCATATTATTCTACAATTCAATGTAGAAGTCTAACTCTTTGTGAGGAGGTAGTTCGTGAACTTCTTCTAGAAAAATGTCATTGTCCTCTTCCACCACTGTACTAATTAGAGGACTCAACTCATCCACTATGCTGAGGGTCATGCTAGCCAAAAAATGATTGATCGGATGCACCCTACTATGTATTAGTCCATCCTTCCCATATTTGGTTTCCTTTTTCCGATTATAGAAAACCTGGTCCTATCTCCATAGAAAAACTTCATTGTGCATATAAAACAATCAGTATGACATGTAATATGGATTACATGTCCATACCAAGAATTTTTTCATAAAGAAATGATGTTGTCATCATGGGATCCAAACTGAAAATCTCACCCCCCTAGGAATGGTAACATGGTTGACACCAGTGCGTGATCACTGAAAATCCTCACATAGGAGTCTCTAATCCTGGGGCCCGAGTTGATGGTTCCACTGAATTTTTTGTGTCTCCAATAAGGGTCATGGTGAGAAAAAGGTGACTATATCCTGTGTCTATAAAAACTGCAGATATCGTGGAAAATACATTGATCGTACATTGAATCATCCTGGGATTCTTGGGATTGTATGTCTTCATCGCCGTGATCTATCAGGACCCCTTTCCACCATCTCACATCACTCGAGGGGGCCTCCTGGGAATGGTGGTAGTAGTTCATCAAACCTCCGTACACCACCTATCAGTTTTCATGTTCTACTTCCACATCTATTGCCAAGTGGTCCACCCTATTCCTGCCTCCATAACTACCATTGAAGTCCCATCTTCTATCTCTTGGTTGGTCGTATGGTTGGACAAAAAATCTCTAGTCATATGTCCCCAAATGGTGTATGCTTAGAATAATTCTTCCTTCAGACAACTTCCTTTTCCCTGGGAGCTTCACACCACCGATCCCATGTCCTAGGGTTATCCCATGACTGGTTGGTCCTATTGGACTTATGCGTAAGTTGTCAGCTTCCTGCTGTCGAAGACATATCTACATGATGCCTCGTGGTATCCCCCTCGGTCGGTGCATGCGCCACAAGAAAGATGTTTATCAGTAGAGACTACTCCTGCACCGCAACATACGAATATATTCTAACAGATATCATCAACACCCTGATATCCCACTGTATTCCTTGACTGACAGATTATCCTTGACGAATGGGTCTCATTCCATTTCTATAGAGTAGTGAGAATGATATGGGAATCTCAGTGAGTACACTACCACCATTTGGATACCATTCTAGAGATGCTAGTGGTTCTGTATATTCATAGAGTATAACGTCACTAGACGAATAACTCCATTAAGAGAGGATCAATGTTTATCAAAGAGAGGGGTCACCTCATCATGCATCAAGATCGTCAAGCTCCACCATCTTACAACCAATTTATATAGATGACTCATGGATTGGACCACAATCTGGTCAAGAGGCATCCTCCCTAGGTAAAAATCACTTTACCACCTCCAACATGTTCTCAGCTACCTAAGGATCTTTATCACCTCATAACCTAGGAGGTAAATGTCCTTAAAACTCATGAAACACACTTAGATTGTATGAAGCCTAAATTGGCAACACTTATAAGAACTGATACTCTCAGGGTGAAGGTATCACTGGTAAACCATCAGGAGGTTCTATCTCTGGAAACAACTTCTACATCGATGCATCATATACTATAGAACCATCATCGTGGTCATGCCCTAGAATCCAAGATGGCTACCTTTGTAAAATAATCATAAAATATAACAAGATGTACCGTTCGTAGTAGAGTATACCTAGTAAGAATACTCTGACTCGTGAAGTTCATGTGAACTCACTCAATACCTTTATATTTTCTGAACCACTTATTTACCCTAAAAATGTGTTATCATGTACCCAGATGGAATGTATATTTCAAGCTCATGGTGTATGGATAGATCGGTCTCCACAATGACAGTGGGTTCCCTAGAAAGAAAGTTTATCACAAAACACATAAAATAGTTTCCCAAAACCAAAATTAGAACTGACCACCCTCTGATATCACTCTCTTAATACCTTTATCCTAGGGCCTGTTTCGTGACTACCCCAAGCCCGCCTTCCATAGGCTAGGGGATGAAACTAGTGCCAAGTATGAATGTCATACCAAGGGGAGGAATTTTCCTAAGAACCATCACACACTCACCGTCCACAGAAAAAGTACGAAAAAAACACACATAGTAAACAGATATGTGTCTGAATAAGAAAACTACTAAGACTAATAGTACAAAATAAAATGAAAATGGGACAAAATACATGACCAAAAAAATAGAAAATTACAAGCTCTTGAATCTCATTCACAAAAAACCCTACCTAAAAGGTAGGTAAATTAAGATATATAAATGTCGGAGAAACATACCACATCTATCTGGTCACCATGATGCACCACATTTCTTTGGCCCACCAAGGACTCTGTCAAAGCTATCAATTGTCTGCACAAAAAATTACACTTATGGGAAAAACTTGTGTAGGAGTGATTAAAAATATAAATTGTAGGTACCCCATACCCCAAAAAATATTCAAGGAAGAATACTAAATAGTTACAAGAAGTGTATCCTCTAAGAATTACAGTCAAAGGAGCCACTTGAGTAAGCACACACTAGGATACAGATAATAATAAATTCCAAGCATATCCAAATCAATGGAGACACACTCTGTAGGAGGAATACTCTATATAGGCACATGAAAACACTTCTTAAGAGACACACTCTCTATAGGTATATGATACACACTTCGTAAGAGACACAATCTTTTTAGGTGTAGAAGATGCAACCCATAAGAGACACACTTCATATGGGAGAAGAAGACGGAGTCCTTAGGGAACACATTCCATATGAGAACTGGAGACCCACTTTATATGAGACAAACTCTATATAGGTCACAACCAGTCATAGGATTCCATCATTATCATGCTCGTTTTGGAAGAATCAACATCTCGATCCAATAGGTCTTATTATATCCTCCACTAAAGGTTATATATAGTATAAAAAAAGACCACCTCTTCACGAGGTTCCCAAAACTGCAAATGGATCATCAAATACACACACTATTTGAGAGTTATGTGTATTTAAGTAAGAATAGACTCACTAGGTATGAGTCATGTCCCACCCGGCCAGACCAACGAGACCTGACCCGTCGGGTCAAACAGGCCCACCCAGTTGGGCTCAGTCTCATCAAGGAGGTCATCTCAACCACATGGGATGTTGGCTAGTGTCATGTCCCCACATAGTCAATGTGGCCAACTATTGAGTTCAATGCAGTCGGAAGCCACATGAACCACCCTGGGGAAGTTTCTGTTGGGTAACATCTCAGCCACACTAGACCTCATCCCTTCACCCTATGACACGACCTACTGCAACATCCATTTGATGACCTCCACTAGCCATCGAGCAGCTGACCCTATCTTCCACCCACATCCACTAGGTCGTGGGGAGTTATAATACTATCCATTTGTCAAACTGCCACCTGTTGCGGGCATGCGGTCGTGTCACCGCATTCCCCTACCGGTGACACCGCCAATAGTTTTTCTTATATGGGTCAAAACCATCAATGTTGTGGACATTTTTTTAAAACGTGAATACCTTTGAGATCCTTGGGTCACTATCTTCAATCACATGTTCTAACAATCCTATTATGATCTCTCTGGTTGTCCGGTCGTGTTTACAACCTCCCAGGAAATCCCACCTCGACCAATGTGTCTATTGGCAACGAAAATAAGAATAGGGGAGTGAAAATAACATGAAAAACATTAGAACAGACCATGGCCTTTTTTGTGTCGTACATAGTTCATTCTTTATAGTGAAATTAATATAGAATAAAAAAGAATATTTAACAATATTCATCCCCTTTAACAATTCATTTTTATCAGTCCCGAAATTATGATCAAACCATAGACCAACTTGTCTGTGGGTTGTTCTGTAACACCCGAGACTTTTATCAAAGAAATATTTTTCTACACAACACTTGCTTGACTTGCTTTACACGCAATCGCGACCTTCCTCGATAGCTTGCGTCGTACGCAATATCGAGTTTCACTAAACAACAATATGCTATTAAAACTAGCCGTTATGAATAGTAATAAACACTTTTTGAAATTTTATAAATTTTATTTTTCAAAATGGACTTCATTTTTGGACTCAGAATATCGAAATTAGCTTAGGGTGAAATTTTCGTATTTTTCTGAAAACTTTCAATTTTTGATGAATAGTGAAACCACTAAGTGGTAGGTTAAAAACTGAATTTTGCATAAAACTTAATTTTACCGCTTCTGTGATTGGAATTTCGAAAATCCGAGAGACACGGTTAATATCAAGGACTAAAATGTGGTTCAATGAGATGAAAATAAATTTTTGATGAATAGTAACTTTTTACTTTTTTTACCGCGGTTAATAGTAAATAGGGTAACTAAGGGTAAATATGATATTAATATTACCCTAACACATGTCCTAATTCTATTGGACAAGTGTAATTCGACCAAAAACAAACTTAGGAATAAAATATGACCATTTAGGCCCACTTGGATTAGATTAGGACATTTATTATTAATTTATTTAAAGAAGGGTTAAAATAGTTAAAATCAATGTTTAATAAGTAAATCATTTTTAATATGGGGTTATACATAAGATAAATTCGATTGTAAATATTCATTAGAAAGCTAAAAGATTTCCTACATGATGGTATTTTATTTGTAATTTTTAGACATCAAATAATTTAATTTATTTATGACACAACGATGATGCAGTAATTATCTTATTAATGAAATATTGACAAAATTGATAATATAAATACCAAAATAAATGTAATTTGAGACTTTTTATGAATTCCACTAATTTTCTAGGTTACTATGATATATTAGTGTTGATTTAATCAACTTGGTTTGAACATATAATTCTGATATGACTTTCACAAAAATCATATATCAAATAGTGTCAAAATTGACACAAAATAGTTTTTAAATAAAATATTATATTATTAATTGTTATTTTATTCCTAAAAATCTAAGGTTCGGCCAAATGACTTAGATAAGGATATATATTTTAATAATAAACAATTTGGGGTTCGTTTGGCATGTTATAGTAAGTGTATTAACCATATAGTGAAAGAAAACAAAAAGACATGGTAAAAGTTAAATTATTTAACTTAGAGTTAAATTTAATTGATAAGGTTAAAATAATATCCTAAACTTGTCTAAATTCTATTGGTTGATAGGATTTCGACCCTTCCCCACTTTATCTTCGAAATAAGACCCTTTGGAACCATTATAAACCGATTTTGACTTTAATATAAAATAATATTTTGAGATATTCCTAAGGTGCCCCTCTCCTCCCTTATAAAAGGGCACCTCCTCCCCCTCCTCCTCACACCAAATTGAGCACTCAAGCTCGGACAACCCCTGCCATTTTCTCCTCTCCACTTCCCTAGAATAATCCTAGAGGTCCTGGTCTTCTCCAAAGACCAATCTTAGTTCCTTAAGTGGAGGATTCAAAAAAGCATTCCAAAGAAGAGGTAATATCCATTACCGATCTTTTCAATTTCTTTCTTCTTCAACTTCTTCTTCTTTAGTTGTTTCATGATAAAGTAATAACATCAGTATTACTTACATACTGATATGTTATTATAAATATGAAACAACCCTAATTCACCTTCTATCCATCCTACGGAAAAATGAAATCACCACGCGTGCGTACGTACGGAATACCGTCTCCACGCCGTGGTGTAATCTATTTTCCACCATCACCTTACAAGGATGGGTATAATGGTGTAATGAGTAACTACATATGATTATTATGAAGTAATATTGATACTGAAATAATATATATATACTCCAATACAATTCCACGATCATAGGAACGATATCATCACTCGTGCGTACGTACGGAATACCGTCTCCACGATGTGATGCGACTCATTCTACATGATCTTCATTTCATAATGATTATATAAATGAATTGAATAAATGAATATGGTATATACTACACTAATACCATTCTGGAAATGAATTATCTATAACCTAAAGATAAGAATAAGAATTTATTCGACAAAACACGCATAAGAACAAAAAGTTATAAAGACCCGAGTAACAAGTAACAATGAAATATTACTAACAAGAAGCTAATAATATGACCATATATGATCTCATATCAGTATTTATGATTCTGGAATAAGTCAATAACATTATTTAAACCATTATACAGGAGCTTCGGACACGAACAAAGCTAATCGGACCTAAGGTAAGGGAAATATCACAATCTCATTTTTATCCGAGATTGTTTATTCGTAAGTATTTACTGGGGTGTATTTTATCATCCACATCCATGTTCCCTCAATATGTAATATTGTTTCCATCCACTTGAAATAGTTTAAATCCAATTTTACCCTTAGGTGAGTTTTTAGTAAAGAATATGAAAGGAATCTTTTGTCGTTTTTCCGTACGAGGTACTTTTTGACTTTTCCGACAAAAGTACGAAGAATGTTTTTTTTAACTTATACGGCATGAATGGATTTTTAAAACATTACTTCAAAGAATCTTCCTTTACAAGTTTTCAAGTTTATTTTTAATCAACTTCTTTTATTTTAAAGTTGTATGACATGTTATGAAAGGAAAAATGTTTTTGAAGAAGAAAGGATATTTTCCTCAAGAATTCAATTCAAGTGTTTTATCAAAATTATTTTCCATCTAAGATAATAAAGGGTTCTGTTTCTATCCATATTTTTACATTGGTTTGACTATGTTGTGATGGAATTATGTTTATGAATTCCTTTATCATATATGAATTGATTTATGATGTCATGATGTTTCAAGAATCCCATTTTTGTTACCCGTGTTATGCGATGATGCATGTTTTATGATTATGTGGCACACATAAGAAAGGATTCATTATAAGATGGGTGGGACCTATATCTCCCTCCAATGCATTGGGTAATGATTTTATATCTCATGAGATAGACATGGCTGGAACGGAAGGTTATTTCGGTTCAGTGATACAGGACTGAAACGAGGAGTGAACTCGGTTCAGAAAGGGACTTTGTCAACTAAGATAGTCTTGGCAATGAGTCATGACTAACAAGAAATGATTTTCCATGATTATGTGTGCATGCCACAAAGATTCAAGTTTTATGTTATGATTATGGGGATCTCATTTTCACTTCTATGATTTATTCCATGTTAAGATATTATGATCTCTTTTGCAGGTTTTGATTTTCATAAAGATATGATATGATTTTTATTTCCTTTATTTTCCCTTGCTGAGCATTTGAGCTCACCCTTTTATGTTTTCTTTTCCCCAGGTCAGGAAGATGGATATTAAGTAGAATATGCTAAAAGGGACCCTAGATATGATGAAATAAATGGGAGACACTGTAGAAGATTTATGAACCAGTTGTTTATGTTTCCCCAGTTTCTAAAGACACTATACCTATACGGTCCTTTGTGGTTTTGTCATATGTTGTAATAAGAGTGCTTCAATTTTGAAGTATTAACAATGTATGTAAAGTGTGGGTCATTATAGTTGGTATCAGAGGAAAGGTATAGTCAACCTTTGGAAACTAGGATGTCAAAGCCTTAGTAAGAACCCTAAGGATAAGTCTAATCATAGAACACAATCTTAGTGTTTTAGAAATGGCCTTGAATAACCTAGGATAAGACCTTAAGCATGAAAATTTTATTCTTGAATTATGTGGTTTCCTATTATAATTAGTGTTGCTCACACTATTCTTCTTGGTTTTAGTCAATGGATGGAACCCTAAGGAACCGTGTTAATGCGGAATGCGATGGGCAATGCAATGATTGTCCCCCTGAGCAACCAAACGATATGGGAGCTGGAATGAAAAATCTTGTAGCCATGCTCACACAACTTTCTCAAGCTATGAATCATGCAGGATTTCCGAACGAACAAAGAAGGGAGCAACATTCTGTTGAATCCTTCATGAGGCAGCGTCCACCATCTTTCAGCGGGTCTACTGATCCATTAGTTGCTGAACAATGGATTAGTACTACTGAAAAGATATTTTCAGTTCTTCAATGTTCTGAATATGATAAAGTCATCCTAGCAGTGTATCGTTTGGAAGGAGATGCTGATCAATGGTGGAATCTTGTTAAGAATACGAGGCAAAGGGATGAAATTGAGTCTATGGAATGGGACGAGTTCAAGAACTTATTTTTCAATAAGTACTTCCCTCGTATTCTCCGAACAAAGATGGAGAAAGAGTTCCTTGAACTGAAGCAAAGGGATGATGAATCTGTTAGTACCTATGAAGCAAATTTTACAAGACTTGCAAGGTACGCTTCTGGTATTATTATCCAACCTGAGAGTAAGATCGATCGATTCTTTAGTGGCTTAAAACCAAGTCTTCGAAGGGCGTTAGCCATAAGGGACTTCAATAGCTACGAGGAAATCGTTCGATGTGCTCTCAAAGTCGAGATGAAGATTGGAGTAACCCATCAGTCACATGGGTTTGATAAGAAGAGGAAGATGGAATTCAAAGAAAAATCTAAAGAGCACACGGAAAAGAAGATGAACTTTCCCTTATGCTCAAAGTGTGGAAAGAAACATGGAGGGAGTTGTCTTAAAGGGACAAGTAAATGTTTTAAATGTGGAAAGGAAGGTCATCGGGCATTTGAATGCCGTGATAATGGGAAGAAGATGTCTAATGATGCAAACAAAGGAAGGGATACACAGAATGAACCTACTACACTTCAATGTTTCAAGTGCAAGGAGATGGGGCATTATGCCAATCAATGCCCAAATCCAAGGGTTGATGATGATGGTCGACGTCAACAAACTCTTAAGGCTAAAGACAAAGGGAAGTCACATGCAATTTCTATCAGCGATGTGGAGTACGATAACGATGTGGTGAAAGGTACACTTACCATACACTCTAAAGTAGCAAATGTTTTATTTGATTCTGGATCCACCCACTCTTTTATTTCTGAAAAATTTTCTAAGGGTATCACCGTATTACCTCAACAATTAGATGTTGAGTTAGCTGTGACAACACCTAATGGCACATCAATCGCATCAGAAGTTTATAATTCTTCTCCGATCGAAGTTTGTGGGAAAGTGCTTCCTGAAAATCTTGTGATCCTTCCTTTAGTGGAATTTGATGTGATTCTTGGCATGGATTGGCTTTCTCTACATGGAGCTCATATCAATTGCCAAAGAAGGGAAGTCACATTTCATATTCCAGATCAACCTACGATCGTCTATCAATGCAAGGATGAACATAACCTTCCAGTGGAAATTTCTTCCATCTAATGGGTATTGATTCCACTAAATGAAGGTTATTTATCTCAAATGGTTGGTGAAAAACTCACAATTAAGAATATGCCCATTGTACGGGAGTTTGATGATGTCTTTCCGGAGGAATTGCCGGGTCTTCCACCAAATCGTGAAGTTGAGTTTTCAATAGAACTCGTACCAGGTGCTTTGCCTATTTCAAAGACACCTTATAGAATGGCCCCAATTGAGTTGCAGGAATTGAATAAGCAACTCCAAGAGAATCTTGATAAGGGATTCATACGCCCTAGTGCGTCACCTTGGGGAGCACCTGTTCTATTTGTTAAGAAGAAAGATGGATCAATGAGACTCTTCATTGATTATCGAGAACTTAACAAGATCACTATCAAGAACAAATATCCTCTCCCACGCATTGATGACTTATTTGACCAACTACGCGGAGCTCAATACTTTTCCAAGATTGATCTTCGTTCAGGGTATCATCAATTAAGGGTCAAAAGGGAGGATATACCAAAGACGGCTTTCCGTACAAGGTATGGACACTATGAATTTATAGTGATGCCATTTGGTCTTACTAATGCCCCTGCTATCTTCATGGATCTAATGAATAGAGTCTTTAGAGACTATCTTGATCAATTTGTGGTAGTCTTTATAGACGATATTCTTGTCTATTCAAAGAGCAAGGAAGAGCATGAAGATCACTTGAGAATTATATTGAAGACCCTGAGAAAAGAGAAGCTTTATGCCAAATTTACCAAGTGTGAATTTTGGCTTCAAAAAGTTGCATTTTTGGGTCATATAATCTCAAAAGAGGGGATATCTGTGGATCCAGCAAAAACAGAGGTTATCGAAAGATGGTCAAGACCAACAACAGTAACTGAGATCCGAAGTTTTCTTGGTTTGGCTGGATATTATCGACGTTTTGTAAAAGATTTTTCACGGTTATCTAATCCAATCACCAAGTTGACTCGGAAAGGAGTTAAGTTTGTCTGGACAGAGGAATGTGAAGAGAATTTCAAGGAGTTGAAATGAAGGTTATCCAGTGCACCTGTGCTCACACTGCCTTGTAGTGGAGAAAGGTTTGTGATCTACAGTGATGCATCCAAGAAGGGATTGGGGTGTGTTCTTATGCAAAATGATATGGTGATAGCTTATGCCTCACGACAGTTGAAAATCCATGAGCAAAATTACCCAACACATGATTTGGAGTTGGCTGCGGTAATCTTTGCATTAATGATTTGGAGGCATTACCTTTATGGTGAAAGGTGTGATATTTATACTGATTATAAAAGTTTAAAGTATATTTTCACACAAAAGGAGTTGAATATGCGTCAAAGAAGATGGTTGGAGCTGATTAAGGATTATGACTGCTCAATCCATTACCACCCTGGGAAAGCAAACAAGGTGGCAGATGCATTAAGTCGACAAGACCATGCTAGTTTATCCATGATGAGGATCACAAAAGATCAAATATTTATGGATTTACAAAGGATGGATCTTGGAATTATAATGGAAAGGGAAAAATCTTATCTTTCTCAAATGAATGTTCAACCATCTATACATGTGAAGATTAAAGAGGCACAGAAAGAAGATGTCGAGTTACAAAAGAAGGTGAGAAATGTTCCTGAATTCAATCTTGATTGTGATGGGATAATAAAGTTCAGGAATCGGGTTTGTGTTCCTCCCATCCCCGAATTAAAGAAGGAGCTGCTGGATGAGGCTCAGAGTTCTTCATTCTCTATTCATCCTGGAAGCACGAAGATGTATAGGGACCTGAAAGAGTACTTCTGGTGGGATGGCATGAAAAGAGATGTTGCTGAATTTGTCTCTCGATGCTTGGTTTGTCAACAAGTTAAAGCTGAGAGACAGAAGTCTAAGGGGATGTTACAACCATTACCCATACCCGAATGGAAATGGGAAAACATCACTATGGACTTTGTCACAGGACTTCCTAAAACATCCAAAGGCAATAATGCTATCTGGGTCATAGTTGATCGTCTTACAAAGTCTGCACACTTCATTGCTATTAGAGAGGGTTTCTCTCTAGATCAGATTGCCAGGATATATGTGAAGGAAGTGGTAAGATTGCATGGAGTACCACTTTCTATTATATCTGATCGAGATCCGAGATTTACCTCGAAGTTCTGGCGAAGTCTTCAGCATACTCTGGATACAGAGTTGAGTTTCAGCACTGCTTATCATCCCCAGACAGACGGTCAGTCTGAGAGAACAATTCAAACCCTAGAAGATATGTTGAGAGCTTGCTCTATGGATTTCAAAGGAGGTTGGGATCAACACCTACCTTTGGTGGAATTTTCTTATAATAATAGCTTTCACTCCAGTATTCAAATGGCTCCTTATGAAGCTCTCTATGGAAAGAAATGCAGGACTCCAACTTGCTGGGATGAAGTTGGGGAAAGAAAGCTATTAGGACCTGATCTCATTGATGAAATGGCAGAAAAGGTCAGATCTATTCAACAACACATAAGAGCAGCTCAGAGTCGACAGAAAAGTTATGCCGACAACCGAAGAAAAGACCTAGAGTTTGAAGTGGGTGATAAAGTGTTCTTACGAATATCTCCCTGGAAGAGGGTTATGAGATTTGGAAAGAAGGGGAAGTTGAGCCCTAGATATATCAGTCCTTTTGAAATACTGGATCGTGTTGGGAAGGTAGCTTACCGATTGGCGCTTCCACCGAATCTCTTTCAAGTTCACGATGTGTTCCATGTATCTCTCCTGAGAAAGTACATACCAGATCCTTCACATGTACTCAGCTCAGAAGTTGTACCGCTGGAACAAGATCTTTCTTATGAAGAACAACCGATAGAGATTCTGGATCGTAGCGAAAAAGTCCTACGAAACAAGACCACTCGCTTGGTGAAAGTTTTATGGAGAAACCACCAACTTGAAGAAGCTACATGGGAGCGTGAGGATATGATGAGGGAGAAGTATCCTCATCTGTTTGTTGCAAAGTGACGAATTTCGAGGGCGAAATTCTTTTTAAGGGGGGTAGAATGTAACACCCGAGACTTTTATCAAAGCAATCTTTTTCTACACAACACTTGCTTGACTTTCTTTACACGCAATCGCGACCTTCCTCGATAGCTTGCGTCGTACGCAATATCGAGTTTCACTAAACAACAATATGCTATTAAAACTAGCCGTTATGAATAGTAATAACCACTTTTTGAAATTTTATATATTTTATTTTTCAAAATGGACTTCATTTTTGGACTCAGAATATCGAAATTAGCTTAGGGTGAAATTTTCGTATTTTTCTGAAAACTTTCAATTTTTGATGAATAGTGAAACCACTAAGTGGTAGGTTAAAAACTGAATTTTGCATAAAACTTAATTTTACCGCTTTTGTGATTGGAATTTCGAAAATCCGAGAGACACGGTTAATATCAAGGACTAAAATGTGGTTCAATGAGATGAAAATAAATTTTTGATGAATAGTAACTTTTTACTTTTTTTACCGCGGTTAATAGTAAATAGGGTAACTAAGGGTAAATATGATATTAATATTACCCTAACACATGTCCTAATTCTATTGGACAAGTGTAATTCGACCAAAAACAAACTTAGGAATAAAATATGACCATTTAGGCCCACTTGGATTAGATTAGGACATTTATTATTAATTTATTTAAAGAAGGGTTAAAATAGTTAAAATCAAAGTTTAATAAGTAAATCATTTTTAATATGGGGTTATACATAAGATAAATTCGATTGTAAATATTCATTAGAAAGCTAAAAAGATTTCCTACATGATGGTATTTTATTTGTAATTTTTAGACATCAAATAATTTAATTTATTTATGACACAAAGATGATGAAGTAATTATCTTATTAATGAAATATTGACAAAATTGATAATATAAATACCAAAATAAATGTAATTTGAGACTTTTTATGAATTCCACTAATTTTCTAGGCTACTAAGATATATTAGTGTTGATTTAAGCAACTTGGTTCGAACATATAATTCTGATATGACTTTCACAAAAATCATATATCAAATAGTGTCAAAATTGACACAAAATAGTTTTTAAATCAAATATTATATAATTAATTGTTATTTTATTCCTAAAAATCTAAGGTTCGGTCAAATGACTTAGATAAGGATATATATTTTAATAATAAACAATTTGGGGTTCTTTTGGCATGTTATAGTAAGTGTATTAACCATATAGTGAAAGAAAACAAAAAGACATGGTAAAAGTTAAATTATTTAACTTAGTGTTAAATTTAAATGATAAGGTTAAAATAATATCCTAAACTTGTCTAAATTCTATTGGTTGATAGGATTTCGACCCTTCCCCACTTTATCATCGAAATAAGACCCTTTGGAACCATTATAAACCGATTTTGACTTTAATATAAAATAATATTTTGAGATATTCCTAAGGTGCCCCTCTCCTCCCTTATAAAAGGGAACCTCCTCCCCCTCCTCCTCACACCAAATTGAGCACTCAAGCTCGGCCAAACCCTGCCATTTTCTCCTCTCCACTTCCCTAGAATAATCCTATAGGTCCTGGTCTTCTCCAAAGACCAATCTTAGTTCCTTAAGTGGAGGATTCAAAGAAGCATTCCAAAGAAGAGGTAATATCCATTACCGATCTTTTCAATTTCTTTCTTCTTCAACTTCTTCTTCTTTAGTTGTTTCATGATAAAGTAATAACATCAGTATTACTTACATACTGATATGTTATTATAAATATGAAACAACCCTAATTCACCTTCTATCCATCCTACGGAAAAATGAAATCACCACGCGTGCGTACGTACGGAATACCGTCTCCACGCCGTGGTGTAATCTATTTTCCACCATCACCTTACAAGGATGGGTATAATGGTGTAATGAGTAACTAAATATGATTATTATGAAGTAATATTGATACTGAAATAATATATATATACTCCAATACAATTCCACGATCATAGGAACGATATCATCACTCGTGCGTACGTACGGAATACCGTCTCCATGATGTGATGCGACTCGTTCTACATGATCTTCATTTCATAATGATTATATAAATGAATTGAATAAATGAATATGGTATATACTACACTAATACCATTCTGGAAATGAATTATCTATAACCTAAAGATAAGAATAAGAATTTATTCGACAAAACACGCATAAGAACAAAAAGTTATAAAGACCCGAGTAACAAGTAACAATGAAATATTACTAACAAGAAGCTAATAATATGACCATATATGATCTCATATCAATATGTATGATTCTGGAATAAGTCAATAACATTATTTAAACCATTATACAGGAGCTTCGGACATGAACAAAGCTAATCGGACCTAAGGTAAGGGAAATATCACAATATCATTTTTATCCGAGATTGTTTATTCGTAAGTATTTACTGGGGTGTATTTTATCATCCACATCCATGTTCCCTCAATATGTAATATTGTTTCCATCCACTTGAAATAGTTTAAATCCAATTTTACCCTTAGGTGAGTTTTTAGTAAAGAATATGAAAGGAATCTTTTGTCGTTTTTCCGTACGAGGTACTTTTTGACTTTTCCGACAAAAGTACGAAGAATGTTTTTTTAACTTATACGGCATGAATGGATTTTTAAAACATTACTTCAAAGAAGCTTCCTTTACAAGTTTTCAAGTTTATTTTTAATCAACTTCTTTTATTTTAAAGTTGTATGACATGTTATGAAAGGAAAAATGTTTTTGAAGAAGAAAGGATATTTTCCTCAAGAATTCAATTCAAGTGTTTTATCAAAATTATTTTCCATCTAAGATAATAAAGGGTTCTGTTTCTATCCATATTTTTACATTGGTTTGACTATGTTGTGATGGAATTATGTTTATGAATTCCTTTATCATATATGAATTGATTTATGATGTCATGATGTTTCAAGAATCCCATTTTTGTTACATGTGTTATGCGATGATGCATGTTTTATGATTATGTGGCACACATAAGAAAGGATTCATTATAAGATGGGTGGGACCTATATCTCCCTCCAATGCATTGGGTAATGATTTTATATCTCATGAGATAGACATGGCTGGAACGGAAGGTTATTTCGGTTCAGTGATACAGGACTGAAACGAGGAGTGAACTCGGTTCAGAAAGGGACTTTGTCCACTAAGATAGTCTTGGCAATGAGTCATGACTAACAAGAAATGATTTTCCATGATTATGTGTGCATGCCACAAAGATTCAAGTTTTATGTTATGATTATGGGGATCTCATTTTCACTTCTATGATTTATTCCATGTTAAGATATTATGATCTCTTTTGCAGGTTTTGATTTTCATAAAGATATGATATGATTTTTATTTCCTTTATTTGCCCTTGCTGAGCATTTGAGCTCACCCTTTTATGTTTTCTTTTCCCCAGGTCAGGAAGATGGATATTAAGTAGAATATGCTAAAAGGGACCCTAGATATGATGAAATAAATGGGAGACACTGTAGAAGATTTATGAACCAGTTGTTTATGTTTCCCCAGTTTCTAAAGACACTATACCTATACGGTCCTTTGTGGTTTTTTCATATGTTGTAATAAGAGTGCTTCAATTTTGAAGTATTAACAATGTATGTAATGTGTGGGTCATTATATGTTCCGCGTTTGTCATTGGAAAAAATAATGGGGAATGGAATCATAGATAAAATAAACCACCTACCTGGAATGATGATCATTCAGAGGAGAAAATCATCATTGATTTCAATCCAACAATGAATGTATTTGATCTGTCGTTCATCAACATCCATCATTCGTCATCGCCGGCAAGAAAGTATCCTTCTCCTTCATCAGGGAAATATTCAGGCTCTAGGGAAATTATGCAGCATTATGAATTCTAATGGTGGTCCATACCATTTATAACTAGTGGAAACACGATAACACATTTTAGTGTATTAAATGAGTTTCATCACTACCATGACACTACATTATTGAATTACTGAGTTGATGCATTGTATTACTGCTAAGTTACTAAGTAACATTGATGAAATAAAATTAACACTATTTTATGTATTTTTTTATCTGTTTAACGTTATATAATATAAATTTTATATCTGACCCACACATTCCCATTTTAGGCATTTCATAAAGTAAACTCATTGTTCTGAGCTCATCGGTGCTCCTATATTTCAAATCTAGGCACCCGTTTAGATGTTACCAAAATTTCACACATGCGATATTTATAATAAACATAAAAATAGTTCAATCATTTATTCTTGGATCCCCAGGCCTCAAAATCACATTTTGTCTCTACTCTAGGTCTATAATAGTCCCATATAATTTTCAGAAAAAATTTACACTGTAAATCTGATACATTACTAAACTGAAAAAACATTTATTTGACACCCAATTTTCACCATTGGAAGGTGTAAAATATTTATAAAAAACTATTAAATCATTATATGTACTAAAATAACCATATGATGATGGTGAATATTACACATTATTCACTTCTATTAAATCAGGTGTACATTCCAAATTAGTCAAAAAAAATAGAAGACGCATCATTGAAAACCAAAACAGTCTCAGGAGTTCTGCTTACTCAGGGAGAACCTATCAATCCCACAATAGATATATATCCATAATGCATTTATTAAAAAAAAAATATCACTCATATTTAGGTAATTTTTACCAATAAATTGTATAAATAATTTGGAGTGCCATGATTTACCCAATTAAAATAAAAAATCAATAAAGAGAAGAAAATTATTTGATAGTGGGTAAAAATATTTTACAAACTCCCAACCACAATAATTTATATCCTAGAGAAGACATGTGAATGAATGATTTACATTATAGGGGAGAAATTATTTCTCCCCCAACAATTAATCATGCTCCTATGTCTCAAGACAATATAAAATGTTTTTCCATAACACTCTGACCTACCCAATCATCTTCCTACAATATACATTATGATTAGAGTAAAAGATCTCCACTAGAAGGTCCATAATCGAATCATCTGGCTATACATAAATAACTTCACTACTCTTAATGTGATAGGTATCAAAATTTTATATAATTAAATGATATATATTGAAAAATTCAAGAATTCTTCTCAACTATAGTAGAAATGAAAACCTATGAGCAACCTACGTAATCCATTTAGTGACCTCAAATGTTGAAACATATCTCAAATCCAACTCTAATTGTATTCCTAGCATATGGAGACCAAAGCTAAGATAAAAATTCCAAAAAATATTCATCTATTGAAAACTATAATGGATGACACCGAAAATCCACATAATATTTCATTTAACATTATCATTTAAGTAGTTGCTGACATAAATCTTGAATCTTTTCTGACATATCTTGATTAAACATGGTCCAATAAATGATTCTTCTTCAAACTCTACCCAAAAAAGTGGAATCTCACACATGTGTCCAAAAGAATATTCAAAATGATACATTCTAATTTATTATTGACAACACTCCTTTTATGTCATGAAATATGTAATGCGATGAAAATTATAAAAACCATGTAGTGAAGAATATTAGACTTCTTTTTTACTCAATATATTGAATGAAACATAATGGGAATTGTCATAAATAGTCATGAAAAGGTTTTTATGTGTGGAAATTAAGGTCATTGGTTAATATAATTACAATGTGATGTAATGAAGAATATATTAAATGATGGATTAAAATAACCAATGAGAGAATCGACCACATTTCTGTGATTCAATTGTAAGGAGTAGCAAAATTTTTCTAATGAGTGCTCATATATATAGGTTAGTGAAAATGATAGATGATAGAAACATATGAATACCAAATAAGAAGTGAAATCTTATAAATTTACATTTTTAAATATGAATTATTCTAATGAATTGGTGAAATTTATTGTTAGTATCCCTTATAGAAATGTTAATGTCCTATATATTATATATCTACCCACTTGTATACATCATAAATATTTTCGTAGGGTATCACAATATAACCTAAATGATTATATTTTGAATTGAACGTAAAAACTATTAATGGGGAAATGATAGCATCATAGTAAAATATTCTTATCCGATGTTCTTGTTATTTCAATGATAACCATGTAAATATAATTATTCACCCAATAGTTGAATTTTATATTATCATAGTCCTAGGTTAGATTTCATTATATAAATCAAACATCAATTTCTTATTAATGGATGTCACATTTTTTATCCTGATGTATCATATGGAAATATATTGGTTAGATTATAAATATTAACTTCAAATAAATTGCATCCATTATATATGTATTTATTCCTATTCAAATGGCGGTCTAATATTATATTTTTTGGAAAAAACACAACATTAAAGATCTGAATATTGTTTTAAAATTTTCTTATTTCTTGGAAAAATCATAGCATAGACTTCCCCCAGATAATGACATTAAATATTCAATATAATACATAACTATTAATACATGTATTTCAATGAATTCATATAGAATGTCCCCTATTGGGTTACATGAATTAAAGAAGCATCTCGAGGAGAATCTTTATAAAGGATTCATTCAGATATGTGTGTCCCAATGTGGTGGATCTATTGTTTTTTGTTTTTATGAAATATGAAAAAATGAAACTCTATATTGATAATCGTGAACTAGATATGACCAAAACTACAAATAAGTAACCACTACCGTATATTAATAAATTTTTGATTACATACCAGGATCATAATAATTTTTTGAGATTTACAATTAATATAGACACTATCCATTGAAGGTAAAATGTAATGACATTCACATGATATCCTTATCTATAAGGCATCTGCACTATGTTTTTATATATTTTCCAGAATGTATTACTAATTTCCATTCAAAATCAACGGATTTAACGAATAGATTCTTTAGAAATTACCTTTATCAGTTGGTGGTAGTATTTATAGATAATATTCTTATATATTTTGAGAGAAATAAAAATCAGGCAGATCAAACAAGAATTTTACTAAATACAATAATAATGGATGATATTATTGAAATTTTTAATGTGTAGCTTTTGGGGATATTATAATTCATTTTTGGGTTACGTAATCTCAGGAGAGGGTATATCGGTGGATACATCAAAGAAATATTTTATTGATCATTCGTGCAAAATAACCATTAATAATGAGATCCATATTTTTATTTTTGGCCTATATATTATATATATTCATGAAGAATTTAAAATGGGTATATAATACACTCATCATTTTTTTTCATTGAATGGATCCAAGTTAATTTTGATGTTAAATTTGATGAAAAGTTTATTGAACTAAAAAAAGTTTAGTAATGGCCCATATTCATCCAATACCTTATAATAGAGAAGGTTTTGTGGTATATAGTGATGCATTTAAGATGGTAATAGGATGTTTCATCATATATAATAGAATTTATATACATTATTCCTCACAGTAATTTATGTATAATAAGAAAAAATTACCAAACTCATATTTTGTATTGACAAGTTCAAATATTTTCATCATATATATGAATGAACTGTCATTATGGAGAATGAGGTGAATTGTATACTGATCATAAAATTATACGACATATATCAATTCATAAAGGGGGGATTTTTTTAAAAATAATATTGTTTTAGTTGATTAATTTTTATGATTTTTCAATACATTTCCAACCTAGAGAGGAGAATAATGTGGAAGATTCTTTGAGTCAAAAGGATAATGCTAAAATATATATGATAAGTATCACAAAAGATCTAAAATTTCTAGATTTCTAAATCATAGACATAGAAAACCAAAAGGGTTATAATTTTATATTTCTCAAATTAGTTCTAAGGAATTTACCCAATTAATGACTTAGGTTGTAAAGAAGAAAGATATATAAATATAAAAAGGCAAGTAATATTTTTGATTTGTGAATAGATTATAATGTAATGATAACATTATGAATCATGTTTGTGTCCCATCTATACTATAAATTTCGTATATATAGAATGATGTTCACAATTCAATATTCTATATTTATACTATAAGTTGCAATATGTATAGAGATATAAAATAATATTTATATTGAGACGTCGTGATGATAGATATTGTTGAGTTTGTATCTCAGTGTTTGTAATTTTGGAATGTTATGTATGAGTGACATAAGTCTATGGGGATGTTAAAACCATTACGCATAGTAGAATAGAAATCGAAAAAAATTACCATGGATTTCATTATTGGACTCATAAAATCATCTAAATTCATTAAAGGTATTTTTCTTGTAGTAAATTTCATGATGAAGTCCACACACTTCATTAGTATCAAAGAAGATTAATATTTTGATAAAATTTCAATAATATACATGAGTTATGTTGTAAAGATTCATATAGTACCATATTCGATTTAATTTGATCACGATCCATGGTTTCAAACAATTTTAATGAGAAGAAAAAATTATTTGAATTTTGAGTGTTGTTTTAGTGTATATAACCATTATATGATAGATAATTTTACTAAGAGAACAATTGAAAACATGGATGATATGTGGCTGTCTTATCTATTAAATTAAAAGTTAGTGGGGATCATCACATTCGTTTTCTCATGTTTCCAATTAAAAATTTCATTTCCTCAAGAAATTATATACCGTATTAAGGACCCATCGATGTAAATATGTATATATCTCTAATGTGCTTGGATGTTGATGGAGAAATAATGAAAGCATGGCCATTATTAGATGTGAAAATTGTTGAAAAATTTGGAACCTTTTAGTATCATATGAAGGAATACCATATTTGGTATAAAAGTTATTCTTAGAGTCATCGATGGATTGTGGAATTTGATGTCGGTGAGAATGTATTCCTATGAATATAAATATCGAAAAAGGTTACGGGATTAAAAAATAAGGAATAGAAGAGTACATGATATATTTTCCCATCGTGATTATTGATTCTATAGGGATAAATTCTTACCACATAGTGCTTCCACCAATCCAATAACACATTCATGATGTATTAAATGAAACTATTCTTAGGAAATACATACACATTAGTACACATGTACTGAACTTAGATGATGTTCCTCTGGAATTGGATCATTCCTACGATGAAAAACTAGTTAAAATATTAGATCTTGGAGACAATAATTTATCGAATAGAAATTTTTTACAAGTTAATATTCACTCGAGGAATAAAAAAACAAAATAATCTATATTGGAACAACAGAATGTTATAAAAGATAGAAAACATCATTTGTTTTTAATAAACTGATTGAATTTTGAGGGTATAATCCATTTTAAGTTTTGAAAATATAACACCCATGGATATTTTAATATATTTATCCCCATATAAATTTAATTTCATGACATATTGTTATATACATTAAACCCCAATTCAATATAACTATTAATATTAGAACCATGGGGATTAATATTCACCCTAATAAACATAGAATGAGTAAAATAAGGAAAAATAAATGAGTCAAGTTCTCAAAATCATCAAAAAAAAACATTCAGTTATTTCATTGGATGTGAGGAATTATACCATATTACTCCCAAAAATGAATATATGAAATTGTTTTCCAAATTTCATTGCTAATGACATTTATATTATTTTAAGTAATGAAAATTGAAAAATGTTCGTATATTTTTTTATTACATATATATTTAATCCATAAGGATAAAAAATGGGTATAATTAGATATAAATGTTTTTTTGATATAAAAATTATGTTATTTATCATGGAAATATATTAAATGATTTTATGATGTAAAATTTACCTTAAATTATTATAGAATTTTAACACAATACTTCTGAAAACTATAGATAAATTATGTAAATGATTTCAAAAAAACTAAAAGTAATATTTTTTAGGTTAGTTATATATCAGCATTATTGTTTTAAACTAATAATACAAATTGGTATGTTTAAATTTTTTTTATTCTAAATTAATTACTATATTGATTTCATTAATGGAAAATTATCTGAATAGTTTTAGAAATCACATTATTCATTTTTATAGAAAATAAAATGTTATTAAATAAATTACAAATCATAAAAATAATTAAATAGGATAATTATGATTATAAATGGTTAAAAATGTTATCCCATAGACACTAAGAGGAAAATTCGTACCTTATAAATTAAATTTTAACTTTTTATGAATGAAAAATTATTTAGAATATTTGAGGTTGAAATTGGTTATTATAGTGTTAAACCTAAAATATGTTTTTTAGAATGACATAATATCCTACATAAAATTAATAAGATGACGATATAATGACCTTATCATCTTTTATATTTAAATCAATTACTACACTGAACCTTTATACTTGATGAAGACATTAATTATATAAAAATAATCGATGTAATTCAATGATTGTCAATTATGTCCCTTATAAATGAAAAAAATTATCTCATTTCCTCAGAAAACTGTGATACATCATGATAGAAAAAAAACTCCATTTCTATTATCAACTACCATAACCATGAGGAATAGTTGATGATCTTCTTTAATTACCATTATAAGGGTCCTTAATAAATGATCTGAATTATGATTGCTAAACGAGAGGGAATCATCTTACCTGATCACTTTCAAATTAATCCTTCCTCTAAAGACCATAAATATTTATTATTATTAATAAAATAATAAATAATATATCTTCAATATACTTAATTGTAATTATTGTTATGATATTACTATTCATCCCATATATTTTACAAAATAAGTTGTTATAATATGGCGCTAGGATACGTGTAGACTACCATCTCAAAATTGTGATGTAATTAAATTTAAATAATCAATTTTAATGGATAGTTATTATTATGTGGTTAAATTTTTTAAATTATATTTTAATATATAATTATTTTCTGTAATTATAATAATATATCTTTCTTCTTTTATTTAAATTCAATGGAAAATGATAATGTCACTCATCTGCATATGTGTACAAAAACCTCCATGATGAACTTTGAATCATTTTTCTAATGTTTTCATGTATTTTATTATGGTTATATTTAATCAATATATATGATATTATAATTAGTAATGAAAGGTTAACTATTATTTATATTTTTTTCCATCAACAAAAAGTGATGAAAACATTCATGGGTATGTAGAACCTAAAATCTACATGAATTCTTCAATTTATATTTCAATCACTAAATTAATTGGTATAAATATATATATATATATATATAATGTATGTGATATTGATATCATTATTAAAATTAAAATTTTGATTCAACCTGTAAATAAAAATTTAAATTATGAATTATTAATAATTGGATGATGAAATGTTATATTTGGATCATATTTGAAATTAAAATTTTGTAAACTAATATGATTGATAAATGATATGAATTGAAATTCATTTTATATGATTGTTTAGCTCTTTTAAGCCTGTAAATCTGAAAATAGTATATAAAATATTAAATCTCATTATTTATCATGATTGTATATGATTATGTTTTTTGATAATTAAAACATGTGTCCTATATGTAAAGGGTCGGGTTAATGTTTTACTATTTATTTATTTCCTGATATTGATATTTTTATTTTCATTTTAATATATTTAATAACTGGTGAGACCAATTTATAGATTTTTTCGTAATATAAATATATTTCTCACATTGATCAAAATTATTGTTTTTCTTACATTTATATGTTTTAAATAAATTATTTTCATTAAGTATTTTAAAATTATAATACGATTTTATAACATTAATTTTCATGTGTTTAATTATTTAATTTTTTAAAGGAATATTATTTTGATTTTCTAAAGGAGTTTTTTCTATGGTTTTTCCAAAAAAAGTGAAATAAATACCTCTATTAAAGTACACGACATGAAAAAAGTATCAGACTATCAAGAATCAAAAATAATTCAAATATTTATATACATGTGTCTAATTTTATGTTCAATTAACAATTAATATGTAATATGAAAGAAAATTAATGGATTTTAAACATGTCATTTGAATATGAAAATGATATTTTTTGTTATGAGATTTTTTAGTGATATTTTTAAGGTAGTTATCATTGATGAACAAAATCTATGATTTTACAAATAATTTAATTTGGATATGATCCAATGATACCATCAAATCTATTTAATAAAAGGGTTTGAAATTTATGTTACATAAGGAGCATTTTATGAAACCCAATTCAATCCCTTATGTTTATTAATTTATGATAAAACATTTATGCATAATTTTTATTTTCTATGGGTTATAATATGATGGATTTCTTACAATTTTTTTTATTTCTTTGGGTTATGCTATGATATATATTTTATTATGTTTTGGTACTTATAAGTAGGTTTTTTATGTAACCTGTTGGTAAAACTATATATCTCTAAAATTATTTCTCTGTTAATGGATGTCTCATAAGATAATAAGGGTTTGAATGGGAAATATATGTTATGTATGATACTTTATCTACATTATAGTATTGGGTCGTAACATTGGATAATGATATAATGTAATTTTGAGTGAACCCAACCAACTATGATTGTCTTGGGAATTATAATTGACTAATAAAATGATATTATTTGATTATGTTTACGCCACAAAATTTTGTCATATTCCTATTTTATTCAGTCTTGGATTTTGTTTTTTGATTTCATAATGATTAATAACATATGAAGTAAAATGATTTATTCCATATAACAAGAACACAATAAATTTTATGCCCCTTATAGTTTTTAAAAGTTAATATTTTATTCTCATACATTTATGTTAATGATATGCTTAGTTGAATCTTGGTATCATTTTTGTATACCCCTACTGACAATCTGAGATCACCACTTATTATTTTTTTCTTTCCCAAGGTTATGAAGATGATCATCAAGTACGATATGTCTATAGAGGGTTCTATTTATTATTAATAGAGTCAAAAATAATATAAATCTATTATGAATATGATTTTTATTCATCCATTATCAAGACAAAAAACCTATATAACTCTTATGTTGATCATAATTTTATGTATATAATCTTAATATAATAAAATGTAATAGTGAAATATTAAATCTATGAGTTTTTATATATTCATTGATCCTCGTCACATTTATCTCGGTATTGGTAGATCCCATTTAATATGGTTTCTTTATCGTGTGGAAAAAAAGGTGGTTTCATTTTGGGATTCACTAAATATGAAACAATTATTCAATTCTGGAAATTAAATGTACATTATATTTATTTGCATGACCAAAGGATATTTGATTATTGAATTCAATACGTCATGAAATTGTGAAATATTTTTTTTATGGATTTGGAAATATCATGATGGATTTTTAGAAAATATTGATAGAAATTAAAAGTGTTTATATGAATTTATTTGATGACAATTCTTGAGAAAACATGATTTAAATGAATATTCATTTTTAATGCAATGAACATGAAAAAAATACTATGATTGGTTTATGAAGTTGAAATTTAATGTGGATAAATAATATTGTAAATTTAAAATGTGATTGGAAAATTTAATTGAGATTAATGATTTTCAAGTAATCAATGAATTGATTGGTTTAAATCAAATGTGAGGAAGAATAGTTTGTTGGTTAATATGGAAACCATGGTAGGACTCTGATGTTCTTTAAATGGATAAAACGAGATTACTCAAACTGAAGCAAATTGGGAATCATTTTCTTATATTGGGTGCTGATAGACTCTATCCCAATAGCCTGATCTATTGGGATGTGAGCACACAAAGAGCTATGATTGATTGATTGGGTATTTCAAGGATCATAGAGCCAATAACGAATAATCATCAGGGTGTACGACCATATTTATTTGTTCTAATTTCATTACTACATGAAAATGTATATTGAGAAGATTTATTCATTCACCAATATTTTATGAGAATTGTAATCAAATACTATATTATATATATATATATATATATTTCAATCACCTTTATTTGAAATAATATTATATTGAAAAGTTGAAAATTATTTTCTATGAAATGACTATATCTACCAAAAATAATATATGGTATTTTTGATGGGGAATTTGATATATTACTATAAGATGTATCATATTATGCTATTCTTCCGAAAACAAACTATTATATTTGAGAATATTCTTATTATGTTATTCAACATCAAGGAAAAGGGAATGCACTACGTAGAGGTGGGGGTGTGCTAGATTAGTAGGATGTTGGGTGATGGGGGTGACTGGTGAAGCTTTGATCCAACCATTACAATAACATTCCAAAACATATCACAATAGAGATTTTTAATTTTATGATATTGTGTTTAATTTGGGATATATATATGTATTATATTTCTTATTTGTGATTGATTTGCATAAATGTTTTTCACTAATTTTTCGTTAGTCATTCTATATTGATCGAATGTACTAATGGAAAAGTGTATCGTTTGACTCTTTGTTGATTCCTTGGTGATAGTTTCTAGCCCATGGGGAACAATAATTCCCATTAGGCATTGTCCTATTTGACATTAGTAACACTGAAACATTGTATTTCAGATTGATCATGTCACCTATAAAATTATTATATTATTTTATAACATAAATATAATAATTTAATTAAAAAGTATATATTTTAAAAAATATTTTTCTTTATTAAATGTTATAAAAATTAATTATTATGAAAATATTGTAAATCTAAATTACTTTTTTCCAATATTTTAAAAATAATAATATAATTTTCATAATTTTTCTTTGTGATGAAAATCAAAAAATATTACGATAACACATTTGTAATAGAAAATTTCATTTTCAAATATAGATAATTATAATTATTATTTCATATCATTTACCAAATAAACTTTTGGTAAACAATTAATAATATTATAAATAATATATCTTCACTAACTATATGACTCTTTATGTATAAATTCATATTCTATAAAATGTAATATTTTCATTATAAAAATAATTTTCTGAACAATAAATGATCATATTAATCATTTAAGAAACTTATTTGAAATTATTTCAAATTAAAAGTGTTTATTATTTTAATTATACATATATTTTATAAATTAGTTACTCTAAATAATTCATGAAAATTCAACATCTATGAATTGATTGTCATCATTCTATAACATATAATTAATGAAAATATATCATGGTTTCAATAATGATTGGCATTTTTTAAAATGTTGGGGCTGATACCACATTTTATTATAAAATAAAAGACATATTTTTATCTAGGTAGAGAGAGAACCATTACATTGGCTGAAGTCCCAAGGCCATGGGACAAGAATACAAGGCTTTAAATCCCATTTTTGGCCCATTGGGCCCTTTGGTGAATAGAACTACTATAGTACCTGGGCAGCTAAAATACCATCGCTGCTACAGTACCGTCACTGCTATAGTACTGCAATAATGCCCTACTATAGTATGACTACAATAACCCAAAAATGTGTCCATATATTGATTTTATATTATGACATTTGGATTCCAAGAAGGAGCCTTTACCACTTGGGTATATGCTCATTGTCAATATTATTGTTTCTTGTTGTGAAATGCATTAAGTAAATTTTCTTATTTAATGTTAATCATATATTATTATATTGAGGTGTTACATTATTCCCCATAAATAAATCATGAACTCAAAATTTTAATTATTATCCATATAAGAATGTTAGTGGGGATAATCTTAATATATTCTTCATATTGTTTATAACCTCAAAATGGAATCTATAATACACTCTTATGTTAATCATTGTTACTAATCTTTCCTAAAACTATTCTAACAATTACTACAATAATATACCCAATAATGTGCATACCAAATTAATTTAATTTTAGGAATATAAATTTCCCAACAGTATTTGAATATATATTAAAATAAAAGACAATGAAGTTATATATTCCTCTATACACTTATTCTAACATTAAACCCAGAATGATATTAGCCACTAGTTCATAAGATCACACAATAGTCAATTTATATCATATTACAAAAAATATAAAGTGAATATTTTAAAATTCCATGATTCATTTACCAAAACCAATATGTCCAATACTATCTAACTTAATTATTGGAAATAAATACATAGTTTATTATCTCAACATTTGACTTATATTTTTTCTAAGAGTTATCCATACCTTAATCATGGGTTCTTCAATAGTTATCCGCAAAAATATAACCCTGTTATAAAATCACATTTCATGTTCAGTAATATAATTTAATATATGTTTCACTATAATTAATGTAAATAATATAAGAATAATCATTAAATGTTTCATATAATCAACATATCATTTCATAAATACTATAATTTCATCGATAAAAATACCTAGGAAAAAAATGTAATAGTAAAAATATTTAATTTATGTTTAAATATCAATGTCACTACCATAGATATGACTTGGAAACTCTCATTTTCCCTTATAATTTTCTCATAGTAAATTTCATAACGATTTATATATGGACCTTCTTTAGTTATATAACATTACAGTTTCTAGATACATATATTTCCCAGCATCAACTTCATGATCCATTTTTAATCAAATACCCATTCAAATTGTTTTATATGAATATGAAAAAATAAACTTTAATATGTATTACATATTAAAAAACATTTTTAGTATATTATAATTATGTATCCACCAATCACACTCTTTAATCAATCCTTGTTAATCCATTGTAATTTTTCTTTTTTGATCTCTGACATAATTAGTTAACATAATAATTTTTTTATAATGGTTTCAAATGATAAATTGATTAATGAATGAATAATCCCCATGTTTGATGAATGCTGTATATATTTAGATATCATAGTCACAAACTAGGTTATGATCATCTTAATACCTATTCATCCTATTTTATTGTTATTACCCTCATATATACATATATGTTTTAGAGCTTACATCCACTTGTATTATTCTGATTGGAATATAATTTCAAAGAGATCCATACAATCTATACATTAATAAAACATTTAGATGATATTATATAAATATAATTCATTATAATACTTATCACTTGGGCATTTAGTAAATTTCTCTAATCCAAATTCACAGATAAAATTCCTATTGTTATACTAACATTAAATCATAAATTATTGCAATGTTTTATCTATAAAATTAAAATTATGATAAATTCTAACATATCAACCCATATATTATCCTCAAAAATACATACTAATCTATAATATTATATTAAACAAACTATGATACCAACTGTGACACCCCACACCCACATTATTGGTTCCATTGCCTTAAAATGTACATTTCATACAAGGTTTAATAAAAACTTTATAATTCTAGACATTACTATATCATAATTACATTAAAAGATGAAAAAAAAAATATTATTTATATTCCAAATAACATTTATGATCATTTATTTAGAGAATTAGGTGACCATGAAAAATTAAATAATCAACAAATATTTTATCAAATATATATTATTTTTTACTATATAGGAAACTACACAATATATATGGAGTTTTTGACATCTATGACATATTATTCAACACAATTTATCTGTCTAAACAAATAAAATGCAATACATTACTTAATTTCATGTGGAATTGAAAAATAAGAATTTCATGAGGTGAAATTATTATTAATGGAAATATATAACACAATATATCAAAAAAACCCGGTATACATATTATGGGATTAATAAATAAATTATATGAATCAAAATTCAACTAAAAATAAGTGCATTCAGTATCTATGAAATTAAATGAAATAATGTATATAAATAATATTGACCTCATACCGATGAAATGAAAAATTTTATAAATAAAAAACTATTTTCAAGGGAATTTTTAAATTCATGTACTTTTCATCAAGACTGCATTCAAGACATATGGGTGAATTGGGAATATATACCCCCAATACCCAATTTTTTCACATAAGATATCTTGATGCATCAAGGGGATATATAATAACCATCCCACACATCACATGATGAAGTCAAATGAATTAATATTAAGATTAAATATTACTATTTATACAATTCCAAAAATACTTTTAGATGAATAAAAATAGAGTTATCCATATAGTGAATAAAATAGAATATTAATATCTGATCATCATATTTTTACTTTCAATATTAATTGGAAATGTATATAATTTTACCCATATAAAAACGGATAACATGATCTTAAACCATCTTGATAAATATAGTTGACTATCAAATAATTCATTATCAACATGAAAATAAAAAATTGTATTGGACGAATAATATATGTTACCCCAATACTTTATCCCATGTTAATTGAACAACATTACTTCTAGGTGAAGATCACCCAATATAAATTATGTTAAATGTGATATCCACACTCTATAGATCAATGAGTATATTATTAATTAAATATTGTAACAACATGACTACAAACTATATAGATATACAATGTGAATTATTTAAAAATATCATAAATGAAATAGAACCGAGGAAAAATAGAATGTTTTTGACATTTATTGAAACAAGACTTTTTAAAATAATTATTCAACAATTGCATCAAAGCAGGGTAAATGAGTTAATTTATAGATAATATAAATATATATTAGATTATAAAGAGTTAAAAGTAAAAAATATTATGTTAAATACATAAAAAATTAGAATTAAAATGAATGTGAGAAATTAAAGAAAATATAGGTTATTCTATAATGTTGACATAAAAGAATATTTTATAGGTCATGTCTTGATGTTTTTTTTCAAACATTGATGTCAAGTATCCTTGAAAATAAAGAATAATAAAAATATTAATAAAAAATGGATCTTTAAAATACATAATTATTTTATTGGATAATTTTATAGAGTATGATAAAACATATGATGTTTAAATGAAACCCCCCCTTTTACTATCATCAAAAAATATAATTATTTTATAACATTGTTGTATAATTTTTTATATGGAAAAATAATGTATAAAAATATATTTTCCCAAGAGATTTAGAGATGTCACCATAAAATAAAATATTTATGATGGAGAAACCAAGATTGGGAGTAATATGTTTATAAAGGAATAATATAAATCAAGGAAATTAGCCCCACATTATAATTATTCCTTACACGAAATATAGAATAATATGTAGGAAATAAAAATCATAATGATTATGTGGTATGAATATATATCTCTTGAAAACAATGAGATAACACCACATTATACAAGAAAATGTATGAATATACCCAACTAAAATAAAATTAGTTCATGTGAATGAATGTAACTCAATGAAAAAATGTAGAGTTATAAAAAATACATACCACTAGGGAAAAAACTGAATTAATTATCAATTGAATATGGGAACATTATTTTATAAATAAATACCATGATATAAAATTACTATAATAAATAAATATCAATGATTATTTAATATACGAAAAATTAAAATATGGATCCCAAAATGTGTTATGTCACTATGAAAAATAATTGAGACATAGAAAAACAATATGAATTTAGAAACATTCATATCAAAACCCAATTGAAAGAGGGATATTATAATTGATCATAAAATATGTCGATTAAAATAGATTTCAAGAATTTATTTTTTATCAAATAGATAGTATATAAACCCCTTAAAAGTAATTAGGTGTATAATTCAAAAAATGCTGAATTGAGGTGAATTTTTTATGAAAATGAAAACCTATATCCTGATTCATTCCTCACAATCACCAAACATCATCAATAAAAAAATTAAATTCATTAAATCATACCAAGGAATCTCATTCATATATATATATCAATTTATACTTCTCATTTATAATAATTATACATTCATAAATACATATGATATTTAATTTTTATTTAATTTTATTTCTAAGAGTATGTAGTGTTTTTTTCATTGAACTATTGTCCTAAATTCTGTGTAAGTATATAATAATTTTCAAAATTATATTATGAAACTGTCATGGATAACAACTAAAATATGGTACCTAAATTGATTTTCAACATACTTGAAGGTCATCCCCTCTCTCCAAGGGATGGATAATATCTCTAAGGCATAAACAAAGAAATAGGGCTAATGATTTCTTCCAAACTGATGAATAATATAGTCATATATAAATATATTAGAATAAAAAATAGAATAAATCATTAACATATATTTCAAAAAATATTGATATCATCATAGTAAATACAATTAAAAGGTATAAAAACAATATACATGTGAAATATCCAACTATGGATGACAATGATGTAAAAAGATACAACAATACTCTCTATGTAATAGTGTTGGAAAACTCCCACTATATAACTATCCATCTACCCAAATCCAACTACCATAAAACATCACCACCACACTACATCACCATTCCTTTACCTACATAAAAATACATAATGATATCTGCATACATTTTTTGGGGTATACTGGGTGTGAGCTAACATGACCAGCAGGGTCCCACCAAAGTGTTCTAAATAAAATATCTAAACAATAATCAATGAATTCATAGAATTAATGAATAAATAAATATATATATATATTGTTCACCAATCCATATAACAAAATAGTAGAAAAAAATTATATTTTCCACTTCATCCGCATTTCAAAATTCATCAGGTAAATCAATTTCAAATAATTTCACATAAATATATTAAATCGAATATGTTGAATAAAAAACATCATGAATCACATTTCTTATAAATACATTGAATTACAATAAAAATAGTAGAATGAATAATATCTCAAATAATCAAAATAATAGGTAACATAATGCTAATGTTCAAACTAGGTCAATATTGCTAAGACACTCATACCAAAACATAGACAACCACATACACATCATAAATCTAGAAATATGGATTGAGTCAAGAGATAACAGTGGGATCCCATATTGTGAATCCCCATAAGGTATAACAAGTATCTATGAAAATATTACTATGGGTAAGAGATAATCTCCATGAGAAAACCCTCCAACAGTGGATGATGCATATTACTAGACCTTTATCCAAAATACACATGGCACCTTATGTGATCTTTTCTCAAAACCAATTCAAAAAGCAGTTTCAAATTTCATTGAAAACCCATTTTCATTTAAAAAAACTAGGGTAAAAAGTCATTTAAAAAAAAAACCCACCCACAAAAATTAAATCATTCAATCATACCATTTCATTTAATAAATATTTTAATTAAAAAAACGGATTAATGCAGTTTACCAAGATAGGCATGAGATGGATCCACCTACATCAAAATAATGGTCACATATACCTGCAACATGATTCACAAACATAAAGTAAACTACAATGAAAATTGATACACTATAATGAATTGATAAATTGTTTAAATCATTCATATTAATAGAATGTTTTACAAATAAGAATGATCTTAAAATACCCAAGAGCACACACAATCCACAGAAAACCCGATAAGAAATCTTCCATTGGAAGAAGATCACAAAATGGATCCAGAAAGGGGTAAATGGAATTACCACCATAGGTTAATAGATCGGATTAGGTAACACAACAATGGCACCACAATCTAGGGAAAATAATTAGTATAAGAGATTACTCAACCAGATATAGTCACCATAACAACAACAATGATCAATAAATGAATTAAATGAATTGGATTGGCTAGAGGTCTCAAAAATTGATGGAGATGTTTTCTAGGACATGAGTAATTTGTTTTCATGAAATAATTATTGTAATATCATCCCTAAAACACCCTAAAATTATACATACATACACTTAAATGTAATATCACCCCATTATAGGTTATTTAATCCATGAAGTCTATATATTCTGAAAAAAGATATAATCTTTATTTAAATCATATTTTCACACTCACAAGGCATGAAATATTTATAATATATGTATTCTATTGGGTATGTTATTTAATTGATAAAATCTCCCAAGATATTATTACACATAATGCACTTCCGTTGGACAGTGTGTAAGCTCAAAGAAGACTAGAAAACAATCTATTCTTACCCGAAAACCCAAACCACCTTTGGTGTTCTCTAAACTCAGAGATAACCCCATAATGAAATTAAATAGATATATGTAGATTCTATTAATTTAATGTAACACAAATCTCTAGTATTCAGGTCATTTTCCCCAACTAATTACCTCCATCATCTGGAGTCACATGATTCACACAATTAAAAACGTAAATATTTAAAGGAAAGAGAATTACCTGAATGTGGGAAAATAGATATTAAAATATCACCATCATATGAATCTAAATCCAAAAAAATTCATGTGGAATATTGAGGATTGTGGAATATGTGATTCACCTGCTAACCCATCAATGAATTTCACACCCATGTCTTAGGATAATCTGATCCTTGTTATCATAAAATTATAACCTATTTAATATTATTACAACAATATAATTTTACTTGTGGGTTAATTATCTATAATGGATAATTCAAAAAAGAAATTTATGGTTTTAACACAATTTCATACCAATATAGAATGTGCCCGGTGTCAATATTAATTTTTCTAATATGCAATATGGGTGAAAAATAACGAATTCTAATCAAATGAAGTATAAATTCTATCCAATTCTAATCCTACAAAATCTTCTCAGTGACCTCAAATGATAAAATGTATATTAGATCCTTATTTTCATTAAATTCCATGATGATGTTGACCCAATAGAGGAGAACACTATATAACCCATTATCCTGAGGGATTCTTGAATAGACGACCCATGTGAACCACATAATATTACTATACACTATACATTTTAAATAGATACTCATGTATATCCCAAATCATTTCAAAATTTCTCCTAAATAAATCATGACCCCACCAAAGAAGTTATTCCCACCTCTACAAAAAAATATTGGACTTTCATGGGTTACTATAAAAAACCTAGAAATCATCCATTTAGATAGATGATTGTTAGATGTTTTTCTATTAAAACACAATCAGTCCTAGATGGATATCCTAATAAGCACTTAATAAAACACAATAATGGAGAACATCCTCCTATATCTATATAACACCCTCATTCAGATGCTCTGTATATGGATGATAAAATATACTCCATTGGAATGGCTCTCCTTTGCCTCCGAGAGGCTCCCCTAGAACCTCAATGTGTACCTCAGATCCAAGTCTGAAAATTATGAAAATGTAACCCAATATAACTCAAAATATTCATCTTAGACACCTTAAATAGATCACAAGGATTGCATGTATAGCTAATCATACTTAAATAATCTATCTTTTCCTAGAAATAGATCACTACACAAATGTTGTTTCTCCCACGATGAGTTCATGGTAATCTAAATAAATCCATGGATACCTTTTCCCATTTTCAAACTGGTATAAGATGAGGACATGGAGAGAAATAATGGTTAAAATTCTCTTCCATTATCTATTTTCTAGTGTAACGGTGGTACATAAAAAAAGAAATGACATTCCACATACCCAAACACTAAAATACCATTCTCATGTCATAATAAACATTTAAAGTGGCTAGAAGAACGGACCAAAATGAACTATGAAAATAAAAAAAATTATATTATAAAGGTCTTTGGGACAACAAAATAATTAAAAAAACTCAAAATACCATCTGGTGATAGATTCCAAACAAAAATGGAGTCCTCATTATATATGGTTTCAAAAATTATTTTGAAAATTACAACCTAATGATAAATATACAGTATAGAGTCTATGAAGAAATGATTATAAATAAAAACTCATAATAACCATACCTAAAACATCATCTGGATCATCTAGATGGAACTAAGTGAAAAGACCCATCATATTTTCCTATTACATTCCTTATTAACATGTTATTACAGGATCATCCTGAAATATTCTACATTGAAATTTCCCCACATGGGGTTTCGGAATTATATAATTCATCCATCTGAAGTTATTCCACCCACAAACACTATCTAATAATAAAATATTTATGTTAAAATAATCTCTCATTGTATTATGGTTAGAAAATATTGTGAAAATCTCCCTAAAAGTATAGTGCAACCAACACTAATTTGAATACATAACATAGGAAATATCTAAGTCATGAGTGGGGTAATTCATCTCATGATGTTGAAGATGATGAGTTATATAAGGTACCACATTATCACCCATTATTATAATAGATCAAAAATCAGAGTTATAAGCATCACAAAAAACCACATATCCGAAATTGGGATTTAGTCACATCAAAATATAAGCTGATTTCAAAAGTTAATTTCAGTCCTTTAAATAATATTTATGTTTTTCATTTCATATAAATTACACTAATTTCATTTTTATATAAGAAAAAGTAAATCCTAACATTGATAAATCCATGGCGAACCATCTGTAGTGCCCAATAAGACCACCAAACTATAAATCTCATATATATTCGATCGATCATTCCCTGAAAAGATAGGCTTCACCTTATCAGGATACACTAAAATTCTATGTTAAAAAATCTTGTTCCTGAGGAAATTCAATTTTTATATTGATTATTTTCATTTCAAAGGATTTCCATAAAAATTGTGACTCCATGAAATTTCTGGAACCAACCCTAAATGGTGTGAATTTTAGTAATTTGATATTGAGTTAAGAAAAATATCATCTAGGAACACAACGTAAAATGCGTTGATATATATAAATAGAATAACATATTCAATAGATAAAAAGTCCCCATGAAAATTGGTATGACCACATAAAGTAATAAGATATTCAAATTTTCTATTCCTTCTCCTAAAATCCATCTTTGGTATACCATAATATAGAAATATGAGTAGATGATAACATGACTGATGATCAATCATTGAAAACCTATTATCCTATTTAACTGATCAAAAAAATAATTGACATTATAGAAGGATATTTATTATTAAATGTTCCTTGGTAATGAATTTGAGGGTCCCTACAAAATTGGAGTGAACCATTTTAGTTCATTGAAATGTTCATTAGAAATACCCATGGTTAGAAACCAGTGAACTAGAAAACCAACCCCATCAGATTGTACAACAAAATCATGAGCTATTTCATCTCCACTAGTACCATAAGATATAAAGGGATTGGAATTAGATTCTTACCAGTCACCTCGTCAATCGAAAACCCTACATCTATCAATGGAAGATGTCCGGAAAAATTATGAGGGGAAATTTTATAAAATTATTAAAAATGGTAAGTTAAATAATATTGGAATATCATTAGAAAAACCCCAAAAATAGAAAAAGAACCCATATGCTATGGGTGGGAAGGTCGTACATGACTAGACCTCAAATCTCAATCTTACTAAAACACCAGTGATCACACAATATAAACATGAAGTGAAACTCCTTGATTAAAAAAAGTATCGATATAATGATTTGAAAAATGGAAAATAAATCCCATTAATTATGTCAAACAGATCTAGATAATGAATTGGAAAATAAGAAATTAACTTCACATTAGCTATCTATAGTGCAAAAGATGTAAAACAGTACACATATCTTTCCTCATTTCAATATGTGCTTCTAAAATCATGATAAATGGAATGATATCCATTGGATTTTTAAATAAATACAAAAATAAAATGATATGAATGAGGGGGATGAACTAGTATCCAATAATTAAATCACTACAAAAGATGGAATTAAGATTATACCTCTCACCATCATTGCACCTACATATACCTTTACATGTAACTCTTCTACTATTTAAAGAAGCATTACTCACATGTCCGATGAATATATCCCAATAGTATTTTATGTAGTATAATTCACCATAGTATCCTTTGGATTCGATGATCCCTGACCAAATCGAGTTGTAGAAATAGCCTGATTGAAATGCTGATGAAGACTAATATTCCAAAAACTATTTCAAATAATTATAGGTTAATGTTAATAATTTCATGTGTGTCTCACATTTCCCCAATGATATAAATTCGTAGTTAAACTAATAAATATAATTAGAGGTCTCTAAGAGTTCTGCTATCGAGAAACACCTCAATCACTCTTGGTTTGATCCTGTCACTTACTCATTTTCCATGGTGCACCACTAATGCTTCCAGTAGATAAAACTGAATGGGAATTATATCTAAATTCACATTAAAAATTAATCTCAACCATCTTAACCCTTTCCACTATCTCATTATTGTATGAAATATTTATCTTAAATATAGGTAATATGATATATTGTCAGAAAACCTATAGGCACACCTGAAATTTCAGATATTCATTCATTACAACCTCAAGTAGAAAACGAACCATATCCAAAAATAGATTAGTGTATGCTGACACCAAACAATATCCCTACTAAAAATATAGGAAATATAGTCACCCATATTTTATTAGTGGATCGGGAAATAAAAAATGGAAGAGTAACATCTTGAAATTCTTCCAGTTCAATCTCATATTCCTATCCACCCGTAACCATATAATCCCACCGCCGCACTCTAGAACACTCAAGGTGGATTTTTGTGCACTTAAACATGATACTCTATGGTGTATCGCTTAATTTGATGATCTAATCAATATTTTCATGGAAAAAATCCACCTCTTGAGGTTCATTGATATGCGTAATGGATTTTGTATTTTCATGCAAGTAACCCCATGACCAGTCTCTATCTCGAATAACTCTTGGATGTTACTCAACGACTGTATTCTAGACATGCCTCCCAATAAGGTTTATAGCATGAACTATAATCATGATATCCTTGATAAAATGAAAATCCTTATCGGGATTAATTTACAAAGTATCATATGCAAACAACTAAGGAAAACATAGAACTTATCACGGAGGAATCCCACAGAACAACGAAACAAAATAAATTATCAAACAAAATAATAATATCAATTAAAACCTAAAAAAATCCAGAAGAAAAAGTTAATTTTATGGTAAATAACATAATAAAGGAGATATAAATAACAAAAAACCATGGTGACATGAATCACATTATGTAAAGGGATGGACATGAACTCAACACAATGTACCCCTCGTGTCCTAAAAATCCTATCATCATTCAACCAAACATACCATGATATGGAATCTTTTGGATAGACCTCAATTGGAACCAAAAATTGATGAACCAGAACTAAATATCTTCTAAAATTTGGTATCTCACCCAAATATACACATATGAGAAAGGAATTTCTAATCCCATGGGATGTAATCAAGTATATGCGCATTAAAAAAAATAAGGGGACTGACTTTTTAAGATCTAAATTAGAATAAAGTACATATATGGGTATAACTAATGAAATATTGGAATAAAACATGAATATATATTTCATGATAAGTATTGAAAAAGGGATTTGATACAACTGAAAGGTATAAAAATATCAATGTGACATGTCCAACAACAAAAAATAACAATGTGAATTAGATACTCCAACATTCACCATGTGATAGCATAGAATAACTCCCCCCATCTCACCATCCATCTATCCAAACCTATCTAAGAAAAATCCACACCACATCACTGTGGTGCCTTTCCCGATGCCAGATTGAAATCCATATCTAGGTCTATGTACCACAGATGGGGTATGCGTGTGGTGAGCTAAAAACACCATAGGATCCCACCCGAGAGTTATATATCATGTCTTTGAACAATAATCAGTGAATTACAATCTTTATGGGGAAAATGAATAATATTAAATTTATTAGTTTCCTATCAAAATCTTGTAAAAACAATTTACTTTTTTCCTCATCAATCATTCAAAAATACTGGTAAAAAAATTTCACATCATTCAACGTACATATATCAATATAGATATGTCAAGTCAAACAAAATATTTTATCACATATCATATCAAACCTATATCATTAAAATAAAAATATTACAAACCATAACAACCCAAATCGGCCAAATACAAAGGTCGAATCACACTAAGGATCACACTAGGTGTGGATTTTTAAGAATGACATACCTAGTAATAATATATTTCACATACATAAATATCTAGACATATTCCTAGAGTAATGAGGTAAAAGGAGGACCCCAATATATGAACACCCCAAATGATCTAAAAAATTCCTAGAATAATAAGACTATGTAGTCATGGGATGCCCCAAGAGAAACCCCCCTGAAAGTGAATATGGCATATTACTCCACATTCCACCTAGGTAACCATTTCGTCCATTGAGGACTACATTAAAACCCATTTCATCAGTCAATTTCACTATATCAATATATGAATAAAATTCATAAATATATTTCAGAATTATTTGAAACTCCTGTTTCATTTAATAAAACTAGGAGGAAAAAATATTTTATAAATAAACCATTTCCACAAAGAAAAATGAAATTATCATGTCACGTAATTTCATTTGGTAAAAAAATATATCAAAAATATAATTTAAGCACACCAACATAGGTTAGAGAGAGAACCACCAAACTCAAAATTCTGGTCATATAAACCCACAAAGGTATTCACCAAAAATATTAATGGAAAAATTACAATAGGAACCCAATTATAAAAATAAACTTCTCTAAATTGATCAAAATTATAAATTTTTCATTGAAGTGGTAATATCACAACAAACCACATGAACTAACACACTACCACAACATAAAAAATAATTAATTGGCCCCCAAAATGAGATTGAAAATCAGATATAGAAATAAATAAAATGAATTACCACAAAAAATCAATAAATCTAATAACTCAATGAAACGAAGATACTATGATAAACATAAATGAAGAATCAGAAGTGATTACTACCATGGATAATGTGATGCAACAAATACAATTAGAAATCCACAAAATAAACAGCCCCAATGTGTGTGATCTCAATTAATTCTCCATATAGGATCTATAGGTTGAGAGAAATAATGGTTTAGGAAGATTGAATGAAATATTAACCATGATGTTCCTTAAAATCCAAAGACACGAAAATTACATGTTTTGTAATCCAATTATTTGTCCTGAAATCCCCATCGCCTAAAAAATCCAAAACACCTAATAACATGTTATTAAAAACACGATTTCACTATTACATAACATGATATCATAACATTGCATTAAATTGATATATAATTTAGATTCATTAATGAAATTTAATAATCGTCTGAAATGAAAGTAGAAAAAATTAAACATCATGTACCCCTATTACATGGAACTTAAATTTCTTATAGACTACATAAATATTAGAATCATACATGAAAGCCTATACCATCTCGGGGGTTCCCCAAACCTTGGGAGAACCACGAAAAGAAATTACACGTTTATAACCATAATCCATTAATTATAAAAATTAAACATCCCTTAAATTTTGTTCACTACCCTCTTCAAATTATCTTTATCCACATAAGTCCCAAGATGGGCCCATTTTATAATGAAAATATATAATGACACTGGAATTTCATGAAAGAGGCTAATGGGTTGTTAAAAATTTAATCACTATTATGTTATATATATTAAATTAATATATTTTCAATGATATTTCATACAGAGATATATTGATTCCATGATTGTTTTCATTGTAAAAAATGAAGAAAAAATCAATAATGATCATTTTTCAGGGATTCCTAATGAATGATGGTCGATTTCTAAATGAAAGAGTCAACTAAGGATATAAATTTACCCTATAAAAATAATTATTTAAAATTTATATCATATATTACATGTAAATGAGTTCATATTGTCATTCATTATTTAAATGTATTGTATTTATCATGTTTATTGTGAAACATACTAATACATGACCCTACAATGAATAATGGATTATTATGGGTTTATTTAGTTGTAATAGCATTATAAAAGGATCATAATTTTTATATATTGTTTATTTGTTTGATATATAATAGTTATGTAAGGCTATCAATATAATAGAATTATAATAAAGTAATCACGTAGAGGAAGAGTACAATTTCCTCTTTTTGTACTCTTTTTAAATAAATGAACCAACGATAATCACATGATGAAAAAATTGGTAATTAGTTGTCCTATTTTTAATACTAAAACATTCAAGATTACATATAAAAGTATTTTTTACATTATAAAATTCATTGACCAATCAATTATGGGTTGATATGAAAAGTAAATACCATTGCTCGTGGTGGCGGTAGTTCGAACATATGAACAAATTAGGATTTCATTTTTGATAATGGATGAAATATATGAGTATAAAATAATAATAACATAGATATTAAAAAATTAATTTCAATATATTATACTAATATCAATATATTATTAGGGATTGAATATATTTCAGTGAAAATAATTATGAAGAAAAGATAATTAGTTACTAATATTTACATTTGGTACATGAATATAACTTTGAAACGAATGCCTCATGAAAAAGAATCATGGTAAAAAGATTTTGAACTTTCATAAGGTTCTAAGAAGAGAAATGTTTTAGATATTCAAGGATAAATTATGGGAATATATGAGACATGATGTGGAAGTTATGTTAGCTTTTTAAATTGAGGAGAACAGATCTTTTTGAAGAACCCTTAACATTTTAAAAATCCTAATGCTTTTATTCCAGGTTCATTGGCTCCAAAATATAAAAAAGATGTGGAGAACTTTATTTATGGTGAAAAATCACATCATAAATTCATTTTAAAGACCACGATGAGTTCTATAATGATTTATATTTTCCTTTTAAATATTTAACCAAGATTTATTTTACTATTGTAATAAATTTTTATCCTTAACAATTAATATTGTCGATAAAAATTAATATTTTAGTTTTTAACAAAATTCAATATTATAATATTTTAATTTGAAATTTTTTAAGTAAAAATTATATTGTTTTGAGAAGTTATTTTTATGATTAAAGCACACAGTGCATTAAAAAGTATCTATAAAATGATTATTTTTTAGATTAAAATTTATGTGCAAGATATAGATATTTAATTATTAAATTTATTTACAATAAATTTCATTATTTTAATACAAATAAAATATACGAGGAATTCTAGTGAGTCTATTATTGAATATCACCATGATAATACATGATTTAATGAAAATACCAATATTATTTTTGTTAACAAAATATGGTTATGGTTTTTCTAAATAAACTAAGAGTATAATTTGGAAGCTTAAAGGATGTATTGAAACTCATAATGGTATCCTTGAAATAAATAGTTTGTTATGTGTAATCCTTTTTAAATATCAATTATATTATTTAATAATTATGAGTCAAAAAATTATTATAATAGTAAAAACAATATTTTTTATTCTGAGAAAATATAATTGGAAAACCCAAAATTTTATCATAATCTATGAAAAATATTTAAAATATGAAATTATTACAATATTTTCATAATCAAATTCAAATATTTATAAATTAAAATTCTCAATAAAAATTAAAAAATATAATGAAAACCACTATTTATTAGAAAAATACAATTTTACAATTTAACTATAATCTTTATAATGTTGATACAAATATTCATTCCATTAATTAATTGTATATGTTTTTGTGGTCCTACATATATATATTTATATTTTTTATACATATTGCATTGTTTCATTTATGCTCATTTCTCTATGATGTAAATTTTTTCAAACAGATTGATTTATTTAAACACAATCTTTTATTAGGATATTTGGTTATGAGATTCTCCTAACAATGATAAATTCCATATTTGAACTTTTTATTATTACTCATAGAAGAATTAGTTTAGGGTACTCTTAACATATTCATCATATAGGGAAACATCTAACATGATATATTCCATAATCTCTTAGGGTGTATATTGTAACTTATATTTCATCAAACAACATCAATTATTATTTTAATCATATACCCATCTATGTATATAACAAAATCATATATTCTTTTTAACATAAATTTTCCCAAAATATTTGAATCTATAATTCGAGAAACCACAACAATAGTATATATTAGTAAAAAAATTCACTAAAATCATTAACCATCAAATGGAATTCAACACTAGTTCATATCGTAAAACAATATTAAATTTATGTTATAATCCCATAAATACAATCTGAACCCCCATAGATATTCTAAGTAGATTATCAATACCATGGTTTCCAATGCTATCCATATTAATTCCTCAAGATCAAACTAACCTTTATTATCTTAACATCTGATCAACCATATACTAATACAATGTTGCATCAATGCCTTAGTTTTTAATTCATTAAAAATCATCTACAAAAATAATTAATTTTCAAAAAAAAATTTATTTTATTAATACCATTTATTATAAATTTATATAAATATAATTTTAAACTACTAAATAATATTTTTTTATCGTTAAAATATTCACCATAAATTTTATAAAATATAAAAATGTATTTGATAAATATAACTCACTAATAAAAATTACATTGATTATAAATATAAAATATGTGTAAAAATATAAATATCAATTCCATAAGTATGAGTATGAAATCACCATTTACATTATAATATACATATAATATATCTATAACCATTTACAAGTTATACGTTCTTCTGTTATAATACATAATAGTATCTAGATACATATCTTTCTCAAAATTTTCAATATGATGCAATTTCATAAAAATAAATAAACCAAAATGGTTATAAGAACATAAAATAAACAATATAATCATGTATTCTAATATGAAAACATTATTTTTAAAATATGATAAATTGGAATCCAAGCACAACTCTTGTTGGTTAATCTTTGGTAATGGATGGAAAATTTTAAATTAGGATATATAAACTAATTCCATTACCTCATACATAAATAATTTGAAATTTTTTTGTTAATAGAATATTATTAACCATATAAAATAAATCAATAGTGTCACGCTTGATGAACAGCTATTCCTCTCTGTCAAGAAACATGTGATGGTTGGGTTAGTACATAATAATCACTTTTTAGGGTTTTTACCACTAGGAACATCAATTTTGTATCCTAAATCCACATGGAGTATCTAAACCTGGATTAAAATTATAGGAGGTACACACAATATCATCATTACCAAAACATCATAATGGTTTCATATAAAATGTTTTATCCCATAGAAATATCTATATCTAAATATAAAAATTGTATTATTTAATAATTTTTAATCATATAATATATGAAAGGGATATATGTACCTTTGAAAACATGATAACCTATAGCTTATCAACCTTTTAATTGTCCATATTAAACATACTAATGTATATTTTTTTCAGAACTCTTATTTGATTACAATTGTGAATCCCCAGAACTGTACTCATGGACCAGGGTCCATAACACATAGATTACGTATTGGCTTCAATGATAATAAGAAATTACTAGACATAAGTAACCCGTAATAAATAACATAAAAATAAATTTATATAATAATAATTAAAAAGAACTATTAAATTTTTTTAGAATAAAAATAATACAAAAACTATAAAAATTCATGACTTTCTCAACTAATGGATATATTTTTCATCTATATATGTAACTAAATAAACTATATGGATTATTCCTCATCTGCATAAATTCTTCCCTATATTATATCCTTTTGTCATATAGTGTTTAATAAATTACTTTATAACAATTGTTTTGGAAAAATAAGAATGTTATGATCTGAAAATCTTGTTAAGGGATTCATATAATTGATGACATCAAAAACATATGCACATAATACATATAATGAGATGAAGAAATTAATTAAATGAATCTATAGTTGACTGCATCCGAGAAGATGATGTATTACTAAAAATAATTAAAAATAGGGATAATAGTAATTTTAATCACATTCTTATAGAATTAATAATGTTTTATATAAATTATACATGCTGAAGGAAAAAACCAGGACAATTATTTTTCATTGATACCATAGTTTAGTCATCTTTTTGAATTGTGAATGCATATATCAAATAAAAAAACATGTTTTCTGACGACCTACTAATGCATAATAGGAATATATAATGATTACCACCACCCATCACCAAATTATTTATACTTTGTTAAACATAGCAGTTAAAAATTTATTTCAAACAATTTATTTAGGTACCTTTGGTTGAATAAAACATTTATATCTATATCATAAATAATGAAAAATATTAATACATGATCATGCCACATTAGGAGTCAATAGTAATCAATAATATTTATATATATATATAATTGATAATAAAATGGATAATACAAGAATAACCCATCACAAGAGTGATGGTGGATGGTCAACCAATTCCTAGTCATCTGTCCAACAATCATCTGTTCGGGATAAAATATTATGTACACTAATAATTTTCACCATATTAGTAGAATACAATTTATTCTAGGTGAACATCATCCAATCATGTAACATCTAATTATTATTTTCATGTATTACAAAACCCATTTTTAGATAAATCAATATTTGGGATTCATTTAACGGATATTTGTGTGAACTTTGGAAAATTTGAAGGGATTTTAGGTTGTCGCAAAATTTTCTAATACTGTGCGCCATGCTACACAAACATTAGAAAGCCAAGATAGTGGGGGATTTCAGGGTTTGAGAATGGTTTCATAATCCATGCACCCACCCTGTATAAATTGTTGACCCTTTTTCAAGGGGGTATGGGGTTAGGTAACAAGTGTTTTCTAACAGTGCAGTCGTGCCAAAGAAACTCTGCACAAGTTATAGTTAATACACATATTAATTATTAAACACTAAAAACCTATATTAATGTCCTTAAAGAGACTAAATCGATGTAATATGATTTATTATTCCTTGTAGGTTCCAAGGAGGAAAATATGGCCACCTTAAACCCCAAGAGATGATTATCGAATCTTGAATAATAATGTTCGATCTCTTTATATAATTGTTCATCTATCTGTTCTCTTTCTCTAACTCCCTCCAATTTTCTCCCAAGGGTTTCAAAAATATATTTTTTTGTAAGAGGATCAAATCCATGAAATTCAGGATTTTTAATACATGGTTGATTCCCATATATGGGTTTCTAACATTCTTCATTAGAGTTTCCTTATTAGGGTTTTCTTTTTTGAGATATTGTGATCCCATCATAAGTGGTAACATTCCAGTGGCCAGTTTTTCTTATGCCTAAATATATTGATTTAAATACTATTGTGTTTTAAATAAAATTTATTAATATAAATAAAACTATTTTTGATTTGTTTATTTAATAACAAATTACATTAAATTGGGGTTTTAAAATTGAATTTGTCATGAAATTGGGAATAACCATGAATTATAATGAATATGGGTGTGTTTTGAAATTGGATGGTAATTTTATAAATTAAATTATAGAATATAAATGTTGAGTTATAATTTTAAAATGCTTTGTTGAAATTTATTTGAAATGGGTATTTTATAAAAGGTAATAATGTGTGTTTTATGGAAACCCATTGGTTTTATATTGGAAAAAGGTAATTTTTGATTAAAAACTGTAGTGTCGGTTTTTAGAAAGAAAATGGGCATACCCCAAAAATGGGAATGTTATGAATTATATTATAATGTATTTTAAAATAAAATAGTTACTTATAATGTTATCAATGAACATGAAAGCCTCATTAGTAAGTTATTCATGGAAATAATCGATTGATGGTTTACAACACTAACAATACATTTGTTGTAGGAAAAATACCTAAGGGGATGGTGATAGATTCCTCCTTCTCCAGTGTTGTGGGGAAATGTGTATACATATTTTCTTGAAAACTCTATAATTGTGAGAGAGTCCCATAACCTGGAACCATTATACCTTTTGTAAGATTACCATGTTTCCCATTGTCTGTGTTTTAAACATATTTCATTTGTTGTGAATTATTTTATACATGAATTTTGAGTTTATATATATATATTTGTTTAAATTGATTATTATAATAATTTTCTAAGGTATTTCAGTCCTATGAAATTAATAGAACACTACGTTTTAAATATTATATTGAATTTTATTTCCAATTTATTAAAATTATAAATCATTATGTATTTAATTTAATGTTGTAAGTTTATTATATAATCACTGTTAAGGACCTACATGTTTTTTAGATCTCACCAAACTTGTTTGTTCATGTATTTATAGATTATATTTTTCCAGGTTTGAGTATTGTTATGACACCACTTTGAGGTTATTGTAGCTATTGATCCCGGGGCATGTAGAGTTTTATCTACTGGGACATGGGTTCCTATCATTTTTATAGTACATTGTGGTTGTATTTGTCCTTTTTTACTATATTAAATATGTCACACTTCTCCATGTGTATTTTTATAGAATTCATACTGACTTTTTTATATTGTTTCAGTTTTTCTTGTCAGAAATTTGTTCCAGTATTCATATTGTATGATATCGGGTTCTAGTGAAAATCCCATGAGGATTAGCAATTCCATTTGGGACATGTAAATGCAAACATGGGTATCAAGGTACCATGGTATCAATTCTGGTACATTGGAAATTAGTATCAATGGTGATGGTTTTTCATATTTAAATAAATTTATAATGTATTTGTGAAATCTTATCGAGAATGTTTTTGTAGTTGTTATTGTGTTCCTAGGAAAATATCACTGAAAAGATCTTTATGTCAGCTTCTTTGTTTAGAAAAGATATCTTAAGGATTTGTTCTAGTATTTTTCATGATTTTGATTTGTATATGAGAAATTATAAATCTATTGTTCTTATAGGTTTTGATTAATTCTTCATTTTATATATATTTTAGTGTTAATATGATGACATCAATGTTTTATAATAATATTTTATAGAATCATTAAACTAATTATATATAAGAATCAGTTCTAGATGGGATATTCTAATGAATAGACGAGATTGAATTCTCTCATGGATTGATGTTTAGTTGTGTGGGTTGTCTGTGATGTCCTTGATCTAGGACATGCAACATCACGTGGTCCTATTTAGGCTCCAGATGTGGAAGATCAAAGGTATATTCTTTAGAATGTTCCTTTGGAGTTTCTTCAATAGAATACCCCATCATTCAAAGGATTCGAATTTTCTCAAGATGTTGGTTAATGGTTGTGTATTATGGAGAAAGTTTTTGATTTTTTAGGCACTAGATTAAATCAATGTGATATGTCACACCTTAGTGCTAGAGGGATCGATAAATGGATGGTGGGACAAAATTTCGATGGTGGAAATCATGATGCATTTGAGTTTAATGAATTCAAGTATATTTTCAAGGACATTTTCCATCCATATTTTATGGTGTTTGAATAATATATTGGCCTCTCCAAACTTGACATGACAGAAAAGATCTGGGAATAATATACAAACAATATTCTCGAGTTTGTGTAGTTTTCACATGATATTGTATCGAATGAAAATATGAAGACTCGATGGTTCATGATTGGAAATCGATCAGATATTTATTTTGGGGTTTTATTGATGAATCATCCCTCTTATGCTGATGTTCTAAATAGATCATTTATTGTCAAAATGGACATGTATTTCATGTAAGGGTTTACAAGAGTTAATTTTTATCCATTTTAATTTTCAGTGATTTTGGTTAATGCAAAGAGGAATCGGGATGATTCTCATGGTAATTCATGGAAACATTGGCTTTCTAAAATTAACGTAGTCTACAATGGAAGCCCTTTTATTTGATACCAATATGAAAATCATAGGCACTCATAGATGGTTTTCATGAAGGATCACCAAATCTATGTCTCTTTCGAATTCCCATCCAACATGAAGAAGCTATGTCATGTCATTTTACTCTTTGTAGAGGCACAAGATCATTAGTTCCTTCTAATGCTATGGTGAAATCAAAGACATAATGAGAAAATGGTTTCCAACCATGGGAAAATATATCTAATACACTTCACATAGTGGAATAGTGTGTAGTGAAAGTGGATACAATAATATCAAATATGACATACCATCACTATAGCTTTATCATTAGTAAATTAGTTATTTGATACTGGTATATATAATTCAGTTATTTCAACTTATCTTGATGATCTGATTATTATTCAAATGAAGCATTAATATTATGTTATATATATTACTACACTCCTTGGAGCATTGAGATAGAAGAGACTCCTAGTTCTACTTGTTTTATCTCTTCGTTGGATGGTGACATTTCTTGATATTTTTGGGTTATCAACATCAAAATGCATGATTTCATATTTAGTATGGTATGGAAAATATAATAATAATCCACTATTGATTGTAATTTTTGATGTGTATCCATTATTTCACCTAATGGTGTGTACTATATCTTTCATGAAGAATCAGATATTAATTTTAGTAAACCATAACATCTTATCCAGAGTTTTTAAAAATAATAGTTGTTTACAATTTTTATATAAAGAGAGAAACAACCATAATTTTTCTCACTAAATTTTTTGATGAGTTTGTCATTGTTTTCCCTTATGACTTCTCTAGGTTACCATTGATAATAGAGGTAGGGTTTTCTATTAATTTTGTTCCCAGTACTCAACCAATGTATATTATAACATACTGCATGAATGCATTTTAAATGAAATAGGTTACGAATCATTTGGTTGATCCTATATTGGAACGTTTTATATGCCCCAAATATTCTCCTTGGGTGGTTCCAATTATAATTTCTATGAAATATGATGGGACGCTTCACCATTATGCGGATTACTGAAAACTCAATCAAGTTACGGTAATGAAAATGTATATATCTAATTGGGATGATGACCAATTTGACATCTTAAAAGGGTAAAAGTGGTTCCTGAATAATGAACATCAATACAGATACCATCAATTAATATTAAATTAATATGATATTCAGAACACTTCAAATTTTTGTAGGTATAACCATTACGATTACCTATTATTTATATTTTGTTTAACCAATACTTATGTAGTTTTTTTGGAATTAATGAAAGAGGTCATCAATGAGTATCTTAATACATTAGTGGTTTTCATTTCTGATGGACTCCATGTTTACTCTCTATCAGGTGAAGAACATGTTCATCATATGATAGTAGTTTTGTAATTATTGATAAATCAATAACTTTATTCCAATCATTTTCAATGCGCTTTTGAATTAATTATGTGATGTTATTGGGAAATGTGTTATGGGAAAATTGTTTTTGATTTTATCCTGATATGTCTCTAACTACTATGGCATGGGAACATCTACTAAATGTTTTTGATAATTAGAGATTATTGGGTTTATCTGGGTATTATCATCAGTTCATGAAAAATTTATCAATGATGGATTATCTAATGACAGCTCGAACTCTTCAGGAAGTAATTTATTATTGAAATATAAATTTTAAGAATTTTTTAGAAATATAGTATATTTTGACTAGTATACTAGTGTTTACACATCTAAAGGAATTTCATGGCATTGTGGTCTTCTACGATGCACCAGTTTTCAGTTTGGGTTGTGTTCTTATGCAGGGTGATCATGTAGTTTCATAAGGATCTTCTCATCATAGGACACATGATAAGAATTATCTACCCATGACAATGATCATGTGGTTGTGATGAATGGACCTATGAGATGGAATAACTACATTTTCAATGAAATGTTTACAATGTTTTTTTACCACAATACATTTATTTATATTTCCTCGGAAAAATATTTGAATATCATAAAGAGGAGTTGGGTGGAATAAATGATATATTTTGAATATTACATTTCCTACACCCCAAGGGAAATTAATTTTATCATTGATACTTTGAGAAGGAATCATCAAACCCATGATGAGAATGATTCATAGGAATAGTGGAACATGATGACTGTATTTTCAACGTTTCCTATCAGACTCTAGGATTTAGGGAATGAGGTTTATTTAACTGTTTCTATATTGAAATCCACTCTTCAATATATGTTTTCTTAGGATTTGAAAATTTATTATGAATTTTGTATCATTCAATACTCAATTTATGGTAGGGAGACCGTACCTTATAGGCCCATAGCCACAAGTGGAATTCTATGATATCAGAATCACATTGTTGTTCCATTAATAATATGGAATGAAATAAAGGGGGATTTCCATAATTCCCAACGTGATGTCCCAATAGTAACTAAATATATGATCTATGAAATGTGGAGTACATGTTGGGGTATAAGTATGATATGGGTCTAGGTATGATGTTGTTCATTAAAGAGTTTTTTCTCATTTCTATACAATCAAATAGTTCATGACCAAGCACCATAAAATTTCAGGTTTTCTTCATGAACATATAGAAATATCGTTTAAGTAGGATATGATATCTATAGACATCTGTCTTGGGATTCAATGTAACTATATAATGAAGAATATGATATGGGATGTGATTGAATAAATAAATTAATCATCTCAATATACACACATTCATTATATATCCAAATTTTGAGAAGTTTTGAAATATCAATGTGATAGATATTGGTTGATTTTATATAGTTCCATTTTCTATATTACCTTGGAGGGATCCAAATTACATTTATCGCTATTGGATAGGAATTCAGGTGGCACTTTGAACTATGGATCATTTGAGTATGGAGTACCATCTGTAGTTGGATGGAAAAATAGAAAGAGCTATTTTTGTTTTTGAGGATGTGATCAATTCATGTCTTCCTAATATTGGGGTTTATTGGGATGAATATCTAGGTTTGGTTATGGTTTTTTAACATCAGTTACCAGTTTATGATCAGAATAGATCCCTTTTAATCCCCACATGGCCAACCTTGTAAATATATATAGTTTTGGTCAGAGATTAGTGAATGTTTTGTTTTAGGAATTAACATGTCTCTAGAGATGAGAGAAAAAATTGAGTTGATTCATTAGAGATGTTGAATATATAGATCGAGAATAAATATTATACTGATTTTCATCACTGACCACTATAATTTTCCGTTAGTGATAATGTATTCATGAATGTTTCAAACATTTGGGTCATAAACATCTTCTGAAGAAAAAGAAAACATTTCCTTGATTTTGTGGGAAATGTTAAGGTTTTCTACGATTTGGGGGATGTGTATTAGAATTATAACATCCAATGAAGCTAACATCAATACATAACAACCATCAAATATCTCCACTATGAAAGTATATTTCCAATCCATCTCATGTTATCAGATAGAGTAATCTTAATGTTGATCCTAATTTATCCATGACTGAACATAATATAAGAATAATTTATATTAAAACCATTGAAATTCATTATTGTATTATACCTTAGGTTTGAGTGATATGTTAGGATAGTTCTTATACTCATGAGACATATGAGAAGATGGTATTGATGGGATATAATTAGAATCATCTTAATGGAATTGAATCTTCTCGGCATGCTTTATTGGGGAAAAAAGATTCAGTGGTGGAGAGGATGTGACATCCTGTTAACATTATAAGGTATTCCTAAAACAACTCTTTTAATAATTATTTGGTTGGGATTCATTTATTGGTTATTCAAGTGAAAATATGAAAAATTGGAAAGTCTTATGGGATGTGTATAGTTTACACATTTTATTCCCAACTGGGACCCAAACTAGTACAAACAATTCAAAACAATGTAGTAGGGGTTTGAACAGTTGTTGTGTGGATTCAAATAACATGTGCCCACCTATTAAAAACCATACACTCTATTTCAAAGGGGGACCCAATTAAGGATAATGACTTATTATTGTTTTATACATCCCATGAAAACATTCACTATTATTATTTAATATGAATATTATTTTTTATAACACATAAAGAAACATTTAAAGTAACATATGGGAAATCAAAGACCTAATACAATTCATTCTTCCAATTACTATTCCAGGATCTTATTTCATCCCTTATTCAACCATCATTAAATTAATTTAAACTAATAGAATGATGTTCAATATCTTCTGGGTATGTTTCCTCTTCCCATTTAATTGATACCCGTATGTATCCTCTTTTCCCTATAGGGTTTTGTAGATATACTTAATGAGGGAAGATATAATCCTCTAGGATTTCGATCATGGATCTTTGTTTCATTCTCAAATATTCAATACCTATGTCATTCATTGGCACTTCTAAACTAGGGATTTTCATTTCATGATCCTACAATATCGAGGTAGATGATTCCATTTTGTTGACCAATTTTTTTAACCCAAAATTGATTTATTTATATGAAATTGATTTATTTATATTAAATTTCTTGTCACAAATGAATTATGGTTTTATTAGTTTATTATCAACCAAATTCCATTAAATTTGGGATTTAAAATTGGATTTGGCATGAATTTTGGTATAAGTACCCCGATTCCAATGAAATTTGGAGTGCTGGGAAATCATATTGATATTGATTAAATTATATTCTAAAATTTAATTGTGTAGTTTGAATTTTTTAATTGACATGATGAAAATTATTTCAATATTTTATTTGTGAAAATGGAAGTAAATGATCTGGAAGGAAACCCAATAACACCCTGAGTTTTTGTAGACCTTTTCTTCAAATTAATTAATTATAAATGAAGTATTGAAATTGTACTATGTTATAGAAAATTTCACACAACACTGACATGGTGTATTCTACACACAACACCAATGTGTCATGTGTTATACGCAATAATAAGTTTATACAAGAAATCGTTAAATTGTTATAATTAATTAAATGAGATATTTATGACATAGCCATTAAAATAAATAATATGAATAGTAATAAATAACTTCAAATATTTTTTATAGTGGCTTTATATAAATATAAAATATTGACAATGAAACCAATAATTTTTGTAAATATATAATTTGTTTCAAAATATTATTTTCCCAAATGCACTGATATCAAAGTCCATCTATGAAAACAAATTAATTTATACACATTTAGAAATTTTATTTTATTAAATAATTAACATTTTAGAATTTAGAATGTAAAAATTATTATAGGGTAAATTTAAGGTATTTTTTGAGAAATATAATTTTTGGATGAATATTAATAATCCTGAATTTTAATTTAAAATTACTTTCTCATATAATTTACTTGTTTTATAAAATTATATTATAAGATTTTTTATAGTCGAATTTTATCAAATAGACCTCTATTAACCCAATTTATGTCACTTGAATGGTTTTATGTTGAATTTATATATAAAACCATAATGACCCTTTTAATGTTATCACATAAAAAACATGCTTTATCACAACATCCACTAGATTATAATTAAACACAATTGTTCAAAATTTTTGAATTAAATATAAAAAATTGACACACACAATTTTAATCAGTATGATAGTTATAGTGTTATAAGATAAAAATATTTTTATCCAAAATTTTTAGTTAATGTGATTAATATTAATTAAAATGATTAAGGTAATATTAAACCTTTCTAAGGAATAATAATTATACATAGAGGCCCAAATAAACTATCAACATGTCCAACCACTGTGTTTTTGAAAATATATCAGCCATAAACAATTCAATATTTAGTTTGGTTTGTTTTGGATTATTTTCTATGGTAAAATCATGGTACACCTAACATGTTTAAAAAATGCCAAGTGTGTCTCCACCCATTCAAATAAAGGCCCCAAGTATCCCCCTTCTTCACACCTTAAAAAACCATTATGTTTAGAAAATATTATCCCAAGACACTACCTAATAACCCTCACTTACTCATTGAAGTCTCTCATTTGGATGTAATCCATCCACGAATGCTCTTTGATACTAACCAAAAGATGTTACCTGAAGAAGAGGTAACATCCTTCCTCAATATCCATTAATTTAATTTATTTATCATTAATCCCAATTCATATTATTATATGAAAAAATAATATCATTAGAATAAAAAATATTTGATATGTCATTATGTTATGTGTTAGACCATCATGTGCATACATTTGCCTTTTAATGGGTATTGAACTTACTATTCTTGTGCACAGAAAGCTACCACCTCAAGAAACAAGGATGTTTGTTTAAACATTAGAACATCTTATGGATGTGAATTCTGATAAACCCTATGTTTTTATATGATATATATGATTTATTTATACTTCAACATTCAATTCGTAAATCCATTATTTCTGCTCTCTATTTTGTGTAAATATGAAATTTTATATTGGGGAATTAATGAATACTGCCTCCTCAAAACAATGTGATTAATTCACATGTTACATGGTATGTCATTATGATGGGTTTATTAAAATTATAAACTATATATTAAATAATAATATTCTTTAGTTATATTATATACATATATACATATATTTCATTAACTTTCATTCTTTCAATGTACATTGAAAATGGAAATAATGTTCATGTGTAAATACGACCTACCTATCCTTGAATAATGTACACCATTTCATATATAACAATATAATAAATTATTAATGATTTTATATAAATATTTTATATTTTTTATAATTCCTTTATCAGATTATTTAAATATGTAAATCATGTTTTATGTAATAGGGGCATGAATTAGAAGCCAATATAAATATGATTAAAAAAGAGGTTATTAACCAAAATTTTACTTTTAGATAATATTTTTAATAAATGGGTAATATAAGTGTATAAAGAATTCTTATATGATGTTATAAATTTGTATACAGTTTTATAAAAATTTATTATAGATATATACTTATTATACCAGATGATTGTACATGTATAAAAAAAGTAAAGACACATAGTAAAAGAATATCACCTAACTTTTTATAACATTGAGATTAATACCATGTAATCCACAATTTTATTTCATGTGATGTATATAATTATCATAAATGACTTCAATTGTTATTACTATAATATTTACAGGTATTTACACATCAATTCTATTATCCTTATTTCTATGGGTTTATATTTCAGAAGATATCAAACTATTAGTATAGTTTTGTCTCAATTTTCCTCTTTTAAGACACATATTTTTTATAAACCATCAATATATATCGAGGTTTACTGGAAATATTATATCAAAAAACTCTTAATTTTCATCATATTTTATTTTTCATGTAATTTTATTTTCGTATAGAGATAGTTTCATGACATGTTACCATGTGGTAAGATTATATTAAAATAATCTCACTATTTATTCTTATTTTCTATTATTATGTGTCAATTTTTGAAATATTATGATTTATCTCTCTATAATTGTAATTATTTTTCATCTCCTTATATTCATGATACATCCATTTATTAGTTTAATTTTCTCATATTTGATACTTATGATAATAAAGAAATCCCATTAATGAAAAATATGATTATATTTCTATATTCGGTTGGAAGTAAGTTTTATTTCTATAAGAAAACATTCAAAAATATTTTCCAAGTATATGATGAAAATTTTAAATGGAAAAATATTTCAAAAACGTTTTGTGGTTTACAAAGACGTTATCCATGAAAATATATTTCAAAATGATTGATTTATCAAAAATCATTTTGTATTGTAGAATGTATATTCTATAAAAGAAATATTTTTAGAAGAACATTTGAAATTAATTATCATATTACATGACATCTTTTGGTGTCACCCATGACATTATGGTAGACTAGTTCAATTTTTTCATTCATATTATTTCTCTAAATAGTTTGTGTTTTTATTGAATGATGCTTATGAAAATTATTTCTCATTCATGGGTTATATTATTTTCAAACAAACTTATTTTAACAGGTTATGGTTTTTATGAAATGGATAATAATAATATATAACATTCCATATGTTTTGATATGATTACATGTACGATACCCATTTCATTTTTTGGGTTATGACATGACTGTTTATTATATTTTTTCACTTGTATGTATTATTTCATTATGAATTAGGTTGAACATATACCTCCCCCCACTGCATTGGGTAAGGATTTTTATGTCATGAGATTGACTAAGATGGTCTTGGTAGTGAACAATTTTTGTCAATATGTCCATTGGAGTGAACGAAGTGTAACATGATGGTGTGGGGAGTGAACTCCCACAACAACGATGTCAATGGGAGTGAACCATGCCTACCAAGATGATATGGGGAGTTCGCCCATTCTAAAAATATATCATGGTAGTGATGCCTTGTCATATATGGAAATAATATTATATTCTTATGTGACTTCAACAATTTGATGGCTTATTCCTATGTCATGATTTAATTCATTATATTTTTTATTTCCCAATGATTATTCTTTTTTAACTTCCATTATTTATGCCATGTTTCATGTTTATCATATTTTTATATGAAGTGTATGATCTTATAATGTTATGATTTCATTATCATACCCCTATCCTCATGTTGATGCTTAACTGTCTCCCTTCATTACCATTATTGAGTATCTGGGGTCACTGATTTTTAGGTTCCTTCCCAAGTCGATGATGTTATGTTTAATTTTGTATGTGTCTATGAAGGGTTCAAGTGAACAAGAAGCTAATAAGAGGTAATGTAGATCAAATATTTACCAGTGATTTGCATTCCAGGATTCCTAATGCACTAGTCTAATACAGTCCTTAGGAATACATTTTTATAATGTTTTATGTATTCCAAATAATTATGTAATGCTATTTTATAAAAAGAAAGGTTATCTATAGTTGAATTAAAGAAACTATTTTGTTAAACCTAGTAATATATGATATTAAAATCTTTCTAAGAACCGAATGGAATTTCTAATGAAATGTATAAGGATATATAAACATATAAATAAATGTCCTTGAATTATGGTAAATGATAAAATGAATGATTCCAGGAAATACATCAAAATTTGGATTCAATATTCTAATGTGGCACTGGAAGACATGTAATGAGGTGTAAAAACTCTATCAATGCGTGTCATGCCTAACTCTGTGTAACCTAGAAGATGATAATGACCCTTGATTCACAAATGGTTTGAAACATTATAGGTAATATTCTTATTGAATTAGAAAACTATTCATGAAAAATCATTATGTATTTAATTAGATTTTGGTTATGAATAGACAATGATAAACTAAATGATTAATAGATTATGTAAGGTGTCAAAATTTATATATCATATCATGTAATATTCATTAATATTTGGATCCTCATTATGATATTTATTCATTACTCTATGGTTTTGGTTTTATTCAATCACTGGAACCTAAAGGTACTTATTTAATGGTGATTGTGATAAAAAATGAAACCATTTTCATCTTGAGAATCGAAATTCCATGGGATCTAGATTGAAAAATCATGATGTAATACTCACAAAACATTCTCAAAAAATGAATTATGGTGGAATTCAAAATTGGTAAATGATGGAACATCATTCGGTTATGTCCATCACGAGGAAAAGTCCACCTTTTATCATCGGGCCTTCTATCCCAATTCATAATAAACAATGGTTCAATACTTCTGAATGATATTCTATGATCTCCATGGTTATGAGCATGAGAAGTTCATTATTGTAGTTTATCAGTTTTAAGGCAAAGCCAACCAATGATGAATGATAATCAAGAATATATGGTTGCAATATGAGAAAGAATCCATGTATTAGGATTATTTTATGAACAAAATTTTCAATAATTACCATTAATATATTCTTTATATAATGATTGATAAACAATTCCTTGATTTGAAGCAATGGTATGGTGAATCTATCAATACTTTGAGTTTAATTTCAAGATACATTTGAGGTACACATTGGTAATTATCATCCAACCAAAAATTACTGCCTTTAGTTTTTTAGTGTATTAAATTCCAATCCCAAAATGGTACTGTCCATAAGAGTCATTAGTATATATAAAGTGGTTGTGCATTGTGAAATCCTTTTTGAAATAGAGGATATAGAGATGTAAAAATATAATTGTTTTGACATTAAAATGAAGATTGAGTTTAATGGAAAACATAAATACAATTAATGGAAGAATATGAGATTTCCTTCAAGCTCTATGTGTGGAAATAATAATGTTGGAAAATACCATAAGGGGTAAAATAAATTTTTTAAATGTGGAAGGGAAGTCCATTTTGGAATTTGATAGGCGATGCGATGGGAAGATGTTAGATAATAATAAAAATGGATTTAATGATACACAAAATGTACCAACCACACTTCATTCTAAAATTTAATAGAGAATGGTAATTAGTCCAACCTATTACCAAACCCATGGGATGGCGATTTTGATTGAAGTAATGAACATATTAAGTAGATAAAAAAGGGAAATGTCATAAAATCTTTATTTCTGATGAGGGGTGTGATAATGAACTAGTGAATGTTACACCTACCATCCACTCAGGAACTCATACTGTATTATTTTATTCTAGGTATAACAATTATTTCATATCTAATAATTTTATAAGGGTGTCTTGATTACAAAAAAACAATTATATATATAATTAGCAGTGAAAATACCTAATGGTTCCATGATTCCATCCCAAATGTAATATTCTTCTATGGTTAAAATTTGTGGGAATGTGGATCCCACCAATTTGGTTATTGTTCCATTGGATGAATTTTATACCATCAGAGAAATGGATTAGACTACTTTGAAATAATATCACATCAATTTTCATTTATTAGAAGTTACATTTTATTTTTAAACAAACATATGACAATATATGAATGTGATTATAAGTATAAACTTCCTATGGAGATTACATCCCATTTATAAGTTTTAATTCAATTTATATTGTATGGTTATCTAAAGTAGTTGGTGATAAAATCAACATCGATTATATGAAATTTTATTGGGTAATTTGGATGTCTTTATAGATGTTTTTTTAAAACATTCATAAAATCCTGTTGGTGAGTTTTTCATAGAACTAAAATGTGGTTCCAAAATATTTCAAATAATCATTATATAATGTCCATAATTGGGGTTTAGGAATTGAATATTAAACACTATGAAAAACTTTATATGGGATTCATTCATCCATGTGTGTTTCCTTGGGGATCACATATTCTTATTGTGAAAAATGGAAGGCGGGTCATTGTGACTTTGCATTAATTATAGGGAGTTGAACAAGATCACGATTATGATCGAGTATCCTCCCCCATGTATTGATGACTTGTTGGGTCAACTATGTGGAGCTCAATACTTTTCCAAGATTTAACTTTAATATGGATATCATCAGTTGGTGGTCAAGAAGGAGTATAACCCCAAGGGTAACATCCATACAAGGTAGGGCCACTATTAACATATAATAAATCCTTTGTGTCTAACTAATTCCCCTACTATCGTCATAGATTTAAAGAACAGTGTATTTAGACATCACCTCAACCAGTTTTTTGTGGTCTCTAATAATGATATTTTTTTCTATTTAATGTGAATATAAGAGAATGAAAACAACATGTGAATTTTACTAAAGACCCAATGTTTGGAGGAAACATAAGAAAATTTTACTAACTATAAATTTTGGGAAGAAAATGTTTCGATTTTGGGTCACAAAATCTCATGTGGTGGTATATTAATAGATCCATCAAAGACGAATTCTATTGAATATTATCCTAGAACAACGCAAATGGCTCTGATCAATAGATTTCTCGGTTTAGATGAATATTATGAATGATTTTGGGATAATATCTCAGGAATATCCATTCTTATGAAAAATTTATATAAGAACAGTTCCTAGTTTCTCTGCACATGTGAATGTGAGAAAAAAACACGAAACTAAAGAGACGGTTAGTTAATGAAGTTATGCGTACATTACCTCATATTTTTAAGTGTTTTTAATATATAGTAATGCATCTATGAAAGGATTAATATATGTTCATTTGAATAAAACAAGGAAATATCCTTAGCCTCATGACTATTAAATTTTCTTCTTCAGTATTTCTATACTCATGATTTGGAGTTTTCCATGGTATTTATTGCATTTTTGTTATAGAGGAATTATATTTATTGTAAAATGTGTGATATATATACTTATCATAAATGTGTGAAATACATATTAACATAGACGTAGTTGAAAAATCTTCACTGAAAATTGTTAGAGATGATACAATATTATGTCTTCTACATACATTTCAAAGCTTGGAAAGCGAACAATGTATCTGATGATTTGAGTTTTAATGTTCATTCTATCTTATCCATGATAAGGATCAAAAAATCTCCGGTATTTCATGATTTGAAATGGATTACTATAGAAATAGTAATGGAATTGGTTTAATATATTGTTTTTAATTAAAGGATTTAAACTCTACTAATACGATTATTATGGAGGAACAGATGGAAGACATAGAGATAAAAAAAAAGAAGGTTAGAAATGTTAATGAGTTTATCCCCAATAGGGATGAAATGATAATGTTATGTTAGTGTGCATGTCTTAATTACAAACCATTGTTGTTGGTAGAGATATTAGAGTAATCTCAGAGTTCTTCATTATCTATTCATCGTCGATGTAAGAATATGTATAAGGATTTGAAATAATGCTTATGGTGGGATTAAATTAATGAAGATATTATGTATTGTTTTATCTCATTTCATTGAATTCCATCATGTTATGGGTGAAAAAAATGTATAAATTGATTATGAATCTGTTACCCATACTAATATGACTATGGAATTTATATTTACACTCCCTAAAACCTATGAAGGTTTTAATTCTATATAAGTGTTAGTCAATCTCTTTAAAAATTCAATACAATTAAAATCTATGAGAGAATAATTGTTTCTATATTAGATTTATTGGATATACATTAAAGAACTTGTAAGTTTGCATGTAGTACCAAATTATTTTGTATTAGATCGAGATCCAATGAATTTATATATTTTCTAGAGATTTCATTAACCAAAACATGATACAATATTGTGTTTCAACTAATTGTATCATACTCTGAAAAATGGTAAGTATAAAAGAAAAATTCAACCCCTAAGGGATAGGTTGAGATCTTTTTTCATTAGATTTTTATGCTCATTTGGATCAACACCGTCCTCTAGTTTAGTTTCATAACAACAATATCCTTCAAATATGAATTCAGATGGAACCTTGTGAATCCCTCTATTGGATTAAATATAAATATACAATGTTCTCCAATAACATTAGAGAAAAAATTCTATTGGGGCCGGATATCACTGAATAAATGAATACGAAGGTTAGAACCATTTAACATCGAATAAACATAGGTCATAGTTGGTAGAAAGGTTATGCCGATAACAGATGGTGTGATCTAAAATATGTGGTTTATTATAAGGTGTTTCTAAGAAACATTCCTATGAATAAGGTTGTGAAATTCATAAAGAAGGTAAATTAACACTTAGGTATATCTATCCCACCGAAGGTATTCCTCAAATTATGATAGTATCAGGTCACATGGAACTTCTTAAAAATATCTCCCCATTACATTATGTGTTCCATATATCTCTCCTTAGTATGTATATACATGGCCCTTCGTTTGTACTTCACTCAGAGGTCATACCGCTAGAGCATGATCTTTTATAAGAGAAAAAGTAGTTGAAATTATGGATCAGAAATGGATAGTTGTAGGAAAAAATACCACTCAACAAGTAAGTTCTTTGGTCCTAAATAAACAGTTATATAATGATATGTGGGAATTTCATTATATGATTATTCATACGTATCTTTATTTCAATTTAAATGAATGAAAACTTTGGTTAGAAAACTTTTTTTATGGTGGGGTATAATATAACACCCATAGTTTATATAATTTTTTTTTGAATAAATTAATTTTCAATGATTTAATTTAATTTAAATATGTGAAAAATTCTTTTCACATGACCACAACATGCCATGTGCTACATGCAAAATTGAAATAGAATGTGGTACACAAAACAATTGATTTCAATGAAACGTCATTTATTTTTATAATTATTTATTAGTAATAGTTATAACCTAGAAATTAATCATAGTAATATGAACAGTAATACATTCTTCAAAAATATTTTTTATAATTGTTTTATATAAATATAACATATTGATAATGAAAAATATAATTTTTGGTATAGTCATTATATGATTGAATGATCCATTTTCTCAAATGAACTGATTTTCATGTCCTTCTAGGAAAACAATTAAATTAAATTTACAACCAATTATAAATTTAATTTTATATAAAAACCCTTAGATGGAAATTTATAATTCTTGAAATATTTTAGTTTTAATTTTTGGGATATTTCTTAGACACCTAATTTATAGATAAATTTTTAAAAATTCCAAATTTTAATTCCATATTGATTTTTTGATAAACTTATTCTTGTTGTTATATTATATTATAAGTTGGATTTGAAGTAAAATTAGATCAATTATACACATACTAGACATATTTAGATAATTACAATCTTTGTGTATTAAATTTTGATAGAAATTATTAATGCACTTTTGAATATTCTCACATTAAAAACGGCCTTCTCAGTAGGGCTATGTGATTAGAATTAAATTTAATATTTCAAATTTATTGAATTAATATTTTGAAAATGTAAATTAAATTATTTTATTAATATTTTATTAATAGTATAATAATATCATGTTAATATTTTCATAAAATAATTAGTGAAATTTATTACGATTAATTACAGTGGTTATGGTTAATTTTTTTAATTAAGAGAATAATCCTTAAAATTAATGGCTCAACTGATATATCCTCTTATACAACACTCATTTTATATATAAATGTTGAAAATAATCCTTCCATTAGTTATTTGTGTTTTTATTCTAATTTTTAGATAAAAATTTGGGATCCCATATCTATTTTTCAAAAAATACCATGTGTATCCCATCCCATCCCTATAAAAGTCCACCACCTCTCCCGCTTATTCACAACACTAAAAGAACATTTTTTTAGAAAACTATCTACCCAATCAACTTCCAAACATCCCCTACAAGATCATTTAATCATCTCGTTGGTCATAAATTCATCCAATGAAGCGCTTCAGTGAAAACCAATATAAGATACCCAAAGAAGATATAACATCCTTCATGAAGATCCATTAATTTATTTTCTATATCTAACCCATCAATTCTTCTTAATAAATGCACACAAAATATCCTCAGTATCATCAATATAGTAATATTTTTTAATTTTATGGTTTAATCGTTTACATATACATACATCCATCTAATGTTCAACAAACTTACCATTCTTGTGTACGACAAACTACTGCCTCACGAAACGATGTTGTTCACTTTATCATTACTATCTTTAGTAGTTCATATTTTTGATGAAAAATATTTTTTTATTTGATATAAATTATATCTATGATTTTTTATACTTATTTTATTATTATTTAAAAAATTCCCTTTTTATTTCAAATTTCTTTATATATGATAATTTCATTTGGGAATGTGTAGACAACTGCCACCTCAATGTGATTAGATGTGTTAACACATTATATATAATGTGTAATAGATTGGATTAATAATATCATATTATATATATTACATAATAATTTTACTATAAATAAAATATTTTCATATAAATAAGTATATTTAATTTTCATTCTTTCAGTTAATATGAAATGAAAATAGAAATATTTTTTATGTGTATGTACGCACTACCATCTCTATGAACAATGCATTCCATATCATATATATGTATATATTATATATTACTATAAATTTTTATATGATAAATATATATTTTCTATATGTCATGTTTTACATTCATTAAATGAATATAACATGATATATGTAATAGGATTGGGAATAACACCAGAAAGCATGTATGTTAAAAACGTCGTTATTACCTGAAATATTACATTAAAATGGAATAGTTGGTAAAATAGTATTAGATTGGATGAAAAAATATTATATAATATATATATATGAATATAATTCTTTTATAAACTTATAATAAAATCATGCTTATTATATTGTATTATTTTACGTGTATGATGAATTTTGTGACATAATGTACAGAAATTACGCCTAAAATTTTATACCCATGACAGGTATGAAACATTCACCACTCATTTAAATTTCATGGTTTATATAATAGCACTGAATTTATTCTATGATAATTATGATTAAATTTTTGGTAACAAAAATATCAATTAGATGAACCTTATTTCTTGTGGGTATTATTCATTAGTTTACAAAATATAATGAAAGGATTATCTAAATATTCCACTATTGAGACACATGTTATGTTATGCAACTACATTATTTTCTGAGGTGTATTTTATATTTAATAGAATGAAACAACTTCATTTAATTATTTTTTAATATTAATGAAATTTCACTTTCTTACATTTAGATTATGATCCCATGTTACTATTTAGTAAGAGTATATTGAAACAATCTCTCCCCTTTTCAGGGATGATTATGATTATGATTCCATTGAGGATATATTATGATATATCTCTCAAAAAAATTAATTATTTTTATTCTCCAATGATTACTTGATATATCTCCAAACATTAGTTCCATATTATACTATTAGGTGTATAGTATAATTTTTATAATTATTTTATGTAAAATATGACAATATTTCCCATTTTGGTCAACATTATAGTTTCATTCAGAAACCATGTTTATGAAAATGTATTGAAATAATATTTGATGATAATTATAACAGAAAAAGATTTAATTTTTTTATAGTTTTAAATGATTCACTTAATATTATTCAATTCTATTTTCCAAGAAGAATTATTTAAAAAAAAATTTCTCTTTTAAAATGTTTTTTTAATCTAGAAAGAATAATTCTGTCAACAAATTGTTTTAAAAATATATTTCAAAATTATTTCCAATATAAGATGACATCCATTGGGGGTAAAAATGAAATTCTATGGAAATTATTGAATTATTACACAAATATATTTCTCTCAATGGTTTTTGTTTTTATGTAATGATGTTTATGAATACTATTTCACTTTCACAGGTTATATTATTTTGAAACCTCCTTCTTTTCATTGGTTAAGATTTTTTTGAAATGATTATTAAACATATATATTTTTTCATAGGTTGTGACATGATTATATGTTTAAGATACCAATTTCAAATTATGGGTTATGATATAATATCGTATGATATTGTGGAATATGTATGAATGATTTTATCATGATATGGGTGTTACCTATATCTATATCTAATGAATTGGTTAATGATTTATATATCATGAGATATACTTAGTTGGTCTGGGGAGTGAACAATGACAACTATGATGGCCATGTGACTAAACCGTGACTACCATGATGGTATTGGGAGTGACCTCTTAATACTAAGATGACCATGGGAGTGAACCTTGACTTCCATGATGGAATGGGTAGTGATCCCATTCTACTAAGATGGCATGGGAAGATATGCCATGACAATAATTGAAATCATAGTATACTCCTATATGTCTTATACAAATCCATGAATTTTTCCTATGTTATGGTTTAATGGGTTATGTTATTTGTTTCATTATGACTAATGTCTTATGAACCTCTATGAATTCTTCCATTAATAATGTTTACGATCTTATATATTCATGGTATGATATTATAATTTAATGATTATATTCTCATACCCCTATGATCATATTTATTCATATATGTCTCCCCTATTTACCCTTAATAATAATCTTATATCACTCCTTTTTATAGTACCTTACAAATTTTATGAGGATATGTATAATTATTTATGTGTATAACAAGGTTTATAGTAAAGGAGAAAATATTCAGAGATAATGTAGCTCGCATATGTTTGAGTGTATAGGATTCCATGATTCCAAAGGCAGTAGAATAATACGGTCTTTGAGTGTCATCCAGTATAATGTTGTTCTTATTCCAAAAATATTATGTAATTTTGATGTATAAAAAATACAGGATAATAATAAATATAATTTTATATGTTCGAAAAATAATTATTTTATTAAAAACACACGTATTTGTTTTTAAAAGGTATATTTTCAAATTTCATATGATAGAATAGGATGAATTTGTTTTTAATAAATTTCATAATAAATTTACAATAATTTTGTTATTAGAGAATAGAGAATCCTTGTATGTTAGTGTGTAAATTGTGATATCATAATATTGATGAATTATAATACAAACAATAAATTATGAGTGGGTCATATCCCCAGCATTATAGTGAAATGATTATCCATGGCTACGATCTGGGGGCATGTGTACACTTATTTTCAGGATATATATTAGAGTGTAATGGTGTTCCATATCATGAACCTTTCATAACATACTACAAATGAACTTGTTCCTTCTTGATAGTGTTTGAAATATATTTGATTATATAAAAAAAATGTAAACTCCCATAATTAACTAATAAATATTTTTTTATATTAAATTTCTATTTAGATTTTTTTTAATTAATTTAAATTTTTTGAACTATAATGAATTTTTAAATATGAATAATAATTTTTATGGATGTTTATTTTAAATTTAAATCATTATTTGGTTAAATAAATTTCTGTATATTATTACTAAATGCATGGTAAGACCCATATCGTATTTTATCTCACACGCACGTTGTTCCTTTGGGTGTTTGTAGATTATCTTTAATAGGTTCAATAAAGGGTTAGGAACTACTTAGAAGTGGTAGTATTCATTGATCATAGGGATTAGAGAGTTTTGTATGGGGGAATTTGGGTTGTTATAATGTTTTCTTGTAAGTTGAGGTTGTACATTAGGATGATTTTCTAATTAGATTTTGGGTACACATCTCCCTATTCAGTTCTCTTATATTCCTACTAACATGTTTACCGTGCTTCCATTTTTTTGTGAAAAAATATTTACCAATTTATTGTTGAATGATTCTAGGTTGTAGTATCCAACACATGGGGATCAAAAATTCCCTCCAGGATATGTTATTATTGACTTTCGTATATGAGTTCTAGGAAAACCATGATGGTTTTTTTAAAATCATAATTATTTAAAATATTATGTTCACATCATATTGATTAATAATTTTATTCATAAAAAAATACTACAATAAAAGGATAATATTAAATCCAAATAAACATGATAGTTTTTATCATAAGAACATAAGTTGACATTAATAATGAAAATATGAATTTATGGTTACATTGAGGTAAAAAATCATTATAAATTATTTCATGATTTAATCCTCAGAGGGTGGGAACCTAAATTTGATTTTATGGTATCAAATGTTTATTTCCAAAAATATATAATTATATATAGTATATATATTAATCATAAACAATATTTGTGTAAATAATATTAAAACCGAAAAAGGTAATTATATCAGAGCATAATTGATCTTTTATAAAACATTTTATTCCATCATGTATATGAGAAATTATTAATATAAAACTAAAGTGAATTTTGAATGAAAGGAACAACTTATAAAAATATTCATCAGTAATGGGGAATTAGAAATATAAATGGTGTGTAATGGATAAACAAGTATAGGAATGAAAGGCATGCAAAAATTAAATGAAAACACAATTTCAATATATTAAGATGTATATTTATTCAAAACTAATATTTTTAAAAAGGGAAACTGTACATGAGTTATTATTAATCAATATTTTCCACATATGTAGGAATTTGTATATGAATTATCTTTTATGTATTACTTGTTTGATTAAATCTGATTTTTCGTTTAAAAAATTCTTTATTTTTATTTTTTCTTAAATTACTATTAATGTATTTCCATAATTATTTTCACTATTTATCGAAAATATATTTATATACATTTAAATATTTTATTAGGAAGTCTAAAAATGAATTTTTATTACAATATAAACTCAAATATGTTGAGGCTGTAATTTTATTTACTCTACTGGTTTTAATTTTAAAAACATTATTTATTTATTTTTGATCATCATTAATGGATTTTGGATTTTCATGGAACCCAATTTTATTGAAATAAAATGTATTTTTAATGATTTTATTAGTTTACATGGATGTATAAAAAGTTGTTTTTTATTGGGAATAAATTTTTCGATGTTCTACTGTGATTTTTCAGATATAATATTCTCTAAAATGTTTTTTCTTATTTTTTTATTTGGAATAGTATATGATAGTTTTATTTTTTTCTTCATTCATTGCAAAGAAAATATATTTTTCTACAAATACATATGCTTGACCAATGTATAAATTTTCTATTTAGTGCACTTTAAGATTATATGAAGTTTTTTAAATTATGATGTCTTGATTTTCACCACATAGTATGAGAAACCCTACATTCTAAATAGTTCAATGTATGGTTCATGAACCCTAAGTACAATTCATGGATAGTGAAAAGTATGGTTCATCAACACTACACAATATTCCTAAATATTGAAAAGTATAGTTCATCAACACTATTGAATTTTTCATGAATAGTGAAATGAATGGTTCATCAACCCTATGGTATTGTTCATAAATTGTTCAAAGTATGGTTCTTCAGCCATACATTAATTATCATGAATAGTGGAAAGTATTGTTTAACAAACCTCTGTTAATTTTCAAGAATAGTGAAATGTATGGATCATCAACCCATCATGACACATCATTTTTAATGTGATTTTTCGTTGACTGGGTTTTTGCGGAATACTTCTTTTCAACATATATGTGTATTATTTTGAAAGGTTTTTCAATTGGATAAATTCACATTAAATATAAGGAATATAATGAATTATTTTTTAATGTTTTTTTGGGATATTTAATGATATGAATTAATAGATTATTTAATAATATTTTTCCAATGAATTCTTTGGTTTCATTTTTTTTATTTTCCAATATTTGAGTATCCATTTGGCATGTGCTTCTTGTTTTCAAAAACCGTATTGACAAAGTATAAATTTAGTTAAATAGGACTTCTAAATAATTCAACACAATTATTATGTTAGATATTTTATTGGACGACGTATTAAATTATATTTAATTGTTTTATAAGATATTGTTTTATCAGGAATACGGAGGAAATAGTGCTACGTTTTTTACAGATATATTTATCATATATCCTGATTCAATTTATTTTAAATATTCGAAGGAAGTGGAGCTAATGAAAATGATGAATATTTATTCTCTATATATATACAATTATCTCTTATCGGAAAGAGCACGGATAACTGAAATATGACAAATATTAAGGCTATCATTTTTTATACTCTATTTTTCAAAAAGAAATTATTGTGAACATTGATCTTGATGGGGATTTTCAATGTCTTGTGACACTATATTTCATCACTTTCGTGATCTTTCATTGGCTGAATTACTTTTTATTTGACTAAAATTATCTTAAAGAGATGAGATTACCTAATTAACAACCACCAGAACATGAGCTTTAATATTTTATCTTCTCATTGGTCTTGTTCTGAGTTTGTTTCACTTTTTCACATCTCTTACACACAGATTATTATTATATTTCTTTTTTTTCACATAAAAGTGTTATGTTATTTTGCTATTTTATTTGGATGTTTCTCCCATTTTATAAATTCTGAATTTATGATCCATGACTCCTTGTATATAAAGTCAATACTATTCCAGTTTTGACTCTATCTATCTAAAGTCGAGTTTTACGGTTATTGAAAACATAACTGATTGTCTCTTAAAAACCGTTCAAGCTTCATATGATCTACTAATTTGTATAAAAGCACTCGAGTCGAATCATTAGTGATGAATATTTTTAATAGTTAATTGTTTTTAGTTTATTATATTTTTATTGGTGGGGGGAGGGGGGAGTTGCAGAGCTTAATTGAAATGATCAATTGATTAATATTTATATAACAATTTGATAAATATTGTGGGGCGTTCATCATTAGGTAGTTAATCTTGTGATATCCATGAAATGTGCATTATATTGAATTATATTGAGACTCATGTCACAAGTTGAATTTGATGTGTATTCCTAAGTGTTAAGGATTTAATCAAAACATTAACTTTGAATTTGTTCCTAATATCAATTAGTTCATGTTAATGGTAGTGTATTAGTGGATTTATTAATCCATTGACTCCACAAGTTAATAAAAACTACTCTTTAATCAATTACATGTTTAGTCCAATATACAAATTATTAAATTAATGAATACTCTTTGAAAAAAAGATCTCAATATCTTAACATTCCCAAATTAAAACTCACCTCAATGATAGATTTAACTAAAAATTGAAATTTTTTTAATCTGGTAATATTTCTTTATGGTGACTAAATATGAATTGAATGAAATGAATAGGCTAATAAAAGATTTCAGCATCGAAAACAGACAGACACGAACTGTGATGAGAATAAAAAAATACTCTCGATTAAATGAGGAACAAAAATAAGGGAAGGGGATTCAACTATATTTTAAATATTTGATGACACATAATATTATTTAATAAAATGTGGATGAGAAAAATATATGATAAAGAAGAAAAAAGCATTAAAATTATATTCAAATTAAAATAGGCTTACACGATTACAAATTAGAATAATTGAAAATAGCATGAAAACAAAGAGAGAATGATAGGTATATCATTTCAAAACATAAGTATGGTAGGTCCTCCCAAGACATTGTAAATGATTTGGCCATGAAAATTTATTCTCATATCGTCTGAATTTCCAAACAAAAGCAAGGATAAGACGGGTGGTATTTATAGCCGAATCAGGTGGACTGTTTCCATTCCAAATCTGCCTCTCCACTTGAATCTCCAATTGGGAAATTCAGACAGCTGAATCTTGAGATAATATATTCTTTAATGGTGTAGATATTGATTATTACTATCAGGTCTAATACTTTTGTAGCCCTTGGGACTTTTTATCCAAATATATTGCTATTTTACAAAACAATTTGTACCTATCCATTTTTATGAACACTTTCACGAAATCTGTAATGTGAATTGGTTTTTGAAATAGAATATCCCCTGAAATAAAACTAATTTCATCTAATAGGTTGGTCGCCCATATCTGAGCTTTCACAATGAAAAACCCCATCTTCATTTCATGAGTATATAAGGATAATCTTCAAAAATAGTGTCTTAATATTTATTCTTTTCCAGAATGGTGGGGTAGACATCAATGCTTTAGTTGGGTCCTTGTTATTGGAGTTGGTCCGTAAAATTTTTACACATGAAATCATGAATTCATACCTAATTGTTTAAGTAGAATAAATGAATTTAGACTTGTGGATTGATCATAGTAATTTAGTCTTCATGGATGGTCTAGTTTTATCATGGATTTTGTGGCCCTTCTTCTGTGGTCCATATGACCCTTCAAATGGAATAATTGGAAAATAATGACTTCTAATGATATTTGGGAAATTCAATAAGAAATCCTAAACAACAATAAAAAAATAAATTTGGATCCTTAGGGTGATAATTATTATTATAACATTAAGCATAAATGAATTTGGATAAAGTCAAATAGAGCTCAAAAATTATATTCAGTATTTAAACATTAATATTTCACACAAATTATGAAAATTTCATAAAAACAAGTAAAGGAATTATATAATATGTTATGAAAATATTAACAAATATCCACTACCCCAAACTTGGTCTTATGTATTTCATCATGTGCAATAAATATAAAAACATAACCAAATCATTCTCCCTTGACAAAAATATTATAATTTGGTTTTCCCTAATCAGGGGAGGTTTAGTCTATTTCACTCATTCCTATTTAATATCACAACAAATTGTTATAGTAATCATGTTCCAAAAACAATTCAAATTTCTTTCTCAAATATAGAAATAATAAATTTGGTCACCCAAACCTCAAACCTCTGAAATTGATAAAATTCATTTTTGGGGGTTAACACTTTCACGAACAAGAAGTGAATATCTTAGAGTTTGAAAGACCTCTTAGCTTCCATTTTTTATCCTAAAGTGCACATTAATTAAGAGTTCTTTTTAATTGGTTTTTTGGCTATGGGATTATAGGGATTCAGTAATCAAAATTGTTGAAACAAGAGTAAAACACAAACATGGATAGAAAAATGAACAATATTTTTGAAATAAAACATGGAAAAAAATGAAAAAACATAGTTACAGGGGAAATATTTTGTGAATAATGACACAACAGTGGAAGAAAATTTGAGTTGAATGAAAATATGACATATTTACCAGACACAAATACTCTCCCAATGTCATATGTGTTTGTTTTTTTCTTTTTCTTTTTTTGAAAGTTGAAATAGATATAGATCTCACACTCATATCCCAACCCATGTTTTATCTCCTCAAATCACTAATTGTAAACATTATACCAGGATAAAAGGATGTGGAAGAGTGATTTTTGACCCACCGAATACAGAACCCATTTTTTCATTTTTTTGATTTTTTTCATTCATTTTTTGAACACTTTCAAATATCATTTACAAAATTACATAAATGAATGTACAATCCATGAAACTAACTAAATTAAAACCTCTCTACCCCACTGAAATGGGTTCTTTCCCTCAAGCATATGATAACATGGTGAAATAAACCAAGGGTACCCAAAATTAAATCCATTCACCCGACAGATAAAGATCAAAAAGTAGGCATTGAAAATCCATATAGATATTTGATGGGATTACGTATTGGGTTTGTAATTTGGCTATCAATGAAATGGTTTTCATAGGCTCGATGGGGATTTCAAAATGAGGATTAAGGTAATGTTAAAGGAAGTATATTTATTTATTTTGATGCTAATGAGTTTTAGAAAATGCATCTATCAAATTAATGTACACTATAGTAGGAAATTCAGGTTGATGGTCCAATAACTGAAGTCACACAAATGGGGTTAAAACATATATTTTCCAAATAAGGCCATATGTGGGCTTGGAAGAAAAGATAATGTTGTTCCTCGTGGTTGGGGAAAATAATTTTCCAAATCTATAACTAAACATTGAACAATAGTTGGTTTTGAAACAATATTCTTTATCTAAATTCATGGTGAAAATAATAAAATTTTGAGATGAAAACATTTCTCTTTAACTTCCCTAACTGGTTGGACCAAATTTAAAAACTGGATGGTGAGTATGTATAGCTCTTTTTATTTGTTTTTTTATATTTTTTAATAACAATTTTTTAAATACTCACCCAACCAAATGATAATGAGAGAAAAGAAAAAATGTGGGAGGATGACAGTGATATAAAAATGAAAAATAGAGGATGAAGAATAAAAAGAGAGACCTTGATGGAGGAAGAATAGAGAAAGATAGTGTTAATGGGAAATAGGTTCCCCTTAGTCTGGTTTTGGTTGGTTTCTATCTCCATAAAGTTGTGGGTCTACTGTGGATCTAATATAAGTTGAGGTGGTCCTTGGGTTGTCTGTCCTCTCATGGTGATGCTTCAACTGGTGTCCATATATCGTGAATGTACTTTTCGAAGATAGGTCTTGGACTTGCACTAAACCAAATGGGTAAACATGAGAAATAGTAAAAGTAACAGTCCAATAAGAATTAATCATACCTGGGTGAAGCCTAAATCAAGAGTTGAAGAGAAATAAATTTTCAAATTCTTGAAATACATTTTTCATGATTTTAAAGTCATGGAGTTCCTTGTATTTTTCATTATTGATATTATTACTCTCAAAAGAATCATGTCGATTCTCTCCCAGTTTAGAAAATTGAGAAATTCATTCTCCACCTATTTTTTTTAATCAAAATTACATTTTTTTCATAGCACAAAATGAATTATGTTGGATTTAAATTATAAAATGAAAAGATTTACCACAAACTATCCTAAAAGGATACATCACAATGAGTGTTTTATAGGCAGTACGACAAGCCCAATGTGGATCGCCTTGTCTTTCAGGAAAGTCTTTTCTAGTGGGTTTAAAAATTCTCTCAAGCACTCATATCACTTCTCGATTAAAAATTTCAACCATGCCATTTGTTTTGGGGTGCTGTGTAAATGATGTTTTATGTATAGCCCCATTATTTTTCAAAAGAGATTCCATTTTTCTATTAAAAAAAATGTGTTCTTATGTCACATATCTAGGCAAGTTGTGTGATAAATCTATTGAATATGTGTGTCTTTAGGAAATCACTAATAGTATATGAATCATCCTTTCTAGTGGGAATGACCTCGAGCAACCATGAAACATACTCTATTATAATAATAATGTGTGAAAATCCATTGTAATGGGGAATGGTCCCTTGAAATCGATGGCCTAAACATTGAATATTTCACATAAAATTAATGGCTTTTGGGGAATTTCATTTCACTTTTAAATTATGCCAATATTTTTCCTAGTGGGACATGATTGAAAGAAGTCATCTGAGTCCTTGAAAAGTGAAGGTGAGAAAAATCCAGCATCTAGGACCATTCAGGAGGTCCTTTGTGGTACAATGGGGCCGCCTCCGCGATGTGAGTGACATAATTCTTATATTGGAGAACATTCATCTATATCGACCCATCTTCTTATTACCATGTTAGCCCCAATTTTCCAAAGATTATTTTCTTCCAAAAAATATTATTTTGAATCCATTTTAAACATTATTTTTTGTTCATTGGAAAAATTCTTAGGAAAAGTACCTGAAACCATGTAATTTACAAATGGGGAATACGATGATATTTTTTTTGAAGTGGGAGATGAAAGGTGATCTTTGGGGAAATCAGGATCAATGATTTATGAATTAGAAGAATTACAAATTGTACTCAAGTGATCAACAATGTGGTTTTATTTTACTGGTATATCATTGATTTGAAGGTCAAAATCTTGGAGCATTAGGATCCATCTTATTAGCCTTGGTTTGGAATCACTTTTCATGAGTAAGAAATTTATAGTAGAATGGTCTGTGAAGATGATGATATTGAAACCTAAGAGATAGGGTTAGAATTTATCTAAGGAAAAAACCACTACTAAATGTTTCTTTTCTGTCACATTGTATTGGGGTTGAGTTTCATCCAATGTTTTTGAGGCATAATATATGACATGAGGGATCATTTCTTTTGTTTGACCGTTATCATCCCAAACGTCTCTATCAGAAGCATCACACATCAAATTAAAGGTAAGGACCAATTTGATGGATGGATTATCAGGGAGAATGTAATAGAAGATTTGAGTTTAATCAAGGAACTCCGTCAAGACTCATCGAAATTCAAAGTGACATAATTTTGGAGCAACTGAGTGAGTGTGTGGAAAATCCTATTGATATTATGGGTGAATCGCTGATCAAAACTGGAATGAACAAGGATTGAAGAGTTGTCTCAAAGAGATGTGGGTTCTGGAAGTGAATGGATAGCTTCAATTTTGGTAAGATTAGCTTCAATACCCTCTTTTCAACCTATGTTCCCCAGAACAACCCCATTTTCAACCAGGTTGTGTCATTTTTAAAAATTTAACACAAGGTTACAGTTGAAACAAGTTTGAAGGACTCGAGAGAGTGAATTCAAGAAAGATTAAAATGACTCAACATTATTGGTAATGTCATCCATGAAGAATTCCATGCAGCGTTCAATGAATTTAGAAATGATACTCCTCATATACCAAAAGAATGTTTCAGGAGCATTGAAAATGAATAAATACAATGTCATTTATGCGTATGTTCCAAAGGGGAAAGTGAATATAGTCTTCTATTGGTATTGAGGTTTGATTGGGATTAGGAAGTAGTCAGTGTATCTCTCATGAAATCAATAGTGTAACTTTCTGGAAATATTTTCTATCATTTGATCAAGGAATGGAAGAGGGTATTGATCTTTTCATGATTTAACATTCAATTTCCTAAAGTTGATGCACACATTCCATTTGTTCTTCACTTGAGTTGACACTACCTCCCCATGTTCATTTATGACGATAGTTATCCCACCCTTCCTTGGTAAAACAATAATTGGAAACCCCATTCACTATCATTAATTGGTTAGATAATACTAGATTATAGAAGCGTGGTGCCCTCTTCCAAAAATACCACATGTTTGGGTGGATTGAGTCCACTTTGTGGTTTTATAATTGGTTAGGATGATTCCTCAAGATGGATGTGATGCATACAAAGATCAAGGTTGATTACTGGTTTGTCATCTAGGGTCCTACATAAGTAATTCTTTTCCCTCTAAGGCTTGAACATGTTTGGAATCCTTGGTATTAGTAAGTGATGAAGAGATATTGACCGTATAAGAGTGATCACGGAAAAGGAATGAATATTTCAGGTGTTCAGTAAGTGGTTCTAAATCAGTCTCATCTTTCATTTATGGGTTAGACAACTCAGGAATGAAGGAAGGGACTTTATATGCTTCATATTCATTTTCCTACATATTGTACAAGGTGGAGTAATAGAGATCGTAGTTGGTGTGAGATACAAGTTATTTTTCAAGATTCTATAGATTGATGGAGTCTATGAATGAGAGGTTAACATGATCATCCTTGTTTATGTCATTGTTAATCATAGTGAATATTTCACATGATCCATTTCCATTAGAAAATTAATAAAATGATGTATTGGGGTTTCTTTGTATCTTAGAAGTGTTATCAGAAGCATGGATTGAGAATTCACAGTTATTCTCAGATGGGTATTGAATGGATTGGAAACAGTATAACATGATTAGATTTTCACCAAATTCCATGGAAAAGATACCTAAATGGACATCAATCCTGGCACTCAATTTCCTTAGGAATGGCCTTTATAGAATTACGGGAGATCAAGAAGTGTTCGTCTCACCTTCCACATCAAGGACATAGAAATTAGAAGTAAGATAAGACCATTCAAATGAATAAGGACATCCTCGATTATACCCTCCGTACTAACAATTCTTCAATTGGAAAATTGAATGAAAACACCTATTGTATGTAAAGGATCAAGACCAAGGATGGAGAATATATATTATGGCATGAAATTATTTGAGGCTCCTAGGTCTATGAGTGCATCATCAGTGTTGGAACATCCATTTTGGAATGGAACAGTATTGTTTCCTGGAACATTTCACATTATGGGAATAAAATTCTAGGTGGAATCCTTTTTTAAGGTCCTATGTTGCCTCTCGTGGGTGAAAAATTACTTAAAAAACATGTCCTACATAGGGATTTGTTTTATCAAAATCTAAGAGGGGTACGTTGACATCAACACATCTAAAAAAGTCAAGTATTTCAGGATCATGTTTGAAAGACTTCGTTAGTCTAGAAACAGCTTGAGGAAAAGGAATTGGATTTCAAAGTAGAATGGAAGGAGGTGAGGGAATGGATTCATGTTCCTTTTCATGTTTATTTTTCTATTCATTTTCTAGGTCATTATTAAATGTGTGGTTATAGGAATTATCTTGTTGTATAGAAATTTTATTTATCAATCTAAGTGAAATTAAACTTTAAATACCCTTGGGGTTAGGTAATGGTTGATCTGGGATTTGGAAAGAATTTGATTGTTGTTGTTGGCTCAAGTGGTATGCATGTTGACCAATTTGTGTTTCAAAATTTTTATAGCTGGAACAGTTGAAGGTGGAATGATCTTTCATCTCACAATCCCATTGATTTTATAAATAAGAGGATTTTCCTAAATTTTTATTTTTGTGATTTTGGTTCTTATTAAAGTGATTGTATTGGTTTTAGATTTGGGAAGGCCCACTGGGATAGTGGAATCTTGGAGGTTGATGAGGACGATTGATCCTTTACGGTTGATGAACAATATGGTAAGGTTGAAGGAAGTTACCACCACCAAGAATTTAATATCCAGGACCTCTATGGTCAATTCTTTTGTGAAAATGTGGTGCTAGAGGTGTTCCAGGAAGTCAAGGCCACTTGGTGGGCATTTGGGTGGACTTATAAGGAAATATAAAGGGTTATGGCCTTCGCACGGGAGACGCACGGTTTGCCTAAACCTTGTGGCCAAACCGTGCAAGGCTGGTCTTGAGGGAAGTGGATAATGCATGGTTAACGCACGGTTTTCCTAACCATGTGTACTAACCATGCGGGGAGGGGATGTCGTGGTAGAAGCTAATGCACGGTTAGCACACATTTTGTTAAATTGTGTGAACTAACCGTGCGGGCTCTTAATGATAGATCCTAAAATTGTGGATCTAACTCTTTTGTCCCTTAGTCACCTCGTTTAATCCCCTAAGCGGCCATAACTAAGGATTACCCTTAGTTAAAGGAGGAAGAACCTCTCTCAAGATTTTTGGAGGTGATCCGGAGGCTTATCATTGCGAATCAAAGTAGGTTTCTCAAGGTAAGTGATCCTTTTTTTTGTTTCATAGATCTACCTAGATCTACCCCTCATCTTCTCTCGAGATCTTATATCTACGCCTGTTACGGGTAGATCTATGTTTGTGGATGTCGTTTGTGATGATCTCTTGTCTTGGTTGTGTTAGGAGAGGAGATATAGGGAGGATCCTTGGGGAATCAGCCTCGTCTCCATGGGCGTTCTTCGACCGTTGTGGGTTTCCTCGAAAACCTTTGTGGTGGGGGATTCGTGGTTTCTCTAATTTTTTTTGTGCAATAATAGAGTTAGCATGATTTAGCCCATTAGGATCACAATGGAATTGACCTAATTAAATACTTGAACTGGATTAAAATAATTGGTTTGATCGCTTGTTGTTTCTTTGTACCGTGATAATAGTTCGCCTCTTGATTTGCTAGATAGTGTGATATCTATGCATCTCTTGTTAGCATGTTGATCTTGATGGAATTGATGAAGAATGTATTGCCTTAAATAAATTGATAATTAATTGTCTAAATATAAAGAGGCATGAAAAGGAATCTGGTTCATGTTGTAATTTGATGTTGATCAAATTGGCATAGTGATCATGCTTAATCTTTGTGATAGCTTGTTGATTTGGTTCATGTTGTTGGGAAAAACGAATTGAATTTGGTAATTCAAGATGGATTAAAGAACTTGATTGATTAAATTCCCTGAAGGGTTCTGAGTTACCCTCTTGTTGTGAAATAGGGCTAAGAACCCAATTCACGTGATCTTTTTTTCCTACTGCTTGTGTCGTGATGTGACCCTGGAGGGGTGTTGTGATATCTAGTGTCGTGACGTGACCCTAGGAGGGTGTTGTGATATGTGGAGGCAGGGATTCCTTGTGTTTGTGGCAGTTGATGACACCTAGAGTGTAGAGATACATCAGTTTATGAATATGGGTGTCGGGGAGGACCCCAGTAATGATGGAATGGGATGGATGTGGTTGTTGGATGCTTGGTAATTTGATTGAATGTTTATATCCTTTACTTTTCTCCACTACACAAGGCAACTGTTCTTGCTTAACCTTCTTCCTAAAGGGGAAAAGACAAGCGGGGTATGCCATACGCTTTCTGTGTTTAGCCACTCTAGGGATAATGGGTCTACGCTCTTTCAATAGGCAGAAAAGATGCGACGGGTAGTATATCTACTCACCGTGTTGAGCCCCCTTGGGTTTAGTAGCATAGTTTGCTTTTCTCGAATACCTGGGAATAAGGGAAAGTAATTTCAGTACTTAAATATTGATAAAATGGTGATAGTCCACGGGGATGGAGATGTTGGAATATAAATGTGATGTTGAATCTTTAAAGGAACATTTGATTTTGAATATGATGCCAATGAAGTTTAATGTGGTTATGTTCATGGTTAATTAATGTGAAAAGAATTAATTAACATAAAGTGGAACTGATGAAAAAGGTAATGATGTAACCAATTGAAGTTATTTAATTTATTTTGTTCTTATAGGATACATACACTTATAAATAGTAGCCCGATGTCCGAGAGACATTAGTTGCAATTGAGACTATTAATAGGTTATGATTATAGTGTGGTTGTGAGTTATATATATTATGTACAGTTTGTGGTTCTATACGCTAATACACCCATTCAGTAAGGGAAACTGACACATCGGGGATTCTGAGCCCTGGGGGGTGTTTTCCACAAACATCTGATGGGAGGTTGAATGGATGACTACCCCCTTTAGCCCCGCTCTCTTCTATTGGTATATACTAGTTCCATAGGCACATCTGTTAGTTTTCCCCATATATGTGTGTAGAGGGATGTAATGGATTCTGGTTATTTCCACACATATATTTGGGATATAGTATCCTATGGACTACTATAGGTGTAAAGTGTATAGGTTGTGATGGCTTGAGGATCCTTAATCGGCGTATGGGATGTAATGGCTTGAATAATAATACCCGACGTATGATACACGTTATTCGGGCTGTGGTGGCTCCTAGAAACTACATGGTTACTTTTGGTTGTGAGGATGGTGTGGTGCTTAGCCTTGGTGTCTATGGGAAAGCCATTGTAGCGCACGAGGTGCAAGTTGTAGAGCTTGGCCCAGGAGTATTCAGAAAAGCCGTTGGAGAGAGATGCACAGGACGTATGTCGTTGGGGAAAAGCCGCAAACCAGTGGGGAAGTAGTAGCATGGTACCCTTTATATCCTTTTATATATGATATATTCTTGTATGCATTACTTAGTGAGAGTATCCATGGTGAGGTTGGGAACATAGTATACCTGTTTAGGTGACTAGTTAGTTTCACTGTTTTTCACTATTCTTTAGCATGCTATCTTTACATTTTCACGAGAGGCATCAGGGAGGATCCTACTGATTATACTGTTATACTCACACTACGTAAATATTAATTGTTTTCCAGGTCACTTGGAGAAGGTTAGAGATCAAGCTGGTTACTACTAGTATTTGGTTGGAGGAGCAGTTCAGGCATGTGGTAGCTGCTGTTTTACTTGCTTTTGGGTACTTGTAGTTTTCTATTTTAGTTGTAGTACTTTTTCATGGAATTTCATATATGTACATGGGTTGTTTTTATATATCATATCTGAGTTAGAGGTGTTTGTTTTCTATCTTATCTCTCTCTTCCGCATGTGTTCTCTTTGAGGGTAATGCCTCCCATTTGTGTGTTTATTATCCCATCGGTGCTATTCTCCAACTCGGGGCCTACTGGAGGCGGGACTCATGGGACATTATCTCCCTTTTCACATTCTTGGCCTAGGAGGGGTATAGTTTTTTGGGAGGGGGTTTTGACAGAGTGGTATCAGAGGTCTGGTTGAGGGATAGGATGGCGTTTGGAGTTAGACACATGTGAGGTTGCATGGGTTGGTAGGGAAACATTTTCATTCATGTTTAGCAAGTGTGGTAAACATAGGAAACCTGCTGGGACATAGGAATTTAGGGCCTTGTGATCTGATTTACAGACTATTAAGTTTACAATGGCTACTAAACAAGGTGATACTCATTGTAGAGTAGAGACCTAGGAAAGGATCATGAATCATTCTTCTTTGTTCCTGTGTTTGAATGGGTATACATTTGGATAGGTTAACGTTACATGAATGAATTAAAATAATTAATTAATCAGTGTTGAGTCTTCCATATTCCAGGCTTATAATCTCTAAGTGTTTGTTATTTTGCAGGAATGGCTCCAGGTCGACGTCCTCGTCAGGTTTCTGCAGAAGATGTCTAGCAGGCTGTTCTATCATGTCTTTGCATTGTAGACGTTGACGATGACGACACTTGGAGGAGGACACTCCGAGGGTTTCAGTTCCAGAGTCTGTAAAAGTATGAGGGCTCTGTTTCAGATGCAGTCGCGGAGGACTGGTTGGAGAAGGTTGAGATAGGCATCAGTTCGATCGGTGCTCGGAAGGAGCACTGGGTGTCCTTAGCTGTGACGATTCTTCATGGAGTAGCAAGGCAGTGGTGGTTCATGTTCCTCGGGGATCGTGAGGAGTCAGATATCACATGGGAGGAGTTCCGAGATATGTTTAGAGTTTATTTCCTTTCCTTGACTATGAAGGCTTCTAGTCAACATGAGATCCTTACCCTACGATAGGGGAGCTCCAGTGTTCGATAGTTTGGGATCCGTTTCAAGAATCATTTACCATATGCTTCATACATGTTATCAGATGAGGAGGTCAGGGCAAGGCATTTTGAGGAGGCTTTGCATCCAGAGATCCAGCACCAGGTCAACCCATTTATGATGAAGAAAAATCTTGAGGTACTGGCGAGGGCAGAGGTTGTTGAGAAGACTTTGTCTAGGATTGGATCATTAGGAGAGGCGAATCAACATGATTTCTCACGAAGCAAGGTTGTGGTCTGAGGTTCCCGGTTTTCAGGGCAGAAGAGTGTTCATTAATCATGGGGTAGGTCCCACCACATCACATCTCATTTATCCAGAGGCACCAACTCTCAGTATAAGGCCCCAGCCTTAAACCTTACATAATCTTGTGTTATCACAAGATTACACATTGAGGATCTTTTCAGGTTTAGAGTTTTAGAGAATTAGATCTTAAAACATGCATTACAACCCACATTTAAACAAAGTGGTTACAATAAAAGATAGTATTCTTTTTCCCATCAAGGGAAACATATTTAAAATAAAACATGGATTCTTTCTTGACACTTCCTTGACACTATCATCTTATCATGTACCTTTCCCGTGACCTGTGAAAAAAATTTCAAAAAACATGGGATGAGCATAAAAAGTTCAGTATGGGTTGTATAAAAAAACAAGGAAAAGAAACATGAGTTCATATATACATAAGAATGAAATCATAATTTACCCATAAAACATAGGAACTTTAACATAACTTATAAAAACATGAACAAATCATAGAAATCATAAGACATAAAGGTAACTTGAGGCATTCATAACATTCTTACATAGGGAGTAACCCTATTGGTTACGTTTGGAATACCCATCACAATATATTCCCTAAATTTCTTCAGAGAAACCTTAACGTTTCACTCCTTCGCGTTACCCAATGCATTGGAGAGATATAACGGGCTCACCCGCCCTTAGTTTATCATGGAACCACCCATCTTCATAATAATTCCCAAGAACCATAACATAATCATATCACATAAAACATGCATAAAGGAAACATAACATTTCCACATTTCAATCACAAGATATCAATACTACAAATTGATATAATAAAAAAATTATGAAAACCATTTTCAATACCAAAGTAAAAGAAAATTAAAACATGGTATTTATTTTTCTTTTAAAAAGAAGGTATGGCTGGGAGAGGAAGCCGAAACTCAAATAATGGTCACGGTGGCGGAGAAGTCGTTGTCGCCACATACGTACGACAAAAACATTCCCTTTTTTCATTTAGTAAAACGCTTCGTATAAAAAAAAGATTCCTTTTGGATAAACTTAAAAGTCAAAGGGGTTTATACATCGTATAAAAGAAGGTTGTGTATAAAACAAAATACGCCTCAATGAAAGGAGATTGAGACGAAGTCCCATACCTCGTATCCGACTTGACCCGACCGTTCTTTAATCTCCTGAATAATAAACTTGAGTTAATATCTACTTGCATAAGAACCTTTTTCAAGTTCATTATTCCTATTATACCATTTTATGAACATCATGTAATCATTTAAGTTAATAATGTTCATTTTGTCAGTATTTGGTTCTTAAGTCAAAAATAGACTTCTTACACTTACATGTTGTTAATTTGGTCAAAGGTTCATTATATCCAGAATTATATTAATGATTTGGATAACATATATATCATATATATTCATTATATACATGTATTTATAATATTACATCACATTTAGAGGTAAGAAATGAAATGCACTGTTCATGGGGATGGTAAGCCGTACGTACGCATGAACGCTACATCCATTTCTATTTCGTATTTTCTGGAATGGAATCATAATGATATAAGATTATATTATAATTCCAGTATAATAACATATATAATATCATTAACTTTATCCTTTACACATCCCACATATGGTATTAATGATTCAAATCACTTTCAGGGGGCGGTAGTCCGCACTTCCTAAAATGAAGATATCGTGTTTACCCATAATGGAAACAATAACGGTATGCCATAAATGAAAAATACAGAAGCTTAAGGAAAACTTAAACATATTATATATCATATATAAAAATAGTGACATTATAATGGCCACCTTTGAAGGTGTTAAATGAGTATTGAACAATCATCGTTTCGGGAGGCAGAATTTCCCCATCCACGGAAACTGTATGTTCTTTAACCATTTGATGTATTTGTGTGAGAGTGTAGCTCTAATAAATCTTATAAAAACATCCTAGTATATTTAAGATACTGGTTTTGTTACAAAAAAGTAAATAAAAAGATTTTAGGGGATTGGAGAAACAAAATAAAACAAATGAACATGAGAGAATGAATTACCTTTAAAAGTGTAACTCCTTTTGATTTGAGCCTAAAGGCTTCCTTTAAAAGGATTCTACCCAAAGGAAATCCTCTAGGATTAGGAGAGGGATGTTGAGAGAGTAAATGGGTAGGGGATGGGCGATCCAAATGCTTGAGGAGTGTGTGAAATGAGGTAGAGGTGGGGGGATTTTATAAGAGGAGTGGAGAGGCACTTTTGGAAATCATGAAACTATTATTTTATTTTCAAAACTGTCTCTAATTTCTAAGGTCCCACATTGATATATTTCGAAGATAAGATGATAAGGCTTCGAAACATTCCCATCCAATAGTTTTTGGTCAAGTTTAGGTCTTATATTTTATATTATCGTTTCATTTTATTTAAACTGTTCATTAAGGAGGTCATCGTTGCATCATCATGATGTCATAATAAAATTAATTTATTTAATGTATAAAAATTATAACAAATATATCCTGATGTAGGAATTTTTTTTTCTTTCCAAAGAGTATTTATAGAAAAAAATATGATTAGTATAACCCCTTCTAAAAATTGTTTTAGTAAAACAATTTATGTTAGTGTCATTTTCACCTTTATTTAAAAAAAGGCATTAAAGTCATTATCTCACCCAAGAAGCCCTATAGGGTCCCCTAAATCGACCCATGGGTTGTCTTGGTCGGCCATGACTCAACCAATAGGGGTAGTACAAGATTCATGGTGTTTTCATATTTTTATAATATCATTTTTACCTTAAATTACACTAATTACCTCTAATCGCGATTAATGAAAAAAAGTTACTATTCACCAAAAAATTATTTTCATCCCATTAAACCACATTTTACATACTAATGAAAACCATGTATGTCAGATTTTCAAAATACAATACACATTAGTGTTAAACTTTCATTTAACTGAAAAATTAGTTTGCTTGATTACCACTTAGTGGTTTCACTATTCATCAAAAATTGGAGTTTTTCAGAAAATTACCAAAAATTAACTCTAAGCTATATTCAATATTCATAATTCAAAAATGATGTTTATATTACCTAATTAAAATAATATAAGTAGAAATAAATTATTTAATAATTAACTCCCACTGTCAAAAGAAATAGCGTGTTTTTAAGAAACAATATATATCAAAAGATTGATATTTTTTTATGTCGAATTTCAAAGTGAAATTAATTCCAAAGTCCACCATTGAATCAAATGGTAAAAATATTTTATGGTTTCACTTTAAAACCAATTGAAATGTTAATCTAATCATATAAATAAATTAGATTAAAATAGGTTTTGAATTAAAATACAACATTTTTCACTTATTCATAAAAAATGAACTTTATTGGAAGAATAACAAAAACATACACAAAGTAAACATTGATGTCCCAGTTATAAAGAAGGATTTTATTTGGTCCAAAAGAATGTATAAGGGTGACCAAAACTATATTTAAATAGGGTTCGCCATCAAAAGGCGATAAATGAACTTTTTAGTGAATATTAATGTATTTATGTATAAAATTGAATTCCTTTATTATTTTAAGCCTTTATATTTTATTGGATAAATTTTCAAACATATATAATCGTATTTTAGTTATTTCTATTCATTCCTACCAGTACAACGTCTACGTGTTAACTACCATTTGAAATTATATTATTAGCGTGTAACGTAAGATTTCAATGAAACTCATTGTTGCATATCAGGCACGCTATCGTACATAGCAACCCCTTCAAAAAAATTAATATTTAATTAAAAAATATTAAAAAATATGAATATGTCTTATTCTTTATTTACCTGGGATGTTACATCCTTCCCCCCTTTTGGGAATTGCGTCCTCGCAATTTTATTCACTTATCGAATAAGTGGGGGTATTTATCCCTCATAGCATTTTCAAATTCACATGTTGCCTCTTCAACCATATAGTTTTTCCATAAAACCATTACTTGATGAATCACCTTATTCCGCAATACCTGCTCCCTGTGGTCAAGAATCTGGACCGGGTGTTCCTCGTAAGATAGATTCTCTTCCAGCTGAACTATCTCTGGACTAAAAACAAGAGATGGATCTGGCATATACTTTCTCAACATCGAAACATGAAAAACATTGTGTACCTGAGATAAACTCGGAGGTAAAGCCACTCGGTATGCAACTGATCCAACTCTCTCGAGAATTTCTTATGGTCCAATGAACCTTGGACTTAGGTTTCCTTTCTTACCAAATCGCATAACACTTTTCCATGGAGAAACTTTGAGAAAAACATGATCACCTACCTCAAAAGGGAGATCCTTCCTCCTGTTGTCCGCATAACTTTTCTGCCTGCTCTGAGCTGTTCTCATGTGTCTCTGAATCAACTAAACTTTTTCTACCATCTCGTCTACCAAATCTGGTCCCATCAGCTTCCTTTCCCCTACTTCATCCCAAAAAGCTGGAGTTCGACCCCGTTTGCCATATAATGCCTCAAATGGAGCCATCTGTATACTGGAATGAAAACTGTTGTTATAAGAAAACTCAACCAAAGAAAGATGATGGTCCCAACTTCCCTGATAATCCATCGAACAAGCCCGTAGCATATCCTCCAAAGTCTGAATTGTTTGTTCTGACTGCCCATCTGATTGAGGATGAAAAGCTGTACTAAAATTTAATTCATTACCCAATGAATTCTGAAGGCCTTTCCAAAAGTTAGCAGTGAACCTGGGATCACGATCAGACACAATGGAGAGAGGAACTCCATGTAACCTGACTATCTCTTTAAGATACAAACAAGAAAGTTGATCTAGAGAGAATATATCTCGAATAGAAAAGAAATGAGCATATTTTTTCAAGCGATCAACAATAACCCAGATTGCATTATTACCTCGAGATGTCTTTGGTAATCCCACAACAAAGTCCATGGATATATTCTCCCATTTCCACTCTGGCACTAGTAAAGGCTGAAGCATCCCTTTCGGTAACTGCTGCTCTTCTTTAACATGTTGACAAGTCAAACACTTCACAGTAAAATCAGCAATATCTCTTTTCATTCCATCCCACCAGTAATACTCTCGAATATCTCTATACATTTTAGTACTGCCCGGATGAACTGAAAACGGAGAACTATGAGCTTCACATAAAAAATCTTCCTTCAACTGTGAATCACAAGGTACACACAATCTCTTCCCATATCTCAAAACACAATCATTATCAATGTCGAATTCAGGCAACATAACTTTCTGAACCAGCTCTACCTTTTTCTGCAACTCACTGTCTTGCTTCTGTGCTTGCTTGATTCTGTCTGATAGAGAAGATTTCACTAATACCTGAAATAAAACAGATGATCTTCCTGCACCAAAAACTTCTATTCCAAAGTTCATCAAATCCTTAACCAATGGATCACGTTCCAAATGCAACATTGCTAATAAAGCATTACTTTTTCGACTCAAAGCATCAACCACTTTATTTGCTTTTATCGGATGGTAGTAAATCGTACAATCATAATCCTTGATTAATTCTAGAAATCTCCTTTGTCTCATGTTCAATTCCTTCTGAGTTAATATATACATTAAACTTTTGTGATCGGTATATATTTCGCACTTTACTCCATACAAATGATGCCTCCAAATTTTCAAAGAAAAAACAACAGCAGCTAATTCCAAATCATGTGTTGGGTAATTTACCTCATGTGTTTTCAATTGTTGTGAACCATAAGCAATTACCTGATCATTCTGCATTAGTACACAACCAAGTCCTTTCAATGAAGAATCGCTGTAGATGACAAACTCACCCTTTCTGGAAGGTAGTGCCAAAACTAGAGCATTCACCAATCTTCTTTTAAGTTCCTAAAAACAATCATCACATTCTTTTGTCCAGATAAACTTAACACCCTTCCGAGTTAGCTTAGTCATTGGACCATATAACCGTGAAAAATTTCTAACAAACCTTCGGTAATAGCCTGCCAATCCAAGAAAACTACAAATCTCAGTTACATTTGTGGTTCATGGCCATTCTTCAACAACCTTTGTTTTTGCAAGATCAACGGTTATCCCATCTTTAGAAACAATGTGACCAAGGAAAGAAATTTGTTTCAACCAAAACTCATACTTGCCGAATTTTCCATATAGTTTCTTTTCTTTTAGGGTTTGAAAAACAACCCTTAAATGACTTTCATGCTCCACTTTACTTTTAGAAAACACCAAAATATCATCAATGAAAACCACCACAAACATATCCAAGAATTCATGGAAAATTCTATTCATTATGTCCATGAATACAGCATGTGCTTTGGTTAGCCCAAAAGGCATAACTACAAATTCATAATGGCCATATCTAGTTTGAAAATCAGTCTTCGGAACGTCTCCTTCTTTTACTTTCAACCGATGGTACCCCGACCTCAAGTCAATCTTCGAAAAATACTGAGCTCCCTGGAGCTGATCAAACAAATCATCTATATGAGGAAATGGATATTTGTTCTTAACAGTAATATTATTCAAGGCTCTATAATCAATGAAAAGTCTCATAGAACCATCATTATTTTTAACAAATAAAACAGGAGCACCCCATGGTGATGTGCTAGGTCGGATGAAACCTTTCTCTAATAAATCTTGCAATTTCTCCTTCAACTCTAAAAGTTCAATTTGAGCCATTCGATAAGGGGGTTTTGAAATTGGCTTAGCATCAGGAACTATGTCAATAGTAAATTCAACTTCCCTATCCAGTATTATTCCAGGAAACTCATTAGGAAAAACATCAGGATACTCATTTACCACTGGCACATCATTAATCTGAACAGTTCCCTTGTTTTCAACAATGTGTGCAAGGTAACATTCATTTCCATCTTTTACAAGTTTCTCGGCCTCTTGATATTTTATCAACGGTAAGGGTTCATTCTTGTACACAAACTGAATGTCTTTCTGAAAAGAAACTTCTTTAGCTCTACAATCAATCTTATCATGGTAAATTGAGAGCCAATCCATACCCAGGATTACATCAAACTCTACTAGAGGTAGAACAATAAGGTTTGCAAGTAGGTTCTTTCCACAGATAAGGATAAGAAGATTCTTGTAAATTCTTTTTTCCTCAACATTTCCCCCATGTGTTTTTACCACAAGTTCAGGAGTCATTTCTTGAGATGGTATTCCCATTTTACTAGAAAAGTTTTCAAAGATGAAAGAATGTGTAGACCCTGAATCAAATAACACACTGGCATAATCTGAAAAAACAAACAAAGTACCTGATACAACTTCATTTGATGGCCCGACATCTGCTGAAGTAGTTGCAAAGGATTTCACCACCCCTTTCTGCTTGTAGTCTAACTGCTTCCCATCACTCAAGATCTTTGTTGGACACTCATTTTCATAGTGACCCATCTCATTGCACTTAAAACATTTCACTAACTGTAAATCAAATTTGGTCTTACCTCCACCTTGATCCTTTTCAGTGAAATCACGAGCCTTATGTCCCATCTTACCACATAGGTAGCACATTCTAGAATTCAGAAGACATTCCCCAGCATGCCTTTTGCCACATTTATCACAAACTGGAAACTTAGTTTTCTTACCATCAGACTTTTTTGAAGAATTCTTTCCTTTCTCCTGCCACCTCGGTCTCTTCTTTTGCTGGTTTTTGTAGAACACTTGATCATCAGAAAACTCTATTTCTACCTTCTCAGCACATCAAACAAGATTTTCATAAATTTTGAACTCACGAGAAGCTAAAGCCCTTCAATATTTTGTCTTTAATCTTGAATAAAAACGATTGATTTTACTATCAAGATCTCGGATAAAATTTGGAGCATACCGTGCCTATCGAGTGAACCTTTCTTCATAGGCAGCCACTGATTCTTCCTCTTGCCTCAATTCCAGGAATTGATTTTCCATCCTAAGTCGAACATCCTTAGGAAAATAATTCTCAAGAAAAATACCTTTGAATTCATCCCAGTCGAGAGCATCAATCTCATCAGCGTCCCTGATGTTTTTAACCATCGACCACCACTAATTTGCTTCACCCTCCAAACGGTAAATAGCAAGACTAAACTTTTGATTGTCTGAACACCCCATGACATCGAAAATCTTCTCCAGTGCTTTAATCCACCCTTCAGCTAGCACAGGGTCAGATGATCCTCAAAATGATGGGGGATGTTGCCTCATGAAATGTTCCACCGCTGACATGTTCCTTTGCGGTTGATCTGGATGATCTCGTGCATGGATACCACCACCATTTATCGCTGAGTCAACTGTGCCATTACTGCAACAAATTGTTCAGTTCCAATTCCGACCATCTCAGGATGCTGGTTCGGAAGGTTATTTCCATCTGTATGCCTTCCTAGCACTGCTTCCCTATTTCCTCTGCGGAAAACCATTCTGAACAAACATGTCTTAGATAAAGCAACATGGTAAACTTTAAATTCTATATCATTTAAATTTGACCAATAAAAAACTTTTGGATAATCATTTCATAGAATTCTAACTCCTAAATTTATCTAAACCAACCTTTGATACCAACTATAAGGCCCCAGCCTTAAACTTTATATAATCTTGATTTATCACAAGATTACACATTGAGGATCTTTTCAGGTTTGGAGTTTTAGATAATTAGATCATAAAACATGCATTACAACCCACATTTAAACAAAGTGGTTACAATAAAAGATAGTATTATTTTTCCCATCAACGGAAACATATTGAAAATAAAACATGGATTCTTTCTTGACACTTCCTTGACACTATCATCTTATCATGTACCTTTCCCTTCACCTGTGAAAAACATTTCAAAAAACTTGTGATGAGCATAAAAAGCTCAGTATGGGTTATACAAAAAAACAAGGAAAAGAAACATGAGTTCATATATACATAAGAATGAAATCATACTTTACCCATAAAACATAGGCACTTTAACATACCTCATAAAATCATGAACAAATCATAGAAATCATAAGACATAAAGGTAACTTGAGGCATTCATAACATTCTTACGTAGGGAGTAACCCTCTTGGTTATGTTTAGAATACCAATCAAAGTATATTCCCTAAATATATTTGGAGGAACCTTAACATTTCACTCCTTCGCGTTACCCAATGCATTGGAGAGCTATAACGGGCTCACTCGCCCTTGGTTTATCACGGAACCACCCGTCTTCATAATAATGCCCATGAACCATAACATAATCATATCACATAAAACATGCATAAAGGAAACATAACATTTCCACATTTCAATCACAAGATATCAATACAACACATTGATATAATAAAAACATCATGAAAAACATTTTCATTACCAAAGTAAAAGAAAATTAAAACATGGTATTTATTTTTCTTTTAAAAAGAAGTTATGGATTGTAGAGGAAGCCGAAACTCAAATAATGGTCATGGCGGCGGAGAAGTCGTTGTCCCCGCATACATACGACAAAAACATTCCCTTTTGTCGTTTAGTAAAATGATTCGTATAAAAAAATATTCCTTTTGGATAAACTTAAAAGTCAAAGGGGTTTATACACGGTATAAAAGAAGGTTGTGTATAAAACAAAATATGCCTCAATGAAAGGAGATTGAGACGAAGTCCCATACCTCGTATCCGACTTGACCCGACCGTTCTTTAATCTCCTGAATAATAAACTTGAGTTAATATCTACTTTCTTAAGAACCCTTTTCAATATCATTATTCTTTTTATACAATTTTATTAACATCATGTAATCATTTAAGTTAATAATGTTCATTTTGTCGGTATTTGGTTCTTAAGTCAAAAATAGACTTCTTACACTTACATGTTGTTAATTTGGTCCATGTTTCGTCATATCCAGAATTATATTAATGATTTGGATAACATATATATCATATATATTCATCATATACATGTATTTATAATATTACATCACATTTAGATGTAAGAAATGAAATGCACCGTTCATGGAGACGGTAAGCCATACGTACGCATGAACGCTACTTCCATTTCTATTTCGTATTTTCTGGAATGGAATCATAATGATATAAGAGTATATTATAATTCCAGTATAATAAAATATATAATATCATTAACTTTATCCTTTACACATCCCAAATATGGTATTAATGAATCAAATCACTTTCAGGGGCGGTAGCCCGCACTTCCTAAAATTAAGATATCGTGTTTACATATAATGGAAACAATAATGGTATGCCATAAATGAAAAATACAGAAGCGTAAGGAAAACATAAACATATTATATATCATAAATAAAAATAGTGACATCATAATGGCCACCTTTGAAGTTGTTAAATGAGTATTGAAAAATCATCGTTTCGGAAGGCAGAATTTCGCCATCCACGGAAACCGTATCTTCTTTAACCATTTTATGTAGTTGTGTGAGAGTGTAGCTCGAATAAATCATATAAAAACATCCTAGTATATTGTAGATACTGGTTTTGTTACAAAATAAGTAAATAAAAAGAGTTTAGGGGGTTGTAGAAGCAAAATAAAACAAATGAACATGAGAGAATGAATTACCTTTAAAAGTGTAACTCCTTTTGATTTGAGCCTAAGGGCTTCCTTTGAAAATACTTCTGCCCAAAGGGAATCCACTAGGATGAGGAGAGGGATGCGGAGAGAGTAAATGGGAAGGGGATGGCCGAGCCAAAGTCTTTAGGAGTGTGTGAAATGAGGTAGAGGTGGGGGCCTTTTATAAGAGGAGAGGAAAGGCACTTTTGGAAATCATGAAACTATTATTTTATTTTGAAAAGTGTTTCGAATTTCTAAGGTCCCAAATTGATATATTTCGAAGCTAATATGATAAGTCTTCGAAATATTCCCATCCAATATTTTTTGGACAAGTGTAGGTCTTAGATTTTATATTATCGTTTCATTTTATTTAAACTGTTCATTAATGAGGTCATCGTTGCATCGTCATGATGTCATAATTAAATTAATTTATTTAATGTCTAAAAATTATAAAAAAAATATCCTGATGTAGGAAATCTTTTTATATTTCTAAAGAGTATTTATAGACAAAAATATGATTAGTATAACCCCTTATAAAAATTGTTTTAGTAAAACAATTTATGTTAGTGTCATTTTCACCTTTATTTAAAAAAAGGCATTAAAGTCATTATCTCACACAAGAGGCTCCATAGGGTCCCCTAAATCGACCCATGGGTTTTCTTGGTCGGCCATGACTCACCCAATAGGGGTAGGACAAGTTTCAGGGTGTTTTCATATTTTTATAATATCATTTTTACCTTAAGTTACACTAATTATCTCTAATCGCGATTATTGAAAAAAAGTTACTATTCACGAAAAAATTATTTTCATCCCATTGAGCCAAATTTTACATACTAATGACAACCATGTATGTAGGATTTTCAAAATTCAATAAACATTAGTGGTAAACTTTCATTTAACTGAAAAATCAGTTTGCTTGATTACCACTTAGTGGTTTCACTATTCATCAAAAATTGGAGTTTTTCAGAAAATTATCAAAACGTCACTCTAAGCTATATTCGATATTCTGAATTCAAAAATAATGTTTATATTACCTAATTCAAAGAATATATGTAGATTTAATTAATTTAATAATTAACTCCCGCTGTCAAAAAAATAGCGTGTTTTTAAGAAACAATAAATATCAAAAGATTGATATTTGTTTATGTCGAATTTCAAAGTGAAATTAATTCCAAAGTCCACCATTGAATCAAATGGTAAAAATATTTTATGGTTTCACTTTAAAAACAATTGAAAATATAATCTTATAATATAAATATATTATATTAAAAGAGGTTTTGAATTAAAATACATCATTTTTCACTTATTCATAAAAAATGAACTTTATTGGAAGAATAACAAAAACATACAAAAAGTAAACTATGATGTCCCAATTATAATGAAGGATTTTATTTGGTCCAAAAGAATGTATAAGAGTGACCAAAACTATATTTAAAGAGTGTTCGCCATCAAAAGGCGATAAATGAACCTTTTAGTGAATATTAATGTATTTATGTATAAAATTGAATTCCTTTCTTATTTTAAGCCTTTATCTTTTATTGGATAAATGTAAAAACATATATATTCATATTTTAGTTATTTCTATTCATTCTTACCAGTACAACAGCTACGTGTTAACTACTATTTGAAATTATATTATTAGCGTGTAACGTAAGATTTCAAAGAAACTCATTGTTGCGTATCGGGCACGCTATCGTACATAGAAACCCCTTCAAAAAAAATTAATATTTAATTAAAAAATATGAATATGTCTTATTCTTTATTTACCTGGGATGTTACACTCAGGCCTATGCCAAGGGATCAAGCACTTTTTTTCTTGTGGTGGTCGTGTTTATTAGCAGCGGGAGATCCCTACCTTTCAGATCAGTCATTTTGCACCAGGTGCTACGCTCCAGGTTCCTCCTTTGAGGCAATTCCAGCCGTGGGAGCAGTAGCCAGTTTCCCCAGCTTTAGATCACAAGAGGGGAGATGGGACAGGCATAGGACATCTCCATGATGATCCCCATTCTCAGAGAGAAGAGCACGGACATGGTGGTGGTCATCATCAGGTTCAGAGAGGCCATGGAGGAGGTCGTGGTCAGCTTCATGCTCTAGCGTTTCTAGCACCAGATGAGCCAGATGTCGTTCGAGGTACCCTTTTCTTGTTTTCTACCTTGGTGTATGCCTTGTTTGATTCAGGAGCGACACGCTCCTTCATATCATCTACCCTTCTACATGCATTGGGACATGAGTTAGAGAGGCTCCCAGTTCCCTTGGCATCGACTACGCCAGTTGGAGATCAAGCCAGCTTATTTGAAGTATGTAGAGATTGTGAGATAGTGTTGGGGTAACACCTCTCTTGGGGATATTTCCTATGTTTACGAATACAACCATATAATGTCATCCTCGGCTTGGATTGGTTGTACTCAGTGCAGGATATCTTGGATTGCTACAGGAAGAAGGTGGGTTTCTTTGATGCGGATGGAGTGCAAGTGGTGTTTGTTGGTGAGCGAGATCCTCAGATGGGTCATAGGAGCATTCCATCCTTATCATCCATGATGACTGAGATGATGTTGATCTCATCAGAGTTTCAGTAGTTGGCATTTCCTAGGGTCGTAGTGGATTACCCTGATGTCTTCTCAGAAGAGGTTGTTGCATTACCCCCTCGACGAGAGATTGAGTTTAGAATGGAGCTACAGTCAGAAGCATCTTCTATACCTATGTCTCCGTATAGGATGGATCCTTCTGAGTTACGAGAGCTGCGTAGAACCTTGATGGTCTATTGTAGTGCGGTTTTTTTCGACCAAGTGTGTCCCCATGGGGTGCACCAGTTCTGTTCGTAAAGAAGGATGATGGCATATTGTGGTTGTGTGTCGATTATCGTTACTTTAACAAAGTGAAAATAAAGAACCGCTATCCTCTTCCATGGATTGATGATTTATTTGATCAACTAAAGGGCACAAGTTGGTTCTTGAAGATCAACTTATGGTTCAGATATCATCATATTTGTGTGAAGGATGAGGATATCCCGAAGACTGATTTCTGTTGTCATCTTGGGCATTATGAGTTCTTTGTAATGTCGTTTGGTGTGATGAGTGCTCCAGATGTGTTCATGGGTTTGATGAATTATGTGTTCCGTGAGTTCCTGGACAAGTTTGTGGTAGTTTTAATTGATGACATCCTTGTGTACTCCACATCTGATGATGATCAATCCAAAAATCAGCGACCCATTTAGGGATTTCATCGTCAACATCAGCTGGTTGGAAAGTTGTCGAAGTGTGAGTTTTGGACTCGATAAGTCCGTCACATGGGGCATGTTGTGTCCCAATAGGGGGTAGCTGTGGATCCATCAAATATTGATGCAGTTGTGTATTGGGAGGCTCCCAATACATTGTCAGAGGTGTTATTTTTGCTTGGTCTCACAGGCTACTACAGGAGGATCGTTGACAATTTCTCACGGGTTATGACTCCTATAATAGCTTTTACCAAGAAAGATCATTCTTTCATATGGACTGATTAGTGTCAGGAAACTTTCGAGTATCTAAAGGAGAAGTTATTAAGTGATCTAGTCCTTTGTCTTCTTGCTGAAGGAGTTCAGTTTTATGTGTTCTGTGATGCTTCACATATGGGGTTAGGCTGTGTTCTCATGGAGCAGAGGTCAGTTGTTTCTTTTTGGTCTCGGCAGTTACGTCCCAATGAACACAACTATTCCACCCATGATCTCGAGTTGGCAGTTGTGGTGTTTGCATTGAAGGTGTGGAGAAATTACCTCATTGGTGAACACTTTGTGGTTTTCACTGATCATAAGATTTTGAGGTTTGTTTTCTCTCATCGTTACTGGATCATAGGAAAATTTCAGTGGATTCAGTTATTATACGAATACAACTTCAAAATATTGTGTACACCTGGAAATGGGAATGTTGTAGCTGATGCACTGAGCCGAAAGTCACGTAGTGATGTTGTGCGTGAATCCGGTGATTCCTGGAGAGTAATGGAAAAACCGCCAACATTTCATCTTGATATAGGAGAATTTGGGGGTAGATGATATCTTTTTCAGATGACAGTGCAGTCATCCATGGTGTAGTAGGTGGAAGGGTCCCAGTTGGGGGATCTTGATGTGGAGGTCTGGAGAGACCGAGTAGTTTGTGGTGAGGCCCTTGATGGTTGGTCTGACGATGAACAACACAGAGTGTTTCATCATGGAAGGTTTTTTGTTCCCTTGGAGATGCGTGAGACGGTCATGAGAGAGTTCCATGGTTCTCCTATAGCGGTGTATCCTGGTGTGACAAAGATGTACCGATCCTTGAAGAGTCAGTTTTGGTGGCTTGGGCTGAATCATGCGATTGCAGAGTTTGTGACTCGATGTTTAGTCTGCCAGAAGGTGAAGGACGAACACCGTTTTCCTGGTGGTCTTCTCCAGCCATTAGATATTCCTCAGTGGAAATGGGAGGACATCTTAATGGACTTTGTTACTGGTTTACCTCGAGCTCCAGGAGGTTATGATTCTATTTGGGTGGTGGTGGATCGTTTAACGATATCATCCCACTTTATAGCAATCAAAGAGTCAAGATCAATAGAATTTTTGTCGAGGAAATATCTGGAGGAGGTGGTGAGACTTCATGGAGTCCCTAGGACGATAATTTCTGATCGAGATCCTCTTTTTACCTCTAGGGTGTGGATAGGCCTCCAACATGCTTTCGGTTCTCTGCTATGCCTTAGCACTGCTTTTAATCCTCTGACGGATCGTCAGATAGAGCAAACAATCCAGACTCTTGAATACATGTTTCTCTCTTGTGTTATTGATTTTGGAGGTTCATGTGTGAGGCTCAGACCCTTGGTAATGTTTTCCTACAATAATAGTTTCCACTCAACCATTGGTATGGCGATATTTTAATCCTTGTATGGACGGCCTTTCCGTTCTCCGTTGTGCTAGACTAGGGTCGGAGAGTCAGCTATTCTCAGACCATAACTAGTTTAGAATACAACAGAGATGGTTCAGGTGATACATGAGAGGATGAAGGCGGCATAAGATTGTCAAAAATCATATACTGATCAAAGGAGGAGACCATTGGAGTTTAATGTTGGAGATCTTGTGTTTCTGAAGGTGACTCCATGTCATGGGCAATGAATGTTTGGTCGTGGGAGTAATATTTCTCTCCAATTTGTTGGGCCTTTCGAGGTGTTAGCTTGTGTTGGAGCTGTCGTGTATCAAGTAGCACTTCCCCCTCAGATGAGTCAGATACATGATGTTTTCCATGTATCACAGCCACGTCATTATCATCATGACGACTCCCACATCATCGATTGGGCAGATATCGATGTTGACGATGATGAAACCATTGAGGAGCGACCTATGGAGATCCAAGACCGCAAGGAGAAGGTGTTGTGCGGGCTTTCTATCCCCTTAGTTTATGTCATGTGGCGACATGGTGGAATGAAGGAGAGTACATGGGATTGTGAGTCACATATACTTGCTTAGTACCTAGAGTTGTTTGATGTTTAACTCTTTTCATGTATCGTTGTAGCTGATTTTGTTGTGAAACATTCATGTTTATGAGATGGCTCCCTTTGTGGTAATGGTAGCTTGCTATCTTTTGAGAGTTATCTCGGTGGGTGGTTGTTTAGACCCTGTTTCATTTTCTATTTAGGTGGGTTTTGGATTCTCAAGGATGAGAATGTTTTGAGAGGTATCTGATGTAAGGTCCTAGACATCTCTAGTCCATTCCTTTGTGAAAATATGGTGCTAGAGGTGTTCTGGGAAGTCAAGGTGACTTGGTGTGCGTTTGGGTGGACTTATAAGAAATATAAAGGGTTATGGCCTTCGCACGGGAGGCGCACGGTTTGCTTAAACTGTGCGGCCAAACTGTGCAGGGCTGGTCTTGAGGGAAGTGGCTAATTCATGGTTAGTGCACGGTTTCCCTAACCATGCAGACTAACCGTGCGGGGAGGGGTTGTCAAGGCAGAAGCTAACGCTAGGTTAGCTCACAGTTTGTTAAACCGTGCGAACTAACCGTGCGGGCTCTTAAAGTTAGATCCTAAAATTGTGGATCTAACTCGTTTTACCTTTAATCACAATGTTTAAGCCACTAAGCATCCATAACATTGGATTATCCTTCCATGGAGGTTGAAGAACCTCTCCCCAGATTTTTGGAGGCGATCTGGAGGCTTCTCTTCACGAATCGAAGCCGGTTTCTCAAGGTAAGTGATCATTTTTGTTTAGTTTCTTGGATCTACCTAGATCTACTCCTCCTCTTCTCTCGGGATCGTAGATCTATGCCTGTAAGGGGTAGATCTATGTGTTTGGATGTTGTTTGTGATGATCTTTGGTGTTGGATGTGTTAGGAGAGGAGATATAGGGAGGATCCTTGGTGAATCAGCCCGGTCTCCTTCGGCGTTCTTCAACCGTTGTGGGTTTCCTCGAAAACTTTTGAGGTAGGGGATTCGTGGATTCTCTAATTTTTTATGTGAAATCATTGAGTTAGCATGATTTAGCCTTTTTGGATCACAATGGAATTGACCTAATTAAATACTTGAACCAGATTAAAAGAATTGGTTTGATCGCTTGTTGTTTCGTTGTACCGTGATAACGGTTCGCCTCTTGATTTTCTAGATAGTGTGATATCTATGCCTTGCTTGTTAGCATATTGATCTTGATGTAATTGATAAAGAATGTAAAGCCAGAAATAAATTGACAATTAATTGGGTAAATATAAAGAGGAATGAAAAAAATCTGATTCATGTTGTAATTTGATGATGATCAAATTGGCATAGTTAGAATGTTTAATCTTTGTGATAGCTTACTGATTTGGTTCACGATGTTGGGAAAAACGAATTGAATTTCATAATTCAAGATGTATTAAAAAACTTTATTTATTAAATTCCCTGAAGGGTTCTAAGTTACCCTCTAGTTATGAAATAGGGCAAAGAGCCCAATTGATGTGATGTTGTTTTCTTGCTTCTCGTGTTGTGATGTGACCCTGGAGGGGTGTAGTGATATCTAGTGTTGTGATGTGACCCTAGGAGGGTGTTGTGATATGTGGAGGAAGGGAGGCCTTGTGGTTGTGGCATCAGATGACACCTAGAGTGGCGAGATGCATCAGTTTATGCATATTGGTGTCGGGGAGGACACCAGGGATGATGGAATGGGATGGATGTGGTTGTTGGATTCTTGTTAATTTGATTGAATGTTTATCTCCTTTACTTTTCCCCACTTCTCAAGGCTTTTGGTCTTACATACCCTTCTCCTGAAAGGGGCGAAGACACGCGGGGTATGCCACGTGCTTTCTGTGTTTAGCCTCTCTAGGGAGAATGGGTCTACGCTCTTACTATAGGTGGAAAAGACTCGACGGGTAGTATATCTAATCACATTGTTGAGACCCCTTGTGTTCAGTATCATAAGTTGCTTTTCTAGAATGCCTGGGAATATGGGAATGTAATTTCTTTAATGAAAGATTGATTAAATGGTAATAATAAATGGGGATGGAGATGCTGGAATTTAAAGATGATGTTGAATCTTTAAAGGAACAGTTTATTTTGAATGTGATGCCAATGAAGTTTAATGTGGTTGTGTTCTTGGTTAATTAAGGTTCAAAGAATTAATTAACGTAAAGTGGAACTGATGAAAAAGGGAATGAAGTAACCTAATGAAGTTCTTTAATTGGTTGTTTGCTTATAGGATACTTAGTCATAGAAATAGCAACCAGGAGTCCAAGAGACTTTAACTGAAGTTGAGACTAAGACTAGGTTATGCCCATAGTGTGGTTGTGAGTTATATATATTCTTTACTTTATGTGGTTCTATATGCTACTCCACCCTGTCAGTAAAGGAAACTGACACCCCGGGGATTCTGAGCCCTGGGGGGTGTTTTCCCCAACATTCTGATGGGAGGTTGAATGGCTGACTACCCCCTTCAGCCTCGCTCTCTTCTCTTATTATATACTAGTTTCATTGGCACAATGGTTATTTTTTCACATATATGTGTTTAGAGGGTAGTAACGAATTTTGGTTATTTCAACAAATATATTTTGGATATAGTATCCTATGGACTACTATGGGTGTAACCTATATAGGATATGATGGATTGAGGATCCTAAATCGGTGTATGGGCTGTAATGGCTAGAGGTATAATACCCGATGTATGATACAAGTTATGCGGGCTGTGGTGGCTCCCAAAAATTTCATGGTTACTTTTGGTTGTGAGGATGGTGTGGTGCATAGCCCAGGTGTCTGCAAGAAAGCCTTTGTCGTGCACGAGGTGTGGATTGTGGAGCTTGGACCAGGTGTATTCGGGCATGCCTTTGGAGAAAGATACACAGGATGTATGTCATCAGGTTAATGTGGAAAACCAGTGGGGAAGTAGTAGCAGGGTTCCATTGTTATCTTTTTTATTTACGATATATTCTTGTATGCGTTACTTGGTGAGAGTAGCCATGGGATGGTTGAGAACATAGTATACCTATTTAGGTGATGAGTTAGTTTCATTGTTGTTCATTTTTCTTTAGCATTCTTTATTTACTTTTCCATGAGAGGCATCCGGGAGGATCCTACTGAGTATACTATTATACTCACCCTACATATATATAAATGTTTTTCCAGGTCGCTAGGAGGAGGTTGGAGATCAAGCTGGTTACTACGAGCTTGTGGTTGGAGGAGTTGTCCGGGCTTGTGGTTGCTGCTGTTTTACTTACTTTTGTGTACTAGTAGTTTTCCATTTCAGTTGTAGTACTTCGGCATGGCATTTCATATATGTATTTGGGTTTCTTATATATTTCCGTTCTGAGTTGGAGTTGGTTACGGTCTATCTTATCTCTCTCTTCTGTGTGTGTTCTCTTAGAGGGTAATGCCTCCCATTTGTGTGTTTATTATACCCTCGGTGCTAGTCACCCACCCGCGGTCTACTAGTGGCATGACTCGGGGGTCATTATCTCCTTTTTCACATTACCAGCCCAGTAGGGGTACACTTTATGGGGAGGGGGTCATGACAATGACCATATTGTAATTGGTTTGGATTTTGATTAGGGAACTAAGTGGGATGAGAAATGTAAATCCCATATCACATGTTAAGGGTATATGTATATGAAAAGGGTTCAGTGTGGGGTCGATTGAATTTTATAATTAACTGGCCTGATTATTAAGGGTTGGTGTTACTCTAAGAATATGTTTCATTGAGCTCCATTGGTCCAAATGAATCAGATGGATCATCTTGAGGTTATAGACATGTGTTAGTTAGATGATATGGGGAGCTATAGATACCATAATTCATTATAGTTTTAGGGAATAGATATAGTGGAGAAGATGATGTCGGGGTTTTGGCCGCAATAGAAAATTGTCTCACAAGACATGTATATTCACTCATCCACTCAGTCATATTCTTGGGATTTATGGATTGTTCCCCTTGGGCATGTTTGACTTGAACATGTACTCAGTTGTAGAATTTTTGTGTGATTTCAGACATGTTTCTTATGAGATATCTTGCAGTTGTGGGAGCATTATAAACAATATCACATCAACTTTCACCATCAATCAGAGTTATATTCATATACAATAATCCCTCATAGATGTATTAGATCGAGAGTTGGTTAGGGATTTGGTGATATTGACAAGTTGCCAAAAAAAATTGAACCTCTACCAATACTCATTTAGTGAATCATCATGGAATTTAAGGATACCACTTATTTCATTTCGGATAGAAGCAGTACGAGAATCTGGAATGAATTTATCTATGAAGAGTTGCTTCATTTCAATCTATTAGTTAATGGAACCAGGAAGGAGATAGTAGATCCATTACTTGTAAGTATCATCAATGGTGAATGTGTATTCTTGTAGTTTTATTTGTTCCTTGAAAAGCCCTTAAGGCTTCATGGTGGAGCACACAACTTGGAACTCATTATGGTGTAGATGGGGATCATCACGGGCTAGCCCGCCAAAATGAGGAAGAATATAAATGAAACTCAATTTGAGTTCAAAGTCAGCCTCTATGATTGGATATTGAATACCAAGGGGTTGGTAATTCATGTCAGGTGAAACGATTACATTATGTGTTTGTCCCCTTGGATTGGCCATTTCCAATTCAACTGGTTGGACATGAACATGTTCTTGAATTCTTTGATTTTTCGTAATGTTTTTCATATGTTGGTAAAGTGTTCGCTCAATTTTATTTTCTAACAAATATAAGGGATTATTTGGGAGGCTACTGGTCATTCAAAGATATTTTTGATGAATGTGGAAGATGGGTTTTTCCTTCTGTTTTTTTGCTATTATGATTTTTATGAGAAGGTGTGTTTTATTTGAGTTTTTTTATTTTTTTTTTATTTTTTTTGTTTTTTATTTTCTTTACAATAAACAATAAATAACGATTATTTAATTTCACCATCCCCAGCAATATTTCCATTTAAATGTGTGGTCTATTATCGACTATCGATCATTGAGGGTTCCAATGCACTACAAATTTTTATATCAACACTCGGGTCGAATCCTCGGAGACGATACTTTATAATAGTTGGTTGTTTATAGTTGATTGTAAATTTATTTGGAGGGGAGGTTTTCTACAGAGCATAATTGAAATGAATGATTGATTAAGATAGATTTTAAAATTTAATAAATATCGGGGGAGTTCATCATTAGGTATTTAGGTTTGGGGTATCCTTGAGCCATGATTTATATTGCATTAAATTAACACCCATGTCACAAGTTGATGTTGATTGGAATTCATCTGTGTTATGGTTTTAATCCATACCATAATTTATCATATATTTCTGATATCAATTAGTAAATGTTGATGGTAGTGTATTTATGGATTCAATAATCCATTAAAACCATATGTCATACAATACAAGTCCTTATTCCATGACATGTTTAGTCGAACATACACAATGTTATATTAAAGTCTACTCATCAAGAAAAAGATCTCCATCACATAATATCTCCAAATTATAACCCACCCCAAAGGTATACTTACTCAACCATTGAAATTTTTATTAATCTGGTACAATTTTTTTATAATGAAAAATTATGAATAGAACTAAATTAACATTATAAGAAAAGAGTTGTCTGTCAAACACACACACACAAAATTATGAGAATTTAAAATGGACTTTCAATTGAATTAGGAAGAAAAATAAGGGAAGGGTATTCAACTGTATTTAAAAAAATTTAAACCATAAATATTATTTAACAGAAGGTGGATGTGAATAGTAGATGAAGAAGAAGAAACATTCATCAAAATTTTACTAATAGGAAAACAGACTTACAAAATTACAAAAAAGAAGAACATCATATAACATGAAAATAGAGAGAGATGTAATGGTATCTCAAGTGAAAACCGGTGTATGGAAGGTCCTCACCAGTATTTTTAAAGGCATTGGTCATAGCAACGTATGATCCTATATTATGAAATGAAAACCACATGCAAGGAGAAGAGGGGGTTGTATGTATAGCCCAATGAGGTGGACTGTTTGCATTCCAAATCCTTCCCTCATGTAGCATCACCATATTGGCCATCCAGACTACTGAATCTAGATATACTATCTTATTAAAAATGTAGATATTGATATTTAATGTCAGCCCTAAATATTTTGAGGCCATTATACGTTTGGATCGAAAGATATAGATATTTTACTAAATATTTGTCACATGTACATATTTATCAACACTTTATCAAAGGATGAAATGTTAATGGGATTTGGAACAGGAAGATGCCCTAAAATAATAATAATTTCTTCCAAAAAGTTATCCACCATATCTTATATTTTAAACTGAAAAATCACAGCTTGATTGGGTTAGTATAGAAGGAGGAAATTCATAAATTGTGTCCTGATTTTAATTCCCAGCAAGAATGTTGGGAAGGACTTCAAATCATCCATTGGCCCCGTTGTTATTGGAGTTGGGCCCTAAATTTTTTATCCCTGACTCCTTCAATTAATACCCAAATGTTGGAAGGGAATAAATGAATTTGTAATTATGTATTGAGCCAAGTAATTCAATCTTTATAGAAGATCCAGTTATATCATAGATTCTGTGTCCTTCTTTGGTGGTATATATAACCCTTCAAATGGAAGAATTTTCCAACAATTCCATCTAATGATATTTGGTAAACTGAATACAGAATCAAAAAAATAAGAACAAACAAATTTAGATCAGTATGGTGATATTTATTAATAAAACATTAAATATACATGAATCAGGATGAATTAAAATAGTGTTGAAAAATTATTTTTCATATTTAAACATTAATATTTCACATAAATTGTGCACATTTCATCTAAAATAAGTAAGTTGAGTATATAATAATTTATGAAAAATTTAATAACATTAGTTATGAATCCCCATACAAAAGTTGGTGTTGTGGTTATCCCTCCACTATAAATGGATTCTATAATTAGGTTATGATTCCCCTATAATAATCATTTTTAATATACATATATCTCTCACTGAGAAGAGATGTATAATATTATATATAGTACCACTTTTGACCAAGCAACTTCAAAAAATCATTTTGTTCTTTAATTTTAACTCTTCTAATTAACCTTAATAATTAACATGGATAAATATTTTAAATAATATACATACTTGTTAAATTTTTTAATTATGTCTATTCACACCTTATAGACCATATTTCATTACCATATCCGACATAAAAATATCTAGTGACATTTAATGTCAATTTATATATGGTTATGGGAGAACCCATGTGTTGAAAAAATAAGTTCCTTCCCCAAACAATATTAATCAATGAAAGGAGAATTGAGTTATCAATATTACTGATCAGAATATTATCTCGAGATTTCAGAAATTTTTTCAAAATTGTATATATATTAGGTAGTTATATATCCAAAAAATAAGATATTACCACATAATAAAATCATATAGAATAAATTACAAAAAATATATTAAATAAGTTCAAGAGAATGATCATAAATCAATGAATGAAATATGAGTTACCGAATGTTCTTACTATAGGGGAAAAATGTAATTATATCTACTGAAATATTAGAACATAATATCAATATAATATCAAATGATATATAAATTTTATAAAAAATATATTTCAATGGTTATTGAGTACACCGTATAATAGAAACATAGCGAATAAAATGTATTATGTCTAGAAAAACCCTAACTAAGAATAACAAAACCATTATGACAATATAATAATTCAAATCAATTCCCTTAAAAGACAGGGCTTGAAATTTCAATTTAAATATTATTTATATAATATAATTCATAACATTATATATCAAATAGCATGTATATAGAATTCATATATTAAATTTGGTTCATAATTCCAAACACATATCAAACAGAAAAATTTGGGATGAAAACCATTACCACCGTTTTTCCATTCATCATATACACCTGAAACCCAAAATAAATAAATATTTTTTTAAATACATAACAAAGAACCATATTACTAACAATAAACCTGTATATTAGGCATTAACAAACTATATATATATATGTGTGTGTGTGTGTGTGTTTTAACAATTTTCAACATCGAGTGTAGCTATTTGTGTATCGCCATGAACTGGTTTTGTAAAAGAGGACTCCAGATCAATTATATTTCAAAATTAGAAAATTATTATATAATATATGGTACGTTTATTTATGTTCTATAACATTTTATAAAACTCTGTTTTTTATTTCCTGGTAATTTTTCATACAAATAATAGAGATAAATCCAGTTATTATTTTACTTCATTGATTCTTATGGAACGAATGGTGATTTATAAAATAATGATATAATTGTTGGTATAAAATTACAAGATTAATATACTATTACAATATAAATATAATTATACCTGTAAATAATTTGATTAATTCATCAATTATTTTAATGTACAACATTATTCATGTAGCTCATTAAACTGACTGAAACATGAACCAACAATGATTAATGGATGATTATGTGCTGATTTAGCTGTAATAAAATTATAATAGTAGAAAAAAGTTGTTATTATTTGTTAATTAGTATTATATATAATATTTTAAATTAATTTTATTGAGGAGATAATTTATATAATTATATAACATTGAAAAATTGAATATTTTAATATTAGTTCACAGGTTTTAAAAGATTTAACTAATGAAAATTATTTAATAATCATATCATTAATATGATATCAAACATATAATTCAAAAAAAATTATTTAATAGATATACTTTTTAATCAATAATAATTTCTATAAATCATCAATTATTATTGGGGTTGAAAAAATCATTTCATTTCTTATTGCTTTTGTAGTCTACAAATTTTCACAAATGATTATTTAAATTTTCATAATGGGTTTTGTAGATGAATAAAAAATCATAAAGGAATTATTATAGTAAAATTAATTTATATAAATGATATTTATATCATTATAATAGTATTATAAGAATAAATATGATTAAATATAATTAATAAGAAAAGATAAGTATTTGATAATAATCTCACACATTACTTGAATTTTCCAGTAAACAATAAATTGAAATAACGCCTTATTAATAAACAATTGTGAAATGGATATTTTTAATTTATATATGGTTTAAGGAGGAATAAAATTGAAGTGTTTCATTGAAAAATTTTAAAATATGTTAATCTTTATGTTGATTTAGTGTTACCTTTTAATATGTGTGAAGAAGAGAACTTTTCGAAGTACCCTCCACATTCTCAATATCGTGACATTACTTTTAGAAGGAAAATGGATAAAAATAGAAAAATTATGGGATTAAAGTGATAATGGAATTTATTTCAAATAAAAATAATTTTTTTAAAAATGATTTCAATGTTTTATGGCTTTTGGTTTTATATTATTACATTTGACAAAAAATTACTTTTAATATTGTAATTAATTGGAAAAAATACTAATTAAAATAGATGACTAAAATTAATATTTATACTTATACCTAAAAGGAATCTTTTTATATAGTATTTTTAAAAAATATTTTATCAAATATGATTTCTATGGTTTTGAAAAGACTATTTTTTTATTTTCACACATAACATGTATAAACAATTATTTATAGAATGGTGTTTCAGGATTATAATTTATTATTCACCCATAGTTATCAAAATTTTAAATTAAATTTTCATAACATATTTCATTTGGGAAAAAATTATTAAGGGGATTTCATGGAAATAAAAAACTGAATATCACCATGAATAAACACTATTTAATGAAAATATATAAAATCGTTTTTCAAATCCAACATTTAAATTTATTTATAATAATATAGGGAATAGTATTAATAACCTCCATTAATATATTTAAAATCATGAATGTATTAATTAATCATGTTTTTATAACATAAATGGGTTCTTAATGTTCTAGTATATCATTACAAAAAAATAAAGAATAAAAATAATATTAATTATAATAATAATATATTTTGACTAATTAGAATTGTTTTTTTGAAAAAAATTAATCATTTTCCCTTATAATACTAATACAATTAAAAATATGAAAATTATTTCTATATTTTAAAAATCAAATAAAAATATTTGTTCACAGAGTTTTTTAATAACATCATAAAATATAATGAAAAACTTTTTTTATTAGAGAATTTAATTTCTAAATATTAATTATTGTTATTATTTTTTCATAACATTTCTGAGTTAATGTTTTGTTATAAAATTATTAAAATGAAACATAATTTATTATCCTTAATTAATTTTGTTTTAAAATAATTTATCACATAGATATAAATATTAAGAAAAATATTTTTTAAAACAACAAATGATATCATTAGTCAATTTTGTAACCTAATTGGATTTAATTAATATTTAAGGATAAATTTATTTGAATTATATATATATAATATGTTGTTAAATATAAAAAATTATTAATAATCCATCATAAAAGTATCATTAATAATAATTAAAAATTTATATTTTATTTAAATATATTAATATTTCATTTATGTTTGGTTCTGCATTTAGTAAATGTTATCAAACACATTGACTTATTTAAAGACAATAATATTTTAATATCATATGATTTAAAACCTATAAAATAGGACTACCTAATACCCTCTTTGTTGATGATCAACCAAACCTGATCAACTAATAAAAGTAAAGAAATAATATAGAAAAGGTTCTCACAGCTCTTGTGTGAAATGGTGGGGAAATTAATCATTAATTTTATATATTAAAATTTTAATTAAATAATTATTAATTTATTTTGAAAATTTTCACAAGGCCTTAGTTTGTTACCTAATATGATATCCATTTCCCAATTTCTTTAATGTGGATGCATTACGACGTGTCATTTATTCTTATAATGCAATGCCCTTATCTATGTGACAACTATGAACTTGATCCCCACACCAATAAATAAAATTCCCATCTAGAAAGGGTGTGATAAATTATTACCTATGAATTTAATCATGTAGAAATACATATCTTTTGTTGTGAAAATTTTCCAAATAAATGTTTTCTCTTATATTTCCAAATTTAACTCTTATAAAACCCACATCATGGCCCAACCCCTAAAAATTTTGGTGTTAGTAGCCGCATGTAGTGGAACATTAGATCAAACCTTGGGTGTGGTTATAAAAACAATCAAAGATTCAAATTCCCACAAATCCAATATCCAAAAATTTTCATTATACATTTTTTAGGGTGTAAATAATAGATAATTCATAACACATACATATTCAGGGTGTTGTAGAGTATCTATTGTAGATACATTGGATGTTTTAATTTCCATGGTGTGTGTATTTTCTGTAGATAGAAAGAGTGATCCTCTTATCACAATATAACCAAAATCATGAAGGGATCAATTAATTAATTAATTTTAGATAGTGATAGAAGTTTTTCATGTGGTTTCAATATAAAATGAAATTTGAACAAATAGTGTCCCATTCACATTACGGCGAGTGGGGTCATGTTCAATGATATTTAGTTGTTGTAGTTTCTGCCACAAACCATGTCGGGTCTTCATCTGACCCGGCACCCGACCCGGTCCGCGACAAGGCCCGAAGGGCCTTCTCGATCCCCACTGGCTGGCAACTAGTGTCGGGCATCAAAATAAACCAATTGGGAATGATTTTGTCCCATAACAAGGATGAATAAACATAAACTAAACAATCAGATAAATAAAGGGAAATAAACTGAACAACGTGGTAGCAGAAAAAGAAATAAAAAAACAACGTGACAAACCTCAGGTGACCCCGTGGATCACCACGGTACGTCAACCACACTCACTCCCAATAGTGATCCTAGACGGAAAACTGCAAACTGAAAAGTAAAGTAGGCGTGAGCACCATGATGATCAGTAGGAATGAAAAAATGTAACCACATCATATGCCCCTGCCATTAGTTAGAAATATAATCATGTGAGCTTGAAAAATAAGATATAATAAAATAAATTTTTCCTTCTTTTCATATCTAATTAATGAGTTTTCATTTTTAAGTAAAGCACGTCACACCCACTACATTCTCAAAATAGGTTCCAAGCATTCATTAACGTTGCAAATGAAAGGAAACCAGTTTAGATTAAAATATGGTTTTCACAAAAAGGCATCATGTATGAAACAAATGACAAAAAGTTAAATCGCTAGCATCATGTCACAAATGAGCACCACGGGTAATTCCTATAGGTAGCTAGAACAAGTGGGAACCTAGAGACCTCATACCTTGGTGAAACGTGGCTTAGAAGTCCACGACCCTCAGAAAACGTTGTTTAGAAGACCATGACACTCCGAAAACGTGGTTTAGAAGACCACGACCCTCATAAATTCTTATTTTGCATTAGTGTTGTTGCGTCAATCCTGCTGGACAAACCGGGATGAACCTCTGTCATGTCATCTAGAGTACTAGTCTTGGTCATCCACCTAGATACCCAGGTTTCCCATTGTTCTCTACTTCAAGTGGTGGTGAGTTTTCTTTATCAAGAAAACATATATGTACATAACACTTTCTTTTTCTAAAACTCATTCAACATCTCACCACTGCTCTCCCTCCTTGAGCGCATTCCCCCTCTATCACATCACACAATGCATAAGCATCAAATTAGGCACATGATAACACAATCAACTTTAAAAAAATCATTTTTCTAAAACCATGGGGGGTGTGCCTCAAGAGAGGTTTTTCTTTTTCATAAAACATTCATTAGAAGCCAAATAAGATTATTTACATAAAGGGAACACCTTTTACAATTAACTGGCCCAAAGGCGAAACAACTTTGGAAATACACCTTACCAATTCAAACCCACTTATGAAATCAATTTTTAAGAAAAGTCACTTAAGAACAACAGCCTTTGAAATAAATTTCAATTTCCAAAAAAAGGCATAACAGTTTCTAGAAACCGCAATTAGATTCCATAGCATGTTTATATATCATAGTGTAAAACATATTTTTAAAACAATCAAGCAATTAGGAATTCAAAATTCATAGCATAGGAATATGGGACCTACCTCAAACATGTCATTATTTGTCGACGACCTCTCGAACCCACGTTTGACGCATACACAAACATGAATTTATACATCTACATTTATACACCCCTAGCTGCATTTCAAATATTCCCCGCGGCATGAGGAAATATGTAAAAATAGGGCATATATATATATTGTCCTTAACCTTTGCAAGTTCATGTAGGATATCTCGAACCCATAGCCCCAAACCACCATAGCGAGGCCTAACCCACTTCAAAAATAATTTTAATAAAACAATTAAACACTTAAACAATCTACAAAACATTTCAAAATAACGCATCAAGGGTTTGGAACAAAATAAAAACATTTAAAACATCCTTTTTCAAACCAAACGTGCCAAGATGCAACACCAAAACCCCAACTCCAGCCTACAGGCATTATAATTGACGAACTGCATAGTTAAAAAAACAGATACACAATTCCACATGGGTTTTTCTACAGAAACGATTCATGCGCAATGCCTAAAAACACTACCAGAAAAAGCAAACACACCCAACCCTCAGGCAGAACGAGATTCAAAGCCTTAATTTCCTTAAATTAATCAATTCCAGAAGTCATAAAACAACCACGAATAATGCAACATAGGACACTCCTCAAAACACCCAAATTCCATTTTTTAAATCAAATGCACACTAAAAACCATTCCAAACATCATTCGCATCACTCTCAAAATTTCAAATAACCGACTTCACTATTTATAAATTAACGCCAAATAACACAAAAATGGGTTTTTCTCAAAAACGCACCCCATTATATTTGAACATACAATATAATATCAACGGAATAATAAACTTCTTAAATACTAGTATCACACTAAACAGATAAATCATAGAACACCAAATTTATTTAAGCAAGTAAAATAATTCACCAAATAAACACAATTCGCACTCAACAAATTAATTAATGAACATCTTAAATTATTAAAACAAGAAAATTAATTCATCAAACAAAACCTATAGGAGGACGCAATTACCATTGTTGTCGAAACATCGAAGATTGATGCTAATCTTTGATCGCGTGCCAATCCCACTACATGAAACTACAATTTGACCCTAATTCAAGCATTGGAACCAAAAAAAACACAATCAAACCAAAATAGAGACCCTGAAAACATAAAACCCCAATCTGAAACTCTACTACAGGAAGAAAACTACCCGTTAGAGTGGAACACACATATGGAGGTAATTGTTGGAGGTTGCTCGAGTGCGCCAAGGAGGGTTTTGTGCTAGGGTCATGCACCCAAGGTGAGTCCAGCTGGAGGTGTTTCATGACGGTCGAGTCGTGCGAGGGGGAGGGTGACTCGTGAGCAGGAGGGGGGCCGATGGTCACGGGGTGCGCGTGAGCAGGAGGGGGGGCCACCGATCACGGGGTACGAGTGAGGAAGAAGGGGAGGCCGCTGGTCATGGGGTGTGCACGAGCAAGAAGGGGAGGTCGTCGGTGGGGTGCTGACCAGAGGGAGGTGGCGTGACTGAAGGGAGGGAGGCGCGCTGTAGGCCCCTCAGCCAGGGGGGGTAGCGCGCTGGGGGTTCGGTGCAAGGCGGGTAACAGGGGCAGTGCGAGGCGAGCCGGAAGAGGGGCGCGGATCTGGTGGTGTGCGTCGCCGGAGGGGAGCACGAATGGGGGGTCCGATGATGAGGAGAGGTGTGTGACCTAGGATTAGGGTTTCACTGTGTGCGACGGGAGAAGAGGGGAGAGTAACAGAGAGGGAGGGGGAAAAGGGAGAGAGAAAAAATAAATAAATAAAGGTTTAAAATAAAATATAAGAGAAATGAAAATGGAAATAAAAATAAAATAAAGGCTAAATAACATAAACAAACATAAAATAATATAAAAATTATAAACTATAATAATAATGACAACGTTAATAGTTTTTATAAAAAAGAAAACGGATTCATAAAAAAATAATAATTAAAATACTAACAAAACATAATAATAATAATCATAAAATTATTATTTTTATTATTAAAATAGTTCTAAATAATTTTATTTTACTTTTTCAATAACTTTATTATTCATTAGGTTAATTAATTAACTAATGGCACATCATTCAGCCCACACGATGGACTAGCAAAGCCACATGGATTCGTCTATACCCTGCCCGTGCGTCGGACATTGTGAAGCCAAAAACAATCGCCTATCGAAAAAAGCGCACAAATTTCAACTCGAGATCAGCTCGTAATCAAAACGATGATTAAATAGTTAAACTAATTTGAATAGTTAAATTATTGAAATTGGGGTGTGACAATTCTCCACCTCAAAAACATTCGTCCCCCAAAATGTCACCCAACCGAACAAGGAATCAAATTAGAGTTTGAAACTGAACATGGCCCACAAAAACACGAACTCGGTATGACTTTTCACTTCATGAGTCACACCTGACCAAATCTGAAGGAAACTGGACAGAGAAAAACCATCAGGAAATGAGGAGGGTTCTCCCCACCACAAGAACCTGACTAGCACAACCGATATTTAAAATTTTAGCATGGGAAAACTCTGTAACTTCTAACTTGATCCAAGAGGTAACCGCCACACATACCAAACCTCGAAGAAGGAACGACAAGATTCATTGTGGGTCTCCCCACCATGTAAAAACTTACCAGATTAAGCCAATTAGCACTGAACAATATGAGAAACCCAGCACAAACAGACCCATGAACACTCTGCATAAACCATACCCCCACCACATGGGGTCATCGACGAAAGACCCCAAAATAAGTAGCGGACCAAACCCCTTTTCATTATTTCCAAAGACGCATGTGTACCCAAAATGAGCACATCTTAAAACAAGAACGGGTCACCAATGGAGCTAGCCACACGAGAGAGATAATCATATTGAGACTCACATCCATAAAGAGACAACTCCAAAGCTCATATTTTGGGAGGCACAACTACTGGAATTACAATAAAATAAGATCAGAATGCCTTTTTACAACCAAAGTGGGGTATTCAAAGAACAAAGACCACAAAGAGAAAAAGAGACCTTGAGCCTCTTACAGAAAAATAGAACCATCAAAGATGAGGAATCATGAACTGAGAAATTTAAATCATCCCTTTTTCAGCACTGCAGACAAAAGTTAGACCAATGTGACCCACACCGAACGATTCTTGACTGCATGAAAGGCTTCACTCTGAGACCTATGGTTGGATCTCTGATGTCTTGAAGCATCTGCTACACCGTAGTTAGGAACTGACATCCTTTGGTCGAAACTACTACTGATGATGCCGCTAGTAGAACCTCTTTAATTGTCCTAAATGGCCACACTGACAGTATGCCTTTATAGGATAATGACAAGGCGACTTAAATTACCCAAAACGAGCATATTAGAATCAAACAACGGGGTGGCCCAGAAAATAGAAGATGGAATTGACAAGAAGACTTGTCGGAGACAGTTTCCTCTGATTTTCTCTCATCAGCGGACGGGGAACCTTCTCCAACACCAAAAAGAAATGGTCCTGTAACCTTGGATGAAGACCCCACACAATAGAAACTTTAACTAATTCCACAATTCTTCCTCTGGAGAAAATAGAATCAACCCCTTGGAATGCCCCACATAGGACTTCACTCCTCGTTGGCCTTACTCGACATCCACTAGTTCTGCCACATTCCTCGCCATCACTTCCTTGGGTATAAACCATCGGACGAGAGTGGTCTTAAACGACTTCCATGACATAGAATTATGCAACGAAACTGGGATTATTTCCTCCACCAATACAAATTTGAACCTTCAAATGGACCCGAACCAACACAAACTCCCATAGCTTTGGGAGTTTCCAATAACCTGGATAAAACAACGATTTCACCAAGCCAGTCTCCCACCATTGATAGATCACGATCGCCACAGAAGATGGAAAATAACTGAAAATAATTCAATTCCACTACTCCACAAAGAGATTGGGTAGAACCAACAACTAGAAGAGGCTCACTAGAAACTTCTAGTACTTTTCTAGGAAACATACTAAAAAACAAGTGGCACAAATCCAAATCAAAACTAATCATAAATCAAAATTCCCCACCTCAATCATAAATGAAATCTCAAACTCAAATCACTATTCCAACCACAATTCAACATGTCAAAACCAAGAACCCGCAAAAAAGAATACCCAACATGAAAAGAGAACGCTAAACATTTTCTCACTCACTTTTCTAAAAACCTGAATAAAATTGTTTGAATACCATGTTTCTGCAAACAAAACAACTTAAATATCCACCATTGGTATCCCATGAAGTCTCACACATACATATCCCTGTGCTAGCTCATGCACCCATCCACTCACATCCCCAATTTCCCCACTTGCCACATGCACACCTTAATGTATGTGATCACTCATAGGAATACGAAGGGTAAATTCAATACATTTCTCAATTCCAAAATAGACCATTAAGAACAAAGCACAAATTCCCAACCAATTTGAGAAAGTAACGTATCATTAAAGAAACACATTTCAAAATTCCAAAACGTTTTCCATTTTGAAATCCATTTTCCATTCCAAAAAACATATTCCATTTTTAAAACACCTTCAAAAAAACCCATTTTCATTTTTTTGAGATCTACTCACACAAACCAAAATGATGGTCAAAGATAACTCACATCAAAATTTCCAAAAAATAAGGGACTAGTGGCTATGCCAACCCAGTAACATGGCATAGCAAACCATGCTTTGAGCGGTCATCCACCACCGGAAGTATCTTGAACCATGCACTCAGGCTGTAAATGGGTTTCTACTCCATACAGGCTCATCAGTGAACACCTGATCACTTCTCTTTTTATCCCTCATCCACAAAGACCAAGAAAAAGAAAATCTCAATTCCCATACTACCCCTAGAAACTCAACTCTCGGGATGGGAAAGGGTTCATGATGTCCTTCTCGCACCTACATATCGAGTCCCGACACACCTAATCAACAATCTACTTGACACCCCAAAAAACAAGGCCCCCTCTGATACCATTTTTCCACGAACCAGGGCGGGTCGTCATCCATCCCGATGCTCGAACCGGTCCACAACATGGCTCGAAGGGCATTCCTGATCCCCACGGGCTGGAAACTATTTCCAGGCATCATAATAAACAAGTTGGGAACGATTTTGGCCTACAAAAATATGAATAAACATAAACTAAACAAGCTGATAAATAAAGGGAAATAAACTGAACAACATGGCAGCAGAAAAGGAATAAACAAAACAATGTGACTTACCTCAGGTGACCCCGTGGATCACTACGATACGTCAACCACACTCGCTCCCAATAGAGATCAAATACTGAAACCTGCAACTGAAATGTAAAGTAGGCGTGAGCACCAAGATGGTCAGTAGGAATTCGAATATGTAACCACGTCCTATGCCCCGACCTTTAATATGAAATCCAATCATGGAGGTTTTAAAAATACGATATAATAAAATAATGTTTCCTTATTTTCAAATCCAAGAAATAAGTTTTCATTTTCAAGTAAATAATTTCACTCCCACTACATTCTTAAAATAGGTTCCAAGCATTAATTAATGTTTTAAATGAAATGAAACTAGTTTGGATTAAAATATGGTTTCCACAAAAATACATCAAGTATGAAACAACTGAAAATAAAGTTACATCGCTAGGAGTATGTCACAAATGAGCACCATGGGTAATCCCTATAGGTAGCTAGAACAAGTGGGAACCTAGAGACCTCTTCCCTTAGTGAAACGCGACTTAGAAGACCAAGACCCTCAGAAAACCCAGATTAGAAGACCACGAACCTCAGAAATTCATATTTTTAGTTAGTGTTGTTGCGTCAATCTTACTAGAAAAACTGGGATGAACCTCTACCATGTCATCTAGCGTACTAGTCCTGGTCACCCACCTAGATACCCAGGTTTCCCATTGTGATCTACTTCATGTGGTGGTGAGTTTTCTTTATCAAGAAAACAAATATGTACATAAAACTTTCTTTTTCTGAAATTCATTCAAAATCTCACCACCGCTCTACCTCCTTGAGTGCATTACCCATCATTCACATCACACAATTCATAAGCATCAAATTAGGCACATTATAACACATTCAACTTTAAAAAATCATTTTTATAAAACCAAGGGGGGCGTGCCTCACGAGTTGTTTTTCTTTTTCATAAAACATTCTTAAGATGCCAAACAGTCTTAATTACATGAAGGGAACACTTTTTACAATCATCCATCCAAAAGGTGAAACACCATTGGAAATAAACCGTACCAATTCAAAACCACTTATGAAATCAATTTTTAATAAAAGTCACTTAAGACCAACATCGTTTGAAATAAATTTCAATTTCCAAAACAAAGGCATAATAGTTTAGAGCAACCGCAATCAAATTCCATAGTATATGTATATATAATAGTGTAAAACATATTTTTAAAACAATCAAGCAATTATGAATTTTAAATTAAAAGCATGGGAATAGGGGACCTTCCTCAAACATGTCGTTATTTGTTGACGATCACTCAATCCCATGTTTGATGCATACACGCACATGCATTTATACATATATATATATATACCCCTAGCTGCATTGCACATATTCCCTGCGCCATGTGGAAATATGTAAAAAGAGGGCATATATATATATGCCTTACCCTATGCATGTACATGTTGGATACCTCGAACCCGTGGCCCCAAACTACCGTAGCGAGGCCCAAAGCACTGCAAAAATAATTTTTATAAAAAAATTCAACACATAAACAATCTACATAACATTTCAAAAGAACACATCAAGGGTTTGGACCAAACTAAAAAAATTACAAACAGACTTTTTAAATCCAAACGCGCCAAGATGCAACACCGAAACACCAACTGCATCTGACACACATTATAATAGACGAACTTCATAGTTAAAAAAACAAATAAACAATTCAGCATGGGTTTTTCCACCGAAACATTTCATGCGTAACACATAAAAGCACTACTAGAAAAAGAAAATGAACCCAACCCTCAGGAAGAACTAGATACACAGACTTAATGTCCTTAAATTAATCAATTCCAGAAGTCATAAAACAACCATAAATAATGCAACATTGGACACTCCTCAAAACACCCAAATTCCTTTTCTTTTTTTTTAAAAAATCATATGCACACTAAAAACCTTTCCAAACGTCCTTCATATCAATCAAAAAATTTCAAATAACCAACATCACTATTTATAATTTAACGTCAAATAACACAAAAATGTGTTTTTCTCAAAAACACACCTCATTATATATGAACATGCTATATAATATCAAAGGCATACTAAACATCATAAATACTAGTTTCGCACCAAAAAGATAAATCATAGAACACCAAATTTATTTAAGAAAGTAAAATAATTCACAAAATAAAATGAATTCACACTCAAAAAATTAATTAAAGAACATATCTTAATAATTTAAACAAGAAAATCAATTCATCAAACAAAACATATAGGATGAAGCACTTACCATCGGTGTCGAAACATCGAATTCCAACGAAAACATTGATCACGTGCCAATCGCACTAGATGCAACCACATTTTGACCCTAATTCAAACATTGGAACCAAAAACAACACAATCAAACCAAAATAGTGACCCTGAAAACATAAAACCCCAATTTTCCACTCTACTACAGGAAGAAAATAACCCGTTAGTGTGGAACACACCTACAAAATGAATTATTGGAAGTTGGTTGACTATGACAAGGAGGGTTCTATGCAGGGGTCACACACGCAAGGGGAGTCCGGCCGGAGGTGTTGCATGCTGGTGGAGTCGCACGAGTGGGAGGGTGTCTCAAGAGTAGGGGGGCCGCCAGTCATAGGGTGCGCGTGAGCAGGAAGGGTGACCGTCGGTCATGGGTTGTGCGTGAGAAGGAAGGGGAGGCCGCTGGTCATGGGGTGCACACGAGCAGGAAGGGGAGGTCGTCGGAGGGGTGCTGACTAGAGGGAGGTGGCGCGACGGAAGGGATGGAGGCGCGCCGTAGGCCCCTCGGCAAGTGGGTGTAGCGCGCTGGGGGTTCAGCGTGAGGCGGGTAGTAGGGGGCGGTGCGAGGCGAGCCGGAAGAGGGGCGCAGATCCGGTGGTGCGCATCGCCGGAGGGGAGAACAGAGGGGGGGTCCGATGAGGAGGAGAGGGGTGTGACCTAGGTTAAGGGGGTTGTTGTGCGTGACTTGAGAAGCGGGGAGAGGAAAAGATAGGGAGCAGGAAAAAAGGAGAGAAAAAATAAATAAATAAATAAAGCTATAAAAGAAAATAAAAGAGAAAGGAAAATGGAAATCAAAATAAAATAAATCCTAAAAAACATAAACAAACTTAAAATAATAATAATAATTCTCAACTATAATAAAAACGATAACATAAATAATTTTTAAAAAATTAAAAGGCTTAATAATAAAAATCCTCATTAAAATATTAACAAAACATAATAATAATAATCTTTACTTTATTATTATTATTATTAAAATAGTTCTAAATAATTTTGTTTTTCTTTTGCGTTAACTATATTATTATTTCGGTTAATTAATTAACTAATGGCGCATCAGGTAGGCTAAATTGTGGTCTGGCAAAGCCACGTGGATTAGTCTATGCCCTGAGCGTGCGTCGAATATTGCGAAGCCAAAAACGATCACCTCTCAGAAAAAGCACCCAAATTTCAACTCGGTCTCAGCTCATAATCAAAACGATGATTGAAATAGTTAAAATAATTAGAATGGATAAATTCATTAAATCGGTGTGTGACAGTTTCTAAATCCAATAAAAAAACTATAAGAGGGTATGTATGTTATGGATAATTCGTTTATAGGATCACAAAATAGTTGACTTTATGTTTCCGATATAGAAGTAGGCCATATATCTTTGAAAAATTGTTGTGTATTTGAGTCATCCCATAGGGCATACATGATAAAATTGGACCATCATAATTATATTTGATGGGGTGGAGTTCTATGACACTATTAGTTGGGCCTATTGTTTGGTTTCCAAACATAAAACAAAGGTTCAATATAATAACACATTTTAGTACATAATTTATAACTCCTTAAAGGACACTATTTGGTATTTCATTTCTAGAAATAGTGAAAATTGTGATTTTTTCCAATGACAATTTTAGATATATAAATTGGATATTTTATTAATTATACAAAAAATATCAAAATGATTTTTTTATTTCAGTTGGTATTATTTAATGGGTGCATTTTGTATTTTAATTTTTAATAATTTAAAATTGATGATATCATGAGCTCAAAAATTTAAAATAGTAGTTTTGTAATCATATTATCATCTAGAACACAATATTTCTTTCCATTGGGCTATTTAGTTCTCTTATGATTATGTTTTCTATAAGATAATATATTTAAAATTGATGTGAATGAGGTAAGTTCAATCAATTTTAAAAATATTATGGCACATAAGGGATCAATGTGAAATAAACTAATATATGTTTGACTATGGGAATTAATTTAGATTATAATTTCAACATAATAAAAAACAATTATGATATTATTAAGTATAATAACTTGTGATGTTTCAAATTTTTCTTTTTTATATATTAAACTTTAGTGAATTTTTTTTTGTTTAATTTAAAACAAGATGGAATTATTTTATGTTGAAATTAGTGTATTAGAGTGTAATTAGATTATGTTTTTGGAGATACAATTTTCTGTCCAAAATTATATTTTTTATAATGTCATAGTGTGGTAATATATATATTTAACAATATAAAAGAGTTATATAATGTTAAAGTCTTCTTCATTATGGGATAACTAATTTGATAATAACATATATTATAATTTCGTCCTATTTATTTACATTTTTATAGTTAGAAATGACCTGGTAGAATGATTATTTTGAACAATGATATTGATATTTTGTAGTCCTATATACATAATGAGAAAATTTTGTCTTGATTATTTATCCTCTTTCTGTAGAATATTATTAATATGATGTGATGAAATTTTTATCTATGTTGGAGTTTCTTGGTTATGATATCAGATGTTTTTTCCACTTGAAGTTAATTTTGAGAATATATTATTGATTTATTTCTAATAGATACATGTTATTTTTATGACAGAATAGTAATGGAAAATGATATGAAGGTTCTACTCAGTAAAACCAAAACTTCATAATGGTGTCACAATATTCCTTAGTTGGGATACAAATTGACATATGGGGTTATGTTGTCCCTTGACCGATCTCATTTCAATGAGGGACATGTCATATATGTTTAGTATTTGGAAGCATTCTTTGCTAATCGAAACCATCACTAGTACAGAATATATACTCTATATAATTGACAGTTCAGGTACTCCACTGATTGAGACACCCCTAAATGACCTAAAACATGTCCCCCATAGATTTGGTTATGTTCTAAAATGATAGATACATACCATTATCATGGTTCATGTTATCTTCCATGTATTAATTACAATAGATAATCTTATTCTATTTCACACCAATTTATTAATCCTTCATACTATGAGAGATGTTTTTTTATAAAAAATATGTTTTTGTTTATATTTATATAAAATATTTTTTATGACAATTGCTTTGGTGAGATATATATTTTGATTATATGAAAATGTGGATTCATAATAAATGACTCACAAAAATTATATATAATCTATATCAATTTTTATTGGTTTAGGAGAGACATGGGATGCTTAAATATCATTACTTAAATTTAAGATATATTTTCAATGGGTGGTGATGATTTATGAGTTCTTGAACATATATTATGATGATATATTCTAACAATATGGTGAATGTATGATCTTGGTATTGGCGATACTCAAGAATTGATATGTCATTATAGGTTGTTGTACTCTCCCGTAAACATGTAACTATATTTCGATGCACTCATGGATATGAATGTTTTTTATATTTGGAATGAGTATTTGATAACGTTGAGATAGTGTTGTCAGTATTTCGAGGTGGAGATAGTACTGATCATTGATAGCATCAAGATAGAAGACTATCCATCTATTTATTGAGACGTATCACATGGGTTACCTTATATATATATATACTATATTTGTTCCATTAAATTTTGTACTTTATTGTATGTAATTATTAATATATTTTTTATTATTTACTAATATTATTTTATATGTCATTTATGACATTATTCACACTCATGGATATTTTTTTCCACTGATGATTTTTGTTTTGGTGATTTTTCATTTCATGTTTCAGGGGAAAATGCCTCTTTATTTCTTTTAATTCCCTATTCTCTCTAGTCACTAACCCCTAAACTAGTAGAATAATGATTTTATAGGCACACCATATTATGTAGATGACTTAGATGGGGTGTCATTGTGTTAGGTATTTTGAGAATATATATGTTAATATTGAGTTTTGGTTTACCATTATCCATTATATAACATCAATTTATACACGAACATCATTATAATGATAAAAATAATGTTATTAAGGATATTATATTTTAGGTATTCAAATATTTTGAATCATTATTATTGGGTTGTCATTTTTAGTTCAATTCATCTTTTTGGTATTTTTTAGGAATTAAATAAATTCTAAAAGTTATTGTTTGTTAAATTTATATTCAATTATGTTAATAATTATTAATTTTTAATTATTAATAAGAAAGAATAAATCAAAAAATAATGTAAAACCAAACAATTATTTTTTTATTAAATAAATACATATTTATAATTCCTTAATTTAGAGTATAAATCATAATGGAAAAAATGGAAAAAAGATTAATAATAAATTATATTAATTGATGTGATGGAGAAGAAGGCAAAGGTATCATACCTAACTGATCAATATTCATAAAGATAATTTTAGACAACAATACTGATATAATTTTATATCAATTTTGTAAAATATTATATAGATAATAATTCATTAGAAATAATATTTTATGTAAATTTAACAATAAAAACCATTAATATTTATCATATTTGGTGGGTATTTCTAAAAATTTGACAATGTTTGACTATAATTGATGGATATAAATCATAGAGCCAAAGGAAATACCACATTATGGGATTAATTATATATTATAAATTGAATTACAGGATCATAGTCCTGGACTAATTTATATTTTTTTATGTGGATTCAAAATAAACATCCCCTACCACGATTTCAAAAACACGTAGTAATGAAAATATAGGGCATTATTTCCTTCAAAATATCTGGATTTGTATCATAATTTAAGAAAAACAAAAAATTAAATTTATAATAATTAAAAGGATTACCTCTAAAATCTATATAATAATAATATAAAGTTGAGTATATCAACAAACTATAATATGAGAAGAATAAAAATGGTAATAAAACTAAAACAATTTCTATTTTTTCAAATCTATAATAAACTCTATTATATCTCTTGTTACACAATTTCACAATTAATTTACAGTTCATGAATTTATGAAAAATATTATTCTAGAAAAAAATTCAATTAATTGTATTCAATCATAACTATATTCTCGATACTAATGACATGATACTCATAATATAGTTCTCTATACTAAAAAACATGTTAAGAATCATTAAATTATATAAAAGATAAAAAATAAAATACCTCATGAACTCACTCCAATAAAAGAGTAAAGATAGAGAGAAATATATTTCTATGATTTAAATCAACTCCCTAATGTTTTTTATAAACATTTATGAACACATAATCAATATTTCCAATGTGTGCATTATTTTTCATGGTGATACCTTAAGTAATATATTTCATATATCTTAAACTTAAATGGATTATTATAAACTAAATATAAAAAATCTATTTTTATCAAACTATATACTTGTTCTCTCAAATTATATACACACTCAATTTTCCTTTCAATAATATATGGACAACAAACAATTGACTCAAAAAATTCCACCTAATATAATGATGATCTGAAGAAAATATTATAAAATTGATCAAACAATTATATCATAGAAAATTGATAATATTTTTTATTGTATAAAATGTTTATTAAATATAGATTACAATTATATAAGTTAATTGATTCATGGGTGAATGTTTATTGAATATATTATAAAATAACAATTTATTTCCTTGTTTACCTAGAAATATTTTGATGGAACAATATATATATGAATAAAATAATAAAAATTAAATTATCATATTTAACACATATTTATTGTAAAAATTATGTCTAATTATGAAATAATTATATGTGGAACTCTATAATATCTCACCAATATTGAAAATTTCATTTTATTTAAAACGTGTATCTTGATCCACTTGTTGATATGATAAAAATGAGTATACATTTTTAAGATTCCCATAATAATACAATCCAAGTCATGATTATTGATTGTATTGTATAAATATTTGATTATATACATAGACATATCTTCCTAATTTCAGTATGTTTTTTTGACCACTTAATAATTTTTATTTCTTAAAAAGAGATATTTGTAATGGTGGGAAATAAAATATAAATGTTTCTAACACAACGAGAACAAAAAAAAAGTAATTCTAAACATTGATCATGAATATCTACGTGTCTCATATAAATTTTTAAATGATATAAAATATTGTACAAAAAAGTGATTTGAGATACATATTCACTATAACCCTAATGATCATTATAAAACATTATAAAAAACATAAAACTAAATGGAAACTCTAGTATCCATCCCGACCACCCTAGACTCTTTTAAATGACTTGTTCCTTCCTCCTATCTCAACGATGAGTAAGAAATAAAAATAAAATAAACATTTGAAAGATTTGTAATGATTAGATAATGTTGAATGAAATCCACATAATTTATTTAATTCAAAATCCATTTGGGGAGTTTGATGACTCTTATTTTTCTGAGAGAATATATATTGATGAAATAATACACCGAACTACAAAATTAGATGATCTATCATCCAAAAATAACAAAATAAAAACCACTGATCCACACCTATATTAAGGGGGGTGGGAATAAATTTACTCCAATATTAAAAAAAAACCACCAATAAATATCATTACACTGTTTAATACAATTGAAAAGTCGTAGTGGGGGAATAATGGGTAGATGGCTGGAAAATGGCTAAAAGTTTTAAAATAAGAGACAAATCATCATCATTAAATGATGAAATCACTATGATAGTCATGTATTCCACCATAATTGGAACCATATTTAATCAAGACTCTAAATTTTTGGATTATCATAGATGTTAATTATTATATCCTAGAATAGAAGATCAGTTATACAACATTGTTCAAGGGTAATTTTATGACTAATGAATTCCATCATAGGATAATATCTATATTAAAAGAAATTATTGAAGGACAATATATTTAATGAAAAAAAGAAAAGAAGACCAATAATAAATCCTCAAGATGTTATAACCCTATGATATAAAAATATTGTAAATGAATGTTACTATATCTAAGAGAATAAACATTTATGTATCTATATTTACAAGGGAATAGGTTACATCCTTGGCATTTCTAGGTTATATTTTGTTGATTTTTTCTCAAAATAAGTTTATCATATTTTAAAATATTCATGTATATAGTGTGTAGGTTTTTATATAAGTGTTTTATGTGGTATTTTATATGTTGGTTGTTTTGGAATGCTATTTGTGGGTGACCTTTATAACAACTATGTGAATTGGTACACCCATACTAATGTAGGATGTTATGCGATGGGTTATGAATAGTTTTTTAGATGTTATCTTGGTTCAAGGATATTTATTCTGAAATTATTAGTAGATAGAAGGTTTATGGGACATGTGTGTGATAAATACAATGGGGAGTGTTGCTGATATTTTGTATTTTGAGGTTTTGTGTTGTTTTTGAATAAAACATATATTTTTGAAACACAATGCCTATATTTTTCTTATGTATAAATACTTATGTACCCATAGGATGATAAAAATATATAATATAAAAAAATACTAGATATGAATAACATAACATAATTATTAAGTGTTTTAAATATAATATATATTATTTAATGACTTTTCTTGAAAGGAATTGCATTATTTTGAAATAATATATTATGACTTAGGTAAAATTTTACCTATCAAAATAATGGTTATGGGAAAAATATTATATATGTAGAAGTATATTAATTGTTTTTTCCCCATGTTAAAAAACATATATTTTGATAATATATTACATATAGTGTTTTTTATGGGAAAAAAATAAATAAATAAATTATGTATGAAATAAAATTTTATGAATGAGTATTTTCATAAGGGAATCCTCATATTTATGAATTATTTATTATATATATATATGGTATGATTAATGAATTTGACAATGTAATATAATTACAAATAGATATTTTCATATATTTTGTATATGATTGAATGATGGTAATATAAAATATATATTTTAATGGTCTAACATGATTGTGAATTTTTTAAAGAAATGAGGTTTTTCTTAAATCTCTAATACTAATAAATGAGTAATAATATATTTTAGTTGTGAAATTTTGATATTTTAATGAATATTTGAAATACTAATCATTCTTGTAGTGAAATAATTATCCTTTTTATCATATAGTTTCATCAATCTTGATTCTCAATAGTTTCAATCATTGATCGATCCAGATGAAAACTAAAGGTAAATAATCCCTCAATATCAATTATCTATTAGTTTCTCATTTTGTTTCATAGTATTATAATTGTAATAAATTTTAATACAATATTTTGGTTTTATTTTGTTTTGTTAAATTTCCATTTCCATTCATCTCTCCAGGTATTATTTAGTAATATAATACATTCAATAATATGTTTTAGTGTCTCTAAGTTAATGATATCTCTATTTGGATTTTCATATTTACCTGATGGAATTTTTTGAGGACCCTAATGGGATCTTGAGCAGAAAATATTAATACTTTATGCTGGTTACATTGTGAAAAATAAATTATTTTGGGCATGATAGGTCATTTAATAAATTATAACACAAGACATCTTGATGAAAAAATGGTTCCCACAATAAATCAATGATACATGATTTTTTTGGAATCAAAATGAGAGGCGACCTAATTAAATTTTTATTCCTTTCATATATAAATAAGAATTGAATCATGGGAATTCAATATGGATTGATATGTATATAAATACTAAAATTAAATAAAATAGTTGTAGATGAAAGATAAAAGTAATAGTTTTTTGATAATATGTTGTACCCCCTATGAAATATTCACATAGATTTGAGGAAATTAATTGTTTTCCTATGATAATGTTTTCATGTTTATAGGAAAAGATGTTGCTTCCCCTATGTGTTCCTCTAATGGTTCCTAGGTAGGACATTGTTCCTTGGGGTGATACTCTAGGATTTTCAGGGGTAAAATTATGTTTCCCAAAGGTGATTGTATAATGGTTTTGAGGATTTATATATTTACTTATATGAGTTTTTTTAACATGTTTAGATACATAGATCATTGGATGATGTAGGTTTGGTCAATCCCCGGCTTCAACGTAGAAACTAAGGATTGATGATAAATACTTTATTATGATTCACTTATTGATGGTTCAAAGATTGATTTAATAATATCATAAAATGGATATATTTTGGGGATTAAATTAGTGGGGTTATACTGAGTTGTATCCACACTATACTCTATCCATATACCATTCCATATTCCTTTTTTAAATATAACACCTTGACCCCAAAATCCAAGACCCGGTTCATTATTTTTTTAAATTGGCTTCATTACAATTAAACAAATACTAAATCACTTATAAATTAATTATTTTTTGAAAGGTTGATTACATACATGATAGAAATAACATAAAGGGAACTAGTAAATAAAACTTAACATTTATAAACTTCTAATAAACTACATCATTGAAAATCATTCAAAGACTATACTTCATTACATAGAGAAAACACACATAATAGTGGTTCGATCTGATCATTAGTAAGGTTATATAATGTGTAATAAAAAGTAAATCAATTATAATAAAATAAAATTAAATGTTTAATAATTTATAACTAATTCCATTCCAATAACTACACATGGAATAAATAATTTGATAAGGTAAGAAAATAAAACACATTTAATCTAGTCAACAACATGATAATGAACTATATATGTAAATTTTATTATAAAAAATATCTTTGATAAATAATAACTAAAATATAAAAGATGGAAATGATTAATTATTTGATGTCATGTCAAAGTCCCATGAAATACTATAACATCAAGACCATTAACAAGATTGTTAATACTATATATAAAATCCCATTTAATTTGGAAAAATTATTTTCATCCTGAGAAAATTTCGATGCAACAAAGAGCTATATAAAGTCTCAGATATTTTTTATTGATATTACAATGAATTCATGATATCAAATGGTCGAAATAAATAACATTCCTTACCAATACCAATATTTAATAAAGGATATTAAATTATCTATATTTCTGCAAATAATCAACTAAATATTAAACCAGGCACTCTATTTTAAATCGTATTCTATTTAGGAAAAAATAATATCAATTTTATGAAAATATTGATATTAATGTAATATCTAGGATGAGAAATATTAAAATAATCATATTCTTTCATTGGAACATTAAAAACCACGAAATGATCTAAGATTGCAATAATAGTCATTAAGAATATTTTTGAGGCGTAAAATCTTTAATCATTCCAAAATGTCCCATAAAACAATGAAACATTTAAAATGAAAATAAAAAATAAAATATGAAATTAAATGAATCATATAATATCATTTGAATAAAAATATTCATGATATTATGTGTCAATGGGCAGTATATAACCCCTATAAAATAGATTTGGTGCATAATGATAAAAATGTCTCAATGGAATGTTAATTAAGATGAAATCAATTAAATTAAACTTTCACTAGTTGTGTGGTACTTTGATTCATTTATAATGATTAAATATGTTTTAATAACATATATAAAACAATAATCATATTTATAATATCATATATCATCATATTATAATATCTTATTACACATTTGTTAATAATCATTAATTAATTTCAGTATGTCAGATTTTAATTTTATAATTTTGTTAGGTATGTTTATGATTTTTTTGTTCTTCTTATTAAATAGATCATGATATTATAATATCTAAAGTGTGAGAAATTATTTAATTATAATATATATTCAGTACATATGTATTTACTATTGTGTACAATGTTTGGATTTAATATATTAAATGCACTATCCATCAATAGAGTAGGTCGTACATACACATGAATGCTACTTTCATTACACTTTCTTATTAAAAGAATGAAGATTATATTACACACACACAAACACATATATTTATATTATAATTATAATATCATATAAATATATATATATATATATAATACTCTAATTTTTTACTAAATTTATTCTTAAAATGTTCTATGTATAGTGTGAGCATATCACGTCCCTTGAGGTGGAGGAAGTCCACACCTCCACAAATGATGTTATCATTTTTACAGAAAATAGAATTTATAATGATATGTGTTTGAAATTAATTAAATAATATTACATAAATAATTTATATATATAACATATAAATGATTTTCCATCATAATGGCCACCCTTTGTGGTGGTAAAGTAAAAATGAACAGTCATCATTTCATGAGGTGGTATTTCACCATACATGTAAACAGTATGATTGATAATCATTAAATAGAGATGTGTGTATGTTTTGGTCAAAACATGTAATAATAAAATCATATTATATTATTGATATAGTTTTTTCTACATAAACATTAAATAAGAATATTTGACTGCGTAGAGAATTGAGATAAAATTAAAAAGTTTTTAGAAAGATGTTACCTCGTAATCAAGAAAATCCTTTTTTGTTTACACCAAAAGGATTCCTTGGATTACTTTCTACCAAAAATAAGGATTCTTGGAAGAAGAGAAGGATTTTGGGTAATTATTTAGGTTGATATTTCATGAACATAATTCCCATGAGTGGTTTGACAAGGTGGGAGGAATGTAGGCATTTTATAATATAGGTGGAGTGGAACTCTTGTAATTTTTTGGATGAAATGAACCCCATTGATGTTTTTATTAAAATTGGTTAAATAATGATTCAAGTTCAATAAATGTCCGAATAGTATGGAAATTTTTCCTTATATGCCTTTTGGAAAAGTATGTAGGTCACATTTGAGATTACGATTAGGTTTTAGTCATTTTTTAATCATAATTTCTCCTCAATCATTATAATTAATTTTAATTACATTCATTAATATTTTTAGTAAAAATCTAATTTTACAATATTATACATAGTCAATTGTCATCATTCAAAATATGTAATAAAGTTTTCCAAATTCCATTTGTACCAGTGGTATAAATTAATTTAAATTTAATCCCACATAAGGTATACCCAAGAATGTTTTTTTCAGAAAAAATCTAAAATACCTTACAATGTTTTTATATGTAATTTCAATGCGAAATTTTTAATAATGAATTTTTTTTGATAAATTGGTTAAAATGTCTTCTAATTAATCGTTAAACCTATCATAAAATATATCTTAAAATTACAAATAAATAATCTGAAAAATATTTTTTGATCTTAAATTTACAATATTCGACATTTCATTACAAAAATTAAACTCCACATAAAATACCAAAACAAAACATTAAACAGTTTTTTTTTTCTGATTCGAATGTTAATTTTTTTCACATATAAAATTTGAGAAATGATCTGAAACTAGATTATGATACGTTTCAACATCAAAAGGATGAAAACATACATTTACAAAAAAATTAGTTTTTTATGTGATTTGTTGGGTTTTATCATATATATTCTATTAATTATATTCGAAGAGTTTAAAAATAATTTAGTTGATATATAATATATAAATTAAGTATATAAACTCTAAAATAGTGTTATTATTAGAATTAATTTTTAAAAAATTACAAAATAATTTTTTTCATATAGTTTGTTGTGTATATTGCATGATTATCCAAATAATTAAATTTATTTTAAAAGTAAAATATGATAAAATATTGGGTTTATAAATTAATGGAAATTATTTGGATGATGTAATAATGATCTAATGATGACTAGGGTATTGATATAGAGGGTTTTATATGAAACCTAATATTTAATTAAGACTAATTCAGTATCCTCTCAGATTTTATTATTTTGGGTGGCTTTTGGACATGATGTATAAAATTTTCCAATGTTTAATTTTGATTGGGGTATTTTTAGAATGTATGAAATGTAAAAAAAAATTATATAAATAATTATTTATTTATATTGGATCATTGGCATATGATGTGATGTATTTTAACTCTTCATCATCTATAGGGATGTTATTGTCACTGTTTCCACAATTACTTCTCTACACAGATATGTGGGTATAGTCTCTCAATTGTATTATGTTAAACATTCAATTCTAGTAGGAACCCTATTCCATATGGGGATGTTTATGTGAGGTCATGTGTGATTATAGACCATTTTATATAGAGGAATCTTGGAAATTTTAGTTACAATTTATTATTTGGAATTTGTCCCTTTTTATATTGAATAATAGTTTTTGAAAGGTAGACATGAGATTATAAATTTTCCAAAAAAAAAAATAGAAATTTTCAAGAGGTGATACTAAATATTTTATGATGGATGTCTATGTTACCTTGGTTGGGATTGGGGTTCTAGGTTTCTAATTTTTTGATTGACCTATATCATCCAATGTGACAGATTATTATTTTATATTTATAATTAATATGATTTTTACTCTTTCACTATAAGGGTTATTCGGTCTTGCATTCATGAATAAAATTGAGGACGCTAGATTCCATTTCCATTTTTGTGTCTTAATTTGATTTTATTAACAAGGTTATGATCTTATATATTTTTTAATTAAGTTGTATGAAATAACATATATAGTGTTTCCCATATTATATGATGGCATCAAATTATGTAACTGATTAAATAAATTATATTTGTATTATTAAAATTTATTTTAGAACCTATTGATGGATGAAATAGGATAAATAAAATTCTAATAGAAAATTAAATTGGATTTGACACTATAACATCTAAATGATATTTCATTTGAATATTCCACCAATATGATACAAATTTTATATTATTTGAAAAAATAATGAACATTTAAAATTTTTAATCCTATTTTATATGGTAACAACCTAGAAAATGGGTAGAAGTGACTACAGATCCATCTTAGGTTATGTATTTTTATGATATAGTATGTATATGATAATTTTTTTTAATTTTTATTTATATCATTAAATTATTATGTTAACAACTGTAATCGAAATATATTCTGACGTGTGTGATTGGAATTATAGAGAGATTCCTTCATGACAACCTCTTGTACTATTCTAAGATCGAAACGATGAAAATTAACTAGCATAGGTTGGAGAAGAGTATCCTATTAAATCATGAAGGTCAGTGAATAATTAGATCTATGAGTTATTTTTATATGTTAAGTAATATATTTTTTGAGATATTGAACAAGATGAACCTATAATTTATAATCTAAGCCCATTATTTTAGATGTAATATGTACATTTATTTATCGGTAAGGGTAAAATATTTGGAGTTGTTCTCTCTCTAGAGTCCATTCAGACTATCTTTTTACCCATGGAGACAGAAATTGATAGGTGGTTGAAGGTTGAATCATACTTGTTACATGTATTATCATAGGGTTAATGGAATGTTCTATTCTGTGCTGACAAACACGTTGTGCTATCTTAGATGGATGCCCAAATGCTTTTTTTTGATAAACTCATTAAATATATTATTTAAGAAGACATTAAATAGTTGTTTATATATATATATATATTATTGTGATGGATTTCAATGATGGGTTACAATTCACACTTTATAGGGCTTTATCATTTCAACCCTATGTTTTCTTGAAATGACTCATCATGGTCCATAAACATGGAGGATATCTTGAGATATTATGTTTGCGTTTAGAAAAAAATTATATTTATCATATTTTGAAAAGGATTTGAATCTAACCCTCTTCATGTAGACTAACATATATAAGGTAAGAGAAACCTAAAATATAAATTCTACTCGGGGTCTGGTAGTGTATATTTAGGCTGCATGATGATCCATTTTTATGGTTCATTCCAGGGTTTTGGTGGATAAAGAAGCTAGAGTATAACATGTAGGGTAATGTTGAATATTTTTTAATTTAATTTATTCTCTTGTAAATATTTTACAATTTTCATAAAATTTAATGTAGCTTTTATTTATCAAAATGCCCTAAATTTGTATTTTGTTAGGCATAATACCAAGTTATGCTTTCATTACACACAACACCAAGTGTGTACAGTAATATAATATGCCGATAATGAACAATATAGTTTCTATTTTAAATATATTTTATATACTCTAAAATGATTGAAATTAATGAAATACATTGTTATCCCACTACACATGAAACAATGAGTTTCTTCGATTAATTGTGTTACACGAATTACCGAGTTTTACAGATTTTTTAGACATTATTATTTAACATAATAAGATATAACCAATATATTCAATTAGGTCTTTGGATATAATTAAAAATATTATGAAAATATATTTTCAATAAAAATATAATATGAATTCGTTTGTTTACCAATTATTTAGAAATCAAAATGTAATCCAATTGACTATAGTGGAAATATATTTATTACCATGCTCAAAAATATGTTTTGTCCAAAAAAATAATAGAAACTATAATTAATTTATTATATTAACATAATGTGTATATTTATATATATTTTATTTTCAATAAAAAAATTAATGCCCATCCAAATTATTTGATAAACATAAGATAAGAACAAATCAAATATTTCATATAAAAATTAGTATTTTTATAAAAATAATATTAAAATCTTTTTATGGAGAACAAATTTGATATCCAATTTTTAAAAAAATTATAAATTTAATATTTAAAAATGAACAGAGTATTTGAAATTGAAAAATAAAAACTATGTTATGATTATTTTTTGGTAATTTTTTGTGATGTCTCAATTTCTATTGAGTAGTGAATAATACTGAATTTTAATTAAATAATTTTTTTAATAATATTTATTTGTAAAGATAAATTATATTTTAAATTAGTTATAATGTTCAATTCGATAAATAATTTAAAAAATAATCTAATTCAGGACATTATAATCAAATTCACATTAAAATTGACTATAAAAACATATAAAATTATTGAACATTTTTACTTTAAAAACCTACATTGTCATCAGGTTAGCGAGAATAAATTTAAATGGATTTATGCCAATTATGTTATAGAAATAATGAAAAAATTATTCCATAATTGGAATCATAATAATTTAAAATTTATCATAATTTTATCATAGTTTTTTTTTAAAAACTTGTGAATGTAATTTGATTTAATTGAAAAGATTGAGGAGATAATTAATCATAACAGGTGACTTAACCCTAATTAGAAGGGCCTAAATGAGCTAATAATTTTTCAAAAATCTATTTTATGTCTATATATACGCCATATGCTACCATATATAGAAATTTTAAAATTATTGTATCAAAAATACATTGGAATAGGTGGGAGGAATTCCTTTTCCAAAACCTTACAAGAGTGTCACAACTCCTCCACTATTAAATACCACTCAACCCGACCACAACCCAACACCACTGAAGAAATTTTTTCCTCAAAAAAAAATATACCGAAATAGCTCATCAACATCCCTCCCATAATCTTATAAGCATAACATTAAAGATATGGAAATCCAAGGAATCCCTTTGGTTGAAATCAAAAGGAGTTACCCAAAGAAGCTGTCACACCCTTCTTCAACCTCATTTCTTTCATATTCTATCACCAGCCATAAAATAACATTATTACATGATTATATAATTATAAAATAATTATAAAATAATCATAAATATAAATATATTTTTATATATTATGTTTTATACCAACACATAGAAACACTTTCATATAATGTGTAATGAACATGCCATTCATCTATATGGTGAACTACCGCCTCACAGAATGATGGTGATTGTTTATACATTACCACAATTCATGGTAGAGAATTATGATTGTAATAATTTTTATATATGAAATATATTTTATTAATTATGTATTTATTCTTCTTTGTTTTTTTTTAAAACAGTCATTTATACATTCCATCTTTTTAAAATTTGATAACATCTTTTGTGGGTGTATGTACTATTATCTCCTCACTGTGATGTGACTCATTGGAAAATTAAATGGAATATATTAAATATTTTTCTATTAAAATATAGTATATATAATAAAAATACTGATATATTAATTATATTATATATATATATATATATATATCATTTATTTACTTTTTTCAGTATGACAACAAAATAGATACATCGTTCATGCATATGTATGACCTACAGTCTCCACAAATGGGGTATTTAATTTCATCTTTCTATATTTTATAAATTATTATAAATACATTTATAATGATTATATAATATATTTATATAAATATTTACATTATTTATCTAATTCTATAATGACCTATGTATGATTATCATGATTAAAAATTAAAAACATATACAAAGAACAAAGATGATTATAACCAAGGTGAATCCTTATCATAAAATTGTTAATAATAAGATAACATAATGTCATAATAAAATAATATAAAGTTATATATACAATAATTTTATTCTCTAAAATATTTATAATAATCTTATATTTATTATATTGGATGTGTGTACGAGTATCATGTGAGTCAAGACACTAGGTAATCAAATATATAGAACTTTTTATTTATGTATGAAACATGCCGGGTTGACCACATTTTTTGTTTTTTATTTAATTAACATGAATTTATTATTTGATTATTATTATTAAATTTTTTTATTATTTATATATATATTCTATGATTTTTCATTTATGGGGTTTATGTTTCAACATATACCAAATCAATATGATAGTTTTGTCTTAATAGTCTTTCATTGAGACACATGTTTTGTTATGCACCTACATTCAATTTTGACATGTATATACTTCAATTTGGCAGGTTGTTTAATGAATTTTCTTATTTTAATGACATTTTAGGCATCATGTAATTAAATTATCATATATGGTGAGTATTATTCTAAGTTGCAATGTGATATGATTTTATTGAAAACTTCTCATCGTTTTTAGTGTGATTTATTATTAGGCATCAATTGATGAAACATTAATATATATCTCTCAAAAACTCTTATTAGTTTATTTCTCTAATTTTTATTCTATATATTTCAAAATACTAGTACCATTTTCTTCCCTTCACTTCTTAATATATTTAAGTAAATACTTCTTAAATACAAATTAATTTATCCCTTCGATCAAAAAAAATTATTTAAAAAACAATGTTTTGATAAAGGTTTTCTAGTGTTCTTTGATAATCATTTTCATGGAAAACTAATTTAAAAAATGTATTATGCTTTTCAAGAATTACTTTAAGAAAATGAAATATTTCAAAATTTAAAATATTATCTAAATAGTTTTATGTTTATTGGTATGGAAAAAATTTCATGCTTCATTTATATGTTTTTAGTTAAAATGGTTTTCGTAACTTATTTAGCATCTCATTATATGTTATCAAAGTCAAATATTTCCAATTTTTTTAAAATATATCATTATAATTTTTTAGGATTTATTTTGAGAATTTTTTTTCAAATTGTGTTAGGTTTTTAAAAAATATCCATCAAATAAGAAATGCTAATTATCTCAGGAAAGGTTTTTAATGAACATTACAAATCCCGTCTCATAAAAGATAACATCGGTTGGTGTTACTCGTGATATTTTTAAAAAATGATCCAAATTGACAATTAATATTATTTGTATTGATGTTTTATTTATGTAATCATATTTGTGAAACTTATTTCACTTTTATAGGTAATAAAGTATTGAAACCTGCTTTTTTTTACTTGTTATGGTTTCGGTAAAATGACATCAAAACCTATATATATTCAAAAGATTATGAAATGAGTATATTTTTCTGATACCAATATCTTTTAATGATATTATGATAAGATTTTTTATAATCGTGGGGTTCATGTATATATTATTTCATAATGATATGTTTGGGACCTATATATCCCATAAAAAAACTAGATAATTATTTGCATCTCAAGAGATCGACTAGATGATCTTTTTTGTGAACCTTGACTACTAAAATGTCCATGGTAGTGATCTAAGACTAACTTGATCCTAATGTGAGTGAAATAATTTTATTAACATACACATGGGATTGAACCATGAATAAAGATATTGTATGTGAAGTGAACCCATACTATTAAGTGTTATTGTAAGTGTTCCATTGGCTACAATGTAAATCATTATATGTGCTTCTGTGTCTTCAAAAATTACATATCATGTTACGATGTTATGATATCATGGGTTATATTTTTCTTTCTTATTATCAATGTCTTATGAACTAGCAATCACTATTACATGATTCATATTTATGATCTTCTATACATAAGTTATTTTCATCTACTTTCATGATCTTGTTCTTATACCGTTATGCTCATGTTTTTGCTTATATATCTCTCTTATTTACCATTACTTAGAATCCGAGGGAACCCATTTTTTATGATTCCATTGATAGTATATAAAGATATATTATTGGTAAGATATGTCTAAGAGGTGTGATATTCATGGATAACCTAGCGGGATATAATTATCTTATTCAAGAACCTATATTAACATTTCCATGATTCCAATGGAACTAAACTAACACGATTTATGAGAATCTTTATGTCTAATGTATTATTTATTCTATAAATGTGATGTAATTTCATTTGATAAAAATCTACGATCTCTATATTTTGTATCTAATAAATTTTTTAGTCAACCATTTGAAAATAGGACTAAGAAAATATAGTGATATCCATTGGAATATTTATATGTATATGTCTTTGGATGTCTCTAAGGAAAAGTAAAATGATCAAAAAATTATATGAAATTGTCCTGGAATTTTGGTAATGGAAACATCGATTATTCCCTATAATTATATATGTGTATGCGTAATACAAGTGGATTTGTCTCTAAGATATATGTACATAAGTGTAACATCTCCCAAAAGTTGTATGGGACCAATCTTAGCATAACCTGATACACAATAGTGGGCCTTGATGAACACATGATTTTTTACTACCAAGGGATATGATTTTGGAATTTCAAAACTCATCATTATCCATCATGATGTATTAAAAAATTATTTTCTATGAGTAACCTAGGATAATTTTATGGTGTCATGTATTTAAGAAGGTGGAAGGATTTATAAATCATATTGTTAATTTATTTTCAGGATTATTATTTTTTACACTATGACGAGTGTTTCCCACACTATGAAAATAGGATTTATTCAATGGTTGGATCTAGTAGTTACTGGGACAACATTGAATGTGATTGAAAATATAATTATTAATAGTAAAATTGGATGATCACAAGAGTAAATGTCATGAACTAAGCTGGAGTGACATCTAACCCAGAACCCGACCTAGTCCATTTCATGGCCCAAAGGGAATTCCCTATTCCCATGGTCTGACAACATGTTCATGGGTATCAAAAATAATTAATTGGAACTATTTCACCCAATTTTGTAAGGGTAATTATCTAATATAGAAAAACAAAAAAAATTAATAATCATAACCAAACATGGTAGAATTTTTTCATTTATAGTTTACAAATTTAAACAAAAATAATACTAAAATATAAGGGAAACAAAAAATCTCCAAAATTCCTCCATTAAACCTGAAGATAATATCCCTTAATCCACAACCACTAACATGAAAAACTAGAATAACACTAGAAACCCAACTCTACCATAATAACCATGACACCGAATTCCATTAATTAGGTCATATGTAACAAAGTATACATACAAAAAATGGTGTATGTAAGATGTGATCAAAATACCAATATGATGCCACCCAAAAAAAAGGGTTCCATGAAACAAAATTAATAGACAAATAAACATGAAAATTATTATATAATACATTGAATCATTTCAGAATTTTTTTATGAAAAACATACTGCAGGACAATTTTTTTGGGAAAAAAATTATCTAAAAAATCAATAAAGTTAATAACAAACACAAGGTCCACTATATAATTATTGATGTAACCACACAACAAAATAATTATGTCTCCAAAGATTACCATGGGTAAATAACTAAGGGAAGATATCATATATGGTGCACTAGAAACCTCATAACATAGTGAAATAGAGTAAAGAAACTATAACCAATATTTTCTCATGAATGACCCACATGGAGGAAAAATAACACTAGACCAATGGTATGCGATTGTTATAATTGTTTTTTTATTGTTAAAATCATCAATCACGCTATATGAATCTATGATTTCCTCTTCCAATACAACTATCATCGATTAAATAGAAAAATTTGGTCTTTAAACTTTAGAATAACCAATTTACTATTTATAGCATTCTCTCTATGGTACGAAAGATTACCTTATGCTCAATCACATATTTCACATGTTACAAAAATATCCCTTATCACTTATCATCACACAAAAACAAACATTTTCCATAATCAAATAAATTTCCATTTTAGACACTTTAAACCCATTGGAAAATAGTTTTCACAGCACTTGAAAATATCTGAAACCCAATTTGTATATTCCATGAAAATTAAATAATTAATTTAACAATTTCAATGGTCCAATACCCTTTTAAATCAAAAAAAATCCCTAGTATATTTATAAAACACTCCCCTCATTAGTCACACAATTTTCAAAACATGTTTGTGGTTCATAAATAAGGACAAGAAATATTAATAATTCATATTAATTTTGAATACGCATTTTCAATACATTCAAAGCAGAAGATACATTGGAAACACATAAAAAACCTTCCATATAGTGAATAAAACCCTTTTTTAGAATCATCACAGTGACTCATACAAAAATAATAACCACTCTCAATTAGAAAATATAATTTTATCATATATTAATGGAAAACACAAACAAAATATATTTTTCAACACACTTTTAAACTATAAACCACCTCTATAAATCCAAACCATAATACTAAAATAATATCAAAATGATAGAGAATAGAACCACCAACCCCAAGTGTAGAAAATAATATAAAATTATGTAAAACCTCATCCTCACCACCATAGAACCATTATAAGTAACAATTGAATAACTTAAAAAACAATCTCCCTAGAAAACAAATGATAAAACCCTTCATAGGTTAAATAACCAACTAAAAAACAGGAACCCTAAAAGGGGAAATGAAAACATTATAAATATGAGAGAATCATAGGAGAAACCACATAGATGGTGTTTCCTTCAAGTTCCCATACTAGATTCTCCAAAGGAATGGATCTTAAGAGGTCCATGGAATATTGGAGGGATCTCCAAAGGATGGAAAGCGCATATGGGTGGATGGATTAGAAGAGAGGTTTAACATGTGATATGAAACAAACGTAAACTTCATATTATTAATGACATGAATGTGTTGCATGGTTTTCCCGAATTGTTTACCAAATATGTGGTAATCATTCACCACTCACCCCCTAGGTGGAAAATGATTTATGGTTATCCCGTAAAGATTACAAACCATAGGATAACTTTGTGGTATTCCCCCTTCCAAAAATGTAAAATGTATCCATGGTATTTTAGAAATAGTCAAATGATATCCCCTATCCATGTTCCAATGGTATTCAACATGCTGGAAATACGAATTTAATTTTTTTTGTCCAAAAACACCAATGGAACCCAAGTGGGATAAGTATCGAAAAAGATAAATTGAAAAAAAATATCATTTTCAAAGAAAATGTGTGATAAATATCCCCGCTGTTAAAACATTCCACTGAAAAAAAAATTCAACTCTAAGCTTGATTAGAGGACAAAAATGGATACTCCTCCACAACTAATGGGAGTACTAGGCATAAAAAAAATTTATAATGATGGAACACCATAAATGGAATCATATATCCACAAGAATTATCTTGAGAGGCCATAATAGACATTCTGCCATACGCCTTATACCCCCATAAAGTTACAACATCACCATTTGAATGATCAAATGAAATATAATTTTCTCAATGTATAATATAACCACTAATTATAAGAATAATTCAAGTCATAACAAAATGAAAATATTACCTTTTACTGAAAATTAAATAAAAACTCAAATATAATCACTAAACAATATCCATAAAAATTCATAAACAAAACCATAGGCAACACTCCATAAATAACATTTAGCCATAGATGGAACTTGAAATTAGAAAACTCTTAATGAGAAAACCGAGTTCCATGGATATTATAGAAACTAAAATTTATTATTACCATGTGGAGGCCCAATACGACCCCCAACCATTTAATATGAGCTACAACTGATATAATCCTGAAGTAAACTTAATGAGACCTACATTGGGTCTCCCCATTGAGAGAACAAACCATCTTAACTAAACAACACATACATGAAACAATAATCCAATGATGAACCAATATAAAAACATACTAAAGAGACCAAAAAACAGATGCCTATTAACACTTACATGGGGAGAAAAAAAGGGAATCACCCACCCATGAGATATGCTATAACAGAAACCAAATCACAATGTATCACTATAAAAAGAAAAAAAGGTATCCACCTCTAGAAATATCAACCACTGAATTATCAATAAAAATGAATCTACAATGCTTATTTTTTACCAAAAAATAATTATATGACTATAAGATTCAATAAATGAAATGAGGCCCATCTCAATTTTAGAAATGGGTGACATTATATGGTGAAAAAATATATCCTTTAACTTAATGTGTCCCAATTATACCACCAAAGTCAAAATATTGATAGTGGTCCCCCACCCACTAATTATTGACTAAGGGACAGCTTCAATCGAGGGGCTTTGGTTGGATCCTTGATGTTCGAAGAATCTCTCACATCGTAGTTACGAGATGAAGATCGATGGTTAGAGGTCATTATTTTACAACCTCATGTAGCAACAAAAAACTCTTAATAGATCTAATAGAACACAACACACCGTTAAAATCAGATAACACAAAAGGGACTTCACCAATATGGGGATTCATGGGACACATTAGGATTGCCCCCTTTTATCCTAATGAGAATCTTATGAAGAATGGAAAATTCAGTAGATTCATTCATTTTGAATAGAGTAATTTTTGTTTTATAAAGGGAAATCATGCTCTTATTAAAATGGAAGTTATATAATGAATTCAAAACATTCACTCATGCATTTTAATATAGAATTGTAACTTCAAAACACAATAGCAAGAACATATATTATATTAAGGGATGAATTCATAAGAAGGGACATCAAATTGCGCCTAATTTATACCCTTCTCTTGCGAATTGGTTCAACATAACTTCCTTTCCACAACCTAGAAAAATCATTTCTAGTGGCTTTAGTATTTACATGCATGAAAGGCCTTCAAAGAATTCAAACATATTGATTTTCAATGACCAGAAATGCCACACTAATGTAATATTACGATCCTAAAACAGGAGGAGATGATGAATGCTCAATATTCCCTTTGAATTCAATAACCATCACGTAAAACATGATTCCAATTCCCCATATCGTTAATGGAACAACCTTCACTACCTTCAGAGATTAGGGGAAAATTGTTTTCCTCAAGCATTCTGGCTTCATAAAACCCCAACATGAACAAAAAGCCATTACAATTCAGTAAGATAGACCAAATAAAACTCTAACACCGTGAATAATAATTGTGGAAACTTAACCTTTACGTACGCTTTTCTATGACTGCACCCACTATTAACCTTCAAAAGGATCGATGTGACTATAAAAGAGAGGAGGTCTCAATGTCCAAAATACAAGAGGAAGGTCTATGATTTGATCAATTGGAGGGTGTTATAAGGATTAAATATATGTGGACACATATGAATATTACCTGAACTTATGTGGGGAATACAGTAGCCACTCAAGGAAACCTAGATCTCAACCTAAAAATTTCTTCGACTCAAACATACCAAAAATAATCTCCAAACCTAAAAATGGAACCAACTCAATGGCATCCAATGATATGTTTCAAAAGATTCAACTACCCAAAATTTCAATACCTACTCACCAACAACAACTAAATTATTATACACCATTGAAATAGAAATAATTCTAATACTAAAAATTCCACACAACCAAAATTCTTAAATAGCAAGGAGACACACCCGTTACCACCAATTATCAAACAACATGTATTCTCTTAAATTAACTGTTGAAATAAAAAAAATCTAGTGGGTTGAAAACTAAACAATGGAATTCTATGGAGCTTCACAAATTCATATTCTCATCCAAACACAACACTCATTACATTATATCGCCCAAATTTTAACACATATAGCTGCATGGGATCACTCATGGAAACACCAAATGTTAAAAAACCACTTTTACACATAATAAAAAAAATATTCTACCAATTATTCAACTTCTTAGTTTACTTCTTGATTCATAATTCCAAAATCATTTCAAAATGTCATGTTCCATGTGTTATAAATCACATTCAAATCCTAGATAAGAAATCATTTATATTTTCATTAAAAAATTCCAATTTATTTCATTAAAAAATAAATTTGAACTCATAAATAAAAAATCCATATCTTTTATCAAAATAAATATTTGTTTCTCAAAAACCAGCTTAAATAACCTTCAAATTTAGATCTTAGATAACATATCAAGTTAAAATCATCCTTGTTTTATAGGATGACCATTTCATGAAAATCCAAATTCAAAAACATTCTTAAAAATTATTTCCAAAAAATCTATTTCTATATTCCCATAACAAATCCATTCCATTGGAAAATACAGTTACCAATATCCCTATGTAAGTTTTTTCAAAACAATATTTATAATCTAGAATGTCACAAAAATAATGAGGCAGAAACTAGTGTCGATGGGTGACTTGGCCACATGGTTGCAGGCCATATTATAGCCCCACCACTATCACTGAGAGGATTCTAGGACTCTGTCCCCGGCTCAACAAGTCTTTTTATTCCCACAAATCCCATGGATAAAACTTACCCACCAACTACATCATTTCAAAAACATTATAAATACATATAGTCTAATTAATATAAATAAATCTCATCATACCATTGAAATATGAGTCTTATCACATGGTGAACTAGACTTGCACCCTACACCCAACTACAACCTAAATACCTAATAGACCTATATTTAGAGTATCTACACTCTTTCCCAAATAACAGGACCTAGAAGTGAAAAAACTCCCCTTGATACAATTTTGTAATGAGCCTAGAAAGAGTGACACCCAATATGCACCTGGCCCAGTGTTTGGAATTTCCTAAATGGAATTCTTGATCACCATGGGATAGAAAAAAGTGCATGACTATCCGAAATACAACATGGGATCAATTTCACTCATATTCATTAGAATAAATATCCCGTAGAAATAAATAATACATAACTAAAAAACCATAACAAATCACTGTAAAACTGTGTTCATAATTCAAGGGTTTCAACTTGAAAACCCCCCAAAATGATACAATGGATGGGTAACAAAAAATGGCCCAAAATCGTCCATGAAACATGAGAATAATCACCCTCAATCGACCACCGCAAACACCTATAACAAGAAGAACACTATCATCCTGGATCTACCATCGTCCCCATGAAACATCTTTCCATTACTCGGGCCATATGTATTAAATTCAACATACACCAAAAGGTGTATGTAGGGATTTAGACAAATTCTTGTAGGATACCAGATGAAAGAAAATATTCCATCTATTATAAAACATTAATAGGAAAATACATATTCACATTTGTAAGAAATTCTATTAAAAAATTTCAACAAATTTTTTTTATTATAACCCATAGTCAAGGAATCATTTTCAAGGAAAACCATTTATACCAATATTTTATTTAAAATGTTTTCCACAAACAAGGTCCCCCATGTTCTAATGCATTGAATGATGTAACATAAGCATTATTTCACAATAAAACACCATGGGTAAATCCTTAAGGGCAGCTTGAAGAAGTGGAGATCTAGAATCCTCATACATTGGGGAATCATGCTATTGTAACCATAACTAAAATCATTCTCATGAATGAGACTCTAGGAAGGAAAATGGAAAAACATAGTATTTTTCGATTATCAACATATTTTTTTAGTGTTGAAATCTTCAATCATGATTTGTGAATTCGATTTTTTTCACTTCTGAGACATCTATGTTATGGCCACCATAGGAATCCATGCATGCATCTTCCAAATCCATAATGTACATGATATATCATTCCCACCAATGTGCCACATATTACCTTATGATCAATACCTCATATTCATGTCCAATGAATTACCAATCTCATATATCTTTACATGTAAACCACCATTTTCCCTAAAATGCCCCATTCCATTTTACACGCACTAATTTTTATTAGAAAAACATTTCAAAATACTTTCATAATCCATGAAACCAATTTGGAAATATCACATGACAAAACAATAATAAATTTAACAGTTATCATTGGCCAATATCCTTTAAAATCAACACAATTTATATTTTTAAAACATTACTATCATCATCTGCACAATTTGAAAACCCCATTAACATTGAATAAAATACATCAAATATGAATAATTATTTTTTAAAACATTTTTTCAATAATTTCATACATAAAGTGAAACTGAAAACATTGTACACATATCAACACAGGGAATACATGTTTTTTAGAAACTTTGAAATTGAACATATATAAATATAAATACATTTCCCATAAAAAACTGAATTAAAAATATATACATGACCAACACATCCAAAATATGTTTCACACTACACATTTAAAGAATATACAAATTTTGTAAATCCTTAAAATCCTATTAAAACTATATAAAAATGATATATCCTAGATCCTCCCACCTCAAGTGTAGAAATATTTAGATAATGATGTGAATCAAAAACTTCACCACTACATGACTATATTAAGTAATTATTGGACAACAACAATCAAGATCTCCCCCAAGAACACATGATCTAACCCTCCCTAGGTCAAATAACCCAATGAATAACAAGAAACAATGAGATGTGAATGTAAAACCACATTAATAATAGAGAATCATGATAGAATCCACTTATATGAACTTTTTGTGACATTCGCACACCAAGATGAACATTCGGAATAGTTATCCAACATGGTTTACAACCCATGCAATAACCATGTGGTTATCCTCTACCCAAAAATTCCAAATGGCCAAACATTTACATGGATATGGGTGCACAATTTCAGGTAAAAATGCATAAAACATGCATGACATGCTATAAAAACTAATTTTCCTCAAGTATCAAAAACTGTCAATGAGATCCAAGGTCATAAATATAGGTAAATGATAAATTGAAAATTAGATCATTATAAAATCATGGGTGTGATGGTAATGTATTATGTGATCATTACAAATAAGTTTATCATCGAACATGATTTATAATGTGTACCATTACCAACATTCAGACTCATCAAAAAAGATAAGGAAGGATTTCACTATGAGTTTGGTTAATAGAGACCTTGGTGGAAAGAATATTTAGTTTCTTAAATGTTGAGAGTGTGAAATGAATCACCATATAGAATGAATAAAAAGTACAAGAAGTAGTTTTGAATATGTAAAATAAGGAAACAAATAATGTGACTTCAAAGGATAAACAATGAGTTTGGTGAATTAAATGAATAGGAATATTGGCCTCCCAAGGACTTCATCAATGGTTATATGTTTCATTGGTAGAATTAATGGTCATTATGAAATTTAATGTACCAAGTGGAAATCTTAGAAAGAGAACCAACAAGGAGGTAAATGTAATGGTTAAATTTCAAATAATGACTAAACTACAGATGAAATGTGATAGTAATGATGTATTATGTAATTGAATGAGTTATCCCTATTAATGGATTATGGATGAAGTGTAATAATCAATTTTTTTAAGTACTGGGACCCATGAGCAATGTTATATGAATGTTAATGTATATAAGTATTTTTCATATTATGTTTTTTCTCTATGGATTTACAAGAATATTTTGAACAGTTCTAACAAAATAGACAAATGATTTAATGGAAGAGTTATGTCCATGGGAGACACATTATTATGGGAAATATAACCCTTAATATGTTATTTATGTTAAGATAATGTTTTTTGTATAAGGTTATGTTGGATATGAATATGTAAATAAAATTGTAGTGATTACCTTGGAAATAATTAAGGACTTTTTGAAATGTAGTTTATGATATCAATGACAATGTTAACAATTTTTCTGGATTTAATAAATATATCCAATACAACACTGGGATAAGGTAACAATCATGTTTTCAATAATGATTTGAGGTAATTCTGGTTGTTACTGTGTTTAATTGGAATACATGATGAATGTATTCACATGTTTGTCATGTGAAATACAATAGATACTTCATGATATATGGTGTGTCAATTTTAATCTATGTTTGGGAAACATAGTGAACTTATTTCCATTGTTTTCGATTTCCATATTTTAGAAGAGTTAAAAGGTTTAAATTTTCTTGAATGGTTTCTTTCAAATAAATATCTCTCAAAATACATGTTTGTGAATATTTTATTACCAGTGACAATTTTTTTGTTAAAATGATATATGTATAGAAATGTAATTCTATTTATGGATTTCAGAATCTATTAATTGATCATGAATGAAAAATTCACATTGATTTACTTGAAGAAGTGATGAAATCGATGTTGATCAATGAATAACAAAGGGTATTGGTGACTTTAAATCTTGTATGTGTATATTTATATGAAATTTATTTAACAATTACATAACTGGCCTTGAGAATTTTTTTTTATCATAGTACCTTCATTTTGATTAAACCATATGGTCCCTTATGTAATCATGTATTTATTACTACTTAATTGTTAACATCTTCCTTACCTTTTTCTCTACCACTCTCTATCCGATCTTGGTGGTTACATTTCTCTACAATGTCTAAATTTTCACTTACCACATATGGTATTCTATGTAAGAAGATGGTTATGTGTAAAATTGTGTAACCATCAGTTTTCCGATATTCTTTTTATAACAGATGATTAATTTATTATTTTCAGGATGTTTGTTTGAATGGAAGGAATATTCAAGTATTAAAACATTAATATCCCAGATGAATTTTGCGGAATAAATTTATTATATATAGAGAAGAACATAACACCACAAGATTATATGAATATTTATTAAGTTAATTTATTATTTCATTATATTAATCATTTCACCCAAAACTAAATCTAGGTTTTGTTACATGAATGTTCTTTTTGGGATTGTGTTATATGAAACAACATGCTAGACTTGTGCTATACATGGAACCGGGCCTCTATGGGAATATAATATCCAAATAAATTAAAATTAATTTAGAATTTAAAATATATTTTATATATTATACGTAAATATTAATTAATTTTGATATTGAGGTAGAAGATGTCACACACAACAATGTGTTTCTTTGAAGAATTATGTTCCATGCATTACTGAGTTTTACCAAAAAAAAATATTAATAGATTATTATTTAATATAATTTGATTTAAACTCTATCTTAAAGTAGTAGTTATGAATAATATTAACTAACTTAAAAAATTATGTTTTATAATAATAAAATTTGAATTGATTGGATACCTATTAAATAGAAAAAATTTAAAACCAATTGAATTTAAACAAAATATTTTCATTTTTATGATCACAATGCTATTTTATTACAACTAATTAAAGTAATTAAAAATACTGATTGTTATTAATGTAATATATATATATTATATTTAATGAAATAATTTTTATGTTCATACATATATATTTTATATGAATAAGATAAGATAATACCAAATATTTTTCATAACAAACTATATTTTTATAAAGAAATATTTACCAGCTTTTAGTGGAGGAGAAATTTTGAATTCCATTTTTTTAAAATTTTTAAATTTATTAGGTCAAAAGTAACAACAAATTTTAATTTGAAACATAAAAATTATTATATGTTCTTATTTTTTTATTTTTATGTGATGTTAATTTTTTATGAATAGTAAAAAATACAAAATTTTGATTTTAAACTTATTATATATCTAATTTAGTTATAAAGAAAAAATTTATTTTAAATTGGGTATGAATTTTAATGAGAAATTTTTTTTCCAATTATTTTAATGTAGTTCATTTTTATAAATGTCAGTTTTACCTTTTCTATTAAAAAATAGAAAACTTTTGAACATTTTTTATTCAAAAACCTACAATGTCGTCCTCTCTGCAGGCATAAATTTAAATAAAATTTCCCTATTATTTGGTTAGAAGATGAAAATTGAATTCTATATTTGGATTAAAAATTATTTATAATTTCATATATTGTCATAATATTTTTTCATCAAAATTTTATGTGGATGTAATTAAAATCATTTACATTCATTAAGGTGAAATTAATCGTAACAACAGACTAAACTGTAATAATAAGGGCATAAAATACCTATAAATTTGTCCAAAATCGATTGGATGGACATATTTATACCCTATAATCACATTTATCTAATTTTAGATATTAATATATCCACTTTAACTTGAAAAAAATCGGTGTAATTTCTTTTACAAAATATTACATGAGTGACTCTCATCCTCCACTATAGAAATACACTGACCACTTCTACTTCCCACACCAATCAAGACACTTTGTATTGAACAAACCCATCCTTATTAGATCCTAAATATACCAAAAATAAAATTATAATCTCATATTTTTTTGATAATCCCATCCAAGTAGTTTCTTTGGTGAAAAAAATGGAGTTACCCAAATAAAAGGTAACATCCTCCCTCGACCTCCTTTAATTTTCTTCATCACCCATTCAAATGACCTTATTACATAGATATATAATAACACCAGTATCCCAAATATTCTGATATATTGTTATATTGAAGGTTCTACAAAAACATTCACATACTTCTATTTAATGACTTACGAACATATCATTATTGTGTATGGTAAACTACAGCCTCATGAAACGATGATATTAATTTTACATTTACCACATTTAATGGTTGGGTATTACGATGAAAAAAATATTTAAATAAAATATATATTATTTATTTTATTTATTTATTCTTTTTTTTTCTTTTATAATAGATTACATTATACTTTACATCTTATGTAAACACGATAACATCGTTTGTGAACGTGTGAACTTCCACCTCCTCAACGAATTATGACTCATTCCCAGATTACATGTAATGTTTAATGGATGTTTATAGTGAACAAATATCATATATATCAAATAATAATTATACATTACTTATTATATATATATATGACTTAATTATTTTCAATATAAGAACAAAACAAAAATAATGTTCATTTTACGTACAACCTATCACCTCCATGAACATTATATTCCATTTAATTTTTATAAATTTAATAGATTATAATAAATAAATATATAAATAAAATATTAGATATTTTTATAAATTTTTACACTCTCTATTAATGTAAATCATGATTTCAGTAAGATGATTTAGAAAAATAAATAAAATCATTTACAAAAAACAACTCCAATAATGACCATAGTGAAACCTTCACATTAATTGTTAATTAGTGGGTAAAATAAAGTAATAATAAAATAACATATGGTATTAGATAAAATAATATTATTCAATAAAATATTTATAATTATCAAATAATTATTATACAATAATATTTTATAAGTAATATGAGAGTAAAGATATAAGGTATCAGAATATCATCTCACTTTTAATATTTGTGAGGAACATGTCATATTCACCGCTCTTTTCTTTTGTGTGGTGTTTATTCTAAACATGAATTTATTATGTAATTATTATTCTAAAATTTATGTTTTTTTTCATATATATTGTATTATAATTTATTCATTGGGTTTATATTTTAATATTTTCCAAATCCTTAAGATAGTTTAGTTTCAAATACCCTTCTTTTAGACACATGATTTATTATATTGCAACATTATTTTTCTTGAAGTATATTTCTCCATTTTACAAGTTATATCATGGATATTCTTATTTTCATTATATTTTATGCTTTATGTAATTCCATTTTCTTACATGGAGAGTATGATCCCATGCCAAAATTTGATATAGCTTTATTCAAACAGTCCCATCATTTATCAGTATTGTTTATGATTGTGATTAGATTTTCGAAATATTATAATCTATCTCTCATGAACAGTAATGGGTTTTATTGTCCACTATTTATTAAAGATTTCTCCATGTACTATACCATTATTCCAGTCTTGTCTACATAACGTAATTAATAAAATATTTTTATGATAAAAATGGTTTTATTTCTCTACTCAGTTGGAAATCAGTTTTATTTTGAAAACCATGTTTTATAAAATGTTTACAAATGATCTTTGATGATACATTTAATTGAAAATGTATTGTAGAATTTTTTTTCTTTGATAATACTTTAATGGTATCTATAATTTTTCAAAATTTGATTCTTATCAAAATTATTTCATTTTTAAATGTATAGAAAACATTTTCAATATTCATTTATAAGATATCTGGGAAAATTGTTCTTAAAATGTATTCCACCACTCATTAAATGTTTTATAAGAAAATGATTTAATTTTTTTAAGCTATATTTTTATGTTTGATGTTTTTATGATAATTGTTATCAATTGTTTTTTACCATATAAAAATTCAATGATGAAATTAAAATTTACTCAAGAATTTTTTTTAAAACATATTTCCAATTTATGCACCATATAAAATGTAATCTGCTAGTGTTACTATATCTTTTCTAGGGATATGATACATTGTTACTTTTTATTTTATTTATCTGAATGGTATATTTTTTAGGAGTTATGTTTATTAAACCCATTTCTTTTTCACATGTTATATGATTTTGAATCCCGCTTCCTTTCACAGGTTATGCTTTTGAATAAATGATTATAAAACCCAAACCTTATTCAACATGGTATCATATTTATACATTTTTATGATACCCATTTATTTTCATAGGATTATGATATGGGGTATTATGATATTTTTCAACATAATGTTAATATTTAATTATGAAATTGGTGGGTCTGATATGTCTCTCTAATGCATTTGGTATAGATTAATATCTCATGTGATAGATTGAGCTGGTCATTGGAGTGAACTATGACTACTATTATTGGCATAGCAATGAACTAGGAATACTATCATTGAATGGGGGTGTGAAATCAAACTAATAAGATGGAAATCATAGATAAACATGACTAATAAGATGGTCAAGTAAGTAAACCCATACTATTAGGATGGCCTTGGATGTGTTTCCTTGAATACTATGGAAATCATTCTATATTCCTATATGTCTTCCATAATTCCTTGTCATTTTCATATGTTATGCATTCATGTCTTATATTTATTATTTAATTAGGATTTATTTTGAATTTTCGTCCAATATTAATTCCATGAATCATTTTTATGATATTTTATATTCATGGTATAATAATTTTTTTCATGATTATGTTATTATACCCTTATGCTCATGATTATTCATAAATATCTCACTTATTTACCATTATCGAGCATTTTATCTCACCCATTTTTATGTTTTCATAGCAGGGTTGTGAAGATATATTCATGGAATGATATGACTCAGAGGGTTTTTAGTCTTGGGAAACCTATCTAGATAATATTTACTACACTCATGTATCATTGTTTAATTTTCCGCGTTTCAAAAGCAACTAAACTAACAAGGTATATGTGTGTCTATTTGTGTAATGTGTAATGTATTCCAAAAAAGTGATATAATTATAAAGTATGAAATATGAGGGTTTCTATAAAGGGTAGTGGGTCATCTCTTCATCCTCTGTGAGGTAGTTCTTTGTGGTGGTATTTTTGTTGAGTATGAGTGAACATTTATCTTCAATATACCAATCCACTTGTTTACTTCCGATTCACTTGTGAAATGGGTTGGATATAGTAACAATTAATGATTTATTAATAAGAAACGTGTAGTATGAATCCTAGGAAACAAAAAGATTCATTTTCAAGATATTATATTCTATGATTGACTGTTATATATATTTCCACAAGCTCAATATGTTTGATGGAGGGTGAACTGCCCAAGGATAAGGTTGTCAACAGTAGAAGGCAAGTATTGTTGAATGGTGTCATGGGAGATCTCATGGATATGGTTCAATACAGTTGCAAACCATTGATCTAAACCCTATAATGGGGATTATAGACCATATAATATTTTAGGTATAATTTTAGCAACATCCACTCTTAAAACAACATTATTTTTTATTTTAGAAACTTGTTTAATTCTATCATTATATTTATTTAAGTCATTTTTTCTATCTATTGAATATTTATATGGAGAGATTCTGACAGAAAACCATTATGTGATTATGTTAATGGAATACATATATGTAAATAATGTGATTTATTTATTTGTGGTTATAGTATCTTTTTAGAATTAATTTGGCTTAATATATGTTGTTTTGATAAGATCACTCGGTTGAATTTTCTTGTTTAGTATATATCCAATATTAACAACTATTTTTATGGTTGTCATATACAATTGATTATGGTGATATTTATGTCTATGATAGAGAGTGTGGATTGTGGGTACATTATACAGTACACATTAATCAATTGATAGGTGGGAGTACAATCCATTTTATAGCTTTATTATGAATTATAGGAAGATGAAAATGGTTATCCTTCCTCATATAGTGGTAAGGTTTTGTGATATTTTTATGAGTAATGATTAGAATATTTACACAATAAAGAGGCTTTATTTATAATCATGATAATTATATGTGTGGATACCATATATATTCATCCTTATAGGATAGATAATATAGATATCAAGAAGTGAATGAATAATTTTTCTCATATTGAGAAGAATGGAATTATATGGATGAGTTGGTAAACCAATGCTGCTCTAGTGTTATTTTCTAATAAGGTGGATGTATAATTAAGATTGTTTCTAGAATATAAGATTTTAAACCAATTGATAATAAGGAAAAAATATCCCCTTCGATTTATTGATGATTTATTTTTCTATATTTGAAGATCGAGGCTGTTCTCAATAATGAAGTTATGATCAGACTATCACCTACTGATTTTTGAAATTATTATTTATGTCACACTACATTGAGGAGAATGAATTTTCTATATGAATAGAAAGTGATTATTTCAAATTTTATGAATGATTTAGTGGTTTATATATCATTTATTAGGTTATTGTTATATCCATATTGGAAACATTTATATTATTATTTGATGATGATATTCTTGTGAAATCTAGGTCGCGGAAGAAGCAAACATGACATTTCGAGATCATTTTGAGAACACTGTAAGAGCATAAAAAATTCGATATTCTTTCATGTTTTCATTTTTTTATTGATTTAGAGAACATCATAGTTCATGTAAGATATGGTTCTAGTGTTTTAATTGAAACATATAAATTTTATACAATGGCTTCATAAGACATTCCAAATAAAAAAATCACAAATTTTTATGTCTGAAAAATTATTACTATAGTTTCATTATGGAATTCCCTTTCATGGAAGAAACAATGAATGACCTTGCTATGAAGGGATTAAACCTTGATTAAAACAATACTTTTTTGGGATAATTTTATATATTTAAGGTGAGGTTAATGATATTATCGATCAAGAAATTTCATAATCTTTGTAAAGAATATTTAGTATACCATGATACTTCTGGAGCCATAATGAGAGTAGTTTTGATGTAGTATCGTTAGGCTGTTAGTTATGAGTTTAGGAAACTATGAACACAAATAATTTAATAGGTTTATTTATTTATTTATTTATTACATAAATTAATATATGATATATTCATAATTAATGATGATTCTATGTTTTATTGTTAAATTTGCTATATATCAAAATAACAAGAAACAACGATAAGAAAAACCAATTTAAAAAATCACCAACATGACCCTAAAATTAAAATAGTCTACTTAAAATCCATGGTATAACATAGAGGAACAAAAAAGAATGTGGTTATCTATAAATCATTTTAAGTGAATAATGAAACAATAAAAAATGATAAATTGGTATGTTTGAGACAAAAACAATATCAGCATAATATAAGTTGCTTGGGAATCATAAACATGAATATCAAGGCATGATAAAAGATTATATATCAAATGGAAAATGTCAATATGAATAAAAACACCAAACCTGAAATCATAACCATATGTAAAAGAATTAAAATGAGATATAATATCATAGTGTTCATAGAATTATCCTTTATCTATCCTAGAAGGTGTCTCATTAGATAAAATATTTATCCAATTTATTGGAGTGTTATATAATACTAGTACACCCATCACATTCATATAATCTACATATATAATTGTCTCAATTATATCTAACTAATTAACTAATTATATAATCAATTTTAATCCCATTATTATATATTTTGGGTTACATACAATGATGTTTTTTGTCACTGAATTATAGGAATGTATATGTGAATGAAAATTAGTGGAAGTAGGGATGTATATCCACAAATAAAATGTTTATCTTGTATAATCACATGATAATATCAGCAGCCTGGTGATGGTTTCATTAGGATTATAGATGGGTTTAATGATAATGATAGGGGTATCCCATTACAAGGAAATCACATGGACAATATGATAAGTGTAAAAAAACACAATACGAAAAAAATGGAAAGAAAAAGGCATAATATAAAGAACGTTATAGTATAAATAGGTTAATATGATGATCCCTTACCTTGAGGGGGTGCCACTAAAATATTGGTATGATATTATTTAGAGAATTGGGGTAGCTTGGTTGGGCGCAAGAGAAGGAATTGTGGAGTACCAATATGTTTAAAAGGTATTGAGTGAAGTATAGTGGGATTATGTGTGGTTTTATATAACAAGATAGTGGAATTCATTATTAGATTCCAGTAAGGATAAAAAAATAACTCAATAAAGTAATACAATTGATTATTTTGATGTTATTCATCTTCATAAATAATTAATAACAAATCATTCAAATATAATATATTTTCAATAAGATTAACTAATGGATTATATGTAATGAACATACCGAGATACCCTCTAAATACTAGAATCCGACTGAATATGCCATATACTAGAATGGATTTCCCGATCCCCATGGGCTGGTGACTATAACTCAAAAATAAAAAAACAAATAGGGAAAATATATGGCCCAAACTCAAGAAAAAAAATATCTTATATACACATAGTAGAGAGAAAAAAACAACATATATGTTCCACAAAAGATAAATAAATAAAAAAGATATAGAACTACATAAATATCATAAAAAATTCAAAGGGAAATCCAACTAAAAATGTTGAAAAAAACTAAAATAACTACTCCAATATCCTTCATTTTAATGAATGGGATATGTGGAAAACCCCACTACAAATTATCCCACACCCATCAGATAGAAAAACTGCACTTCCTTCATATCATACCTTACCTTTCTCTACCTTGAATGACATAACATGTCCTTCACACTAATCAATGTGTGTATATGGTGTGAGATAATATGATCAGTAGGGTCCCGCCCTAGTGTTCAATAATAAGTATTTTCACAAGAAACCCAACATGATCAATTTTATGAAAAAATGGGGTGATGTATTTTATAGATGTTTATATACCAAAACTATGAAAAAACTACTTAATTTCACTTTTCAAACATTTTGAAAAATCTGGGTATGATATTTTCAAAGGATTCTATATACATATATCAAATTAGACTTAACAAAGAAATTAATTTATCTCATATCATATCAAATACATGGTAGTACAAAACAAAATATCCCCAACCACTCCAAATATTCGTTAAAAATATGTTTGATACCACTCAACCTCATTGCCTATAAATGGAAGAGGTGTGCTACTCAGCCACATGTTGCATCCAGAAGATACCAAAGATTGTAAATAAATACCAATGAATTAATAAACATTTTTTGGATGATGGTCAATTTTGAAAATTAAATAACCAGACCAATTTGAATATAGACAATCTACCACTATATATTTCATGAGTACAATGTAATTTGACTCGTAGTATAGCCAAGAAAACCCATAATACAAGAGTAAAAACTATTATTTTATTGATAAAATTTCTCCAATAGTTTTCTTTGAATCAATACAAATAAATAATTTAAAATTATCTTTTTAAATAAAAAAAATATTTTCAAAAAAATAAATAATTTATGCAAATTCCGAAAACCTTGTTAAGAGGGATTCCAAAAAACCTTGCATATAAACTTCAGAATAAAATCCTATAAATTCACTATATTTAAAAAATATTTTTCATGATATAACCATTTTTTATTGATTCCACATACAATGAAAATGTTCGGGAAACCAAAGAATGGATCAAATATATAAAAAATTACTTTGACACACACAAAGACATCCTTAGATATTATTACCTCTCATCCAAACTATAATATATCATAATGATTGGTATACATCATCATCTAACTATCCAAAAATAATTTAATCAATGATTATAACATAGATAAATATAATAAAAAAAAATGAAAATGATGGAGAACTATCATTTACCAACAAAAACATTCTCAAAAGCACATATATTTTCCTCATAATTGTTACTGGATTAATTATATTGGTGTCCATAGCATATGGATGACTATTAATTATGTTTAAGAAATATTTAGTTGAGAATTATTACATTAGTATGTTATTTTTATTTAATCCAAAAAACCATTTTTAATTTTTAATGGTGCATTGTTAGAGCATATAGTTATGATATCTGTGAAGTAACCGTGTGATAGCCAATACCTTCAAACCCCTCTTGCATAGTTGGATTTCCATGTTTGAAAAATTTTACACCAACCATGATAAAACCATCTATCCAACTATTCACAATTTCATTGAGGTGGTTGAATTGTTTGTCCAAACCATTCACTAAACTATGATCCTACCAAGAACCCACAGTAACACCCCGAGATTTTATGGAAAAATATTTTTTTTATTTCATTAATGTCTTGTTTTGTACGCTACACCAAAAGGAGCTTGCACAACACGCATCCTTGACTTTCCTTTCACGCAATCACAACCTTCCTCGATAGCGTGTGTAGTACGCAATAATGAGTTTCACTAAACAACGATATGTTATTAAAATATTATTAAAACTAGCTGTTATGAATACTAATAACCACTTTTTGAAATTTTGTAAATTTTATTTTTCAAAATGGACTTCATTTTTTGATTCGTAATATCGAAATTAGCTTTGGGTGAAATTTTGGTACTTTTCGGATAACTTTCATATTATGATGAATAGTGAAAATTACTATATTTTAATTAAAAACAACTTTTTTAATCGAAATAATTAATAGGGATAAATAATTAATTTGAGAGGTTTTAAAGTAAATTTTGAATACATTTTTACATTTTAATACAATTTTGGTCATTGGATGTAAGTTCACATTTAAACCAGATATAAACAAGTGTCAATCTTTTGACAGTTATTACCTCTTAAAAACACGCTATTTGTTTTGACGACGGGAATTAATTTTTAAATTTTTTAATTTAACGGATATGTTTTGAATTTTATAAAATAGATATAATTTTTTAATTCGTAATATAAAATTTAGCTTAGGCCTAATATTTGGTATTTTTCAGGAAACTTTCATTTTTTTGATGAATAATGAAACCACTAAGTGGTAGTTAAAAAAAAGAATTTTTCATAAATTTTAATTTTACCACTTCTGTGAGTGGAATTTTGAAAATCCGAGAGACATGGTTAATATCAAGGACTGAAATGTGGTTCAATGAGATGAAAATAATTTTTGGTGAATAGTAACTTTTTTCTTTTTTTACCACGGTTAAATGTAAATAGGATAATTAAGGGTAAAAATGATATTATTATTACCTAACACATGTCCTAATTCTACTGGATAAGTGTTATTCGATCAAAAACAACCTTAGAAATAAAATATGACCATTTAGGCCGACTTGGATTAGATTAGGACATTTATTATTAATTTATTTAAAGAAGGGTTAAAGTATTTAAAATCAATGTTTAATAAGAATATCATTTTTCATATAAGGTTATACATAATATAAATTAAACTATAAATATTAATTAGAAATCTAGAAATATTTCCTAAATAATTATATTTTATTTGTAATTTTTAGACTTAAAATAATTCAATTTATTTATGACACAATGATGATGTAGTAATTATCTTATTAATAAAATATTGACATAATTGATGTTATAAATACCCAAATAAATATAATTTGAGACTTTTAAAGAATTACACTAATTTTATAGGTTTATATGACATGTTAGTATTTATTTAATTAACTTTTTTTCGAACTAATCATTCTGTTATGATTTTCACAAAAATCAATTACTAAATAGTGTCAAAATTGACAAAAAATAGTTTTTAAAACAAATATTATATTATTCATTGTTATTTTATTCCTAAAAAGTCTAATGTTCGGAATAATGACTTAGATAAGGTTATATATATTAATAATAAACAACTTGGGGTTCTTTTGGCTTGTTATAGTACGTTTATTAACCTTATAGTGTAAGAACACAAAAAGACACGATAAAAGTAAAATTATCTGACTTAAAGATAAATATAAATGATAAGGTTAAAATAGGAACCTAAACTTGTCTAAGTTTCATTGGATGAGAGGATTTCGACCCATCCCCACCTTAGCTTCAAAATAAATCAATTTGGAGCTATTTAAACCTGAATTTTGCTTTATAATAAAATAATATTTTTAGTTATTCCAAAGGTGCCCATCTCCTCCCTTATAAAAGGGCACCTCGTCCCTCTCTTCCTCACACCACTTTGAACCTTCATTCTCGGCCAACCCCTTACAAATTCTCTTCTCCACTTCCCTAGAAACATCCCAGAGGCTTTGGTCTTCCTCAAAGACCAATTTTAGTGCCCTAAAAGGAGATCTCAAAGAGGCGCTTCAAAGAAGAGGTACTGTCCGTTACCGATTCTTTCAGCTTTATTTCTTCTTCCACTTCTTATTCTTAGGTTGTTTCATTATGAAGTAATAACATCAGTATCACTCATATACTGATATGTTATTATAATTACCAAACAACCCTATTTCACCATCTATCCATCCTATGGAAAACGAAATCACCACACCTCCGTACGTACGGAATACCGTCTCCACGCCGTGGTGTAATCAATTTTCCATCACCACCTTACTTGGAAGGGTATAATGGTGTACATAATAATTATATATGGTTATTTTAAAGTGATATTGATTCTGAAATAGTATACATACACTCCAATACAATTCCACGATCATGAGAATGATATCATCGCTCGTGCGTACGTACGGAGTACCGTCTCCACGACGTGATGAGATTCATTCTCCACATTAACCATTCATGAATGATTATAAAGTATATATAATAAGTAATCATGAAATTTATGACATAATAATGATAATGTATTTATGTGTATATATATGTATGTCATCTACTTAATTCCATTCAACTCAATAAAGAAACAAAAACAGCGTTCAAGCATACGTACGGCCTACCGTCTCCATGAACGGTGTATTTCTTTCCATTTACTGATTTATTATATATATATATATATATTCTGAATATATATTATATATAAATAATTTTTTATATTCTGTAATTAATTAATCATGATCTAAGTAATCATATGAATAATTACAATTCAAAACACGGACGACAAATGAAACGATTTTACCCAAAATGCTCTTTAAAATGAAATTTACAAAAGAAAGGGTAAAATAAAGACATAAGTGAACCATATCTGATATCATAAAAATGAGTATGATTCTGTAATAATTCAATGGAACTATTATACAGGATGTTCGGACACTTACGAAGCAAATCGGACCTAAGGTAAGGGATAATTTTTCAAATCTCATTTTTATCCGAGATTGTTTATACTTTGGTATTTACTGGGGTGTATTTTATCATCCACATCCATGTTTCCTCAATATGTAATATTATTTCCATCCACCTACAATTTTCTAAATCCATTTTTACCCCTTAGTGAGTTTATAGTAAAATATATGAAAGGAATCTTTTGTAGTTTTTCGTATGAGGTACTTTTTGAGTTTTCTGACAAAAGTATGAGAAGAATGTTTTTTTACTTATACGACATGAATAGATTTTTAAAACATTATTTCCAAGAAGATTCCTTTACAAGTTTTCAAGTTTATTTTTAATCAAATTCTTTTAGTTTAGAATTGTCCAACCTGTTAAGAAAGGAAAAGTGTTTTTGAAGCAGAAAGGATATTTTCCTCAAGAATAGAGTGCAAGTGTTTTATCAAAATTATTTTCCATATAAGATAATAAAGGGTTCTGTTTCTATCCCTATTATTACATTGATTTGATTATGTTGTGATGGAATTATATTTTTATCTTATATGAATTGTTTTATGATGTCACGATGTTTAATATTCCCATTTTTATTACATGTGTTATTCTATGATGTATGGTTTCTGATTTTGTGGCACACATAAGAATGTTATCATTATGAGATGGGTGGGACCTATATCTCCCTCCAATGCATTGGGTAATGATTTTATATCTCTTGAGATAGTCATGGCTGGAACGGCAGGTTATACCGGTTCAGTGAAACAGGACTAAAACGAGGAGTGAACTCGGTTCAAAAATGGACTTTGTCCACTAAGATAGTCTTGGAAATGAGTCTTGACTAATAAGAAATGATTCTATATGATTATGTGTGTATGCCACAATGTTTCATGTTTTATGTTATGATTATAAGGATTACATTTCACTACCATGATTTATCCCATGTTATGAAATTATGATTTTTTTGCAGGATAAGATTTCTAAAAGTTATGTTCTTATGTATATGATGTGATTGATATTTATTTTGTTTACCCTTACTGAGCATTTGAGCTCACCCTTTAATGTTTTATTTTCCCCATGATATAAAGAAAGGTTTTAGGTATAAAAAAAGGGATGATCTTTATGGGAGATGTTGAAGATCTTTCACCACGATTAGAAGATTATATTCCGACTTTCCAAAGACACTAAACTAGTACGGTCCTTGTGTGTGTTTTTGTTATGTATTAAGTATTACGCAAAAGTAATGTAATTTCCATGTATTTCAAGCTTCAGGTCTCTATTGTTGGTATCAGAGGAAAGGTTTAGTCAACCTTTGGAAACTAGGATGCGATATCTTTAGTGAGATCCCTAGGGATATTTCTCTGGTATTTCTAGATATGTCCCTAGGGTTAAGTATATGTATAGGTTATAGTCCTGGAATTGTGCTAAAGATCTTAGAATTAAACCTAAGATGTTAGATATTAAAGGTACTCCCCCTTTATTATGTTGTTTTCCCTAGAATGATTTTTGCCTCTCATACTATTCCATTTGGGTTTTAGATGATGGATGGAACCCGAAGGAACCGTTTTGATCAATGCAATGTACAATGCAATGATTGTCTTCCTGAACAAACAAATGTTATGGGAGATAGAGTGCAAAATATTATTGCTATACTTACACAAGCTATCAATCATTCTGGACTTCCAAATGAGAAGAGAAGAGAACAATATTATATTGAGTCCTTCATGAGGCAACGCCCCCCTTTTTTCAGTGGGTCTTCTGATCCACTTGTTGCTGAACAATGGATCAGTACTACTGAAAAGATATTTTCAGTTCATCAATGTTCTGAACAGGGTAAAGTCATCTTAGCAGTGTATCTTTTTGAAGGTGATGATGATCAATGGTGGAATATTATTAAGAATACGAGGCCAAGATATGAAATTGAGTCCATGGAATGGTACGAGTTCAAGAATTTATTTTTGAAAAAGTACTTCCCTCGTATTCTTCGAACAAAGATGGAGAAGATGTTTCTTGAACTAAAGAAAAAGGATGTTGAATCTGTTGGTATATACGAAGCGAATTTTACAAGGCTTGCAAGGTATGCATCTGGATTTATCATCCAACCTGAAAGTAAAGTTGATCGATTCTTCAGTGGCTTAAAACCAAATCTTCGAAGGGCATTAGCTATAAGATACTTCAGTAGCTATGAAGAAATTGTGTGTTGTGCTATCAAGGTAGAAATGGATGTTGGTGTTACTTATCCATCTCATAGTTTTGATAAGAAACGAAAGATGTAGTTTAAGGATAAATCTCGAAATAATGGTGAAAAGATGATGAATGTTTGATTATGCTCAAAGTGTGGAAAGAAGCATGGTGGAGATTGTCTTAAAGGGAACAGAAAATGTTTTAAGTGTGGAAAAGAAGGTCATCGAGCAGCTGAGTGTCGAAGTAATGGAAAAAGGGTTTCTAATGATGGGAATAAATAAAAGACTGGATAGAACGCACCACCAACACTTCAATGCTTCAAGTGCAAGGAAATGGGGCATTATGCTAATAAATGCCCTAATCCATGGGTTAGTGATGATTGACATGAGAAACCACTTAAGGCAAAGGACAAAGGGAAGTCACATGTGATCACTATTGGCGATGTGGAATATGACAACAATATGGTAGAATGATTAAGTGTTTATGTAAAGGGATTCCAAAATAATGTGGTATATAGTATCATGGCATATTGGAATATTTATGTATTGGTCTATTGTGGTTTTCAATGGTACCAGTAACCATAGAATGTGATTGAGATATTTTTGGAAAAAAGATGATATGCACATAATGAATGGAAAATGATAAAATGAAATGTTTGACCGTATTCATGAGCTCATGACTGATATAAGGAGATGGTTATATCATGGTTTGAGTATATAGAATTTTTGGATTTTGGTATGTGGAAAGAGTTACCTTTTGACTGCATTCATGATTTCACTAAGGTTCAATGGGTATTCATTATTCAAGAGAATACATGATTATGGTATTCACATGTTTGTAATTTGACCAACAAGATATATCTTATGACATATGGGGGGTAAATGAGGGCATTCACGTGATTGTTATGTGAAATTTCAAGTAATAATTTTCATTATACTATGAGCTTGGACCGAAGTATTTTAGATAATCCTAGATATTGGGATGGATTATGTTGGCATAAGTTAGGATAGAACTTTTTTCGATATTATTGATGGGATGTTATAGTAATATAGCTTTAGAAAAAGGAAAACCTGCAGGACGGGCGATAGCCCATCGCGTCGGACAAGGCTATGGGAATCGAACCCACAACCGAAGTGCGACTGGCCTTTATCGCCTACCAATGGCCTACAGGAAGTCCCTGTTTAGTAGAAACTAGTTTTATTATATTATGAAGTAAAATATAAGAAGTATATGTCCATTTTAGGAACCATATATTATTAATCTCACTATGGATGGACTTATGTAAGTTTTCATAACTTTGCTAACCTTTTGTTTGAGGCAGATGGAATGACCCATCATTCTATCACATGATCTGCTAACACATCATGAATGACAAATTCAACTTAATTTCATTAAGAGGTGAAGTGGAAATTTTCCAATGAACGACCAGCGGTTAGACTATACCAAAATCACAAAAGTATTTCTTCTAATTCCAATTTCATCAACTTTAGGGAAATGATCTTCAAAACCAAAAAAAATGTTGTCCTAGTGCCCTTATATCCGATGAATCATATGGTACCCTAGATCATCACAAATTTATGGCTTTGTGATGGATGACTTTTCCATAGCCATGTTCTCTACCACTCTCCATCAGAACATGATGATTAGATTTCTCTTCCATATCCATATTTTCACCTATGTGGAAACCCAGTGATTAGTTTATTTGGGTAACCGTTACGTTTCATACTTTTGTTTTTAAAGATTGGTTTTGGTATTCCTTTTTACGATGTGGGTTTCTATTAAAGAAACTTTTGAGTAGTAAACCATTTATAACCCGACGAATTTCGAGGGCGAAATTTATTTTAAGGTGGGTAGAATGTAACAACCCGAGATTTTATGAAAAAAATATTCTTTTTAATTTCATTAATGTCTTGTGTTGTACACTACACCAAAAGGAGCTTGCACAACACGCATCCTTGACTTGCCTTGCACGCAATCGCGACCTTCCTCGATAGCGTGTGTAGTACGCAATAACGAGTTTCACTAAACAACGATATGCTATTAAAATATTATTAATACTAGCCATTATGAATAGTAATAACCACTTTTTGAAATTTTGTAAATTTTATTTTTTAAAATGGACTTCATTTTTGGATTCGGAATATCGAAATTAGCTTAGGGTAAAATTTTGGTACTTTTCGGATAACTTTCATATTCTGATGAATAGTGAAAATTACTAAGTTTTAATTAACAACAACTTTTTTAATCGAAATAATTAATAGTGATAAATTATTAATTTGAGTGGTTTTAAAGTAAATTTAGAATATATTTTTATAGTTTAATACAATTTTGGTCATTGGATGTAATTTCACATTTAATCCACATATAAACAAGTGTCAATCTTTTGATAGTCACTACCTCTTAAAAACACGCTATTAGTTTTGACGACGGGAATTAATTTTTAAATTTATTAATGTAACTGATATGTTTTGAATTTGATAAAATAGACATCATTTTTTAATTCGTAATATCAAATATAGCTTAGGCCTAATTTTTGGTATTTTTCTGGAAACATTCATTTTATTTTGATGAATAGTGAAACCACTAAGTGTTAGTTAAAAAAACTGAATTTTTCATAAAACATAATTTTACCACTTCTGTGAGTGGAATTTGAAAAATCTGAGAGACACAGTTAATATCATGGACTAAAATATGGTTCAATGAGATGAAAATAATTTTTGGTGAATAGTAACTTTTTACTTTTTTTACCACGGTTAAAAGTAAATAGGGGAATTAAGGGTAAAAATGATATTATTATTACCCTAACACATGTCCTAATTCTATTGGATAATTTTAATTCGACCAAAAACAACCTTAAGAATAAAATATGACCATTTAGGCCCACTTGGATTAGATTAGGACATTTATTATTAATTTATTTTAAAAAGGGTTAAAATAGTTAAAATCAACGTTTAATAAGTATATCATTTTTCATATAGGGTTATACATAAGATAAATTCGACTATAAATATTAATTAGAAAGCTAAAAATATTTCCTACATAATTATATTTTATTTGTAATTTTTAGACTTTAAATAATTCAATTTATTTATGACACAATGATGATGAATTAATTATCTTATTAATGAAATATTGACATAATTGATGTTATAAATACCCAAATAAATATAATTTGAGACTATTTATGAAGTAAACTAATATTATAGGTTAATATGACATGTTATTATTGATTTAATTAACTTTTTTTCGAAATAATCATTTTTTTATGATTTTCACAAAAATCAATTACTAAATAGTGTCGAAATTTACATAAAATAGTTTAAAAAAATATTATATTATTCATTTTTAGTTTATTCCTAAAAATCTAATTTTCGGCCAAATGACTTAGATAAGGTTATATATATTAATAAAAAACAACTTGGGGTTCTTTTGGCTTGTTATATTATGTTTATTATCCTTATAGTGTAAGAACACAAAAAGACACGATAAAAGTAAAATTATCTAACTTAAAGTTAAATACAAATGATAAGGTTAAAATAGGAACCTAAACTTATCTAAATTCAATTGGATGAGAGGATTTCGACCCATCCCCACCTTAGCTTCAAAATAAATCATTTTGGAGCTATTTAAACCCGAATTTGGCTTTATAATAAAATAATATTTTTAGTTATTCCAAAGGTGCCCCTCTCCTCCCTTATAAAAGGGCACCTCTTCCCTCTCTTCCTCACACCCCTTTGAACCTTCCTGCTCGGCCAAACCCAACCAAATTCTCTTCTCCACTTCCCTAGAAACATCCTAGAGGTTTTGGTCTTCCTCGAAGACCAATTTTAGTTCCCTAAAAGGAGATCTCAAAGAGGCGCTTCAAAGAAGAGGTAATGTCTGTTACCTATTCTTTCAAAATTATTTCTTCTTCCACTTCTTATTCTTAGGTTGTTTCATTATTAAGTAATAAAATCAGTATCATTAATATACTTATAAGTTATTATAAGTATGAAACAACCCTATTTCACCATCTATCCATCCTACGGAAAACGAAATCACCACGTGTGCGTACGTACGGAATACCGTCTCCACGCCGTGGTGTAATCTATTTTCCACCCCCACCTTACTTGGATGGGTATAATGGTGTACATAATAACTATATATGGTTATTTTAAAGTGATATTGATTCTGAAATAGTATAAATACACTCTAATAAAATTCCACGATCATGAGAACGACATCATCGCTCTAGCGTACGTACGGACTACCGTCTCCACGACGTGATGAGATTCATTCTCCACGTAAACCATTAATGAATGATTATAAAGTATATATAATAATTAATCATTAAATATATGACATAATAATGATACTGGATTTATGTGTATATATATGTATTTCATCTACTTAATTCCATTCAACTCAATAAGGAAACGAAAACAGCGTTCATGCGTACGTACGGCCTACCGTCTCCATGAACGGTGTATTTATTTCCATTTACTGATCTATTATATATATGTATATTCTGAATATATATTATATATAAATCATGTTTTATATTCTGGAATTAAGTAATCATGATCTATGTAATCATATTAATAATTACAATTCAAAACACGGACGACAAATGAAACGATTATACCCAAAACGCTCTTTAACATGGAATTTACAAAAGAACGGGTAAAATAACGCATAAGTGAACCATATATGATATCATAACAATGCTTATGATTCTGGAATAAGTCAATGACATTATTATACCGGAGGTTCGGACACTTACGAAGCAAATCAGACCTAAGGTAAGGGATAATTTTGCAAATCTCCTTTTTATCCGAGATTGTTTATACTTTGGTATTTACTGGGGTGTATTTTATCATCCACATCCATGTCTCCTCAATATGTAATATTATTTCCATCCACCTACAATTTTTTAAATCCATTTTTACCCTTTGGTGAGTTTATAGTAAACGATATGAAAGGAATCTTTTGTCTTTTTTCGTACGAGGAACTTTTTGACTTTTCCGAAAAAAGTACAAGAAGAATGGGTTTTTTAACTTATACAGAATGAATGGATTTTTAAAACATTATTTCCAAGAAGCTTCCTTTACAAGTTTTGAAGTCTATTTTTAATCAACTTCTTTTAGTTTAGAATTGTCCGACCTATTAATAAAGGAAAAGTGTTTTTGAAGCAGAATGTATATTTTCCTCAAGAATGGAGTGCAATTGTTTTATCAAAATTATTTTCCATCTAAGATAATAAAGGCTTCTGTTTCTATCTATATTATTACATTGATTTGATTATGATTTTATGGAATTATATTTTTATCTTATATGGATTGTTTTATGATGTCAAGATGTTTAAGATTCCCATTTTTATTACATGGGTTATGCTATGATGTATGGTTTCTGATTTTGTGGCACACATAAGAATAATATCATTATGAGATAGGTGGGACCTATATCTCCCTCCAATGCATTGGGTAAAGATTTTATATCTCATCATATAGACATGGCTGGAACGGAAGGTAATTCCGGTTCAGTGAAACAGGACTGAAACGAGGACTGAACTCGGTTCCGAAATGGACTTTGTCCACTAAGATAGTCTAGGCAATGAGTCTTGAATAATAAGAAATGATTCTCTATGATTATGTGTGTATGCCACAAAGTTTCATGTTTTATGTTATGATTATCAGGATTACATTTCACTGCCATGATTTATCCCATATTATGAAATTATGATTTCTTTTGCAGTTTAAGATTTCCAAAAGTTATGATATTATGTATATGATGTCATTGATATTTCTTTTGTTTACCCTTACTGAGCATTTGAGCTCACCCTTTTCTGTTTTTTTCCCTAGGATATAAAGAAAGGTTTTAGGTATAAAAAAAGGGAAGATCTTTATGGGAGATGTTGAAGATCTTTCACCACGATTAGAAGATTATATTCCGAGTTTCCAAAGACACTAAACTATTACGGTCCTTGTGTGTGTTTTTGTTATGTATTAAGTATTCCGAAAAAGTAATGTAATGTCCATGTACGTCACGTTTCGGGTCTCTACACCCACTATTTTAGTATGAAAATTTCCCAGAAATTTTTGTATAGTTTATACAAATTAATCCAATTTTACACCACAAAAATGAATCCAAAAATTTAGAAAACCCTTTAAAATATTTTTAAAATAAACCTAGTCATTATATATATTTTAAATAAATAAATAAAGTGACATGTACCAGAAATATAGGGGGAAACATTCTCCGCATAATTAGTCTTTGGTTCCATGATAATTTTAAAACCACAATTTTATAAGAGATATTAGGCCATTTATCAACTATTTCATTATCATGATCACAATTTCCTCTTGAATATGACCATTTGTAAATAAATCCTACTTTATACTTATAGTTTTCAAATGAAATACATTCCCTTTCCTATTCAATATCATCACTAGAACATGACCCTGGGTAGCATATGGATCAATTTAAACATGACCCCATAAAATAAAATTGTCAGGATTATGTTTATACTTCTTCAATTAGGATATGTGAAAATCATTATTTACTAAAATATACATTGTTAGAAAATCAAACTGATATGCCACTTCACAAACCACTTCATGTATCTCAAAAGAACCTATGTATCGAGGAGATAACATACCATGCTCTTGAAGGAAATGGTTACCATATATTAGGAAGATTCTTAAGAACACGTTATCAATAATATCAAAATAAAATTAATTTTGGAGATGTTCCACATATGATATATGAAAATGATGAGTTTTCACCATTCAATTCCCGAGCAACTAAATATTCTACATGGATTCAAACAAAAGTATTTTCCGAACCATGCAGTCTCCCTAGTTTCCTATCAAAAAAATCAGAGAATCAAAATAAAGTCATTATATTGATTCAAAAAGATTCATATGTTTTGAGGAATGATAACTTTTTTATAAGGAACTTCACTAACAACATGTTCTCCTCACAAATTACACCAAAATCCATTACACTGTATGTAATAATTTCATCTAACATTTATATAATCCATTTGAATTGTTCATCCTTTTACAGATGATACACTATGCAGATAGTTAATTGATTTTTCATTTCGTGTTCTAAGGATTTCAAAAATTGACATGTAAACATAAAATATTCATCTGATATTATCGAAACGGGTATGTTATACCTCTTTACCACATCTCAAATATTGATTATAGACAAGTATTATTCATTCTGATATTTAAAATAAAAATGAAATGGTAAAAATGTGATTTGATCTTATAAACCCACATGAAATATTGTTTATGAGCTATCCTTGTGAGAAATGTCATAGAACTAATGGATATATACTCCAATTTAAATATATATATATATAAAGGTTTCAATATAGTTTATTTCTATTGGTGTTTTCATGAACCTATTAATAGGTGATGCCTCCCAATGAAAACTAATACACCATTGTTTTCATAATAACCCACCAAATAGGTTCTTTACACACAATATAGATTTTTTCTTTTCCATATTGAAAAATAGATGTTCAATGGTGGTAAGTATGTATAATATTTTCATAAAAAGACATCGATATAACCATTTGATTCATGGAAATGAAACATTGATCTTATTCCATGCATTCATCCTACATTGGTGTCCACAAAATTGAGTTTTATGAACATAACATCACATTATGAATCATATGTTTATGCTTCCTTACCCCTCCTAAAAAAATTAGGAACCAATAAAATTGAGAAGAATACCACAACAATACTTTGGAATTCATAATATTAGTGTATATTGTCTATCACTAATGCATGTTTCATTGATATGAAGAAACGTTCACCATATTAATGTATGAATTAATGATTAATTAATACACCACCAAATTTCATTTACCCAATGAGTATATCATATCAATGTAAAATATTTGAGGGCACTCCATCCACCTTATATCATAGTTTAACATATCTACATGATAATATGTTATTTAAACTCTTCAGATCTGTAATCACCATTAATTTCTATCCAATGTCATAATGATTCCAAGAATTAAAAGCATAAACCACATCGGTAATTAAAAATCATGAGTTGGGTAGTTCACCTTAGGATATAATAAATTCCATGACCCTTAAACCACAATATTATCTCTCTATTTCAAAACACACCATAGTCTATATACTTAAGCACTGCACTACAACACATATCCTTGTAATGATTATGGAATCATATTTATTGGTGATGATGTAAGGTGGGATTTAAGATCCTGAAAATACATCTAAAATTCATTATTCAATTGGAATGGAATAAATATTACTTTTATATCATTCCATTTATGAAACTAGTATTGAAAAGTAACAAAAAATCACAATATTAACAGTCAAGGATTTAGAAACTATGTATCTCAAAGACAATCATTATCCATTTCCAATAGATCACAACCACTATTTATCTAGATCCACATAGACACCGCCTTCTGAGATTAAACCAACAAGAAACCATACCTATTGTATGGGAAAATAAAATTTATTAAATTTTGGAATACATTATATGATCACACAAGACACTTAACACTATCACCAAGAGTTTCCCATGTTTAGAATATCACTATGATAAATAAATATGTCATCTAAAAAAACATGAAAAATAGACCATATAAATTTTAGTTATATGTTTCATCAATTTTATAATGGGATATGGTTCTTTAATAAGTTTGAAAGGAAAAACCACAAAATCATACGGGAAATATCTACTCTTAAAATATGTCTTTTGGATATCCTCATTCTGATCCCACTATTGGTGCTATACTGAATGCAACTCAATTTTTTAAAAAATGGGCTATAATTACTTGATAAAATAAATCATCAATGGGTGGAAGTGGATGATGATTAATTATAATAACAAGGTTAATCATAAGAAAATATAAACATTGCTGAAGAGTTCCATCAACATTTTTCCCAATGAATACTGGTGCTACCCACAGAGACCTTCTAGTCCAAATGAACCCTATTCATTCCAAATTTTTCCAATAAAATTTCAATCCCATAAATTCCATTGGATACATACGATATGATGTATGTGAGATAAGAAATTTTCTTGCTATGTGAAAAATCATACACTATACTTCTCTTGTGGGTGGAAGCACAAATAAATTATCATGAGAAAATTATAAAAATAATAAAAAATTGTTAGAAACCCACTAATCATTATATCATCCATCATTTTCAATGTCAATTCTATCAAATGAAATTAGAAAGTATTAACCAAGGTTTCCAACCAGTATGGCAGACCTTCATTGTCATTCTGACCTCCTCTAATAATATTCTTGATGTAATCATTAGTTGTATAACTAACCCTTTGAGTATAATACTCATTGTGATCATTGAACATTCCCAAGAAATACTTAACCAGGATTATGTAACATACAACCATAAACTGAATTGAGAAACACCAAATAAAATCATCCCTATCTTTTATTATAGAACAAAAATTTCACACATTGTCTTGACATTATCTTTGGACAAGATAATTTTGATGTTTCAATGTAGAATGAATCATCTCAACATGAATACCGACACGATCACCTACATTAAAAGAAATAAAAAGTGGGATTAACTTACATTAAAAATAATTCATAAATGTAAAATTTAAAATAATCAATCCTCTCCCCATTTAAGTTCAAGATTGATCATCCAAAATCATTTTATCAGCTCTATATAATTTCATACACGGTGAAATTTTCACTTTGTAACTCTTTTAAGATTTCACTGGTTAAGGATCCACGGTATTTCTAGAATCTCCATGTAGAAAATAATTCTAATGAAGATAATTATTCTTTTAACTGCTTCTTATTATAGAACATGACATTTGTGATATATGAGATGTGTCCCAAGCACCCAAACATGGTAAAAAATGACAATTTCTTATAAGATTCCCTTTTTGGTTTTAATTATGACATTTAATAGGTGGTTCTATACATTCGTGCTTCATATGATCTGAGGAACCACACTGAAAGTATCTGAACATAAAATTGGGATTAGGAGGATCATTCAATGTTCCATATATTTAATTCATAGTTACACCACTACATGGGAATGATTCTCCCCACATATAGTTTTTTATAGAATTAGAGTAGCCACTATTTTCCATTGGAATCAACATGGTAGCTTGACTAATATAACAAATGATATCCGTTTTTGACATTGTTTGTTTATTGTATATCTTTGTACAATAAAGTATACAAAGAAAAAAAATAATTAAGTTAATTTTAAGAGTCAATCACAATTAAAAAATGTTTGCTTTCAAATATGTGTTTCTAGAAACTTCTATTCTAAAATTGAATAAATTCATAAATTTATCCACATTCTCTATAACTGTGACACTCTAAAGATTCAAACTGGTGAAATTTATCACTTTAACAATTCTGAATGATGGAGGACTTAATATTTTAGGGACCAATTTCTTCAAAATACTCTAATTAAATTACATGGTCCAATTTATCAACATAAAATAATTCCCAAAACAAGAATTAATGATACATTAACATGTATATAGAAGCATACCATTCAAATAATTTGTTGTTACTAGAAAATCAATGATTTGATTCATCATATTTAGCTATAATTTGGGATTTTTTTGCAATGAATCACCCTTTATTATGGGAGGATTGAATAAAATGATGAACTTTCTTTTGTTTAACACTTATGATCACTATATACATAGACTAAAAATTTAGGACAATTATCAAAACCAACTAATGGATCACCTGTGGTTTAGGTAAAACCAAATTCTCAAGTTCCTCTTATGATGGGTTTCCTCTATGCCTAACTACTTCCATTTGCAATAGACAAAAATAAAACACCACTTAGTCTCAATATATATAAATTGAATTCATAAAAATATAAAATTTAGCACATCACATATATATCTACATGGTGTTGTAGATTTCAAAAATTTCCACATAGAATTCTATTTCAAAAATTCCACTATTATTTTTTAAAATAATTACATTTTAGTTTATTTTAAAAAAATATAAACATCAAAATAAATAATAAATCTATGCATAAAATCAAATATTCGATACTCATGGTATGTAATTACAATTATTTTATTCCATGCTATTCTTATTGGCTAAACCAATGAAAATAAGATATAAACTCTGAGAAGTGTCTCAAAACAGTCTTTTTCCGAACATCCTCGTAACAATATATTCACAAAAAAGGTTATCTATTGCTCTTATTTTTCAATAATTAATTTTCCAATGATCAGAATCCATAATAAAATTGAAATTGAGGGCATGAAAATTTGGATTTGAACTCCATGGAAAAACATACTGAAACTATTTGTAACATCCCTACCCTTATTATTATTTTTTGAATTGACGAGTGTTCTATTAGGCCTTAGGGTACGTCCCCATGAAAAGAAATGGGCTGTAAATAAAATCACCATTCTTCATAAATAGATTGGGGATAATTTTATGTTTTGAAAATAATAATTCAAACTAATATAATCATATTCTAACTACCACTATATGATGCATGATCAAAATGTAATGCAACCCAAATTACAACCATGAAAAACAATAATGTCATAGTATAATGTGGAAACCAAAACAAAAAAAAACTAAAATAAATTTAATACAGTAACTCAGATACTCCCAACATGTTCCACACACTAATCCAACTTTCCCTGCCCATCTTATCTCTATGCACCTCTAAATAACTGAGATAAAATTTCAATAACAACGTCTATATAAATAACATCATAAAATTCACCAATGATACCAAGAAGGGGTGATTATAAAACGTATTTGGTTTTCACAGATGATTTCTTTACCCACATCATTTGGATAAAAAATGTTATAAAATTTATATAAAAACATTGTGACAAAATTTAAATATTTTAATATAAAGGCATAAAAAATTCTAGCAATATAATTTTCCAATGTCTAACACATAACAAACCATTAAAACCACTTATAAAATCCCATTTCATTAGTCCCATTTATTTACACACAACCCAAACATAGACACATATGTCATGGATATTGAAATATTCATGAGTGTAGAGTCATCCTTTCCCAAAGCCAAAATTTAGTGAGCCATTTTGTTATGGGAAAATTTATTCCCTTATCTGTCCCATTATTATTATTGGGAAAACATCACTATTTTGTCAACATCAAATGAACATGAATACCCTACCCACGCGACATGGATAAAACATGTTACCAGATTTAAAATAAAACATTTAAAACCCAAATTTATACATGTTAATATAAATTAATAAAATGGAATTTTGACCAAATTTGTATTCACGGAATGAAACATAACAAAACATTAAAACAATTTCTCCAATATAATTTCACTAGACCCATTTATTTACACACATCCACATAAACATACACTTCCACAAATATACACATGTACCATGGAAATCACTATATTTATGAGTTTTGAGTCATTCTTTCTCCAATTCATCACTTGGTGAACCATTTTAATAGAGGAAACTTTACACACTTCTCCATAACATAATTTTTTTCGGAAAAATTACTCCCCAATATGTCTAAAATTTATATTAACACACTCCATAAATTAATGAAAATAACCATGATAATCAATTAAAAAACAATTATTTTCTACAAAACATTCCACCAAACTTTTCAATGGATCAAAAAAGATCCCTAATTTAATATTACTATTTTAAAATCAAGAAACAAATAACGTTAAAAAACCCAATTTCTGCAATTTCGAAAACCATCACTAAGGTGGGTTTCCAACATGTTATTGACATCAATTTCACAATTAAATAGAATAAATTTTACAACTTTTAAATTAAGGATTATATATTTATATATCAGTAGTTTAGATTGAAGAAACCAAAAATTGAACCATTGGTGATACCAAAAAATGAAATAGAACTCAAAAATACAACCATGAAACATTTAAAATTTACATTATATCTTCTTCCCTATCATCAAAATAATAATATATCATCATTAATGGCATCCTGAATCATGTTTCTATCCCATATTTAATCGATACTTGATTATAATAGAAGGATGGACAAGAAAACTATATAAAATGATGTAGAAAGATAACTTAATGGAAAAATCATCCCCAATAGAACAAATATTTGCATCAAAATTTCTTGGTGATCAGTATGAATAATATCCACATGTAACGTATGAATATTAATTGTTGTTTTAAAATATTTTTTTTTGTAAAAATCAGTTGTTTATGAGGTTATTCAGAATAGATCACCATAATATAGATTTAATTTTTAATTTTTCTACGGTGAGGGTGCATGGTTATGAAAAAATAGCACAAACCATTCACTAGACATTGCCTCCGAACACCTCACACATAGTTAGCTTTAAAATATTGACAAAATTTTCAACAACTATTCTAAATCCATTATCCAATATTTCATGGTTTCTCTGAGGCAGACTCATGGTATGTAAAAACAATGTTCCTTACCATGTACACGAATATTTCATATAGTTTCAATTTCATGGATTCTTGTAAGGTTTTCTATAGTTTAAAATAATTATTCTCAATCAATGAACCTCCTGAAAAAATATAAAAACATTCAAAAAATCATAAAACCAATAAAAATATTACCCATTTATTGTATATATAATAAATAAAAAATATTAGTATACCTAAAAATGAGGGTTTTAAAAATTACAAATAAGGTCACGAAAGGTAATGATATATAGAACACATGTACATAAGATAAAATATCATTTATGCATCAAAATTCAATAAATATGCATACAGTAATGAGAGTAGAATGAAACACTAGAATTTGAAACACCAATAGGTCATACAGGTACCTTGAAAAACAATTATTGGGAGAAGAGGAACACCCCATCAGTGAACTACCTAACAATGGATGTGGAATTTTTCTACACATTACACACATGTAACTATGGATTCCGATGAGATCTATTTATAAAAAACATTTCATCAAATCATACATTGAAAATCATTTAATAAAACCATTTCAAAATTCTTTAAAAAACCCCTTTTATTTACAAAAAGTAGGGGAACACAATATTTTACCAAAAATAATATTTACACATAGGAAAACCAAATTATTCAATCATTCTAGTTTAGTAATACATTTTTTTCAAAACTAGAGAAATGCAGTTCATCTACATAAGGAATATATAGAACCTCCTTGCTCAAAAAACATTTCACATATTCCCATAATATAGTCCACCAATAGGATGAATAACAGAACAAAAATATATGGTCCTAAATTTATATACACATCTTTTATTTGATTAAATTTAAGAAAATGTTTTCATCAATGAGTAAAAATTAAAAAATACCTCTATAATGCAAACCCTTTTCACTATAAATGAAAAAGGATCATCCATAAAAACAATATCTATCAAAAGATATTGAAATAAATCAATGTAATAATCTAAAGATATCAATTATTTTAATAATTTAATGAAAATATTATAAAATGTTCAAATATATTAAAAAAATAAAATATTAATCACCTAAATAAATTCAACCATACCAATATGTAGACCAATCACCGAAAAAAGTGAATATAATGGGGAGTAAGCCCCCAAAATTACCAAAGGATTGGTCCATATCGAGAGTAAGGAGGTTTTTCATAAAATAAAAAACCAAATCCACTATGAAGCACTGTAAACTGCATCCTCATGACACTTACATGGATTTAAATATATTAACTCATTATTTAATCTACATCATCTTTTTCTTCGATAAATGTAGTCATCTAATCATTCTAAACCATATTTTTAAAATTGTAGGGAGTGTATTCCATAGATGGTTTGTATTATTTAATTATATGTAACAAGATCATAAAATGTTCATGTTGATCAAATGTGTTGTCTGTAAAATAGTTAAAATAAATTTATTCTCCCATAAAACATAAAAAACAAAATATTCTTATAGAAATAACCAAAACCATCATGATAGATATATGAAAATGGGGATAATCACTTGAATCCATTACACCTTAATACTCAGTATTGATTAATTCAATCAAACATAAATCCTTTAAAATTATTTCATTTTTCTTAAAAATGGTCTCAATCCTCAAGAGCCCCCAAACACACCCAAAAAAACATAAAAACAAGTAATGAGAAGGGAATTACTTGAGTATAGGGAATATCATATCACCAAACGACAACTATAAAACGTTAAATCATAAGGAATTCGTATAGAAAATTTATGTCTGATAAATAGGTGAGTCCACAACTACCTCATTAAAAAATGTATATCAAAAGTCTCATGGGAATTTGACACATTACAAAAAATAATTCTGCCTAATTTAAATGAATGACCATATAATACATTCAATTTAGATTCATGTATATCTTGTAGTTATTCTGCAAAATTAAAATATATCTCTAAATCAATTATTTCCCAACTAAATAAGTGAGAGGGATAAAGATGATATTTTTAAAGTTGTGATATGTGGAAAACATAAAATATTCCTATAAACTGATATGATAATGATAAATTATAAGAAACCATCATATCCCATTCATTTACATAAAATGTTCGATCATTTGTTTGAGAAAACATTCCTTATTTTTCAAAGATGATGGTGACCCAACCATGGAGAATCTTTTAGGAATACCTGGTGAACTAATAAAAACTCCAAATTGAAACTCCATTGATCATAATAAGTTATATTTTGACACTAATCTACAAAAAATCATTGACGGAAATCTTAAATTCATAAAGACGAATCCTGATACAAACCTAGTCCTACAAAAGAGTCTTCTTCCACCAATTATTTTCAATTTTTGTTCCTATATGCTATACCCTATATAACCACGAAAGGATCCATTTTGAACAATGGATAAAAAATGTTTTTATAATAAAACAAAGCCGTTCAAATATATATATCCCAAGATCCCCAAAATAGAATATACATGAACATAAAATATCGTCCAGGATCTGAATACCATGATATACATAATGGTCAGTCGCTGGATTATAAGATATATTAAGTATGACCTGAGACCCTCTCATATCCTAGAGACTCTCTAAGACCATTGATGTAAACATGGGATCTCTATGTATAATAATAAAATAATTATCTCCATGTATCCTCATAATTTTCTTTCACACATAGCATACCAATATCATTGTCATTAGTAGTGTACTTAATTGGAATAAAATAACATTTTTGTTTACTTATCAAAAACCACCTAGATATTATTCCACCATTAGGGAGTCCATGTTAACCCAACAAAGATAATTCAATGGGTACCTTATCCCATTTTCAAAATAGTACTACAATAGGATAGAACAAACAAAATTGATTCATATTCTCTTCCATTATCTATTAGATGTTGTAATAGTTGGACTCATAATCGATAATATGACACCAAATACCCATCCAATAGATTGTTTTTTCATATAATATTACTTATTAATAAATTATATATAAATAAACCAAAAAATCTATAAAAATAAATTATAATTGACCCTCTCAATTTTTTTGGGATGAAAAACTAATCCCCAAAACATAGAACACCATCTAAAGTGATAGATCATCTAGAAGTGGTCTATCAACCATATCGGGTTTCTATAATTCCATTAAACACATCATCGTTGTACTGAAATTATTGAATATATTATTGAAGGGATTATTATTATTGAAAACCACCAAAAAACACACATAAAATACCGTCAGGAGTATCTAGATGAAACTAAGAAAACAAATCCATAACGTCCCACATAACCTTATATTCTTAAACCACACTTAGTGAACATTCCTACGAAGAGAGTCTGGAATGTCTTTCCCCTTTCCAATTTGTATGTGATGTTGAAGTCAAATGTCATTTACATTACCAAAAACATCCATTTTATAATAATAAAATATTTTTATGTTAATATATAATTTAATATTTTATGTTTATAAATTAATATGATCCTTTCCCCAAAATGAAAACTCCACAGACAATTAAGAACAAGAATAACTGTGAAAGATCTCAATCTTGAAGGGGGGTAATTATTCATATGTTTTTAAAGATTATGAGAGCCATATTATACCACTTAATCATCATCCATGATCAAAAAACACATAAAAATGTTATGAATCACAGAAAACTGCATACAATTTACTATGATCATGTATGATTAGAATAAGGGCTAATGTAATATGCCTTTTAATATCATTAAAGGATGACTAACAGTTTACTTCCAAAAGAAAACTCCCGAAATTCTTGATACGATAAGTAAATGGTGATTCTAAAATTGATAAATAGTTGAATAACCATTATTAATAATTAGCAGGAAAAATGAAACAGATTATTAAATATCATGAATTGTTGTTCCCATGAAAAAGTAATATTCACCTTCTGAATATGAATATAAAAGATATGATTTGAAATCAAGTGACCCATGAATATCACTTATTGAATCCTTAAATTTCATTTCAAATATATTACCGAAAAATGAGTAAGCATAAACTGTTCAAAAAATACACTAAAATGATTCTCATGGCCATGATAATATATCAAATACACCAAAATATCAACCATTAATACTACCAATAATGTGTCAAGATGCTGTTCGAAAATCCAATTCATCAAATTCATAAAAACAAATGGACTATTAGTTATAACAAATATAATCACAATATATTATAAATGGACATATATATTTCTAAAATCTATATTTAGTATATCATACTCCCAAAAAATGATAGGATGATATCCTTAATGATGATTGATCTCAAAAACCACTTTTCCAATTTTAATGATAAATGATATAACATAATCAAAGAAATTGATATTATTCATTTATTTTACCCCTATTCATGATATTATTGTTCATGTATAATCAGAGTCGACCATATAACTTCTCAGAAATGTGCACCGAGGCATCCCCAAGAATGATACTATTTTGAAAAAAAACATTACCATATGGTTTTGCATCATAATCTTGAGTTATTTTACCTAAATCGATATCATAAGATATAATTTTATTGAAACTAGCTACATACCTAGAACTAGATCATTTTTAAACTCTATATATATCACAATATGGAATAAAGTTGGTGATATATACATTGAAATAATAATGAAAATACCAAAAAATAGGAGGAAGATCAAAAATAGAATAAATATCATCTAGATTAACTACTATTGTAGGCAAAGACTCATGATATATGGGTATGAAGAACATTGACCACCAGAAAATGGATCCCACACTCGGTGAAACAAACATGTTCTCCCGTAGACAATAAGAAATTATACCCACCAATGACAACAAAATACAAAAACCTAATGATAACCTAGAAAATCCATCTTGATGATGACATTAGATTGATCTAGATCAAAAAGAACAAAAATCTCAGACTAATTCCGCACTAGCTATAGATAGCACATAATAAGGAATGTAAAACACCAAAACATTCCTCTCCCTAAGAGGTGTCACTAATGCAATATAAATGTACATTATATTAATTTTATGTTTAAACATATCCAAAAATTTCAAAATATAATCATGTTGGAAGAACCAATATTAAATAATGAAATCTATATTGATGATGATATAAATATGGGTCTCTCACTATCACTGGACCATCATTTACATCTTCAAAAAACTAGTCTATTATTTAAAAGAGATTAACTCTTACGTCCTATAGATAGATCCCTATATTCTATGAAGCGTCAGATTGTTCCATAGTATAAATTTGATCCAACGATCCTGAACCATACCAATGTGTAGAAATACCCTGACTAAAATGCAACAGATTTCTATAAAGTCTATATATATTTCAAATTTTTGTAACTGGAGTACAATAATTTCATGTGTTTTTAACCTTGAAATAGTGACAGAATATTAGAGGCACATCCATAATATCATTTGGAGGTGTCGAATATTCCCTCTACTAAGAACCTCCTACACCGCTCCTACAATAACATTTCCACTTCATGATTTCTCATAGAGAGAAACAGAGGTATCCAATAGATGGAAGAGAAGGGGTAGAATATCTATCCATTCCTTTCATGATATTATCTACCGTCATAATACTATATAATGTATCTTCATAGGTTGTAAGTGTCATTAGAAATTCATATGAACTAATATCCATTCTCAAATTATGTTTGTACATATAATCTTTTAGATTGTTATTCATTACTGCCACATATGAAAAAATGATACATGATAGAAATAAAATTTGTGTAAATCGACAACGAATGGTCTCTGTACTGCAACGAGTGGATCTCTAATGACTTATCAGTAATTAGTGATGTTTGTATTATCTTATGGATGACTAGAGTCTTAATACCATCCAATCCAAGAATATCTTCCAATCCTCTTGTACTATGGTGTCCCGCCATCACATGATGTGACTATCAAGTTTGAACCATTTCCACATCACCTTTATTGTAGCAGCTTTATCTATGTTGTAAAATATTTGAATGATGATGCTAATATAGTCCTCCACCTACTTTGGTTTATTCATTCCTTTAATGTAATTTGGATTCTCCTATAAGAAATCCTTTGATCAATCTATCTATTATACAACTCCAAGTTGTAACCCAAAAATTGTGTTAAGAACTTGTGGTACATTCTAGTCGACAACACGAACTACCATCTTGATATGATCTCTTGAATTTTGACCATATAAGGAATTCACTGAAGTGGATCAGTATCACCCTCCTTTGGAAAATAAAAAAAACACGTGTTAGATGAAAACTATGGAATGCCTAAATAGAAAAATTGTTCCAACATAGAATAATGTTAAATCAATCTAGAAATAACATACCAAAATATTGATATTAAGGCCAAAACTGAAAATAAGAGATAGAAATCCCAACAGACCATTGAAATATGAGTATGTTTACTACTATATTTGGCCATGAACTCATCATATCACCCTATCATCTCTTAAAAATATTATTTTTAGTCTAACAGGTTTCCCAAGAGAAGTTATTTTTAAGGAATAATAGATCTTATATCATTATTTGGAGAAATGAAATCGATATCCTCCAATACTATAACCCAACATGATCCTCTATATACTTGAAGGGAATTCATGATACCCATGGGATGGTGATGAGCACCAAGGGATAAAAATATACTAGTGGAGATGATTTATCCCAAACCAAATCAACAACCCAAAATAAATACACATAAGAGATAAAATAGTAAAAGAGATCAATATATTCAAGAAAATATAGAGAATAATAGATGGTCTAAAATAAATAATGTAGCACGAAAAACTTCAAATGACAAGTCTAACTGAGAAGGATAAAAAATTAAAATATATGCACTAATAGTCATCATGTGATAGTGTGGGAAATGCTTGACCATCTCACCATACATCTAAAAAAACCCAATTAATTGATATCCTCTACATCTCTCTATGGAACCTTGATAATTGATAAATCAAATTAAATAACAAATTAATCTCAATGATGAAACAGTGCACAAGGTGGGCGATAAAAGTACCTCTAGGGTTCCACCCATGTGTTCTGTATCTCGTCTCTTTAAAATAATCTCATCATTATCATATTCTATGAATAAAAAGTCATTGTATATAGGTAATACTTATTTATATCCAAATAATGACAGAAAAAATTTATTTTCCAATTTTCCTCATTTCAAAAAAAACCATGGTAAATCATATTCAAGTAATTTCATAATATTATATCCAATAAGTTATATAAAATTAAAGAAGGTTACTCATATAAAATCAAATCATTGGAATTAAATTAAAAAATATATAAGAAAAAAATCCCAAATTTTTCAATGCGTAGGTCACATCACCCTAATAATCAAACTTGCTAAAGATAACTAGATCACTCATAACATGCCTAGGAAATAGCATGAATATAAATATTGTAGATGAATACATTTGTTCAAAAGAGTAATGTAGCACCCCATACTGTGATCCCCCAAAATATTTAACATTTCTTCAGAACAACATTCCTAGAGAGCACATAAATACCCCATATATGAACACCCCTAATAGTGGGAAAGGCCAATTACTACACCTTTTACATAAATAACATAATATTTCCCTGTATTCTATTTTTGATATAATATATTAAAAAATATCATCATATCAGGTTTTGATAACCATTAAAAAAAATTACAATTCTTTGAAAACCCAGTTTAATTTTCCAAAACTATGGGAACACCATATTTTATAAAGAAAAAATTTCATAAAACACAAATTATATTACTAAATCATTACAATTATTTTCGTAGAAAATTTATCAAAATCCAAAGCATCCAATTTCAACAACACAAGGAAGAGATACACCAAGTTAACTCAAAACATAGGTTTCAAATGCTCAAAATAAGATTTACCAATAGGAAGAAGAAAACAGTGATAATAGAGGTCCTATAATCAATCTAAACATCATCGAATTGATTCAATTAATCAAAATCAGTTAGTGAATATGAAAGATCACAATATACATCATGATTGAAATCCCACTACAATGCTATGAATAAATGATTAGTCCTTGAAACAAGTTCACATGATGGATCTAGAAACAAATCAACAATATCACTTACATAGATCAATGGATCGAACAACAAAATACTATTGAACTGCTATAGTCAATGGAAATTACAATCCAGAATAGATTGATCCCCTAGAGACATGAAATATTAAAATATTAGTGATTAATAACTAAATAATCTATTCGATATGGAGAATAGGTCCCAAAAATTAGTGGAGGAGAAATCTATGATGAGTGGAATGAAGGATGTGGCTGAAGAATAAAACAAATCATCTGACAAGAACATTATAGACAATCACAAGATAGTTAAGTTGTGTTATCTACCTCTACACATCATGTAATCACTGAGTTCAATATATATAGGAATACTATTTTTTACACAAAACCAAAATTTTAACATTTCATGGTGTGTAATACTTACATGGAGTATGATTCATCATGTTGTGTACATAACACAGAATATGAACCTAGTGATCAAATATAAGGCATATAAACTAGTTAAATGAATTTAATCAGACATCAAACTGCAAAAACTAATGATTCTTACAAGAAAACCCAAACCACTATGGATTTTCTATGAACATTAGGATGAAACTATTAATAAAATACAGATATATACCATAATAAATTAGTTAATAAAACATAAACCCCTAAACTATAGTTTATTTTCCCAAGGAAATGTTTTCCATAATATTGAGCCTCAAACGGCACACAATTAAGGAGGAAAAAGTAATTATATGGTAATTACATGAGAGGTGGTAACAGTATGTTACATTATAAAATTAATAAAAAAATTTCATAGAAAAATCATTTTAAATGGTAAACATAATTTTTTTCATGGATACTAATTACTTTTTTTACTACATCGCATTTTGTGTTTTTAGATTTCATAATACTTGAAATAAAACTAATCCATATTTAATTTCATCCTAAAAATTAGACCGTGTCAATTATTTTAAAAATTACAGTTAACTAATTTTTATATAGTGAATTTAATAAAAATAATTAATTTACAAAAATAAATAAATATATATAATATTAATTTTTTAAAAAATAGTAATTTTTTACTATAAAATAATGGTTTTGAAGATGAAATAATTTCTTGACCAACATAAAAATTATATTTTACTTTGTAAAATTATATTTTAATTTAACATTAACTAATTAATATAGTATAAATATATTTAATAAAATAACTATTATTTCAAAAATTATTGAATCATATAAATATTTTTCTTGATTGAAAAATCAAATTTATCGAAATTATTATCTATTTTTCATTTTATTAAAATATAATTTCATCATACACATTATTTATTCCATTATAAATTTATTCCATAATGGATAAATATAGTCATTATTTTGTTAAAAAAATATACAAATTCTCATCATTTTGGTTCTTGATATATAACCCCTTATTGCACAAATAAATTCTATAACTATAAGTTGTTTCATGCTGACCCATTCTAGGGGGTGGTTCTTCTATCAAGGTTTGAGATTCTATATTGATAATCTATATATTGTACCATAAATGTGTTTCCTCATTCATTAGCTATTTAATGTCATCCTATAATTGAACATCAAAAAATGTAAACTATTCCATCTATCATGGATACTCAGAATAATTGTCTTAATAAGGTATGATCCTACAAGTCAAGGAAATAACTTTTTTTTCTATATCAATTTGATTTTTCAAACCCTAAAAATATAGTTATGGAAATGAAAATTTTATAGTTAATTTATTATAAATGGTTATGAAAATTTATATTCAATTAAATACTATACGATATGACATATTATGATCCAGAATAACCCAAGTAGATCATTGGTTTTCTAAAATATAATTTCAAAAAAAATTATTTTCAATATATAATTTAAATTATAAAGAATCATGTCAATACATTCCACCACTTTATAAAAGTTTTACTTGAAAACTTTCAGTCATAACATAAAAATGATGAGGATACTTATGTTATGTTACTTCCTTTGATTCCCATGTTAAATCCTCCAAATTTATCTTCCTATACTAAACATTGACCAAGTGAGTCATATTTTTTTAAGAAATATATCTATATGATCTACGATCATCATTAGATGCTTTGTATAGGAAATATAATTCTATGATGGTAGGACCTCTTGATTTACAAAATTTGTGGATTCAAATATGTAATCCATCTACAAGGATACAGCGAATACATAATGTACATGAGATACATTTGATGGGAATTATGGTCTATAGAATACAAATTCAATGCAATCAAGTATATTAAGGGGTAGATGAATAATTGAGTAACTATTCCCATAATACTCATCCCCATGAAATTTTTCAATGGTGATACATGATGAGAAAATTTACCTATGATTGCACACTTTGGATCATACAGATTATTATCCTCATATATTTTTTATTGACATTATGTATATTTCATACGATATGGAATGGTTTGAACTATATCTATCATCTCTTGGACAAGATCAGGTCCTGTCATCTTCTTCTCTCCAAAATCATCTCAAAATGTTAGATTCAAACATGTATTCCATTACATATCATCATAAGTCTCTATTTTATTGTAACAAAGATATTATTTGATATATGAGAACCCCTCAATGGGAAATCGAAATTCCCAACATCCTTGGAAACTAATTGTACAGGATCATTGCATATACTCTAGTGTTTGAATGTTTATCTGTGGCTATCCATCCATTTCAGGTGATAAGAAGTTCCAAAATAATGTTTTTCATCATGTTCTTAATAATGTATTCTCTGTAACCTCCAAGTAAACCATATATCTCATTATTATATAATAGAGTGTGTATCTCTATATATTCTTACTACATAACTTTTAAATATCACAGGGAGTTGGATAAGAGAGAAATCTTCCATTATAGTAATTAAACAAAAAAACTTTTTATAGAGATTAAAAACCAACCAGATGGTTTTAATGCCTTTAGTTTCCCCGAGGAGTCCTACAACAAATTCTAAGGTTATGTTACTCAATTTATATATGGTTATAGGAAATGGTTTTAAAATACACATATAATTTTATCATTGATCCTTGACATGATATCATTCTAAGCATCATGATAAAAATAACACTTTCTACCTCAACATGATATCCACCAAAAAAATTCTACATATCTCTAAAAGTAATACTGAATTAACGATAAATAGAGAAGGTTGAGATATGAACATCATGTTGAATTTACCTTTTTTAGTTTTCTTTTTTAGAGGACACATATTTAGGTACCAAGAATTAATATTCTATCATTCACATTGATCAACTCTAAAATATAAAATATTATTTTCAATAAAACCTATTCATATTTTAGGGCCTCATTGATCCTATTGTTAATTTATTTTTGATATTTGTTTTGATAAAGAAAGGATTTATATCCATTTATTATTTTCTTGTCCATCCATTTGGTGTCCAAGAAGATTTGATCCCATGAAATCATCATCCACAATTGAGTTTTAGGATCATTTCTACAAAGAAAATACGACAAATTTTATTACATCCAAGGATGGTAATTTATTTATAATTAATAATTCATTGTTAGCTAAAATGACCACCATTAAATCGCATTGTAGTCCTTTTTAGTGAATTTACACTTCATGATTGTCTGATTCATATATATGTCCCGCGTCTCCCCTTAGAGACAATTTTGTAATCATCAATGTGATGATCATAGTATTAAATTCATGATAATTCAATGGGAAGTTTTATTGATTAATATATCATTGGTGGAAGCCATACAATATCCCTTTTCACCCTTCTTAACTATACAATGTAGTAAATATTTTGAAATAACCATATAGATTCAAACTCATTATCCGATAGAAGAAAAAATGAGTATGGGTGTAGTGATTTTCCTAATCTTTGACTCTTTAAATATCCACTAACATTCATTTTTGTGTAATAAATTAAATCACTTTACAATTATATTATTTAATAGTCTTGAAAAATGGGAGAATGTTTTCACAAATCAATGTGTGTACCCATCTTACAAGATAAATATATATATTTCCATCATAGATGTTGGTTTGTGAAATCCTTCATTTAAATTTATTTTTTGAAAGATCAATATATTCAATTTTAAGTCGATAAAAATAATTAGGAATGATAATTTATCCAACCTAAAATCACATATACTATACATCATATATAAATTTTATTTTCAGACGGTATTTTGTCTAGTGTTCCGATTCTTCTAACATTCCTCTATTCTATTACATTGGATAATAACAAAATATATAAAGAATACCAATTTTTTGGTAATAAATTTAATCTATACTCGTCTGTAGAATAATATACCTATGAAACTGGTGAGTCTAGATGGAATAAATATGAACTCTAAGTGCCTATATCTTGTAATAAAAGTAGTTATGAGGGTAACCTCCTTTTTCACCTATACATGATAATATCTGGAACAATGATTGAAATTGTAGAACTATTGGGATATATATTTTAGATATAGTAGGTTATTAATCTATGGGAGAGGATAAAAATAATTTATAATAATTTAATTCAGATTGTGATTATCAATTCATAGGTTCATTGACCCATGATTATTCTAAAATTATATTGATTGATTCACCCCATTGTGAACAAATTGGGAATATAAACTCCCTATATATTATAATATAGTTAAATATTCATCTAATTATTTTAAATCGAAGATATTCTATAAGAATTCTTGTATTTTTGAATAGCTCTTGGTATATTAATGATTTATAAGACATCATCACGGCAAAGAGAAACATCATACAATTATTTTGGAAAAAATCAATGAATTCCCATACAATGAAAATGTAATCATGAGTGGTATTTTTTTAGTCTAAATAATTTGATCATTGTACACATTTTCATAAGGTAATAACATAAATGGTTGAAATGATGATTCCAAAATAGATTTATCTTATTTGTTTTTCTTTTATAGAATCATTGGGTGATTTGTGATATAAAGTGTGATTTCATTCCCTTGAAATTTTATATTGGATCTATAAAAGGAATTCCAAGACATTTTGACAATATAATCAAATTCTAAAATAGGATGTATGATAATGTTTTCTATGAAATTATTCCTACAAATTTTGATAGGGCTGAGTAATATTATTGGGATTAAACAATTGATCCATTTTCTATCATCACTCATAACATGAGTTCCATGTTTTCAAATAATGTATGAATATTTTTACTAAAATTGTGTTATAGGAACTAATGGTTCATACTAGATTTAAATTAGATGTAAACTATCCAGGAATGAAAAACTTGTGTAACTTTCATAACATCATTGTCATGATGAACCTCAGAATTATTAATGGAATAATTGTTCATTTTCTGTATATACCTTAGAGGGTATGTAAATTAATTTCCATCAAGAAACCATTTCTTTGTATACTAATTCAAATATAGCTTCCTTGTACCTTTTAGCTAATACATTGGAATACATGATGTTATTTTACTAGAGAATTCCTTTCATCCTTAAAATTCATGGGTGTTTTCCAACAACAATCACAAGGTATGATCCCTTTCTACCCATATGGATAACATATTACATTCCCATATAGGATATTTTAAAGATTCTACTTCCCATGATTTTTGAAAGTGGGATGGTGGGCTCGTTTTTTCCAATGTTATTTCCTCATAACACAAACATAATTATATAAATACTGTAATACAAATATTGATACCCATCAGACACTTATAAGTAACTGATATCCATTTATCAATTGAGGGAATATTGGGAAATTTTCTTGTTGTTTTCAAAGTTTGGAATCTCCAAATATATTAATATATAAGAATTTATTAAAAAACAAGTGTTAAATTTTTTTTAGGTTCAATGATAAGGATATAAGAATATAAAAAAATTGATGTTGTAATGACCCCAACCCTAGTACCATAGATTTAGTTGTATATTATAATCATTACTAATAGATATAACTATTACATCCCCAACTAATTTTTTAGTTTAATAGTATTAAAAACAAAATAAATACTTCAATCTCAAGTTATATTGGAAATCATAACATGCAACATAGTATTATATTTGAGAACAAAACTGTTATTATTATCATTATACAAATTAATCAACATTCTTATGTTGGATACAATAACTAGATTACATCCATAGAATAAGGTTCAGAAAATTTATGTTGAGACAGATGAAAAACATTAAAAATATAAAAGAAAAATTTCTTGAGGAAAAAACTATTTTTACATCGAAATAAATTATTTAAAATCTAAAATAATCCTCAATAATTATTGAAAAAATTTAAATAAAATTAAACATGTACAAATTCATATAATTATCCAATAAAATATTTGTTAAAGTTATCATAGTATTATTTTAATTTCAAATAAATTTAAAATCATTTCAACCAAACATTTTGTGAAAAGTTCAAATGTGCCTCATTTAGAAAACAACATGAACCATAATTATAGAAATTTAATAAAAACAAAAATGGGTAAAAATTTATTCAATAAATCACTAAATAAATTTTAAACATAATTTTAATCATAATAATGAATATGTAGACCTAATAGTTAAATTGTTATGATAGTGTAAAAAATACGAGGTGAGTTTCCATTAAAAACATTGTTTCTTTATATTTTTAACATAAATAGTGTAAAATATAAGGAAAAAATTTAATTAATAGATATAACAGTATTTTACTTAAATAATTCTTTTATATGATATAAATATAAAAAATTACATCTACTGGAATCTTTAATATAAACAATCTCAACTAACGATGAGAATGCGAATAAACCCTTATATTGGGTTTGATATCCATCGTATGTGTCTATGAATTACAAATAATTAATATATATTATTTCTAATTTATTTATTTAATTAAAATAATATATATGATAACATAAATTATTTAATTATAATATTTTATGAATCAATTAGAAACAATTTATTTATATAATTGTTTCAGTTAATAATTGCTTCATTTTTTAATGTATAATTTTGTAATATAGTATTCATAAATGTGAATTTATAATTGGTCCATCCCACACAACATTTTAATTATGATATAAATATATTAAATATTAAATATATACATGTTTTTATTCATCCATAAAATATACAGAGATAGAAAAAATAATTACACTTTTGCTGGAGATGGCAGGACAAACATAATCTTGTACGTGGTTTTCATTTTCCAAACGATGGAACAAAAAGTATAAATATAAATTAAAAATTATAGATTCATTATTATAAAATATATATCATATATATTAATTAATTATATAATTATATCAAACCTTTTCAAAATAGAATAAAAAATAAATCAAATCGCTTCTAGTAGGTGGTAGTCTACTCTTACGCATAAGCGACATTATCATTTTCCATTATATTGGAAGGTAAGATTATTAATGTGATATTAAAATTAATTAAGAATAATTATAAAATTTTTATAATATATATAAAATAAATTCATCATTATATATAGTCATGTTATATGATGATGTAAAATGAATTACATTTGTTCATGAGGTTGTAGTCCGACTTCAAATGCTCTCCATTTTTCTTACACATTTGTTTGGATAAGAGATGGATGAAATTTATTAAAAAAGGATAATACAATATAATTATATGTTATATACTTTGGTATTTATATTATTATAATCCAAACCTTATATAATTTTGTAAAATTTTATGTCAAATAGAATGATCTTGGTGAGGAGACCAACATTCACAAAGAAACCCATTTTTGGGGATCAAATTTAGGATAAAAGGGTTAGAATTTTTGGAATAAAAACTTCATTATAATGATTATGAGGATTTTTTTGAGATATTTTTATAAGTACTCAGGCTTAAACCTTACTTAATATGGATTTATTTCAAGAATACACATTGAATATCATTACTTAACCTTTTGTAACCAAAATATTACCATAAAACCCATATAAAGAACACATAACATATAAAGGTAACTTGGGACAAAAACATATATAAATGGAATAATCATACAGTCGAATTCCACACAAATCACATTATGGAATAGCCATAAGGCTGACTTCAATACCCAATTCATTGGAGGTTATAACATAACCACCCATCCTGCTATTCACAGCACCACCTGTCATATGGATTATCACGTAACCCCCCATCAAATGTCCAAGTAACATTATAAAATCATAACACATAAAAAAATTATAAATGAAGTAAAACATTTCCACATTTTAATCAAAATATATCACATAAATATATTGACATAACAAATCCATTATCAAAACCATTTTCAATACCAAAATACATAAAAGAGTATATGGTATTTATTTACTTTTAAAAACATTACGGCTTGTTGAGGAAGCCAAAGATCAAATAATACTCGTGGTGGTGGAAAGGTCGTTGTCCCCACATACGTTAAAAAGAAACTTAAATTTTGTCGTTTAGTAAAACACTTCATATAAAAAAGATTACTTTTGAATAAAAGTAGAAGTAAAAGGGGTTTATGCAGCGTATAAAAGAAAGTCTTGTATTAGAAAAAAATATGCCTCAATGAAAGGAGATTGAGATGAAGTCCCATACAATGTCGGTATCCTTAGATTAAGGATAAATCAATTACATGATTATGTGTGAAAAATATAAATACACCCAATATAAGAGGTTATTAAATGTAAAACAATCAGAGGTCATCCACACATATTCACAGTATGACATAATCAAGAAATAGAAGTTTAACCCAAAGAATTGAAATTGAGTTAAGAAGTTCCCTTGCAAAAATTCGACAGCCTAACGACGTCACATTAAAATTCCGAAAATTAGTTGATGAGAGAGAAAATAGTATCTCATCACTTGGAACTAAAATATACATCAATAATGATATAGAAGTACATATCCCAACATAATAATATGTAAACTAAAATACACAACAATAGAAGTCTTTAAAAAAGAGGGTGAAAGGTTCCCTTACCGAATTTTGTAACTTCTGAAACGTACACCCCATGAAAGAAGGACTATACAACATTGATGTAAATACCCATAAATGAAAGTATATTACACAAATATTAGAATAATGGGCAGTACATACACCACTCAAAGGAAATGGTGGAAAATGTATCATAAATATCATGGGAATAAAAGTGCGATGAAAAATCCCTTACGATAACTCGGCAGCCTAACGACGCCACTTAGAACATCCAAAAATGGATTTATGAGATAACATAGGGTCTCTCATAATATGAACATAGAAATTACAGTATGAGGAATATAAAATTACAACCCCAAACATAATAAATATGAGCTTAAAATAAATGACATAAAAGAGAGTACTTAAAATGAAAGAGAGAGGTAGGATCTCTTACCTCATGTCCGACTTGCCTTATTCATTTCTTTATATTTTCCTGAATAATAAACATTGGGAAATTTATAACTTCTTAAGGACCTATTTTAAATATTATTATTCAGTTCATATCACTTATTATAATGTTATAATAACTGGTTAATAATGTGAGTTCATATTAGGCATTTTTGTCAATCTTCGGTACATCAGTCAAAATTGAGCATGTGGGAAAAGAATTTTCCATCAAGTTATAGGTACATCACCTCCAGAGTATTATCAGTGATTTAAATATCATATATATTAAGTATATATTCATTTTATACTATTCCATTACATTTGGAGATAAAAAATGAAATTCACTGTTCATGGATACAGTATGTCGTACGTACGCATTAACACTACATTCATTTCATTGTCATATTAATGGAATTAAATCTAAATGAGATATATATATATATATTATAATTACAGAATTATATCCATAATTTAGATGTAATATAAGACATATATATCCATATTATATATGTACTTATAATAGTACATAACATTTGGAGATAAGAAATGAAATGTACAGTTCATGGAGACGGTAAGTCGTATGTACGCATGAACGCTACTTTAATTTATATTTTTTGTATTAAATGGAATGAAATAATAATTATATAAAGTTATATTATAATTCCAATAGTATATCATATGTAATACCATTAATTATATCCTTTATACGTCCCACATATGGCATTAACGAATCAAATCACTTTGAGGGGGTGGTAGTCAGCACATCCTAAAATAAAGATATCGTGTTTACCCATAATGGAAACCATAAAGGCATGCCATAAATGAAAAATACAGAAGATTAAGGAAAAACTAAAAATATTATATATCATATATAAATATAGTTACATCTTAATGGCCACCATTGAAGATGTTAAAAGAATATTGAACAATCATCATTTCGTGAGGCAGTAATTCTCCATCCACAGAAACAGTATGCTATTTAACCATTAGACGGAGGTGTGTGGAGGTTTAGCTCGAATAATTCTTATAAAATCATACTAGTATATTGAAGATACTGGTGTTGTTACAAAAAAAATAATAAAATGAGTTTAGGGGGTTGGAGAAGCAAAATAAAATAGAAGAACACGAGTGAAGACATTACTTTAAAATCGGGTAACTCTTCCTGGTTTGAACCAATAGGGTTTCTTGAAGAGATTTATGCCAAAGTTAAGGATCCTAGGATAAATAGAGGGATGTGGAGAGATAAAATGAGAATATTTTGGTCTAGCCAAAGGCTTGAGAGGTGTTGTTAAGGAGGTAGAGGTGGGGGCCTTTTATAAGATGGAGGAGGGGCACTCTTGGAATGTCTTGAAAAGATAATTTATTATAAAATGATTTTCCGATATTAGTGGTCCCACAATTATACATTTAGAGGGTAAGGTGATAAGGGTTTGAAATAATCCCATCCAATTGGTTTTTTAAATGTGTATATCTTATATTTTCACCTTATATTTTCATTTTATTTAAATCGTTTATTAATTAGGTAATCGTTGCATCATCATGGTGTCATAAATAAATTAATATATTTAATGTCTAAAAATTATAAAAAAATACAGTTATGTAGGAAATAGTTTTAACTTTCCAATGAATATTTATAGTAAAAAATATGAATTTTATAACCCCATGTAAAAATAGTTTTAGTAAAACAGTACATGTTTGTGACATTTGTATTTTAACTTTAAATAAAAAGTTATTAATGTCATTTTGCTACCAAAGTGGCACCATGGGGTCCCCAATTTGACCAATAGATTGTATTTATCTTCCATGACTCATCCAATAAGGTTAGGACATGTTTCAAGGTCATTTCATAATATTATAACATCATCTTTACCTTAAATTACACTAATTACCTATAATCGCGATTAATAAAACCTAAATGTTACTATACACCAAAAAAATTATTTTCAACCCATTGAACCAAATTTTACATCCTAATGACAACCATGTATTTTGGATTTTTAAAATTCAAATTAGAGAAGTGGTAATGATTCATTTAAACGGAAAATCATTTTTTAACAACCACTTAGTGGTTTCACTATTCATCAAAAATTGATGTTTTTCAAAATAATACAAAAAATTCACCCTAAGCTATATTTGATATTGAGAATTAAAAAATGATGCCTCTTATAAAAATTTCAAAACATAAAAGTTGAATTAATTAATTTAATAATTAATTACCGCTGTCAAAACAAATAGCGAGTTTTTAAGAAACAATATCTATTAAAAGCTTGACACTAGTTTAAGTCAAATTTCAAAGTGAAATTAATTCCAATGACCACCATTGGATTAAATGGTAAATATATATTCTGATTGAACTTTAAGACCAATTAAAAATATGATCTAACCATATAAATAAAATAGATTAAAAAGAGGTTTTTAATTAAAATACAACATTTTCACTAAAACTGTTCTTTATCTGAAAAATAACAAACATTTACACAAAGTAAATTTTGATGTACATAGTATAAAGAAGGATTTTATTTTTTCAAATATAACATATAAAATATTTAAAAGTATATTTAAAATGGGTTCACCATCAAAAGGCAGTAAGTCGACCTTTTAATGAATATTAGAAGATTTATGCGTAAAATTGTATTCATTCACATTTTAAGCCCCTAACATTTATTGCAAAAAGAAAAAATATTTGACAAACATATATAATCATTTTGTAGTAAGTTCTGTTCATTCCTGCCATTACAATGGCTAGGAATTAACTACCATTTAAAATAATTTTATTTTATTAATAGAGTGCAACGTAAGATTTCAAAGAAACTCATTATTGTGTATTGGGAATTCCATCGAGCATAGCGTTCCCTTTAAAGTAATATTATCATTTTACTCACAAATTTGGATAAAAATGAAAAAGTCATATTCTTTATTTACCTGGGATGTTACATCCTTCCCCCCTTTTGGGAATTGCGTCCTCATAATTTTTAAAATTGGGCCTGGAAAATTCATTGAAATCCCCACATCGGAAAAAGATTCAATTAAACTGTCACTTTAAAAGAATGAAAGGTAAGTACAAAGGTCACCCGAGTTAACCCATACTAGGATGCCATGTAGGAAAACATGGATATGGAAGAAAAAACAAAGGGTCATGTTCTGATGGAGAGTGATGGAAAACATGATTAGGAGAATGTTAACCACCATAAAATCACAAACTCGTGATGGGTTAAACGGTATTTGATTCCCCAGTAGGAAAAGTTAACATACAACATCTTGGTTTTAATTTAATTTTAATTGAGGAATTTATTTTTGATCCTAACTAAATCATAAGGAAACATACTTACTTGTCGTGTAGACTCTCATCTCCAACTAGATTTCTTACCCAAACTCATATTTTCTCCAAAAGACGAGTATTTAGGATGACTTGCTCACATTAAGAGAGCTATAATCAACTTCTAGAGAATCACCTAATCTACAAAAGAGAAGAATATATTTCCCATTTCTTTAGACCTTAACCAAAACAAAAACTGTTAGAACAAGAGTAGATAAACCACAAATGGGTAATCCTTTATAAAAAAGAAAATCTATTCTTAATCTTCAAAATTTGTCCAAAAAAAGCCAAAGTTCAATGAAGACCATTCAATAAACAATTTGTCCATAAAATTCTTGAAATTAAACAATACTAATATTGAAACCCAAATATTTGAAGGATTTAATCACATAGTCTTCCAAGGTACAAATTAACATTTATCTCCATATAACATCAGTTGCTCTTAAAGTCACATATTGAAAATTAATTAACCTAATCACATATCCTCCATGATAGGTTAATAATTTCCATAGATAACCCAAAATCAACTTAATCTTGTTTAATAAAATCATCCAACTTTGATGAATCAGTCAAACTAACCAGGGACTTCACATAGTCCAATGGTAGGCGATAAATACCAGTCGCACTTTGGTTGTGGGTTCGATTCCTGCAGCTTTGTCCGACGAGACGGGTTGTCCCACGGTATGTGTGTTGTCCTTTTTCCAAAACAATATAATTCATAAAACATTCCCCAAAACGAGATAAAATCTTCAAAAATAATCATAACATATTTTAACCTAAAGTTTATCTCATGCCTTTTATTTTCCATCATAACATATAGTAACCCATAATTACCTCAAAAGTAAGGATCATATAACCCCTAATGGTTACCTTTATAATTATCCCCTGAACTTACACATCAAGTTGGTTCTCTCGTACAAGATGTATTAGAGAACTCACCAAGGTACTAATGGTTGATCATTACTCTTGATAGTCGGTTTAGAATAACCATGATATTTCTCATTGAATCCCCCATTTCATCCAGTCTCTTAATCATAGAACCACCATAGTTTCCTTCAAACCCATTGTGACCTTGGTGCCTGCTATATCTATCCATTTACTAAAACCAAAATGGTCAGTGTGAGTATATAAAAAAACCATCATGTACTAAATAGTAAGATAAACACTAAGATATACTTATCCATGTTATCACAAACTCATTCTAACATTCAAAAATAACAATGAATCTATATAATATAATAACCATTGTGGTTATACACATCTTGTCACTTATGCTTAAACAACACTCTAACATCTAATGTTATCTAAACCGTCCTTTGATAACAACTATAAGGAACCATCCTTAAACCTTACTTAATCTTGAGTTATTTCAATAATACACATTGAGGATCATTTCAGGTTTAGATTTTTATAGAATTAGGTCATAATTATTGCATCTCAAAAGATTTCAAAGTAGACACATCTACTAAGTTTCCATAAAATAAAAACTCTTAAAAATAAACACGTCTAGTTCCATGTTTTAGATAGCATGTATTTCTGTGAACCCTTCCTTGACCCTATTCATCATTAAGTCCTGTGGAAAACATTTCAAAAACATGGGATGAGCATAAAAATCCAAATAAATGATACACAAAGGAGGAAAACTGTTAGTTTTTTAAAACAAAAAATAATCCAAGAATACTTTATCCAAGTAATACTTTTCACCTTTATGAATTAGTAAAAAAAACTCTTCACCGAATAAAAGATCATTACTTACCCTTTGGTAACCAAAATATTACCATAAAACACATATAAAGAACACATAACATATAATAGTAACTTGGGACATAAATATACTTAAATGGAATAACCATGCAGTCGACTTCCACACATATCACTTAATGGAATATCCATATGGACGACCTCCATACCTAATGCATTGGAGGTTATAACGTACCCACCCATCCTGCTATTCACGACACCACCCTTCATATGGTTTATCACATAACCACCCGTCAAATTTACAAGTACCATTATAAAATCATAACACATAAAAAAATAATAAAGGAAAGAAAACATTTCCACATTTCAATCACAATATATCACTTAAATATATTGACATAACAAATCAATTATCAAAACCATTTTCAATACCAAAATACATAAAAGAGTATATATATTTATTTACTTTTGAAAACATTACGGCTTGTTGAGGAAGCCAAATATCAAATAATACACGCAGTGGTGGAAATGTCATTGTCACCACGTACTTTAAAAAGAAACATACTTTTTCTCATTTAGTAAAACACTTCGTATAGAAAATATTACTTTTGAATAAAAGTAGAAGCCAAAGGGGTTTATACAACGTATAAAAGAAAGCCTTGTTTTAGAACAAAATATGGCTCAATGAAAGGAGATTGATACGAAGTCCCATACAAAGTCGGTATCCTTAGATTAAGGATAAATAAATTACATGATTATGTGTGAAAACTTTAAATACTCCCAATATAAGAGGATATTAAGTGTGAAACAATCAGAGTTCATCCACACATATTTACAGTATGACATAATCACGAAATAGAGGTTTAACCCAAATAAATGAAATTGAGTTAAGAAGTTACCTTGCAAAAATTCGACAGCCTAACATCGTCACATTAAAATTCAGAAAATTAGTTGATGAGAGAGAAAATGGTATCTCATCACTTGTACATAAAATTTACATCAATAAGGATATATAAGAACATATCCCAACATAATAATATGTAAATTAAAATACACAACAATAGAAGTCTTTAAAAAAAGGAGGGTGAAATGTTCCCTTACCGAATTGGGTAACTTCTGAAACGTACACCCCCTGAAAGAAGGTGTATACAACATTGATGTAAATACCCATAAATGATAGTATATTAAACATATATTAGAATAATGGGATGTACATACACCAATCAAAGGAAATGGTGGAAAATTTAGCACAAATCTCACGGGAATAAATGTGCGATGAAAAATCCCTTACGAAAACTCGGCAGCCTAACGACACCACTTAAAACATCCAAAAATGGATTTATGAGATAAAATAGGGTCTCTCATAAAATGAACATAAAAAGTAAAGTGTGAGGAATACAAAATAACATCCCCAATCAAAAGAAATATTATTTTAAATGAAATGACATAAAAGAGAGTACTTAAAAATCAAGAGGGAGGTAGGATCCCTTACCTTAAGTCCGACATGCCTTGTTCATTTCCTTATATTCTTGAATAATAAACATTGGTCAATTTTAAATTTCTTAAGGACCTCATTTAAATATTATTATACAGTTCATATCACTCATTATAATGTTATAATAATTTGTTAATAATGGGAGTTTATTTAAGACATTTTTGTTAATGTTCGGTACATGAGTTAAAATTGAACTTGTTGGATAAGAATTTTCCATGAAGTTATAGGTACATTTTCTACAGAATATTATCAATGATTTAAATATCATATATATCCAGTATATATTCATTTTATACTATTCCATAACATTTGGTGATAAAAAATGAAATGCACCATTCATGGAAACGGTAGGCCGTACGTACGCATGAACACTACTTTCATTTCTTTGTCATATTAATGGAATTAAAACTAAATGAGAGATATATATACTATAATTAAAGAATTATATCCATTATTTAGATTTAATATATTACATATATATCCATTATATATATGTAATTATAATAGTACATAACATTTGGAGATAAGAAATGAAATATACCGTTCAAGGAGACGGTAAGTCGTACGTACGCATGAACGCTACATTCATTTAATTTTATTTGTATTCAATGGAATGAAATAATAATGATATAAAGGTATAATATAATTCCAGTAGGATATCATATGTAAAACCATTAATTCCATCCTTTATACGTCCCACATATGGCATTAACGAATCAAATCACTTTGAGGGGGCGGTAGTCCGCACTTAATAAAATGAAGTTATCGCATTTACCCATAATGGAAACCATAAAGGAATGCCATAAATGAAAAATACAGAAGCTTAATGAAAACAGAAACATATTATATATCATATATAAATATATTGACATCTTAATGTCCACCTTTGATGGTGTTAAAAAAATATTGAATAATCATTGTTTCGTGAGGCAGTAATTTTCCATCCACAGAAACGGTATGTTCTTTAACAATTAAACGGAGGTGTGTGGAATTTTAGCTCGAATACTTCTTATAAAGAAATCTTAGTATATTTAAGATACTGGTGTTGTTACAAAAAAAAGAATAAAATGAGTTTAGGGGGTTGGAGAAGCAAAATAAAACAAAAGAACATAAGTGAAGACATTACCTAAAAATCAGGTAACTCCTCCTGGTTTGAACCAAAAGGGTTTATTGAAGAGCATTCTGCCAAAGTTAAGGCTCCTAGGATGAAGATAGGGATGTTGAGATATAAAATTATAAGAGTTTGGTCAATCCAAAGGCTTGAGATGTGTGGGTAAGGGGGTAGAGGTGGGGGCCTTTTATAAGAGGGAGGAGGGGCACTCTTGGAATGTCTTGAAAAGTTACTTTATTATAAAATGATTTTCGGATATTAAAGGTCCCACACTTATATATTTCTAGGATAAGGTTATACGGGTTCGAAATCCACCCATCCAATAGGTTTTTGACAAGTGTAAGTCTTACATTTTACCTTATCTTCTCATTTTTTTTAAATCGTTTATTAATGAGGTAATCATTGCATCATCATGGTGTCATAAATAAATAAATATATTTAATGTCTAAAAATGATAAAACAAATACTATTATATATTAAGTCTTTTTATCTTTATAATTAATATTTATAGTCAAAAATATGACTTGTATAACCCCACGTAAAAATTGTTTTAGTAAAACAGTACATATTTTTGAAATTTGTATTTTAACTTTAAATAAAAAGTTTTTAATGTCATTTTCCTACCAAAGTGGCTCCATTGGGTCCCCAAGTTGACCCATGGATTTTCCTGGTCGGCCATGACTCATCCATTAAGGGTAGGACATGTGTCAAGGTCATTTCATATTATTATAACATTATTTTTACCTTAAATTACACTAATTACCATTAATCGCGATTAATTAAGTATAAAAGTTACTATTCACCAAAAAATTATGTTAATCTAATTGAACCAAATTTTACAACCTAATGAAAACCATGTATTTTGGATTTGTGAAATTCAAATCACATAAGTGTTAAAGTTTCATTTAAATGAAAAATCAGTTTTTAACTACCACTTACTGGTTTCACTATTCATCAAAAATTGATGTTTTTCAAAAAAATACAAAAAATTCACCATAAGCTATATTTGATATTCCGAATTCAAAAATGATGTCTTTTTTAAAAAATTCAAAACATAAAAGTTGCAGTAATTAATTTAATAATTAATTTCTACTGTCAAAACAAATAGCGAGTTTTTAAGAAACAATATCTATTATAAGATTGACACTAGTTTAAGTCCAATTTCAAAGTGAAATTAATTCCAATTACCACCATTGGATTAAATGGTAAAAATAAATTATAATTGAACATTAAAAACAATTAAAAATATAATATAATAATATAAATAAATTATATTAAAATGATTTTTTTTAATAAAATACAACTTTTTCACTAAAGCTGATATTTATCGGAAAAATAACAAAATTTCACACAAAGTAAATTTTGAGGTCCAGATTATAGAGAAGGATTTTATTTTGTCAAATATAACATATAAAATATTCAAAAGTATATTTAAAAATGTTTCAACCTCAAAAGGCGGTTATTCAACCTTTTAAAGAATATTAGATGATTTATGTATAAAATGGGATTCATTCGCATTTTTAGCCTCTAACATTTATTGGAAAAAGTAAAAATATTTGTCAAACATATATAATCATTTTATTTTTAGTTATGTTCATTCACACTATTATAATATTTAGGCTTAATGTAGAGACCCGAATCTTGACGTACATAGATATTACATTACATTTGTGGAATACTTAATACATAACAAAAACAGACACACAAGGATCGTAATAGTTTACTGTCTTTGGAAACTCGGAATAAAATCTTATAATCGTGATGAAAGATCTTCAACATCTCACAATAATGATCTTCCCCTTTTTTCATACCTAAAACCTTTCTTTTTATCCTGGGGAAAAGAAAACATAAAAGGGGTGAGCTCAAATGCCCAGTAAGGGTAATCATAGAGAACATAAAACAATCCATAAACATTTGAATGCAAAAACTTGACCATAAAATCTAAACATCAAAATCTTGAGAAAACACATGAATCTTGGAAGTACATAATACATATATCATAAAGGAACATCAATCATGATAAAATAGCTTTGGAATAAAACATGTAATTGTGGCATCTATTAAGCACATGTAATGATTTCCATAGTAGCCAAGGCATTGCTGCCAAGACCATCTTTGTGGACAAAGTCCCTTTCTGAATCGATTTCAATCCTCATTCCAGTCCTGTAATACTGAACCAGATTAACTTACCATTCCAGCCATGTCTATCTAATGAGATATAAATCTTTACCCAATTCATTTGAGGGAGATATAGGTCCCACCCATCTCATATTGAAATCATTATTTCGTGTTCCACAATATAAACATAAGTCATTCATCATAACCCAAGAATAAAATGGGTTTCATAAACATCATTCCATCATAACATAATCCATACAAACAAATTGGATACCATTTAATCATCATAAAAGTGAAACCATGTAAATCACAGGGACATGATACTTGAAACATACACATGTGAAATAATTTCATCTTAGATGAAAATGGTTTTGTTAAGACACTTGAAATGAATTCTTGAGGAAAATATCCTTTCTTCTTGAAAATCATTTTCTTTTCAAAAACATTCATGAAATTTTAAAATAAAATTATTTTGTTTAAAATATTCACGAAATCTGTTGGAGGAAGTTTCATGAAAATAAGGCATTATAAAACCATAATAATTCATTGTGCCGTATAAGGTAAAAAAAATTATCCTCGTACTTTTGCAGGAAAAGTTAAAAAGTGCCTCGTAATGTAAAAAAAAGAATGATTCCTTACATATAATGTAGAAATAGTCAAAAATGGGTAAAAATGACTTTCAACATACTTGAAAACACTTTTATAAAACATGGACATGTATGATAGAAATAACCACAGTAAATACTTACGAATAAGAAATCTCGGATAAAAATGATATTTGAAAAATTATCCCTTACCTTAGGTCCGATATGATTCATATGGATATGAACCTCCTGTATAATGATTTAACTAATGACATTAACTTATTACATAATCATATTCATTGTTATGATATCATATATGTTTCTCTTATGACTTTATATTACCCGTTCTTTTGTATATTCCATGTTAAAGTAGCGTTTTGGGAAAAATCATTTCATTTATCGTATATGTTTTGAATTGTCGTTCTTGATATTATTAATTATATCCTTAATTAAATAATTCCAGAGTGTAAAAAATGATTAAAATATAATATACATTCATCATATACATATATATTATATATCTATAAAAAGAAAGGAAATACACCGTTCATGGAGACGGTAGGTCATACGTACGCATGAACGTTGTTTTCGTTTCTTTATTGAATTGAATGGAATTAATTGGATGACATACATATATATATAAATAAATCCATTATCATTATTATGTCATATATTTCATGATTACTTATTATATATACTTTATAATTATTAATGAATGGTTAATCATTTAGAATGAATCTCATCGCGTCGTGGAGACGGTATTCCGTACGTACGCACGAGCGATGATATCATTCCTATGATCGTGGAATTTTATTGGAGGGTATGTATACTATTACAGAATCAATATCACTTTAAAATAATCATATATATTTTTTATTTACACCATTATACCCATCCATGTAAGGTGGTGGTGGAAAATAGATTACACCATGGCGTGGAGACGGTATTCCGTACGTACGCACGCGCGGTGATTTCGTTTTCCGTAGGATGGAAAGATGGTGAAATAAGGTTGTTTCATAATTATAATAATATATCAGTATATGAGTGATACTGATTTTATTTATTCATAATGAAAAAACCTATGAAGAATAAGTGGAATAATAAATAAAGTTGAAAGAATCGGTAACGGACATTACCTCTTCTTTGAAGGGCCTCCTTGCGACCTCCTCTTAGGGCACTTAAATTGGTCTTTGAAGAAGACCAGGACCTCTATGATGTTTCTAGGGAAGTTTATAAGAGAATATTTCAGGGTTTGGCCGAGCTTTAAGGCTCAAAGTGGTGTGAGTAAGAGACGGAGGAGGTTCCCTTTTATAAGGGAGGAGAGGGGCACCCTTGGAATCCTCAAAAATATTAGTTTAATATAAATTCAAACCCCACATAAAAACCTCCAAAAATGACTCCATTCTAAGATTAGATGATATAGGGTTGTAATCTCATCATCCAATAAAATTTAGACATGTTAGGAATTTATTTTAAACATTATCAACTTGATTCATCCTTATTTAATCAATTTTATTTTATTTGTGGTAATAAAATTCTAAATTTTAAATCATTACAAATAATTACTTATTTGTTGTGAATTATTAATAATTTGTCAGTTTATGACATTTTCGACAATATAAATTTATATTTATATTATTTTTAATATTTTTGTGATTTTTAAACAATTTTATAATATGTTATTTTTATAAAATAACAATAGTGTCAATTTTGACACTATTCATTTATTTAAATTCAAATAAACAAATTACAGAAGATATGTTCGAACTAAAAGATTTAATAGATTCATAACATGTCATAGTATTCTAGAAAATTATTTGATCACATTAAATAGTTCATATAATATTTAGTTTAATATTTTTAAAACCATTTATTTGATATTTCTCTTAATAAAATAATTTCAACCTCACTATTATGTCACCTTTAATGATAATTATTTAATCCCTAAAAATTCTAAATAAATTAATATTGTTTAGATAATTCTATTAACATTCTGTAGAATGCTTATATCCTATGTTTCATGAAGTTTATAACTAAACTAATATTATTATACTTATAATATTTAAGAAAGTGACATGTTGTCACTTTCTTTGGTTTTAATAATATTTAAATTATTTCCATGGAAAAAAGTCCATTAAATGAATCTAATCCAACCCTTAGGTGATATGGGTCAACTTTTAGTCATCCAATAGGATTTTTTGCCGGTGTTAGGATATTTTTATAATCTTATATTTACCCTTAATTACCCGATTTACCTTTAACTATGGTAAATAAAATTTATCATAGTTACTATTCATAATGCCTAAAAATAAAAAGTAGTCTGTTAATATAATTTGGACCCACTGATTCCAAATATGGAACCCATATTTCAAAATTCAAAACTCATAATTTGCAGTAATTAATTTAAAATTAATCCCATTGTCGAAAGAAAACGGGTTTTTTGTTTAAAACATTGCAAAATATTGAATTGATTTAACCTACGAATTCATGGTAAAATCAATGCTAATGACATACATTGTATTAAATGGTAAGAATATATTCTATTTATTCGTTAAAACCATTAAATACTATAATTTAACAACATAAATTATTATGATGAAAAAAGTTGTTTTTAATTAAAATATAGCCTGTTATTACTATTCATTAAAATATGAAAGTTATCAGCAAAATATAAAATATTTATCCAATGTAAATTTTTATATCCTGATTCAAAAAAATAAGTTTATTTTGTAAAATTGATCTTATAAACATGTCCAAAACTAGATTTAAAGTGGGTGTTCCATCAAACGGCGTCAAAACTGCATTTTTTTTAAAATACTTATTTTACCCGAAAACATTTATTTTTTCCTCATACCATGTTCTAGAAAATGTGGAATATGAATAATAATGTTATAAAATTCAAAATTTATTTAATACTATTCATAAAGGATAGTTTATATAATATTATAGCCATATATCATTGTTTAGTGAAACCCAGTGTTGCGTACAACACAAGCTATCGAGGAAGGTCACGATTGCATGAAATGCAAACCAAGACAGTGTTGCGTGTTGTGAAAAACTCCATTGTTGTTTCATTATAATAGAATCCAACCATTTTTCATTTATACATTGAATATATATATATATATACTCAATTGTGCGTAGAATGACTATTATAAAACGAAGTTGAAATTGTGTGTAACACAATCTAAGAATAGTGTTGTGCATACTGCAAGCTAATATGGTGTAGCGTATAGCACAAGATAATCTTGGTGTAGCATAAAACACATGACATAAAATAAATTAAAAGAATACTTATCATAAAATCTTAGGGTGTTACATGTTAACTACTATTTAAAATAATATTATTTTATTATTAGAGTGTAAATAAGATTTCAAAGAAACTCATTATTGTGTATTGGGTACGCCATCGAGCATAGCGTTCCATTTAAATTAATATTAATATTTTTATTCAAAAATATGGATAAATATGAAAAAGTAATATTCTTTATTTACCTGGTATATTTCAATTTTAGAATTGGTTTTTGATATATAAGTGTTAGTTGGTGTGAATAAGTGAATGGAGTATGTTTCAATTTATAATTGAGGTGAGTGGAAAACCTGCACATAATCATGTTTACAAAAATGAAAAGTTACATTCTCGATGAAATGGATCCAATATAGAAAATATTAACATTTAATAAGTTTAGATTTAACAAAACTACCACTATAAGGGGTTTTTATAAATTTCTAGGATATTTAAAAACTTATCAATAAAGTCTAACCCCTGAGAAACATGTTTTACCTTTAACTATGCTAACATTTTTTTTAATTTGTTATAATAATTATAATAAAATTTAATTGACAATATTACCTAATATTAATTATTTTAATTAAAAATATTGAATATATATTGTCTAATAAATCTCAAATAATTATATATTTTTAATTTAAAATAATCCAACAATCATGATGAAATCTAATTTCTAGATAATTTTTTTCTTATGTATAAAATCTTATTATCCAAAAATTGAACATATAATTGTTTCTAATAATGTCCGTATGATTAATGGTAATATAATTTTACTAATTTATCATATAAAAACATTTTAAATTAAAATTACACATGCAATTTGATTAAATATAAGGACATTTGTTAATAAAAATCATTATAATGTAATATTTACAAAAAATAATTCATTTCAGAAAATTTCCAAACATGAACTCCATTATTAGTTTTTTATAATGATTTTATAAATGAAGTATGTTTTTTAAAAATGATTATTATAATTTTGAAGAAAATATTAATATTATATTCAAACAATGATTTGTTAAAATCAATTTTTAGAAGAAGTATATTTTTGAAACAAATAAAAACTTAAAAAGAAAATATATTTTATTTATCTATATAATTTATATATATAAATTTAAAAATTATTTAATTAATTTTTGTAATGTCCCAGATCCAGGTGCAGCCCAAAGATGCCCCATACCTGGTTGTTCAAATGGCCTTAGGCGCATTTCCTCAACATCAGTGGCTACAGAAAAGAAGGAGGGCCTTTGGTATGATAGTGGGGAAATAAAGCCCTCATTAGTAGAGTAACGCAGTGGAAACCGATAGTAAACTATATGGGTAGAAATCATTCTACACAAGAGAGGTAAATAATTGAATACTAATAGTATAAAAAACTACAGTATATATATAAATAAATGATGCATGTCAGATGTAACGAGGAACATAGAGAAGAAATTCACATTGCTAGAAATGCGATACCAAAACTAAATTATTGAATAGTAAGTAAAGACCAATAGAATCAAAAGCCTAATCATGGTCTCATGCCCTCCATCTCTATAGAAATCATGTACCAGATGATGAAGAGTGTTTATTCTTATCTGTAACTACAACCTTATAATCTTCTTGGGTCCAAGCATGTACCTGACTGTGTATGAGACAAATACCAATAGGAAGACACAAAAATATTTGTTCCCTACTATCTATGAATATATATATCAACCAATAAAGAAAATGAATCTAAAACTAGGTTTACACAAAAATAAAAAATCCGGCAATTTCATTTTACATTCATTTTTCATTTAATTTCAATCATTTCATCAAGTGGGTATAAAAAACAAGTATCTCAGAAGACTACCTGAACCAGACCGAATCCATGCTATGTTTTTTCATGGATGATGCGTCACCAACATTCAAAATATCCCACTGACCATATAGATGGCCCGCATAGTTTAACCCTTATGATCAAGTGTTGCGACAAAAACTAATACACTATTTGGAAGTACTCACAATCAAATCCCCAAGTTTTCTTTTAACGACAAACTATAGACTCTCTTATGAAGCACTGAAAGTCCATTCCACATGTGGTCTCGTAAGGGTTTCATATAGATAGTATGAGTAATCAATCAATTTCAATTCCCCATATGGTCTCATAATGTAAATCTAACAGGAACATTGGGAAATCCCCCATCGTCAATTCCCCCCTATGGTATAACTACACTAGGTTCTCACAACCCTATATAATAGAATCATGCAGAAATGATATCCCACAACCAAAAGTAATCTCAACTACTACCTCGATAAGTAGATGTAATGCATAGCACATGAATTTAATAAGCATCATTTAAGAAAGAAATTCTATCCAAACAAATAAGGAAAGAAAACAAGGTCGACCTCATTGAAAACCTAGACCAAACGATCATAAACATTCAAACAAGGAAACACACCCATGGGTTGTCCCCTAAACATGAAATTTAAAATAATATATCAATGAAAACCCTTAACCTATCAATCAATACATGGAATATGATATCAGTGTAAAACTCCTTAAAATGAAATATCTAAATAATAGGTAATCAGAACTTAGGAATATATAACCCAAAAAAAATCTCTAAAAGGCAACATATCACTTACCTCGATGTTGATCAGCATACACAATTGATCTTCATCCCTTGAATTGGCCTAAAATGTCATAGATATACAAAATGTTAAAAATCATTCATCCTTGAATAACTCAGTAGGGAGGATAAATCACGAAGAGAGGCTCTAGTTAAATTGAGAACTCATTTGTGGGAATTCAATGCACCGAGAGGCTTCTTTATCGGAGCTCAGATAGAGGAACGAGAGGTGCACGAAGATTGTCTATCATATGTTGCTCTCCTGTACGAGACATGAGAATAATAAACACATTTTGGAGATGATTCATGACCGCGATCTAATTAATAAATTTAAATGGAATATAGACTACATGTTAATTTAATATACCCTCTAAGTACTAGCCTCAACTGGCCCCAGCTTCAGGCAGTCCACATAGCCATGTACTCCGTCGTTTCATGGTATGTACAAGGCTACATGTGGCAAATGGGTACACTGGGTGTACTCAATATTACATGGTGTGTACTTAGAAAATTTTCAAATTCATTATTTTCCTCAAAACACCCGAAATCAAGATCCATACCTCAAATGAAGATATGGGTTCATAAAAAATTCACCCTTTGAAGAAATTTTTCCCGAAATTTCTCTACCATGGGTGGTAAATAAGAAACATAAAACCACTTTGGAAAATTTGATCATACATCGGCCCCTATATCCCATGACTCCTCTTATAATTGCACATGCTATTATAGAACCCGCACCAATGGAAAAACCAGTAACATAAGGCCTTTGTAATGTGTTCCAAAATCCGATTAAGCTTGTCCAAAAAGGATGAATCCACTTCGAACTCAACATCCACTGGTTTAAAAACGTGAGACAGGTCTGAAAATTAATGTTGTAGATGAGAAATGTGGAATAATTCATGCATATCATAGTACCTCTATGGTAACTACTATTGATAGGCAACTATACTAACTCTCTACAAAAACTCAAACCGCCTGATGTATCTCGGGGAAACCGTCCTTTGTTTATTAATCACCCTGACTACCATCATCGGTGTGAGACGTTAGAAAACCCGATCTCCAACATTGAACTCCAGTGGTGATCTCCATCGATCATAATAAGATTTCTTGTGCGCTTGTGCAGTATCCATCCCCTTCCAAATCAACTACACCTTCTCAGGGGCCTATTGGACAAACCGAGGTCCCAGTATAGTTGCCTCTCCTGTTTCCAGCCAACATAGGGGTGTTCATTATTGACTAATATAAAAAACCTCATAAGGTGACATTTGAATTTTCACCTTGAAACTGTTATTATAGACAAAATCCAATAATGGTATATGTATCTCCCAAGAACACATGAAATCAAGGATTCATGCTCAATGCATGTCTTCAAAAACATGAATTGTGCTCTTTGACTAGCCATCTTTCTGGGAATGGTAAACTATACTCTGAAATACTTGTGTACCAAATGTCCTTTTTAGTCCCTTCCAAACATGATAAGTAAAACGAGAATCCTTGTCTAAAACAATAATGTGGTTAACACCATGTAAGTGTATAATCTCTTGGATTTTCACCATTCCAAGATCATAAACAATTAAGGTATCCTAGATAGACTAGAAGTGTGAATCCTTTATGAGGTTGTCAATGACATACCAAACCACATCATTCCATTGAGGTGAACTCGGTAACACTGTCCTGAAATCCATAATGACATCATTCCACTTCCACTCAGGAATGGTTAACTGTTGTAAAGGCCCTTCTGGTCACTAATTATCCAGCTTCACCTACTGAGAGGTGGAACATGTCATCCCTAAAACTACAAAATATATCTTCATACCCAGTCACCAAAACTTATGTTGTTGATTATGATACATCTTGGTGACACAAGGATGAACTACACAAAAACTGTAATGAAAATCCCACATCAATTCATCATGTGTTTCTACTGATACTGATAGGAGTCCATGAAAATTCAAGACATCATCCTCACATACGGTCCACCAATGAGTAGGGTGCTCTCTTGACACACCATCCTGTAGGACTAGGCCTTCAGAATCCAATAGATGATTCATTCACACACAATATTGAAGGGAATAAGTAACAACTATGGAAAAAGAAACCTCTACCCCTATCTATTGGGAATCTCCAATTACATCTCAGAATATAGAGCCATAAGCATCCACTCACTTCTGGTATCCTGAACTATGTGTATTTGAGTCCTCCTCCTCAATGCATTAACCACTATGTTTCCTTTCCAAGGAGTATTGGTAAACTCAATTTCCAAAGACTGGTGGTACTTATCCCACATTCATTGATTGAAATTCAGTATTACTGAGAAAAGATTAACTCGATACTTTTATTGGTTAGTTTACACCCCAACATTCTAACCCAAAAGATAATGTCACAAAAAACATAAATCATGCACAACAACATATAATTCAAGATCATGTTTTGGGTAATTCCTCTCATGTGGCCTCAACTACGGAGACCGTTACACAAAAACGCCTTCCCCTTTCCTAAGCACTACTCCCAGACTGATACCTGACGCATCACAGTAAACAGTGTAACTCTTTTCCAACTCTGGAAAAAATTGTATCGATGCTGAATTCAATCACACTTCCAACTATTGAAAATACGAATCATAGGAATCAATACACAATTACTTCACACCCTTCTTATTCATTCTCTTTCAGGGGTGATGTTATGCATTATATAAAGTGCCTATAGTAACTAGCCAGCCCCAGAGAACTCCATACCTCAAATAAGTTCTTTTAATGTTCCTTGGAAACTACTGCTCTTACATTATCTGGGTTTATAGACACTCTTTCCTATGAGATAACATGACCCATGAATTGATAATGGTATATCCAATAGTAGAATTTTGAGATCTTGGCATATAACTGAGGGTCACTCAGGGTACTCATGATGATATCAATATGTGAGGAATGATTGTGTCGAGTGTGAGAATTAACCGAGATATCATTCATATTCACAACAAAAAATGAATCCAGTTATGGAAGGAACACTCAGTTCATTAGTAAAATAAAATAATCAAGCGTGTTCGTGAGACCGAATGACATAACCACATATTTGTATAAAAAAATACCTACTTAGAATGGTTGTAAGAGGTATATTTGATGGTCTAATTCGAAACTCATGATAAAAATTTCTCAAATAAATCTTCAATAACACTCTGGATAATCGAATATAATCCAAAAGTAAATCAGTACGTGGAAGGGGATATCATTTCTTCACTGTCACCTAGTTCATATTTTTATAATCCACACAAATTCTGAGGGCACTATATGCATTCAGAGAAAAAAAGACAACCGAACCCCAAGGATAAGTAATGGATTACAAGAAACCCTTTGATTTTAACTCATATAACTATTTCTTGAGATCCTATAACTCTGGTGTAGTGATCTTATAATGAGGTATAAACACTAGTGTCACTCCACGAACAATCTCAATAGAAAAATCTAACTCTCACTCTGAATGTAAACCTACAAATTCATTTGGAATTTAATCACAAAAATTGATCTGCCACTAGAGGAATGTCCATATGTGAAGTCCCCTAGTCATCAAGATAATGTCTTGGAATCGTGGCTATAATTCCCTCCAACCCATGTTGCCCATGTCTGGATCTGCTTTCCTGGACATCCCATTCCCCCTTTTGTTGAAAAGACCCACCATATGGTGAAATGAAACTAACCCTATAGCAATATCAGTCGAGAACAACATGAAAGGAGACTAACCATTCCATTCCAAGATTGAAAATGATGCCTGTAATATGTATTTCATATAGGTCCCACAAAAATTGACACCCACCACCCTCAAGAAATTACTCCTTTCCCTAACATGCAGTATCCATTATATGCCTCAAAGGAGTCTCTAGCATCATAACTTCCATAAAAGTAAAGGTACAGAGCCCAAGGCACTCCATAATGGTGAATGAAATAAAATCAGGGGAATCATATATATGAAAAAGTGTAAATCCAAAAACAAAGGTAACTAGAATCCTACATGTAACCATAGTGGGTCTGTGAACCTTTTATAGTTGGATATGGTCCATCGCGAAATTCAGACATATGTTGTGGACATGTGGAGTTGTCTATGATCTCTGAGTTGATCCCCCTTTAACTGTCAAAATCCTTGTGTCTAACCACTACATCCCTGACCACTAACTAGGAAAAAACATCCTAAAGAACACCATCCACCATTGTGATGTGGATATCGTAGTTCTTATTGGTTATGGGGAGTATAAATTGATCCTTATTCACTAGATATAAGCAGGAAGGAATTGTAGAAACACCAAATATTTCCCATCATTCCGCAAGATCAAAACTCAACTGGGTACTTCTGGAACTGGGGATTCACATGTTCGGTCATCTTGCTATGGTAGAACACCACCTGGATACCTGAAGAAGTATCAGGTCTACAAATATCAATACTCGTAGGCTCCCTATGTTGCTTCCTACTATCAGTTGGATGACTAAAAACTCGACATGCCAAACCACCCTCACCCACAGCTCCCGAATATCTCAGATTACACATGCTAGTCAAGGCTTGGTTGACTATAGAAGATATGGAAGACAACTTGAAGATGTTCACCTGGGATCATATTTTATGTCTAAGGTCAACCTCAAACTTCCTGGCCAGAAATAAAACATCACCCATCGCAATATGTGTGATGAAATACACCTATGTGAAGCACGAATAATACTCCATGACTGAACAATTACCCTGTTCAATAAACACGAACTCTTGGGCTCGACCGGACATCAATTTTTTGGGGTAGTGGTTATCATATAAGGTCCTCTTAAACTATTCTGAATCCATGTCCCGATGATGCATTTCTAGTGAGAAAACATCCCACCATCTAATGGTGGAATCACAAAATATTTATGTCGCAAGCTTCACCCTATACTCTAGAGGCATCTTAGGATCCTCAAATATAGCTAGCACGACCTCCAATAGTGACTGTCCAGCCTGTCGTCCTCTATCCCAATAAGAAGATGGAGGATACTGCTGCTGGAACACCCGCGTCAGCTTTTACATATACATGGTTGGATGTGGTTCTCCCTAGAAAATCTACGTCATCCACCTAAATCCTTCATGTAACTATACATCAGCCATACAGTATAACAACTAGTTCCAAGATGTACATGATGAGAGGATTTGTTTTAGTCCCTGATCTATCATTTCAAGTGTATGATTATCTCCATGCACTTGACACACAACAAGAGGACTTCATGGAGGAATGACTCTGCAAGGTCATGCACACACCTCATTTTATGATTATCAAGGACTAAAACATAGATGTGAATGAAATTAATAGGTTAAAAAATAATCCACATTTACAAAACAGGGGTACATGGCGTGTACAACTCCTACATTCCCTATTCCCTTGTGCTTTTAACATGGGCGTTGACCGATGCCAAAACTATTGTGTAACACCCATACACATGGAGTGTTCCTCCTATGACATAGTTTGTACAATAATTTTATTTTATGTATGATTCCTTATACATGGATAAATAACATGGTTCTCTCCTTGGTAACACTACATGTTGTGTTTACCCTACACATGGCATGTACCACATATGCTCTAACAATCCATGTCATTAGTCGCAATGTTAGAGACATGGTTGAATCTACATAGGGTTCATGAATGGGACACATTATGTATATCATGAGTTTCATCCACATGTTTTGTTGGTCACATGACTAGATACACGGTTCATAACAAAATGGCATGTATAATATATACAGAGTTTGGTTTACCATAATATTTCCAAACCCTATGTCTCTTCTCTCATAGTCAGTAACATGGTTAAAGACTACACGGCGGTTACATACATTACATGTCGTGTACTTAAGAAAAGTTGTTTCTTCAAGAACCAATGAACACATGGCATGTGTTTATAACACAATAAGACGTGTTGTCTGGGTTTCTTGATAGAAGCCATGTAAAGCATCTCTATAATCCTTAAAAACATAGAGTTTTCTCCGAGGCATGAAAAATTATGACATGTGAGAGCCCATACTCTAACAAATCAAAGACTAACATTATATTCTAAACTATAACACAACAAAATTCAACTAAATTTCAAAAATGATCCACCAAATTCCAATATAAGAGGGCCCATAACACCTCAAGGACAAGATCTTGGCATCCATTAAAATGACTCATTACATTATGAACTACCCCATCCAAATAGTATGTATTCCTTCATAGAATCTTTCACAATATCCTGAATATTTAGCACAACATCTATCACAATACCATGCAAACATAAATGCATAGTAAATGGAATGACAATAATGTTTGACATATGATCTATATCAAGTTCTTCTATGATGCAGGAGAAGGGATACCCTCATCTCATCAGGATGAAAAAGAAATATATCCTTAATAATATCAATGATACCATCACAAATTAAGTGAATCACAAACCGGTGAAATCAAATCAATTATAACAACTAAAAAACCAGAGAAATTTCAAAATTGGAGGTAAATAGGATTTTTTTATACACGGGGTAGAAAATCTCAGGAAAAGCGTATTACCAACTACCAATTCCTTCATATCCCCATCTATAAGAACCAAATAGTAAGGAAAATAAGAAAGGAAACTCCTCTAATACCACTTTGTAATCTCCCAGATCCGAGTACCGTCCAATGGTGCCCCGTACTAGATGGGCCACATGGCCTCCAGCGCATTTCTCTGAATGACAAAGTCTTCTTTCTAGTAGTGTGGGCCATGGGTTTCATAGTGGGGAAACTATGACCTCACTGGAAGAGTAACACTTCCAAAACAGACAATAAACAATAATGGAATCAGTAGTACCATAAAACAAAAAAAACATCGGAAGACTGATAGTATAAACAATTGAAACATTTGCATAATTAAATGATGCATGCCATATGTATCTATAAAAGCATCCAAACAAGTAACAATGTTGTAAATGAAATACTAAAACAAAACTACTGAAATGTATGTAAACTCCATAGAATCACAAGCCTCATCATGGTCTTATTCCCTCTAACTCCACAAAAATAAAGTACTTGATAATGATGGGCACTTTCATAAGTCTATGCCTTCAACCGTATAATCTTTTTTGGTCCATGAATGATCCAAAAAAGGTGTGAGACTAATACCAGTAGGCCACCACCAAAATATATGTTCCTAATTATCAATTAATATATATAAATATATCCAACAATATTGAAAAAGAATCAAGAAACTATTAGTAAATAAATGTAAACAATCTTAAAATTTACATTTACATTCACTTAGAATTTAATGTCCCTCATTTGATCGAGAGAGTACAAAAAAAAGGTATAATAGGAGACAAACTTAACCAGAACGAATACATTATAGTGTTTTATCTTAGCAGATGCGTCCCCAACATTCAAAATATCACATTGACCCTCTAGGTAGCTCAAACAGTCTAAACACTATAATATAGTTTTCCAGAAAACATAGACTATCTAAAGAAACACTGACCATCAATTCCCCACGTGATCATTTAATGATAAACTACATACACTCTGAGGAAGAATTGAATGTCTATTACCCATGGGTTCTCGTAATAGTATACTGGACACTCTAAAGAAACACTCACCATCGATTCCCCTTATAGTCTCACAATGTAAATATAACAGACACTACAGGGAATCCTTCAATATCAATTCCCCCTATGGTTAACTAAACTAGGTTCTCATAATCATGTGTAATACTATCATAGAGAAAAAATATCCAGAAGCACCAAGTAATCTCAACTTGTACGAGGATAAGAAACTAAAAATCATAACAAAAACATTTAACAAGATTAAATTAAGAAATCATATACAACCTAACTAGAATGCCATGAAAATAGTGTATTCCTCATATCCAACCTGGATCAAATTGTCATAAACATTCAAATATAGAAATTCATCCATGGGGTGTCCCCTAAAAATGAAATTTAGTATAATATTTCAATGAAAACCCTTAATATATCAATAAATATATGGAATATGTTATCAGGGTTAAAGTCCATAACATGAATTACCCGAATTACGGGTAATCATCTCTTAGGCATATATAACTCAATGAAAAACTCTGAAAGACAAAAAACAACCAACCTCAACATTTTATGTTGAACACACAGGAACATACTCCCTTGAATTGTCCAAGAATTTCATAGATGTACGAAAGTTAAAAAAAATTCTACCTTTAATGACTCAAGAGAGAGGATAAATCAAGAGGAGATGCTTCATTGAAAAAGGTAACTCACCGATGGGAATCCAATGCACCTTGTGGTGTTTCGATTAGAGCTCAGACAGTGGAACGAGAGGCGCTTAATGATTCTCCGACGTACGTCGCTCCCCTGTATGAGACACAGGAAAAAGAAACATGTTCTTGAGATGAGACATGACTTCAGCCTGATTAAAAAATATAAAAGAAACCAACAAAATGAAATTATTTAATGTACATATCGTGTACTAGCCACAACCAACCCCCATATTAGGAGGTCCACATGTCCATGTACATGGTCATTACACGACCAATATAGGTCTACACACGAGAACTAGGGACATGACGTATACTCAAGATTTCACGATCTGTACATAGAAAATTTCCAAATTAATTATTTTTCATCAAGAAATGACTGAAATCATGATCCAAACCTAAAATCAATATCCAGGTTCCTGTAGTATTCAAAAAACTAATCTAATTTATAATATATAATTTTATTATAGATAATTATTCATGTATATATTTGGTTGTGTGTTTCAAAAAATATCTAAAAGATTAAATTTATTTATTTCAAAATATATAATAAAATCATATGGTGTTACATTATTCCCCCATTAAATAAATTTCACCAGTGAAATTATGTCATTATGATATAAAAAAGACTATATCTCAATTTCATGACATCGAAGAGTTCCAATATTTTATTTTATTTTTATGCTTCATCTAGAGAACTTAACAAGATGAGTAGTCCAGTTATATATTAATTTATATGTAAAATACCTAATTTCTATAGGTTTCTCTTCATAGGTATGATCAATCTTCCATAGTGTGACCTTTTGGTTTTTTAAATGTGAATAATTAGGTATTTACATCCTTATGATAGATATATTAGACACATCATGATCATTAAATCATTTTAGAAGATGTGAAAATTGATTTTCTATCATTTATACAGATCACGAATCTATAAGGGTTCAATATACCAAGAATACATCATTCATTCCCTCTTGAATAAAACAATCATAGTCAATATAAAAATTTGAGAAGAATAATTTCTCATTAATATATATCTCAATATCTCAATGATTCATAGGATCATATCTTTCATATCATCTTCAAGAAGCCTTGATGTTTTGTTAAATGGTTTGGACTTTAGAACCATTTCCCAATCAAAATTAGTTACCAATAACTTTATTTCTCAACATTCATCCTTGAAGAAATGAATTATACAATTATATTAAAATAGGAAATTATAGGAATCTATATTACTTCCCAGGTGAAATTTTTTGTTGTATGAATGCTCAAAATTATAATGTTATATCCCAAATACCATTAAAATACATAAATCAAGATCTCGTCATATCCTCTTAGTTATGATTGGTTCTCTCAGACTGAACATATGTCTTAAGATGATGTTGTTAAACATAGATAAATTGGTGAATTATTTTTTCAAATAAATACAATAATTTAAAAAAAATTGTTACACACAACACTGAGTATAAAATTCATTATTGGAAATAACTAGATTGTCTTGTGTTACAAGCATCCCTAAGTTTTAAAGAAACATGGATTACTATTAAAGTAATATTAATTACATTATGATATTAGTTTCCTATCCACAATAATGTTAGGTGTGAATAAAATTAATAAATTATAATTTTTGTATATTATAAATGAATCTAAAATAAGTTCACTAGTGACCTATTTACTGGAAATGAAAATAAATACCATTATAAAATAATCAAAATTTTCTTTTTAATATATATATATACATAAAAACCAATTTAATCTGAATTAATTTTCGTGAATAATTTTAAATAAATTTATATATTTATATCATTCATATTATATCATTTATTAAAATTACATAAAAGTAAAATCATTTTTATGCATAAAAAATATTTTTCAAAAAAATTGTTTTATATCCTTTTCCACATTTATTTTATTATAAATTTTATTTGAATTAAAAAATTCATTTGAAGAATTAATATTATATTTCGATACCATAATGTAAAAATTAACATCAATTTAATTTTTTAGTATTTTCTAAAAATAAATAGTTTTTTATAAATTTGGGAAAATGATGGTTTTTTTTAATAATTATCCTTTCTTTTAAATCCAAAAAAAATCATTTTTATAAAATAATAACAGTAATATTAACCCAATAATTATATATTATTGAAATTTAATTCGTTAGAAAAACATTCATATAGAATTTTCATAGATATACTTTTTACCTTTTAATGTTTTATCACAATTGAAAAATCATTTTCTATGGTGTATTCGAGAATAATTTTAAATTAAATTTTCCACCTCTAATAATGGAATTTATTAAAATGGATTCCAAATTCCCAATCATCTTATTTTTTATTAAAATTTTATTTGAACGTAATTTAAAAAAATGAATTGTAATATAAGTAATAATTAGTTATCGAGGTTAAGTTGAAAATTGGTTTACCAAAAGATTACACTAAAATTCATAAGTGGTAAAATGATATAGAAACTTCCACAACACCCATTCATGTAAATATTCTAACCATATCAGATCTATTTCATGCGAATGAATCATTTTTATCTATTTTCATGTGAAAAACAAGGGTACACATTTTTATTTTAAAAACAGTAAGTCTTCCACTCAACAAACTTTTAAAAGGCCACCATTTATCCTCTAAAATTTCAATTTAAAAACAGATTTTCAGCCATTAAATGAAAAATAATAATATTCAAACATACCACCTCTGAACATAAAAACATAAATTTTTTCATTATTCTAACCATGATATAATTTTGGTGAAATCTAAAAAAAAATTTCCAAAGAAGAGGTTACATCCCAAACTAGGTGTTTTATTATTTTTCATACTTAACTCCTTAAAATTTTATTAAAATATTATGATCTTAGAACCATAGTTTCACATATTTGTTAATTTTTTTATCTTTATGTGAATGTACAAAAACCATCAACACTTTTGGTATATAGGTTATGAAATTATCATACATTTTTAAAGTAGCCTACTGCCTCAAGAAAAATGTTATTCGTTTTCCATCACCATATATAATGGATGGATATAATGATAGATCTATTTTTTCTATATTATATTTAAAATGTTATTATACCTTTTTTATTATAATAACACATCTAACTTATTATCTAAAAATCCATTTTAAATCAATGACATCGCATTTGTGTATAGTGGACTACCGAATCATGAACATATGTGATGTTTTTTTATTTTTATATCACATGGATTGTAATAAAAATATATTAAATGAATAGAAATTATATTAGTATTATAATTTTACATTTATAAAAATGATATCACATATATATTCTAACTTTCCATTTTGTGGGGGATATGATAATGTCATTCTAGTGTATGATTAATTACCTCCTTGTGAAGTGATACGATTCATTTTTCCTATAGGATATAAATGGGAGGTGATAATATCTGAGAAAAATATAAATATAAAATTAATATATATTACAAAAAAATAATTATTTAATGTTAATAATTTGTATTCCTTTTTTTATAACCATTAATAACATAGAAACAATGTTCATTCATACATACCACTTAACGTCTCCATGAATGAGGTAGTTCTTTTTTCTCTCTCCAAAATTTATGGATGATTATAAGTAAATATATATTCTGAATATATATGATAATTATATAATATTTATCATTATGGAGATCATTTATCCATGATCATTGTCATGGGATGTAAAATAAATAATTATATCATATATGAAAAATGAATATGTTATTACTCGATATATTATTATAAAAATGAATTGTTAATAAATTAGAAATGAAATGTTATAAGTAAATTATATATTCTCTGATATATATGAGTAATTTGTTTTAGTAAATTTATAAGAAACATAAATATATTGTATTAGAGGTATGCACAAGTATGAAGGATTTCATAACACATGGTACAATATTTTCATCTCACATTTTTACTTTTGAGAGACACATTCTATTTTCACTAACAATTTCAGTTGTGTGGTGTATGTAGTACTCATGATTTTAAATTATGTTTATTCAAATTAAAATTGTTGGGATTTAAATATAAATTTTAGGATCTCAATTTCACGGGGTTTACAATTCATATGATACAGAAGGGCTAATTGGTTTTTATCTTAATTTTCTTATTTTGATACATATGAAATTCTATTCACTTATCTCCCATTATGAGGTAAATATATATATATATATATATATATATATATCCTTATACATTTAATATAAATAATTAATTTTATTACTATGATATTAAATTTTACAATTAATATTATTCCTTCATAGGACTTTGGATTCAATATAACCAATATGGAAAGGGTTTTATGATAAAATGTCATCATTTATTTGGACTAATTAAGATTATGTTTCTTTATATACAATATTATGATCTATATATCATTTAAAATATATATTTTCATATACTCTTGTTATATACTCATAATAGTTTTTCCCATCATTTTTTTTATCTTTATTCATTGACATCTTAATAATGTTTTTATGAAAAATAATATTTATTTATATCATCAATAAAATACGATTTTTCTTCTAAAATAATGATTCCTAAAATATATCAATTTTTTAAAATTCCTAGTATTATTTGTTGATTAAAATTTCACAATTTTATCTTTTTACAAAATGTTTTAAAATCAATATTCTTTTCATTATCAAAGAACAAATCCTTATTTATCAATTAGAAAAAATGGGAAGGGAATCCTTATTTTTAATCGATAAAATTAATGGTATTTTATGCCTCCATGAACAAATCATTGTTTTAAATATTTAATTATATGTTTAATAATTAATTTCAAATAAATGTATTTAAAAAATTACTTATGAATTCATTGTTATAAAAATTTGATTTTTTAAAATATGAAATATATTTTAATTCATAAATGTTTGAAATTATTCGTAAAAATTACATTATATTAATCAAATGTTTTTCTGGATAAAATGTATTTTGAAATTTATTTATGTTTAAAAAATATTTTTAAATTAGAAATGGCTATTTTCTTAATGAAAATTTCTATGTTGAATTTTAATGTAATTTTCGACCTAATAAGAAATTATTTGACGATGAAAAAACATTACTGGGGATATTATATGAGGATTCAATTATTATCCCTTTTCATAGTAGTTCATGTTCATTATTACATGATTATTCGAAAACTATATTATTTTTAACAGGGCTATACCTTCATAAAATTCATTTGAAATCTAATTATTTTTCTACTTGTTTTACCAAGATAAAATTGATATGAATACTTATTCTTTTTACATATAAAATTGTTTGTGTAAATTTTCAACTGATTATAAAATAATTATATTTTCCATGTGTTATGTTATTAAAAAATGTTTTAGAAATCAATTTCATTTAGTGTTTTTTTATATAATGATATTTTTATGATCCCGTGGAACACATATGTATGAATTTATATGTGATTTTTGTTACATTATAACCAAATATTATGGTTGTGGTATAATAAATAATGTTTAGACCAATATATCTCTGGAATTCATTGGGTAAATATTGATATCTTTTGAGATAAAAAACTCTAATGGGGAGTCAATCGATTTCAATTAGGGCCTTTGTCCAATATGATAGACAAGGGATTGAACGATGACTACTATAAAGGTTTGCGGTGAAAACCCAGTCCAATATGATTGTTTTGGGAGTGAACCTAGATGACAATTATGTTTTTGGGAGATAACACACTCCAATATGAGTGCATTTGAAATGTTCCTTGACTACTATGAGAATTAGTTTCTATGATTATGTGTATACCACACTTCTATATTTTATTTTAATATTATGCTGACAAGGATCATATTATAAATTTTATAAAGATTCATGTCTAATAAAAAAATTCAATTAACACATGACTCATATTTATGATCATTGATATGAAGTTTTGGATTCCAAATATTTTTCTCATGTTTTGATACCAATATGTTCATGTTATATGGGTATATCACATGTTTACCATTAATTAATATATATGATCACCTTTTATTATTCTTAATTTCTAAGGATTTAAATAAATTTATTTTTTTATGATTTTTAATATGGATGTTATTTATGCTGAACAAATTGGTAGATGATGTATCACACTTATTGACATGTTCTTTTTGTGTCCATGTTTCCAATATAACTAAATATAAACGATTCAGTTGTGGATTAATTTTTTTATTGAATATTATTATATAATTTTTTAATATATATTTATGAGATGTGTGGGTCTCTACTATTGGTATACATGAAAGGTTTAGTTAACCATGTTAATGTAGGATGAGAAAAATATATAGTTTATTGATTTTGTAAGTTATTTTCTAGGGATACATTTATGTATAATTCAATGTTTGAGTCAATGTGTATGAAAATGTCCTAGAATCGTAGTAAATGATAGGGTGGTAATATTTATAAAATAAAATCTTGATCTCGTTACTATAATTGTATGTTTCTCTCTAATAGATGGACCTTGGTTAAAAACGCCAATAAGTGATAATAGAGTAATACCTGATCATCACATAGTTCATGAGAATGTATCTTCTTAAACACAAATTTTTACTCGCCTTGATGATATTAACTATAAATTCATGAACTTTTTATGAACTGTCCTGATTGGTTTAAATAATGACCAAGAATTGACACATTTTAAAATAAGGTTTCATAGATTGAAAGGAACATGCCATTGTGTATAATATTATAGGTGATTTTTCATTGTAATGATTCATTACAAAATGAAAAGTTTTTATCAATCTATTATATGTATATTCATTCAATGGATAGAACTAGAAGGAATCATGTTAACAATGAATCTACAGAAAAATTTCGTGAATATATAAATCTAATTTAGATGATGACGAGAGATAATGATACTGTTGTTATTCCAAATAATAAATAATGACATGTGATCAATAATTTGAACATCTGTGATATTACAAATCCATTAAATAAGAGAAATATTTATTTTTTTGAATGTTCATGTTGTTATGATCTTAAATGAAGTTTGATTCGATATGAAATATTTTATGATGGTGCGAATATGAACCTGGACGAATATATATATAAACGGGATGATGTAATACATGTTTAAATGAAGGTCATAGATTAATAAATTACCTTGGAATTTTATGTCGTATATTTGAAGAACATGGACATTATCTAAGTTAATATTCTATACTAAGGGTTAGTTCCTAGAAAAATGTAGGACTTATTTTATACCAAATCATTGATGTAAAATGTTTAATGTATTTATTTATTTGAATTAAATAATTATGTTGTATAGGTATATTAAAAAATTTATATTGGTTATATGTATCATGAAAATTATATGTATTATGTGTTTTTTGATGCATATATTTCTCCATTTAACAGAAACTTATAAATTGTGGATACCCTAGTGGATTTAAATGATTATTTTTTATCATAATTTAAATTCATTATATATGCCACTACGGATTTATTTATGATAGTTTATAAAGGCTAATGAGATAATGGTAGCCATTTATTATAATATAGTTCTTTATTTTATTTTATTACATCATGAAAATTCAATTTTGGGAATAATTAATTTTATTTTTTCGGTCATAATATTAAAAGAGTTGGAAACCATTGGGCTCTGTATTTTCTTTTATGTTATATTGATTATGTTATATTTCAATTACAGATGTTTTCTTAATATATATTTTAAAAAAAACGTAGAATGCATTCTAAGAGATAACCTGTTTCATCCAATAATATCATGAGGATTAAATCCACAACCCAAGGGTGATATGGTAATGTTTCCTCGTCCCTATAGGTTTTTTTCTTCAGACACACCAAAAAATCTAAATGGAACAATATAATATGTATTCTACTCAATCAGCCCATCATTTTTTCACACAAGACTTATATCATAAAAGATCAATATTTCAATAATATTTCCAATGTATAAATTATTTATGTGTTAATTTTTGCATGGATTGATAAATTCTATTGTATCTGATCAGAACCCAATGTTAACCACAATGCATTGGATATGAATATGAATTTTGGTAGTTTGTATCTTCCTGAGAAATATGGATGGTCTAAGTGAACAATTATAACATTAAAGAATATTTCAATTTATATTTCAGTGGAGTATGAATATTTTTTGTTTAAACAATATCCTCCAGTTGAGTTATCTTTCAAAAATAGCTTTCAATCACAGATTCAGATAGATGATTATGATTCCCTTTATAGATAAATGTGTAGAACTACAATATTATATAATTATGTAGGATATAGAATAATATTGAAACCATCTCTAGTTGAAAAAATAGTAGAGTAGGTTATAGAATTTTTGAAACACATAATGTTAGTTTATTTTTGATTCAATGGTTACACTGATAATTGTCGATTCAATCTATAATTGTAAGTTATTGAGTTGATGTGCAAGAATTTAAAAGTGGAAAAATAATGAAAAACTATTCCATATGTAGATAATATCATTTTGATATAATTGAATATACTGGGAATCTATCTTATAGTTTAGTGCTTCAAATAAACCTCTCTCAGGTTCATGATGTGTTTGATGTATCACTTTTGAGGATATACATACATGATCATTCACATATTCTAAACTCAAAAGTCAAACCAATAGATCATGATCTTTATTATGAATAATAATGTATAGAGATTATTAATAATATATATAATGATATATGAAATAAGTCCACTTACTTGGTCATTATTTTTAGGTGAAACCATCAGTTTTAGGAAGATACTTGGGAACATGAGGATGTAATGAAGTGGAAACGTCATTTTTGTTTGGTACAAAAGTGAAAACATTTAAGGGAGAAAATCATTTTGTGGGGGATATAATGAAACACCCCATTTTTTTGGGAAATATTTTCCAAAACGAATTATTCTTTTAAATTGTTTTTTATCATGGTACAGTAGGTTTCTGTTTTTTACACACAATATTGAGCCTATCTTGCGTTATATACAACATTGAGTTGTAAAAAAACGCGTCATATGATTGAAATAAAAATAATTTATATTATAGTTATTTTCATTAAATTTGAATGGTGGGTATGAAAATTATAAACTATATTATAAAAATATATGTTTTACACATGTATATTAAAATAATTCCATAGTGAAAAATAAATACAAAAATAAAATAAAATCCATTTGAAAAAAACATAAATATATTTCTGTAAAAATATTTTAATATTAGAATCATAGTTTTAATTCTGTAAATTAATTAAAAATATTTTTTCTAAAATATTATATTGAAAATTATATATTATATAATATTCATCTTATATGTTTTCTATACAAGAGATAATAATCAAACCAATTTTACGGTTAAAAACTATATTTGTCTAAAAAGTTTTATTTGTGGCCTTTTACATAATTATTATTAAAATAAATATTTACACTTAAAAAATAGATGAATATATATACATCATTTTAAAAATAACAATGAAAATGTTATCTTGGAGTGAAATTTGAGAATATTATGAAAGAACTAATTTTTCGAATAATAGTAAACAAATACTATTTTAATTTATGATAGAGATTTATTATCAATAATGTAAAAAATAAAAATTTCATTAAATTAGATTTAAAAAATATAATAACCTAAAATATATATGTATTTTTCAATTTAGTAAATTTGAATCAATTTTACCTTAAATTTGTGAATAGAAATATTTTAATCTTTTGATGATTTTCACTATAGGAAACTACTTTTTCATATCATCTATGTGATTAATTTTCAGCACCATTTTTCCAATAATGATAATTTATTTTTTTATAATGGTTTAAATATTTTTAATTAAATGGATATTATCTATTATTTTCACCAAAATTTTAGACCATTATAAATAGAAAAATAAAACAAATTAACTACATTGTATACGGTGAAATTGGGTATATTGGGTGGTTAAACTAAAATGGAAAGGGAATAAATAACCAATAAATATGTAAAAACCCCATTGAGTATACATATTTTTTACTTTAATAGGTCTATGTCCTTCTGGACCCTTCTATGCTTGTAGAAACATCAGTGAAACGTTTTCTTTTAAAAAAATTAGTACTATCTCACTAACATTTCTTATAAAATATCATCTTATATCATATAGTTTTATAATAAAAAACCCTTGGATCTAATATTTAATGAAAAAAATCATTACTTAACTTCTATCATCCTAGAATCCTTATTATGGTAGAAAGAAAGCATATGAAGGATTTTCGTGCAAACCAAAAGAACTTGGTTGTAAAATTTACAACGTACCAAACTAAGAATTTAATGTTTTTTCATCATAAAAATACATCAAATAGTATTAAACAATCGTAATATAATATCCTATGTTTGTTAAATATAATTTTATTTTGTTATTTTTAGGGAATGACCTTCAATAACTGCATCATTAATCAAATTTGGAATGAAATCACAATTCAGGTCTACATTGTACTACCGTAAAACTTGAAGGAATTAAAGATATCTTTAAATAAAAATATGTGATATACATGAATTAAAATATATACGATGACAATATATCATTTACCCTTCATTATTTCAATATGTCAAGAAATGGGAATCATAGTTCATGCTTATGTACGACTTACTATCTCAATAAAATGGGTATTTAATTATATATAAACATATATTTTATAGATTATGATAATTGAATAAAAACTGAATATATGTGATATTTATATAATGTTTAAAATCCATGAATTATTTATCACTGATCAAAGTAAGATGTTTGAAAAAACTATTTCAAATCATACCTAAAAAATGAATTAGTTATTTCCGGAAACAAAATTTTAAGAATTATTTATTAATAAATGAGTAATTTAAAGACATAATATAATCCTATATCATATGATATATATTATTATGGTTCAATAATATATTTATAAAAAATTTATATTTATTATAATTGAGTTTTAAATATATATGGATGATGCTGAGACTTATATCAATGGAATGTTGTGTAATTTATTTCTTTTTTAAGAAACAGTAAATATTAACCAGCTATACAAACCATAAATGTACCATATGATTATTATCATAATAACTAATTTGATTTATGTGTCAATTTCACGATATCCCATTCAAGAAGGTTATAGTTAAAGAGATACCAAAGGGGTGAGGTATTTTTCTTCAATTTTTCTTCGTTGAAATATATGTAATGTTATTGACCTATCTTCTTTCATAAAGAGTTTATATTACCCATTTTTTATAGTATCATAAATTTATTTATTCTCACAACATAACATGTTTATTTTAATTTTATTATTTTAATGGAATTATGATTCAATGTTACCAAAGTGGTAAGGGTTTCTTGATAGAATCTGAATGTTAATCAGTGTTGTTTATGATTATGTTTCTGATGAAAAAATCATTCAATCTATCTCAAATTATCCTCATGAAATTTATTATCTTCTTATTGGGTTTTTATAATACATTTTTTCTTTTATTTATTTCACATTATATTTTCATTATCTCAAAATAATGTTTTTACAAAAATCAGCATCAATTGGTTCTTCATTCAAAAAACATTTTTCGTCATATGAAATGTTTTTTAAATTAGTTTAAAAAAATGATTTTAACATTCTATAAATGATTTATTATTTAAATTTTTTCCATTTTAGTAATTTTTTAATATTTTTATAAAATGAATATTCCTTTAATAGTAAATCAAATATTTCTCATTTTTCATTCAAAAAAATGTCAATGAATTTTTTTTAATGAGTATTGATTGAATGGAAATTTCTGAAATCATGAAAAACAAATTCATTTCATGAATCATTTATATGTTTATATTTTTATCATAAATTAAAAGGATTTACAATTAAATTATAAACATATAGTCTTAAATAGTTTGAATTTTCGACACAGAAATAATATTTTATTTAAGGAGTGTTTGAACTGATTAGTAAATCATCCTTTATATGTATCTATGTATATTTTTAATGAAAAGTAATTTTCAATTGTTTTATGTTTTAAAAAAAGATTCTTTTAACATAGAGAATTTTTTTACTTATGAAATTTTCCAAGATTAAATCCTTTTCTTTTACTTATGATATAATGGGTATATGAATAATGTATATCATTGTTAATATTTCTTTTAATGGATATATGTTTTTGGTGACATGATTATTTCAAACCCCATTAAATATTTTTTTGCCTTATAAAACAATAAAAATTTTAGGATGGATAATTCTTTTTTAATGGGATAGGTTTGATTGAATGATTAAGTGATAATAGAAAAAGGTTTATTTTCCAAATTTTATGTTATAATGAAATGTTTATAATACCAATTTCTATTCACAGGTCTTGACATAATAAATATTTTAAGTTCTTTCCGAATACATATGTAAGATTTTCATTATGTGATAATGGTTTCATTATATCCAAAAATAGTGACTAAATTATAAAAATGATTATTGCAACCTATATACCCCTCTATTTTCATTATGTAAATATTGGTGTATCAAGAAATAAATGAGACTAAAATGGGGATTTATGTTGTTCAATAAGGGGATTTTTCTACTACGATACACATTGGAGTGAACTATTAAACAATGATTGTTTACAGAGTTAACCCAACACCCTATGATATTCTTGGGAGTGTAGCTTGTAGACTATAATGGTTTGGGGTGTATACCCATTAAATAATGAGAGCATTCGAAATGATCCCTGAAAAATATGGGAATGATTTTATATGAATACATGTAATCCAAAATTGCAGGTTGTAAGCTGATGTTATTCTCTTATGTATAATGGTAATTTATATCCTTATTATTCATCTCATTTGAAATAAAAATAATTTTTCCATGACATCTGTATATGATCCACGATACGTAGGTTATGGTTTTTAAATTTTTTTCTCATATTCTTATTCCAATATTGTCATGTTACATTGATATCTCTCTAGTTCACCCTTACTAAACATTTGATATCACTATTTTGTAGTTCTGGTTTTCTTGGATATAAAGAAAGGTATTATGTATTATATGTATAAGATGATTTCATGTTATTAATAACTTAGTAGTTGATGATATAACATTCATATTAACTATTTTTACATGGGTTTATGTTTCTAAATGAAGTAGAAATAAATGGTTTTGGTGTGGATCACTACTCAATTTATTTTATATTCGTCTATTATGATGTAATATTCATTTATTAGAAGGTTTTTTCTCTACTGATACACCATTTTAAAACTCAAATTTTTTCCTAAGACTACTAAATACTTCTCTCGAACATCATGGTAATCCATTGATAAAAAATAGATAATGTATAATTTGGTACTCTAAGAATATTTATCAATTTTTAATACTTATCATAAAAATTTGATTTATTTTGAAATATTATTTTGTGGTAATATAATGTACTGTGTTTATAATGTGATCAACTCAAACCAAAATAGTAATATATCCATTATAAATATAGAATTTTGATGAAAAATCCACAATGATTTTTTTCATTTCCAATTTATTAAGGGTAATTGTTGTAAGATACCATTATATTTTATTCTTTCAAACACTTCTTTTTGAAAAAATAGGAATCTGAATACATACTCAGTAATAACTCATTTCTTGTTATCCCACATGATATAATACTTCAGATCTCTATATATATTAATACATTCATTTTGTACATAGAAAGATGAACTGTGAAAATCATCCAATATCATATAATTCAAATTTGATATGTATGGAATACATCGATGTGTCATGAACAAAATCATTCAATCACAAACATGGTTATGCATCAAGTAATTTATAAAAACTATTTTCATCTATTTGTATTCCATCAACAACACTTTAATTCTAACATGGATAGATTTATGAACAGTCATTTAAGAAAGATATGGTATCTCACATTAATTAATTATTTCAGCATCCAATCATTGAAAATAAATAAATCATGGTTTTTTGTGATTCTTTTCATATTTAATCCAATATTACACTTTAAAAACAAATAATTTACCATGTTGTTCTCCTTCCCAGGGATGTCATGTATTTAGAATTCATAATCAACGATCGAATCCCACCATCCTATTTGGAATATATTAAACTATTTCAATGAAAATATATACTTCACAATTTTATGATATGTATATATTAACATCTTTCACTATATAGATAATACCTTAATATCATTAATGTTATATTTTATATAGATAACTAGAAATCATGAATTCGAAAAATTTTATCATGGATCTGCAATTTTAATGAGTCATAAGCTAACAAACTAAAATTCAACATCTGGACTCATCATAGTCCCTTCTTCAATGTATCAATATAAAATACCGACCCATCCCAAATTTAATTCCCTATAAGAATATGAATGTAGAAAATAGACTCTTAAATTCATTGAATCTCAATTCACATTCATTTAACCATAAGAACAAAACCCACGTTTGAGGGAACATGGTGATTGGATTATAAAGTCATGAGAAGTATACCACAAAGCATCAGTAATATACATCCATCCTATGATAACTATATATTTATATTGATATGGTTGGACGAGGATATTTTTTAATGTAGTTTTTTTGAATGATCCACTAGTGTACCCTCACATAAGAATATATGACCCAATAATAAAATATTTTTTCTCCAAAATCCACAATATGTATATTTATCAAAAAATTTATCTTTCCCCTTGGACATTAGAAAAATCATTAATGATCATCATGGTAATCCTATAAATTTTAATATATATGAATATCATATTTACATAATACCACAAACTAATCAAGTTATTATTTAAAGAATCTATTCATTAAATATATAAATATAACATGATAAATGGTATATCAAAATTTAATTACATTAAAATCACAATGACCATAACACATATAAATTGATGTATTGAAAATGTATACATTCTTTAACCTCAGTACATGAAACCAAAATTAAATATCATGGAAAAATAAAAAATTTATTATAGTTGATCAAACATATTATCGATACGAGGTATATGAAAATTGATATTAATAGATACCTTACTGAGATACCAATAATCGAAGGAACGATCAATGGTCCCATTTTTCATCGTAATAAATGGAATTGCTGAACCTTGTGGAAAAAAACTAGGCACAATGAATATATTAACTACATTAACCATTATATTAATCTTCAATTCCTATAACTCAATTATGGAAATTCAATATAGAGTATTACATATAGGTGTATCACTTGGTATGATATTTATTAAAAACAAAGTATCTATATTTTGGTGAATACTATGTTATCACTTTAGAAATAAATAAATATATTTATTATTAATATGTATTTTTTAATATTGATTTTGTCTATAAAAATTGAGACAAATACCTTTCATGAATAATTTAAAACCCTATATTAATTATGTGATTTAGTGTTAGGGTTTAGGTTATTCCTCAAACTAATAAGAAATTGATTATGGATTTCAAATATAAAATGTAACATAAATTTTTCAAAAATTTATATAAGATATATACTATGAGAGGAAATCTAGGACATAATTTATGTGGGATTTCCCTATAGGAAGAATATCCTGATTAAATGGATTGACCAGCCCATATTATTTTATAAAAGATAAGTTATAAAATTGATATACAGTCATCCTACCATTACCATTATTCATCACCAACCCAATATTTAATAGTTGGTGTGGTTATGTGATTCCCTAAAAAAATTATTTTGATTTATATTTGTGGGTTTAACTAGAATCAATTAAAAGGTTCATAATATTGGAGGGAATTATATGTTTACATCTCACTACTTGTCAAGGAAGTCCCATGTCTTCTACAATAGTTTTATAAGTTGGGCCTTCTTCTGATGGCTATGTATCTAGTATGTTACCTTGAAATTTTTGGCATTATATGGAATAGTTCCCAACCACTTTATAGATAAATAAACATACAATGATGGATTCTATGAAACCATTTCAATAATGTCCATGATAGGCTTTTTCTCCAAACATAAAGAAAACTCCATTTCCTCTTAATCTTGTATGAAGATGTTTCTTTCAACATGTATAAAATTTTGGGGAATTATATATTTCTTCTTCCCCTTAAACAATAATTTTTATTCCATGATATTCATATCTTACATTCTTTCGAATGAATAATATGTGATGAATTATTTCTAGGTCCTGATAGATCATGATACTATATCCTCATATGATGTGACTACATAAGAGAATAGTACCCTTTAATGTATTGGCATTAGCCTATTGAAGAAATATAAAATATTTCTCAATGGATTATAAACCAATATTGAATCAATCATTAAAACATGTATAGTTAGAATCATTCATTGAAAAAATTTCTTCTTCATTTTGGGTAGGACTCATGAATTTTTTCTACATACCCACGTTTTATTATTGATGAACATATCTTTCAAATAATTGTTCCTTAAAATCTATTTGTTCCCTGATATCTATTCTTTCATCATCCAGAGGTTTTTTAATAGATGAAAACCATTGATAGACCGCCCATATGATATGATAAAATACAATAATAACCATCTCCATCTTATTACGTAAAAAATTTAAAAATATCATCTCTATGGATCTGAAATATTTTCCAAAAACAAAAGGATTTTAATTCATATTGAATGATATAGTTTATTGGATCATGGTGATATCAAACATTATTTGAATAGATTTTGGATTAGTATGATTCTCTAAATGACAATGGTTATTGGTCATAAATCGAGTCATCATCCCCAATATTGATATATTTTGGTATGTTTAAGATGTAACTCCTATGGTATATTTATTATCATTCCATATAGGGAAATCCTTACAGAGATGGTGCGAATAGATATAGTTTCAACTCCTTCAATTAACATTCATTTTTAAATATTTTCATTCACAATATTAGATTAAAAAATTATGAATCATATTGTAAAATTTTCAAACATTTAGAAACATTTAACATTGGTTGAAATATTATGCATAGTTAATCTAAGACTCATATGCCTTGTTTCATTAGAAAATTTTTAAAACCATAATGATATTCTAAAATTTGAAATAAGGATTTGTAAAAACTATGAATTAACCTAAAAATATTCCTTGATGGTGTTGAACCAGGTTCACAATAAGGGAAAAATAATTGTGCACCAGAATGATGGCTATGATATACCTAGACCACATATTTTTAGAGTTATTTACCCTTGAATAATCTCTTCCAAGAAATATATTCACCTATAGTATTCAAGAAAAATATATCTCTAGCAGTTTTTGAATACTATAGGTGCACCATAATGATGGATATTACACGTGTACTAGATACATGTGATCAAATCTCGAAAGAACAATTATTTTCATAGTATTGGAAAACTAGATACATAAATTAATCATAATTTAAATTTTAAAACTGAAAATAAAACACAATATTTTAATCGAGAACTATATTTTTTCTTGTATCATATCCCTACATGGAATTCATAATACCCTTCCTAGAATCATGGGAAAAGGAAATATATGAAAGGGGTGATCTCATATGCTCAATAGTGGTAGCAATATATTAGAAGATAAAAATGAAAAGAATAATATATTAGAAATAATTGATAATCACGAATTCCATATAAACAATCACATGATATTTAATGAAATATATATATATAAAATAATCAAGTAATTAAATTTACATAATATTTTAATTCATCAATGATTGATAGTAAAATGCCAGACATCAGAAATGTCACGAACCGAATCTGGTCACCGCCAAAACCGGCACCAAACCCAGCCCATGACATGACCCAAAGGGAGTTCCCTATCCCTACAGGTTGGAACAAGTGCCCAGGTATCATTTATTTTGGTTTGGGAACGATTTACCCCAATATGAAGGCATAAACCATTAAAAACAATCAATAAACTGAATGTGAAAAATTTATACCAAACGATGTTTAAACAAAAACCAGAACTGAATACATTGGTTTAGAGTCAATACAAAAGGTCCAAAGTCACAATGGAACAAAAACAAAACAGCCCCATGGACTCCACATGACAAGGGGTCATCACCCCCAAGTTGTCTCCACTACTCCGCCCCAAGGATGAGGACTAACACCCGGAACCGCCATCACCCTTAGCCATTCCTTTACCTGGGTCAACAAAAAGGTCTACTTACACCCAAGGGGTGTAAGTAGGGTGTGAGCCTAAGTACAATAGGATACCACCCTATGATTCCAAGGTGCATGCAATACAAGGTGAAAAAGAAAGTAGTTTTAATATGAAATTAAAAGCGGTGACAAATTCCACGAAATGAAACATTAAATTGAAAACATTTTTCAAGATAAAACATTCAGAATGTTAACACATTTAAATAGGAATATTAGATACTGCATTATAATTCCAAAGACACCCAAAAACAAGGGAAAATACAACAAATCCACTGAGTAACAAAACCGGGAACACCCCTAAACACTAGATAGTCTCAGGCCCCATGTACCTCGTACCTCAGTGTAATGTAACCATAGTAAAATCCATTCTCGTGCACGAGAAACTATTAGGGAACATAACCATAACCTAGTGGTCCCAAATCATCATCCACATAGTTTAGTAAGATTTGTCGTTATCCAAATGCTAAGTGAAACAGGGACAAAACCCATCCGGTCCACTAGCTGTACTAGTACAAATCCGCCCCACCTAGGTACCCGGGCTTCCCCCTTTTTGCTCCAACAATTTCAGGATTTAACACATATCCATTTTAATTTAAAACACCACTACTGGTCACATACACCAAATACAGTAGCTATGTCATTTTATTCCACTAAAAACACACAACAAACTCTTTGAATTTGAATAAATCAATTTCACAAAATATCGTGTAGTTTTGCACACAAAACCCCTTAAGAAACCCACTTGTACATGATGTTAAAAATTGTAAGTTACCAAAAAAGTAAAGGCAGCCCAATAAATATCAATTAAAACAACAAATCAATTTTTGGGCATCCCCATGTTAAACAAGATGTGTTATCATTGTAAAACCTTCATTTTCACACAAAAGTGGAACCAAAACATCACTTTCTTTACAAACACAATTAAACCCCATTTTTTGAAGCAATTAACAAAGTGGATAAACATTATAAACAGTATATTATGCCTTATTACAGATCAATAAAATCAACTAAGTATTTATAGGTCATCCCAAAATAAACAAACAAAACACTTCTTTGGAAAACCCCCAATTTCACACCAAATTGGCATTTTAAATTCAATTGCAATGGAAACATCATTAGAACCAATTTTTGCAGAAATAATAAAATTATATAAATCTGAAAATATGATAAATACATCATGCTAATACACAAAGATTGCATCAACATTGTAATCACCTACAAAATCAAATGAAACCATTGAATCCTTTGTGCGAAAACACAAACGCACCATCGCCGCACCTCAAGAAGGGTAGATCAAATCTAAAAATAGAAAATTGGACCCTGAAAACCCAAGGATAAACCTTAGGTTCGAACCACTACCCACTGGTCATTGTTCACTTCAATAAAAAAGGAGGAAACCCTAAAAAAATAGAATAAAACCCTAATCAATTTGAAAGAGGAAAAGAAATGGACAATCTTACTTGAGAAATCTAGAATGAATCTCCCCAAAACACTAGTATCTGAAATTGAAAACGGCCAAAACTCAGGGTATGTTATCAAAAGAATTATTAGGTCATTTAGGATTTGGAATGGAGGGCAAATAGTATTAATTGAGAGAGGTATGATTGAATGAACATACCTCATCAAATCTGCCCAATTTTAGAAACCCTAATATGTTCGTCCCTAAATCGCGATCTTAAGAGCTCCAAAGATGGGGTTAAAGAGTCTGGGGGAGCGACTGGGTGTAATGGCCGCATATGAGGCTTGGAATCACCGAAAAAACGCAAATATTGAATGATATATTAAAGAATTTAATTTTATTTTTAATGCAAAAAATGGGCTTTCGGGCAGTCCTAAGTCCCTAATTAAGAACCCAATTAAACCATGGTTATGGATTTCCAAAGGCTCCATATTTTAATTTTAGTGTTAATATATCAGGGGAGGTCATTTAGGAGTTGGAATGAGTGAAAAATATTAAAAAATGAATATGTTATAAAATAATCAAAATTTATTTTTAAATCTGGAATTGGGCTCACGGTTTGGCCCAATTCACGAACACTCACCTATTCTCCGTAAAACCATTGGAAACCCCCAAAACAAAGCATTAATGGAAATTAAAAAAAAAATAAATTTAAAAAAATCTATTTATGTGACAATTCTCCCCACCATAAAAACATTCCACCCTGGAGAGTCACAGCAAGACCAAATCAACAACCAAACCCAACTGAGAAACCAAGAAGTACTCCCTTGCCAGGTTTCTTCCCCAAAGGCCAAAACACCTCCAGTGATCAATGAAGGAAGGAATATTCTCACAAATCAAACATACACCACTTTCCTAAAACCATCAATAACATTCATGCTTTATCCCAAATAAAAACTCCTCAAACACAATATGAGCAATACTCAAGCAATTCACCCAAACGAACAACAGCTTTGAACAAGGTTACACTTACCTTACTTTAACTAAACCATTGGGTGCTCTCCAGTCCCAATGTTTACTAAAAATGATGTTGGTATCAAGATATATCTAAACTAGACTATCTACACCAATCCAATACCATGGAAAAATCTAAGTTACTAGTACAGTGGGACACAAATACGCTCCCCACCATAAGAGACAACCAATATTTTTTTTAGACATAATCAAGAGACTAACAGGGGGAGGCCTAAATGGACTCACCGGTACAAAGTATATACATTCCTCAGAAATTTATAAAATAAATTATATAAGACTCATAGTGTGTCTCCCCACAATAAGAACCAACCATCTTAACCAACCAGTACTGGCCAGTAAAGAAAGACCCCAAAATTTAAAGATTTTGGGTGACCACATGGTTAGTTTGCACGGTTTGGGAAGTCATACACTAATAGTTGGGATCCTTCTTTCCGCATGGTTTTATGGGGAATGGTCACTATTATCCAAGTGAAAACTGTGTTCACAAATAGTGCAGACAAACTTCAAACCTTTCTCTAAAGACTCAGTGGAAACCAAAAGGTGGATGGAATAACATTTTGTGATGACATGGGTACAAAACCCTCCACCTATTTCCACCGAACGGGAACAACAGAAGAAATATGATGACACCATAGGTTTAAACTCTTCCTATATTTCATACTGAGGAAATGACTTTGTACAAGGGTTTAAATGACCCTTTGATTTCCCCTGACTACGAGCCATCTTCTCTCCGAGACCTATGGCTGGAGCTCAAATGATTGAAGCATCTTCGGCCTCGCTGTTAGGCTTTGGAAACCCCATGAACGATAATTATTCTTTCAATGAAACCAAAAACTACAACGCAATCCCAGATAAGTTTTCTAGTCATAACACATTCCAAACTCACTTTACCCGATCCCGATATTTCACTGAAGCAAGGGCTAAGAAGATACACACACATCACACCTTGTTTCTTTAGGTGAGAAACGATAGAATTAAAGAACACCAACACTCACCTTCGTCTAAAATTGAATATTTTGAAGTTTTTCCAAGGGAGACATTCTACCGACATAACAGGGACTCTCATAGGATTTCACGACATTCACCTCTATGGTCAATCGAGCACATGACATCATAAGGCATCACCGAACATGACCATTGTGGCTGATATAAACAATTCATGGAGAGGGACCTTATAAAACATCCCCAAAGAAAACACAATTCTAGAAACTGGCCACAATATCCTATAGTGACCATATTTCCCACACTGATGGTTTAACATGAATTAATGCATCAAAGAAACTCTGAAGAACCCAAAGGTCCTCTTAGACACCATCGAGACACTCATCCACACTTACAACCCTAGAACACATCCACCTTCGACGTATCCGGAAACATAAGAAACTAAGGTCTCTGTCAACCTTCCATGAGCACTCTCCCATTACAATAGGATCTAAAAATCAAAGAAAGGAAAGGGTGTAGACTCAATCTAAAATTTGGAAGAAAAAATATTCCTTATATTGATCAACTGGAGGGTCTTCAAAAGGAAAAACAATCCAGGTTGCACTTTAGTTGTGCACTAACCATTAATGGGGTGTACCTTATCCAACGATTGAACCAAAGGACCCAACCAAGATGGTATATTGGTCACGATATACCACAATCCAGATCCAAACACATGAAGGGAACCACCACAAAGTCATCCCAAAACATTTTTCAAAAGAGACCACTAATCGTCCCTACAACACAGCTCACCGACCAAACACAATCCCAAAACACAGTTCAAATAGGAGGGGTTCATGGACTCAAAACATCCCACAACACCAACATTATCAAAAAAACCATAATACAAACTATACCAAACTATTCATCAATACATAATGTTTTTCTTTAAAACTATTTCTTTGAAAACAAACGGTTTTTCAGTAAGCGTATCCACCAATGGTGCCCCATGGGCTTCACACATGCATGTTTTTGTGTCACACCGGGAACCATCCTCATAACCATCCCAGTACTCATCCAGTCATGACATAAACCATCCATCATCCCATATATCCCCATGCATGTGGTCACTCATGGAAATACCAAAGGGTAAAACAAAAATTCCTTCCACTTTTCAAAAACAAAATGCACAACCAACCCAACCATTTTCTCAAAACTGCTAACAGTGAGATCAAAATACCAATTCACATCTTACAAAACTTTTCATAAGGACACAAACATTAAAAAAATAATTCACTTTCAATTTATTCACATCAATTTCAAAACATTTCATCCCATTAAAACACCCTTTAATCGTTTAGAAAACTATATTGGAAACACTTTTGAAAACCAACTTCAATATGGTTTCAGCTTTCAAAAGAGGTGTAAGAATACTATTTTCCATTTCAAAACAATTCTGAAAATTCAGTTCCACCATTTCATAAATCAAAACATTCCATATTTATTTGAAAATCATTTCACAAAAACATTACAATTCTTAAAACCAAGTCAGTTTAAAACCAAAGTTCCAAGATTTCAAAATTAAAGAACCCAAGACAATGCGAGAGGAAACTAGTTTCAGTGGGTGACTTGGACATATGGTTGGCGGCCATATTCCAATCACTTCACTGTCACATAGAGTGTTCTAGGGAATATCCCCAGCTCCACATGGCTTTCTAGGCCCTACGAGCTTACTGAGACCATTAACCCAACTCGCTTTTCATTTCCCCTAACCATCATTAAAACAAGAAAACCAAAGGAATTAGATAAATCCTGACTTCCCTAGAAAACATGAATCATGTCATGAGGTGTAGTGATCAGGAACACTACCCATAACTATAATACTATGTCCCTACAATCCTAACTCCATGATATCCTGACTCTTCCCGAAATAACATGACCCAAAGAGTTAACATGAACCTCCTCTGATACCATTTTGTCACGAACCGAATCTGGTCACCGCCAAAACCGGCACGAAACCCAGCCCATGACATGACTCGAAGGGCGTTCCCTATACCCACGGGCTGGAACAAGTGCCCGGGTATCATTTATTTTGGTTTGGGAACGATTTACCCGAATATGAAGGCATAAACCATTAAAAACAATCAATAAACTGAATCTGAAAAATATATACCAAATGATGTTTAAACAAAAACCAGAACTGAATACATAGGTTTAGAGTCAATACAAAAGGTCCAAAGACACAATGGAACAGAAACAAAACAGCCCCATGGACTCCACATGACAAGGGGTCATCACCCCCAAGTCGTCTCCACTACTCCGCCCCAAGGATGAGGACTAACACCCTGAACCGCCATCACCCTTAGCCTTTCCTTTACCTGGGTCAAAAAAGGTCTACTTACACCCAAGGGGTGTAAGTAAGGTGTGAGCCTAAGCCCAATAGGATACCACCCTATGATTCCAAGCTTCATGCAGTACAAGGTGAAAAAGAAAGCAGTTTTAATATGCAATTAAAAGCGGTGACAAATTCCACGAAATGAAACTTTAAATTGAAAACATTTTTCAAGATAAAACTTTCAGAATGTTACCACATTTAAATAGTAATATTAGATACTGAATTATAATTCCAAAGACACCCAAAAACAAGGGCAAATACCACAAATCCACTGAGCAACAAAACCGGGAACACCCCTAGGCACTAGATAGTCTCAGGCCCCATGTACCTCGTACCTCAGTGTAATGTAACCATAGTAAAATCCTTTCTCGTGCACGAGCCACTAGTAGGGAACATACCCATAACCTAGTGGTCCCCAATCATCATCCACATAGTTTATGTAGAGTTTTCGTTATCCAAATGCTATGTGAAACAGGGACAAAACCCATCCGGTCCACTAGCTGTACTAGTACAAATCCGCCCCACCTAGGTACCCGGGCTTCCCCCTTTGTGCTCAAACAATTTCAGGATTTAACACATATCCATTTTAATGTAAAACACCACTACTGGTCACATACCCCAAATACAGAAGCTATCTCATTTTATACCACTTAAAACACACAACAAACTCTTTGAATTTGAATAAATCAATTTCACAAAATCTCGTGTAGTTTTGCACACAAAACCCCTTAAGAAACCCACTTGTACATGATGTTCACAATTGTAAGTTACCAAAACAGCAAAGGCAGCCCCATAAATATCAATTAAAACAACAAATCAATTTTTGGGCATCCCCATGTTAAACAAGAAGTGTTATCTTTGTAAAACCTTCATTTTCACGCAAAAGTGGAACCAAAACATCACTTTCTTTACAAACACAATTAAAACCCATTTTTTGAAGCAATTACCAAAGGGGATAAACATTATAAACAGTATTTTATGCCTTATTACAGATCAATAAAATCAACTAAGTATTTATAGGGTATCCCCAAATAAACAAACAAAACACTTCTTTGGAAAACCACCAATTTCACACCAAATTGGCATTTTAAATTCAATTGCAATGGAAACATCATTAGAACCAATTTTTGTAGTAATAATAAAATTATATAAATCTGAAAATATGATAAATACTGCATGATAATAAAAAAAGATTGCATCAACATTGGAATCACCTACCAAATCAAATGAAACCATTGAATCCTTTGTGCGAAAACACAAACGCACCACCGCCACATCTCAAGAAGGGTAGATCAAACCTAAAAATAGAAAATTGTACCAAGAAAACAAATGGTTAAACCTTAGGTTCGAACCCCTACCCACTGGTCATTCTTCACTTCAATAAAAATGTAGGAAACCCTAAAAAATAGAATGAAACCCTAATCAATTTGAAAGGGGAAAAGAAATGGACAAACTTACTTGAGAAATCTAGAATGAATCTCTCCAAAACATCAGTATCTGAAATTGAAAACGGCCAAAACCCAGGGTATGTTCTCACAAGAATTATTAGGTCATTTAGGAATTGGAATGGAGTGAAAAGAGTATGAATTGAGAGAGTTATGATTGAATGAACATACCTCATCAAATCTGCCCGATTTTAGAAACCCTAAGATGTTCGTCCCTAAATCGCGATCCTACGAGCTCCAAAGAGGGGGGCTAAAGAGGCTGGGGGAGTGTCTGGGTGTAATGGCCGCATATGAGGCTTGGCATCACCGAAAAAACGCAAATATTGAAAGAGATTAAAGAATTAAATTTTAATTTTAATGCAGAAAATGGGCTTTCGGGCAGTCCTAAGTCCCTAACTAAAAACCCAACTAAACCATGGTTATGTATTTCCAAAGGCTCCATATTTTAATTTTAGTGTTAATATATCAGGGGAGGTCATTTAGGAGTTGGAATGAGTGAAAAATATTAAAAAATGAATAAGTTATAAAAGAATCAAAATTTATTTCTAAATCTGGAATTGGGCTCACGGTTTGGCCCAATTCATGAAAACTCACATATTCTCCATAAAACCATTGGAAACCCCCAAAACAAAGAATTAATGGAAATTAAAATAAAAATAAATTTAAAATAAGCTATGTATGTGACATGAAATATACCATCAAGGCCTCATGCCATGTCATATTTCAAAAATTGCAAAGGCCTCAGAATAATATCCAATATATATGTCGCATGGGATATAATAATGAATCAATGGGTGTAATTCATGGCCCAACCCATCATTTAATATTTATAATGCATTATTAAACTTAATAAACAATACAACATAATAAACATTCTTTAATAATTGACAATTTTCCATATTAGAAGAACTACAATGCAGAAGAATGGTAAACTATATTGTAAAATTGATCTAAATATATCATAATAAATTTAATGAATAGTATTATTAAAATATATCATTAATTTTCAATTTAAAAATTAATTTTGTGTAGAAGGAAATATATTTAAAAGATCATAGAAAATTACATGTGGAAAATACACTTTTTATTTTAAAATTTGTTACGTAGAGTATATAAAATTCCAAATATACTAGGTAAAAAAATTTCCTTGAATGAAAACACAAAAAAATTAATTTTTATCATCAAATAATCAAGTTTTCATGATAGTGGAAAATTTTAATAATGTTTAATGGGTTCATAAATCATTCCTTTAAAAAAATTTATAAAATTTCCAAAATTACCTAATTAATAATACCATATGAGGATTCCTTTTAAAACATTTTGTACAAGATTAAAAAATGTCTATAAATTATTTAATAAATTAATTTATAATGAATAAAATGTTATTTATACATTTTTAGTGAAATACAAAGCTATAATAAAATGATTCCAGACTGATTAGAGAATACAACATCAATATACCTTAAAACACTATTTATGTATCTTCTATACTTAAAATGTGAAATATGAAAGGAAAAAAACTAAATTATATAATTAGAATTAGTAATAGAGAATTAATTAGTATTAAAATATAATTTCAAAACAATATTTTTCATTAATTCGTAGACATAAAAAATCCCAAATAATGAAGATATTTTGAAATCATACCTTAGGTTTGATTCATTTTGTATGTTTTTAAACTCACAATATAATAACTATGGATTTATTCAAAATAAAATCCATAAAAAAACTAATATATACATACATATATTATTTTAATATAATATTTTATCACTCATTTATTAACATTTCATTATAGAAAACATTATTTCCAGAAGTAATCTCTTAGTATTATTCATGTATGTTTTTGTTGGGTAGTTTTAGTAAATATGTTTTTATATTGGTTAAATGATTTATATAATTTCAATCAAGATATAAACAAAATATTTTTTAATTTTATGATTAAAATGGGAAATTCCTAGAAGATAGATATCAAAAAATGAATGACACTCCTCCTGCAGACGGTAGGAAGTATGCACACATGAAAGATGTTTTCATTTATCAAAGGATAGAAAATGGTAAAAATTATTTCATCTTTATATATTAAATATTATATAATATATATGTTATATATTATTAAAATATATTCTTATTACAATCTATGTAAAAATTAAAAGAAAAATTAATAACATATTTAGTTGTGGTGGTTATCTACTAGTTCGAACATGTGATATAACCATTTTTCTATAGAATGGTATATAATAATATAGATGATGATTTATAATAAAAATTGTAAATTTTTTTACCAAAATATAATATACATTATTTAATTATATAATTATTTCCAGTCTTGAGAGGCGGTGATGGAAAATGAATAACTTATATTCATGAGGCGGTTGTCCATCATACTAATGATCAACCATTTTATTATTCATTTAATAGTTGTGGATAGTGAAATAAGTTATTAAATTAACATAGTAAATAATTATTATATTATATATACTACTTTTATTATATTTTAATTATTAATAAATAATCCAAATGTGGTAAAAGAAGAAGTATATATAAATATATTGGGAACGATTGTAAAATTCACTTAGAAACATATATTTTGATATCTTATTTAGGATACTAGGGTTTGTATTTTGGGAAAAAATTAATTTATAAAATGTAAAAATATATTATTTTAATATATTTTTTATTGGTTTTAGTCAAACTAAATGGATTAACTGGTTTGATATATTAATTAATGTATGATCACATCTTTAATTGAGGTGAGTGACACAATTGTATATTTTCAATGTTTTCAATTGATGTCATGTCACATTCCATGGAAAAAGACTCCCAAAAATATAATATTTGAATATGATAAGGTTGAGGTAAAACTAATACTATAAAATGGGGTATCAAAAGGTTTTATTGGTCATTTTTACCCTTATAATTATATATTGACACCTGTGAATTTGTTTTAACATTATCAATGGTAATAAATTTATACTTATTTAATTTTTAATTATCAAATAAATTATTTACACCTCATTAAATAATATAAATATTTATAATTATAAATATTCAATACATTTTATCATATCAAATTCATAAAAGTAAAACATTTAATTTAAAATTACATTCACAAATGTGATGAAAATATGTTATCCATTGAAAACTATTTCCTAAATATAAAACACTTTTATATCAAAATTAAAAATAAAATTTATTCAATTGACATACATTATATTAGTAATAATATAAATGAAATAATTATACAATTAATACATTTTAAAATAATATTTATCATTTTTATAATTTATTTTCCAATACAATTTTTTAGTAAATTTCAAAATTATCACTATTCATGAAAAAATATATATTATGATAACACAAATTAATTAACAATAAGCTTATTTATACATGTTAATATCAAAAATCATTTTCATTTTGAAAAATATTTTTTTTTTAAATTACTAAAAAAAATTAATTTTTTTATGTCAACAAAATAAGTAAAATCAATTTTAAGGAAAAAATATTTTTTTGAATAATATTATGACTTCACTAATAAATATATATTTAGTTTACCTAAAATAATAATATCTTTTTAAAAATATTAACATTCCAATTCATTATTCAAAATTAATAACTAGATTATAATGTTAAGCAATATTTAAATTCAATTGGACTATATGTTGAATTATTGAAGGAAATCAAAGTGATTTAATTTATTTAGATAGAAATATATAAAAAAATATTTTTTTTGTTACACCTATTAAGTTCACCTCATGTTACCAAATATAATAATTATTAAATTTCATGATTACAATTAAATAACCCCTCATTTTATGTATCATAGTGTGAATAAAATATATAATAAAACATATTCTAAAATTCATTCCACTCCATCTCTTTGATCCCCTCCTGAGGCTTCTTATTTACGGTCATAATCAAACATTGATCAACATATATCGTTATACAATAAATTTTTTTTGAACTTCTCTTTCTCATATCATTGAAATATGTAGAGGTTCATTCAAATGGAGATGATCTATATCTCCATGATAAAGTGAATACAATATCCACTGAATGTTGGAGGCCGTTTTTACATCAGGGTCTCAATTATAGCATCTATTTCTTAGAGGGTCTGGGTATTACTCATAATTTTTAATTTTTTAAAAACCTATGATAATTGTTCATGACTTATCATGTTGTAAAGAATACCTACTCACATCAGGTTGGGAATCATATTGGGGAAGTGATCAAAAAAATACCTCACATTATTTATTGAATCAATGTATCCTATTTCTATCCATTGTCTAAAATAATGGGGAAATTAGAAATGGGGATATGTAATGAAAACCCATGAATATTAATTTGATATCTCAAAATTGATCTATATTCCTTAACAATTTAAAATAATGGTTTCAATCTACATACAAATGATCTATTTGATAACATAAAATTTTATGGGTATTATGGTTACTATAGTAATTGTTCATAATGAGATTGTGAATTTACCAAAAAATATCTCATGTGATGGTCAAACCAAGTGTGAAGTAATTCCACTTTGTAGTTAACTACATGATGATCCATTGAATCCCACTACACCTTTTTGAAGTTTTTACACCGACATATAACTGTTTCATGGATACAAAGACTTGAAAAATATAGAAAATGGGTTCTTTTATAAAAAAACTTCTTTATAAATACATTAGAAAAATCCTAGTATTCATTTATGTAACACCCCAACCCCTGTTACCCAGAGTCAGTGCATTATTACATAACATTGGCACGATCACAAGGGATCAAAATCCCAAAATACTGACTAGTTTATTATCCTTGGAAGTACTAGATATATTAATAAGTTTTATATTACATTATAAAATGAAAAAAAAAACAATATTTTATCCACTTAAAACATTCATTCCTTAGACTATCCCTAAAGGTTAGTCACAATATATTTTTTCGCATCCTGGGAAAAATAAAACAAAAAAAGGGGTGATCTCAAATACTCAGTAAGGATAACAATATAGCAAAAACATTCATGAATAAGCATAATCATTTAAGGAAATTAATAAGACTCAACCACAATCCTTTTAAACATAAATAACATCATAATGTGGAAACGATAAATTAAATAATTCCATTTACTTATTCAATGGATATTATACTAGTTGAATAATCACATATAATATCAATATCCAATTGCATAATGATGGAATGCATAATGTCAAACATTATAACCACATAGTCATGGCCATGTTCCAATACTAAAAATAATATTTTTTCAAGTCCTTGTGCCAAGACAATATTTTTTCTCATGAGACCTACCGATGAATCGAGGAGCTATAGAGGGCTCCATCCGTAACTTATTATGTTCAATGCATTCCTCTTATAAAAGGAAGTAAACATAACATAAACATTCGTATTAAAACTATCATATGAAATTTCAATACATTATCCATGAACCATGAATGGTGTAAAAATAACTCATCCACATTAACACATATCACAAAACCTTCAATACAATATGTATTATTTGAATCATAATAATCAACTTCAATCAATCTTGAAATCCAGCAATGGATGTTGACATAGATGAAATCAAAAAAATTTGTAGAGAAATATCTAGTTCTATTTTGAAATCATTTAAAAGACAAATAATTATAAAATAAAACATTTATTTTGAAAATATTCTTATAATCATCTATGGGAAGCTTCAACGATGTTACAACCGCAAAAAATAGCCGCACCCACCATATAAGTTAAAAAAAGATATTCTTACCTTAATTATGACGAGAATTTCATAAAGTACCATGTTTGGAAAATGAAAAAAATATTTATTTAAAAACATATGTTGTCAAATAAAGATATATCTTACATTAACCTATATTCTAGTTAATATAAAAAATGTATTTAATTTCATTTTTACTAAAATACGGGTGTCGATGATTAAGAGGTCCCAGTAGATAGTTATGTATTAACAACCTTGGAAAAGTAAAGAGATTTTATAATTAAACCTTACCTTGTACATTTCTTTAGTCGATGGTATGGTGACCTTATTTATAATAGTTAAAACATATTACTTAAATTATACAAGAAATATATACATTAATATGATATCATATATGATCTTCTAAAATTTCTTTGTTAATATTTCAGTAGTATGATAGTTTCGGTTGTTAACTGATTTGTTTTCCATTATACGCTTGGTTACGTAAGACATGTTTGTTATGGATAGGATGTATTTTATTAATATAAATAATTATATTATGTCATAATAATTATTTCTAACCATAAAAAGAATATTATTCTTGAATGATTACGATAGAGAATGAATCTCATCGCCTTCATGGAGACGGTAATCCGTACGTATGCATGAGAGAAAATATCATTATATTGATGTTTAAATTGTATGTAATTGGATGTTATATCATATATAAATAATAACTAAAATTTTATATTTATGATTTAAAATATTTATACTCATTATTAGACCCAACCAAATAATGATGTCTTTGAATAACCAACTACACCACAACATGGAGACGGTAAGCCGTACGTACGCACATATGGAGACATTGTCATTTATAGGATTTATAGAATAAAAAATATGGTTGTACCATATTTATAATAACATAAAAGTATGTTGAATGTAATGGAGTTATTATTTTTGCATGGAAACAACAAGGAAATGGGTAGTGGAAAAAGAAAATAACTTGAAAGAGGGTGGTGAAATTATTACCTCTTCTTTGGGTGTTTCAATTTGAGTTGATCAAAAAGGGAATTTAGGTTGAAATTATGATCAATAAAATGCCTCTAAATTAAAGGTAGGTTATTTTAGAAGATAGTTGGGCTTGTTTTGTATAATAAAACTGGATTTGGAGGTGTGAAATTAAGAGAAGGGCATGTACCCATTTATAAGGGAGGTGAGGGTCACGTTAGGAAAGGAATGAAATATTATTTTATAATAAAATAATTTTCTTTTTATAATTGATCAAAAATAATTTATTTGTAGTATAAGTTGGATATGGTTTGAAATCCATTCATCCAATCAGTTTTAGACATGTTTAGGTCACCATATTAACCTTATATTTTTAATTTAACTCTTAGTTAAATAGGTTGACATTCACCATGTCTCTTTCTAATTTTATATTATATGGTAAATAAACATACTATAACAATCCAAGTGAACCCCAAGTGGTTCAGTATTAATATATAGAACCTTATCTATGTTTTTTTGGAACTATATATTTGTATGAATATTATATCAATTAATAATATAGTATTTGTTTTAAAAACTCAATTATTTTAATTTTGACACTATTTATTATTTGATTTTTTTGAAAGCCATAAACACTTTATCACTGAGAATAAAATTTATTTAAGAAACCCTAAAATGTTTTATTATCATTCAAAAATTATATTAACTCAGCATAAGTCTAAATTTACATTTATATGGTTATTTATAATATTATTTTTTTTAATATTTCATTATTATGGTATTTACTATCTCATTATTGTGTAATAAATAAATTAAATTATTTAATGTCTAAAAATTATAAATAAATTACCATTAAATGGGAAATATTTTTAGCTTTCTAATGAACATTTATAGTAGAATTTATATTGTGTGTAACCCTATATTATAACTGCTTTAGTTACTAAACATCCATTTTATCTTTTTTAACTATTCTATAAATAAAATAATAATAAATGTCCTATTCTAATCCAAATATACCAAATATTATCATAATTTATTCTTCAGGATGTTTTTTCTCGAATTACAGTTATCAAATAGAATTAAGACACGTTTTAAGGTAATTATAAAATTATTTGACACTTAATTATTCTATTTACTTTTTACCATGGTAAATAAAACTCAAAAAATCATATTCACCAAAAATTATTTTCATTTTATTGAACCACATTTTACTTAATGATGTCAACCATGCATCTCATAATTTTTAAATTCAAATCATAGAAATGGTACAATTAATTTTTATGAAAATTTATAAATGCTCTAAGAAGGTGTGTAAAAGACGATAAAAATTTCAATAAAATTTTATATATCTAAACATATTATAAAATGACACCAATGAATTACATTGAACATATATAGGTATTATGTTTATATTTATAAATAAATTAAATTAAATTAAAATAACTAATTACGAAAATAAAAAGTTGATTTTAAACTATAACAAAGTATTTTTCACTATTAATCAAAAATTGAACGTTTTCAGAAAAATACAAAAAATATCACCCTAATCTAATTTTGATATTCTGAATTCAAAAATGATTTTTATTTTGAAAAATAAAATTTGTCAATTATCAAAAATATGGTATTCTGTACATAAAATCTAGTTTTATAGGTCGTGGTGTGTTAACACCTGAAGTTGGGTAAGACACAAGCTATTGCATTATTTAAAGGGAAACATACCATTTGAAACTTGGGATGTTACATTCTCCACTCTTTAAAATAATTTTGTCCTCAAAATTTCTCAAATAAGAATACATAAAAAGACTCAGGTGGTTCTACATCTTACGTTCCCCTGGTTCCCACATTGCCTCCTCTATCATATGGTTTCTCCATAGTGTACTTACCAGAAAAGTCGTTTGGTTTCTCAGCACTTGTTATCTCATATCAAGAATCATGACCGACTCTACACAATATGATAGATCAGGTTCCAGGTCATTTTCGTCATAGGGGAGTTCGTGCATTCGGTCAAGTATATATTTTCTCAGCAGTGATATGTGGAACACATCATGAACTTTGGAGATACTTGGGGGCATGGCCAAACGATAAGCCACAACTCCAATTCGTTCTAGAATTTCGACAGGTCTGATGTACCTGGGAATCAATTTACCATTCATACCAAATCTATAATACCCTTCCATGTAAATACCTTCAAGAAAACATGATCTCCTACTTGAAATTCCAAATCTGTCCTCCAATTATCCCCATAGATGTTTTGCCTGCATTGATCTTCTTTGATTTGTGTTTGGATAATCATCACCTTTTTCATTATTTTCACAACATGTTTTGGGCCTATGAATTTTCATTCACAAACATCATCCAAACAAGTTGGTGTGCAACATATCATTCCATATAACGCTTCTTATGGTGCCATCCGAATACTTGAATGAATGATATTGTTATAGGGAAATTCTACCCTAGGTAAATAGGGATCCCACATACCTTGAATGTCATGTGGGAAAGATCTCAACATGTCTTCTATGTATTGAAAAGTTAGTTCTGATTGTCCGTCGGTTTGAGGGTGGTAGGCAGTGCTCAAACAAATATCAGTATGAAAGGCCTTCTGAATACTTTTACAGAATCTTGATGTAAAACAAGGATCGCGATCAGAAACAATAGATAGGAGAACACAATTTAGTCTTACAGCTTTATTAATGTATAGTATTTCTAGACATTCAAGTGATAAATCTTCTCTTATAGAATGAAAATGTGATGACTTGGTGTGGAGATGAACAATTAACCATATTGAATAATTCCATATAGGTGTCATTGGTAGCCCCATAACAATGACCATTATAATATTATCTCATTTCCACTCTGGTATGGGATTAGGTTTCTTTACTCTTCCATGCTGTTGCATTCCATCTTTCACTTATTGTCAAACCATACATCTTGACACAAAATGCGAAATCACCCACTTCATGTTGAACCCTAAAAAATGTTCCATCAAATCTCTATACATCTTGGTGCTCCTAGTGTTTATTGAGAAATTAGAGCTATGATCATCATCCAAAAATTACCGTTTTAGATCAGGTATATTGGAAACACAAATTCTCTTCCCAAATTTTAAAATTCCATCTTTATATAAGAATTCACTCAATATCTGATCATTGATAGCTTTAATATTCTTTTGAAACTCCAAATCATTTTTTTGTGAACTTTTTATCCATTATACTAATGATGGTTTGGAAATTATTTAAAAAATTATTGATGTTCCTCATTCCATGGTTATTCCCATAACCATCATAACTAGATCCATGAAAATATGATCTTTTTAAATTCTCATTTTGTTCAAAACTCCATGATCCTTTCTGCTCAAAGAATTTGCAACTATATTATCCTTCTCTGGGTGGTAGTGTATTGTGCAATAAAAATACTTGATTAGTTCATGTCATCTAATTTTCCTCATGTTGAGTTCTTTTTGTGAGGAAATATACTTCAAAATCATGTGATAAGAATAAAGATCATATTTTTCACAATAGAGATTGTGTCTCTATAAATTCAAAGAAAAGAGTACAATTCCTAATCACAATCCTGATTGGGATGGTTTTGTGCATGAATATTTAGCTGCCATGATGCCTAGGCAATAACTCTATCATTCTATAAAAGGACACAAACAATTCATTTCTTTGAAGGAACACTATAAATAACAAACCCATCATTCCTTAATGGTAGTGTCAAGACAAGAGTGTTGACTAATTTTCTTTTCAGTTCTTCAAAACATTCTACACACTATTTTGTCTAAACAAATTTAACCCGTTTACGTGTGAGTTTGGTTTATGGGTTAGCTAATCGGGAAATTTTCTTGACAAAACATCAATAATAACCTTCTAAACGAATAAAACTACATACCTCACCTATACTCGTCAGTGTTGGCCATTCATGGAATGCCTTGTTCATTTAAGGTTCAATAGAAATATCATCCTTAGAGACAAAATGGCCATGAAAATAAATCTCTTGAAGCTAGAATTCACACATTATAAACATCCCAAATAATTCATTTCATCTGAGGATTTTTAGAATAGTGCGCAAGTGATTTTCATTATCTTTGTAGATTTTATATTAAACAAAGTAATCATCAATAAATAAGACTACAAAGTCATCAAGATATTCATAGATAACTCTATTCATTAAATCCAGGAAGGCAGAGGGTGCATTAGTCACTACCAAAGGCATTACTGTAAACTCGTAATGCATGTACCTGGTTCGAAATGATATTTCCGAATGTCTTCCTTCTTCAGAAAAAAATGATGATATCCAGATCAAATTTCAATAAATAAAAAATATTGAGCTCTATAAAGATGGTCGAATAAATCATCAATTCGAGGAAGGTGATAATTGTTCTTTATTATTATGGAATTTATCACCCTGTATTCAATTCACAACCTCATTGATCTGTCTTTCTTATTAACAAAAAGGAAATGGGATCCCCATAGAGAAAAAATTGGGCGAATAAATACCTTATTACTAAATTCCTCTAGTTGTTTCCTTAGTTCAACTAATTCCACATTGTCCATTCTATAATGGGTCTTCGATATGAGCCTTGAAACATGAATTAAATCAATGGAAAACTAAATTTCACTTTCTGGATGATGTTTATGTAAATTCTCGGGAAATACAACCACATATTCTTGCACAATAGGTACATCCACTATTCAAGATATCATTTACTCATCCATAATTATTTGATTCTCTTCATCCCCAATAATTAAATTTAGTACAGCTATTGGGGTGGATCCAGAAAAGAATCAGGTGGTGGTGTTTCTTCTCTAATGATAAGGAACTCTTTATCATCATCGAAAATTGTATCCACTTTCTTCTTATAATAAATTTTCACATCATGGTCTGAAAGCCAATCCATTTCAAAGATTATATCAAATTAAATCATGGGAATGATGATGAGATCAGTAAATAATGATCTTTTATATGACCCAATGTGTACTGATTCACAAAAAATTGTTGTGATGATACATCCCTTTAGGAGTTTGGACTATAAAGTCCCTTGTTAAGACAAATAGAAAATATATAATTCTCATAGAAATCTAGGAAGATATGAAACAATGTGATGATCCAAAATCAGTTAAACCATAGGATAAACTTGAGGAAACCATTAAATTACCTGCAACCACGTCTTTCAAAGCTTCAACCTCGGCAATATAGATCATATAAGCTTGGATTTTCTCCCTTGTATTTTTCTGAGGTAAGTTCCTATAGATATTAAGACATTCATTTGCATAATTTCCCTTTTCTATACACCTATAAAATACTCCCATTCCCATTCGGCAAGTACCATGGTGTTTCTTCCAACATTTACCACAAGATGTATAATCATTTTTTCCATTCTCCCACTTATTTCCATTTACATTGTGATCAACAAATATTTTCTTCCCTTGAATTTCTTTGAAGTCATAAGACTTAGACAATTCATTTTCTGTCTTTATATCGAATGATAAAAAATATTTATACGATGAGAAGGATTGTGCGACTAATGATCGATGGAGAAATGGTTTTAACCAATAAAATAATAGATCAATCTCACTCCTTGGGTTACATATACAATCTATTGCATACCTTTCTAGCCTTGTAATGTAATCCTCATACATTGAAATATTTTCATCCTCATTTTTCCTTAGACTCCGAAATTGCCTTTCCATATTCTCCCGATGGTCATGAGGAAAATATTTTTCTACAAAAATAACTTTAACTCGCTCCATTAAAAGTTCGATGCTTCTTTATCTTCCTTTGGGCTTTGGATTAATTAACAGCATTGATCAGTATCTCCCATGAGGTAATAAACTTCCATGCCAACTTTTTCAGCTTCACTACTCCCCAAAGAATGAAATATTTTCTCTAAGGAACATATCCATTTCCCAACTAATAATATATCTGTACTCTAATTAAATGTTGGTTGTTTTTTTCTCATGAAACAGTCTAACATTGATCATTCACATTGTGGATTAGGGTGCTCCATAAAGGTAAAGTTATTATTCATAACCTGAGCGAGTTGTCCCAGTATGGTGAGAAGCTAATCAGAACCAGTTGCATCACCAACTCCACTGTAATTATCTTGAATAGGAGATAAATCCCTACATGTATTACGTGCATTGATACAATTTCAATTACTACCACTATTCACAAATTCTAAACAATGGCATACACTATATTATTTTATGATTCACAATACATACTAACAAACTTGTAATAAACGTAGCATAAATTGAAAAATTTATAGATCAAGTCCATAATCATAAAAAAATGTTTTCTTTGAGGAGGTATATTCTAATAAATCATTCATAATGGTTTGTAAAAAATGTGAATTATCCTAAGTATATCTCTCTGGAGTTTTATAACCAAGAGTGCAACATGCCCTGTTGTCATGTCCCAGGATAACTTGAGTCAAGCCTGAAATGCCTTATCGGAGTTTTCACACCTAGGTACAACTATGATAGAGACAACTCTTCTTTCTCGTACCCATATAGGGATGTATTTCTTGAAAGTTCACAAAATATCCACATTACCAATATTTTAGGAAGTACTTCTATACTAGTCGTGAAAGTCCTTCTTTGGGTAATGTGATCTAATCATAGTTTATCTAAATCTAGTTTCCAAGGTTTTTACTAAAAAACCTATAATGAAAACTGTAACACCACGACCCCAATTACCTAGAGTCGGTCCATTATTACAAAACATTGTCATGATCCAAAGGGATCCAATTCCTGAATGACCTATTATTTTAGTAGCATGTGAAGTACTAGATACATTCATAAGTTTTACATTACATTATAAAATTAAAAACAACAGAAACATTGTCTCCATTGACCACATTCATCACTTATACTATCTCAGCAGGTCATTCATAATATACTTCTTCGCATCCTATGAAAAATAAAACATATAAAGTGGTGAGCTCAGATACTTAGTAAGGATAAAAATATAACAAAAAATTTCAAGAATAAGAATAAGCATTAAAGTAATTTATAGGACTAAAACATATGAGTTTTAAACTTAAACAAGATCATAATATGGAAATTGTAACGCCCCGACCCCAGCTACCCAGAGCCGGTGCATTACTTCGTAACATTGGCATGATCACAAAAGATCAAGTCTCGAAATACCGATTAGTTTAGTAGCCTTGGAAACACTAGATACATTCATAAATGTTACATTACATCACAAAGTGAAAAACTATAATAACATAGTCTCCATAGTCCACACTTCTATCCTCTTCAGACTATCCCTGCAGGTCATTCATAAAATACTTCTTCACATCCTGGAAAATATTAAAACATTGAAAGGGGTGAGCTCAGATGCTCAGTAAGGATAAAAATATTGCGGAAGCTTTCATAAATAAACATTAACATTTAAGGCAATGTATAACTAAAACAAAAGCCTTTTAAACTTGAACTTGAACATAATATGGAAATAGTAAAATGAGATAATGCCATTCACTTCTTCACATGGATATTCTACTGGTCGAATAATCACATGCAATATCAATAACCACTTTCATAATGATGGAATGCATAATGCCAGACTATCATAACCACGTAGTCAAGGCCTCGTGCCAAGACCACAAATAAGATTTTGTCAAGGCCTTGTGCCAAGACACTAGTTTGTCTCATGAGACCTTCCGATGCATCAAGGAGCTATAGCAGGCTCCACCCGTCACTTATTAAGTCCAATGCATTCCTCATATGAATAGGTTTAAACATATCATAAACCATAACATAATCATATCACATAAAACATGGATAAAGGAAACATAACATTTCCATATTTCAATCACAAGATATCAATACAACACATTGATATAATAAAAACCCTTTCAAAACCATTTTCAATACCAAAATAAAAGAAAGTTAAAACATTGTATTTATTTTTCATTAAAAAAATGATGGCTTGTAGAGGAAGCCGAAACTCAAATAATGGTCACGGTGGCGGAGAAGTCATTGTCGCCGCTTAAGTACGACAAAGAAACATTCCCTTTTATCGTTTAGTAAAACACTTTGTATAAAAATATTCCTTTTGAATAAACGTATATGTCAAAGGGGTTTATACACCGTATAAAAGAAAGTTGTGCATAAAACCAAATATGCCTCAATGAAAGGAGATTGAGACGAAGTCCTTAAAAGATCATTTTTAAAATAAAATAGATCTATTATGTGTATTCACTATAGGTACACATAAAGAAAGTAAAAATACAAAATAGGACATAATAATATCATGACATAATTTTAAAGTAGCAGATTAACCCAAAGAATGGAAGTTGGGTTAAGAAATTCCCTTACCTTGTGTCCGACTTGACTCAACCGTTCTTTAACCTCCTGAATAATAAACTAGAGTTAATATATACCTTATTAAGAACCATTTTCAATTTCATTATCCTTTTTATATCACTTATTACAATGTTATGAATATTATGTAATTATTCAAGTTAATAACGATCGTTTTGTCGATCTTTGGTAACTTGAGTCAACAATAAACTTCTTATAATTACAAGTTGTTCATGTGGTAGAATATCCATTATATCCAGAATTATATTCATGATTTAGATGTCATATATATCTTATATATCCAGTATATACATTCATTTATAATATTACGTAACATTTAGAGGTAAGAAATGAAATGCACCGTTCATGGAGACGGTAAGCCGTACGTACGCATGAACGCTACTTTTATTTCGATTTCATATTTAATGGAACTAAATCATATTGATATAAATGTATAATATAATTCCAGTATAATATAGTGTATAACACCATTTTCTTCATCCTTTATACATCCCACATATGGCATTAACGATTCAAATCACTTTGAGGGGGCGGTAGTCCGCACTTCCTAAAATTAAATTATCTCATTTTACCCATAATTGAAATCATAAAGTATGCCATAAATGAGAAATAAAGAAGCATAAGTAAAACATAAACATATTATATATCATATATAAAAATAGTGACATTTTAATGGCCACCTTTGAAGGTGTTATATGACTGTTGAACAATCATCGTTTTGTGAGGCAGAAATTCGCCATCCACAGAAACCGTATGTTCTTTAACCATTAGATGTAGGTGTGTGTAAGTGTAGCTAGAATACTTATTATAACAACATCCTAGTATATTGAGGATACTGGTGTTGTTACAAAAGAAATGAAAAAAAATAGTTTAGGGGGTTGGAGAAGAAAAATAAAACAAAACAACATTAGAAAAGACATTACCTCAAAATCGGGTAACTCTTTTTGATTTGAGCCAAAGGCTTCCTTGGGAAGAGTTTTGCCCAAAGTAAGGCTTCTAGGAGTAATAGGGGGAAGTTTGGAGAGTATTTGGGCAGAGGTTGGCCGAGCCAAATGGCTTGAAAGTGTAAATTAGGTGGGAGAGGTGGGGGCCTTTTATAAGAGGAGAGGAGGGGCTCTTTTGGAAAGATTGAAATGTTACATTATTACACAATGATTTTCGGATTCTAATGGTCCCACACTTATATAATTCTAGGATAAAGTGATAAGGGTTCGAAAGATCCTCATCCAATTGGCTTTGGACAAGTGTAAGCCTTTGATTTTACATTATCTTCTCATTTTATTAAAATCGTTAAATAATGAGGTCATCACTGCATCATAATGATGTCAAAAATAATTTAATTTATTTAATGTCTAAAAATTATAAAAAAAATACTATAATGTAGGAAATCTTTTTAGATTTCTAATGAATATTTATAGTCAAAATTTGGACTTGTTTAACCCCACTTAAATACTATTTTAGTAAAATAACTCATGTTTGTGTCAATTTAATTTTAACATTAAATAAATATATATTTATGTCATTTTCCAACTAATGTGGCTCCATGGGGTCCCCAAGTTGACCCATGGGTTGTCTTGGTCGTCCATGACTCATCCAATAGGAGTAGGACAAGTGTCATGCTCATCTCATATTATTAAGACATTATTTGTACCTTAAACTACATTAATTACCTCTAATCGCGATTAAGAACTTAAAAGTTACTATTCACCAAAAAATTATTTTAATCTCATTGAACCACATTTTACTTCTTAATGAAAACCATGTATTTAGGATTTTTGAAAATCAAATCACAGAAGTGGTAATATTTCATTTAAACGAAAAATCAGTTATTTAACTACCACTTAGTGGTTTCACTATTCATCAAAAATTGAAGTTTTTCAGAACAATGCCAAACTTTCACCCTAAGCTATAATTGATATTCCGAATTCAAAAATGAGGTCTATTTTACAAAATTCCAAACATATAAGTTGCATTAATTAATTTTATAATTAATTCCCGCTGTCACAACAAATAGCGTGTTTTTAAGAAACAATTTATATCAAAAGATTGGCAATTGTTTATGTCCAATTTCAATGTTAAATTAATTTAATGACCACCATTGAATAAAATGGTAAAAATATATTCTAATTATACTTTAAAACCACTAAATATTATAATTTATCATAATAAATTATTTTGATTTAAAAAGTTGTTTTAAGTATTTTTCACTATTCATAAAAAATTAGAAGTTCTTAGAAAAATACCAAAAATTCAACATAGGCTAATTTCGATATTCCGAATCCAAAAATGAAGTCCATTTCGAAATATAAAATTTCTATAATTTTAAAAAGTGTTTATTACTATTCATAAAGGCTACTTTGATTAGTCGCGGTGTTTTAGAACTCGAAGTTGCGTATAATGCAAGCTATTGCATTATTGAATGAGAAGCGTATCGTGGAAGCTCGGGGTGTTACATTCTCCCCTCCTTCAATAAATTGCGTCCTCGCAATTTGAAATTTTTCTTTGATAATAAAAGGTTGAAAAGAGAAAATACCTTTGAGGAAAACCCACATCGGAAATAAGATTAATAAAATTTAGCCTTAATAAGAGGGAAAGGGAAATAAAAATGTCACAACCCAATTATGATCTAGATTAGGAGAACATTGGTGGAAATTAGAGACATATAATTGGATGAAAAACGTAAATATTTGTAGGGAGTGATTGAGGTCATCAATCACAATCAACTGTCAAATTGAGGGCCTCAAAGCCTTCAATCTATGTTGATTTAAAATATCATCAGTTCAACAAGACATATGGTATTAGGATAACACATTTTTTGTTTTAATATCCCTTTACTAAAGTTTAAGAATTAATTTATTCATTGAATAAGAGATAGGTATATATATATTTATGCTTGACAATTAGAGTTTCAACCATCAACTCATCTTTCACTCAAAAAGATAATAGAACTCAAAAATATTATACTTATCCTAATTGTATAAGGTTCCAAATGTTAACACATAACATTTAGATTAGTAAAACTATTTTGTAATAACCAGGGACTTCCTGTAGGCTAGTGGTAGGAAATAAAGGCTTGTCGCACTATGGTTGTGGGTTCGATTCCGGCAGCTTTGTCCGACTCGACGGGTTATTCCCCACCCTGCAGGTTGTCCTTTTCCTAAAACTATAGTATCATAATATTCCAAAAATAATCTTCATAAATCTTTTAACCTTAAACATTACTTATCCAAAGATCAACTTAATCCACTCCAACCTTTATAGTTATCCAAAATACCTCTGTCCAAACTTTCTCTAAAAGGTCTCTTAATTCCAAAATCAATTTATCAGATTCCCCAAACAAAGTAAAGTTTCTCTTATTGTCACATTCAAAAATATGATTACCTTAATCATATTAAAACCTTAATGAAAACAACATGTACTGCAGTACAATCCTTATATATATATATCACATTATTCTTATAACCATAATCTTGTTCTTGAGTCCAAAAACAAAAATACAATAATTATTCCGCTTCAACTGTAGTCACAGCATAAGATTGGCCTTGATCCCTTGGCCTTTTCTGAGGTAAGTTTCCTTGACGCTTAGGACATTCATTTGTATAATGCCCCATTTCCCTACAATTGTAGCATTCAACTTTGATATCCTCTTTCTTTCCCTTGCAATCACGATCCTGGTGACCCTTTTCTCCACATTTATAACAAACTATCATTCCTTTTAGGCAAGTACCAGGGTGATTCTTCCCACAATTATCACATAATGGAAAATCCTTCTTTCCCTTTTTCCCTTTATCTGTCTCTTGTTCCACCGTTCTCTTCTTCTCTTGCTTTACTTTGTTGTCATAAGACTTAGAGAATTTCTTTTCTGTCTTGATAACACATGAGACAATATCTTCGTATGATGAGAAGGATTTTGATACTAAGGATCAATGGATAAATGGTTTTAACCCATCAAAGAAACGATCAATCTTACTCCTTGGGTTACGTATATAATCGGCAGCATGCCTCGCTAACCTTGTAAAGTTAGCCTCATACTTTGCGACATTCTCATCCTCCTTCTGCCTCAAACTCAGAAATTGCCTTTCCATATCTGCTTGATGGTCACGAGGAAAGTATTTTTCTAAGAAAAGATCATTGAACTCCCTCCATTCCATATTCAATACGTCATCATCTTCCTTTGTGTTTTGAATCAGCGACCACCACTGATCGGCATCTCCAGTGAGGTGGTAAACTGCCATGACAACCTTCTCCCTTTCACTACTCCCCAAGGCATGGAATATTTTCTCTAAGGAATTTATCCATTGATCAGCTACTATAGGATTTGTACTCCCATTGACGGTTGGTGGTTGTTGCCTCATGAAACGGTCTAGCATTGATCCTCCACATTGCGGATCAGGGTGCTCCATACGAGTAAGGTTATTATTCATAACCTGAGTGAGTTGTCCCAGTATGGTAGTAAGTTGATCAGCACCAGTTGTATCTCTAGATCCACAATAATTATCTTGATCCGGAGGGAAATCCCTACATGGAGTGCGTGCATTGATACAGTTTCCATTTCTTCCACTAGGCTCCATTTCTAAACAATGGCATAAACTAGATCAGTTTATGAATCAAAATACATAATCCCATACTTATAAAACACTTAACATAAATTGAACTATTTATGGATATAATCCATAATCATAAAAAGAAATGTTTTCTTTGAGGAAGTATATACTCATAACCCTTCATAGTGGTTTTTGAGAATTATCCTAAGCATATCCCCCGGGAGTGTCGTAACCAAGAGTGCAGCAAGGCCCGTTGTCGTGCACCAGTTCCCATTCGAGTCTAGCTCAAAGCCGTGTTTTCGGGTTTTACCTCTAGGTACATCTGTGCTAGAGCCGCCTCTAATTTCTCGTATCCAGATAGGGATGTGTTGCTCGGAAAACTCATAACATCTCTATAATACCAAAATTCTAGGAAGTTCTTCTATACTAATCCTCAAAGTCTATCTTCAGGCTATGTGCTCTAATCAGAGTTTATCTAAATCTAGCTTCCAAGGTTAGTACTAAACTGCCTCTGATACCAACTGTAACGCCCCGACCCCATCTACCCAGAGCCGGTTCATTACTTCATAACATTGGCATGATCACAAAAGATCAAGTCTCGAAAGACCGATTAGTTTAGTAGCCTTGGAAACACTAGATACATTCATAAATGTTACATTACATCACAAAGTTAAAAACTATAATAACATAGTCTCCATAGTCCACACTTCTATCCTCTTCGGACTATCCCTGCAGGTCATTCATAAAATACTTCTTCACATCCTGGAAAATATTAAAACATTGAAAGGGGGGAGCTCAGATGCTTAGTAAGGATAACAATATTGCGGAAGCTTTCATAAATAAACATTAACATTTAAGGCAATTTATAACTAAAACAAAATCCTTTTAAACTTGAACTTCAACATAATATGGCAATAGTAAAATGAGATAATGCCATTCACTTCTTCACATGGATATTCTACTGGTCGAATAATCACATGCAATATCAATAACCACTTTCATAATGATGGAATGCATAATGCCAGACTATCATAACCACGTAGTCAAGGCCTCGTGCCAAGACCACAAATAAGATTTTGTCAAGGCCTTGTGCCAAGACACTAGTTTGTCTCATGAGACCTGCCGATGCATCGAGGAGCTATAGCGGGCTCCACCCGTCACTTATTAAGTCCAATGCATTCCTCATATGAATAGGTTTAAACATATCATAAACCATAACATAATCGTATCACATAAAACATGCATAAAGGAAACATAACATTTCCATATTTCAATCACAAGATATCAATACAACACATTGATATAATAAAAACGCTTTCAAAACCATTTTCAATACCAAAATAAAAGAAAGTTAAAACTTTCTATTTATTTTTCATTAAAAAAATGATGGCTTGTAGAGGAAGCCGAAACTCAAATAATGGTCACGGCGGCGGAGAAGTCATTGTCGCCGCATATGTACGACAAAGAAACATTTCCTTTTATCGTTTAGTAAAACACTTCGTATAAAAATATTCCTTTTGAATAAACGTATATGTCAAAGGGGTTTATACACCGTATAAAAGAACGTTGTGCATAAAACCAAATATGCCTCAATGAAAGGAGATTGAGACGAAGTCCTTAAAAGATCATTTTTAAAATAAAATAGATCTATTATGTGTATTCACTATAGGTACTAATAAGGAAATTAAAAATAAAAAATAGGATATAATAATATCATGACATAATTTGAAAGTAGGAGATTAACCCAAAGAATGGAAGTTGGGTTAAGAAAATCCCTTACCTTGTGTCCGACTTGACTCAACCATTCTTTAACCTCCTGAATAATAAACTGGAGTTAATATATACCTTATTAAGAACCATTTTCAATTTCATTATCCTTTTTATATCACTTATTACAATGTTATGAATATTATGTAATTATTCAAGTTAATAACAATCGTTTTGTCGATCTCTGGTAAGTTGAGTCAACAATAAACTTCTTATAATTACATGTTGTTCATGTGGTAGAATATCCATTATATCCAGAATTATATTCATGATTTAGATGTCATATATATCTTATATATCCAGTATATACATTCATTTATAATATTACTTAACATTTAGAAGTAAGAAATGAAATGCACCGTTCATGGAGACGGTAAGCCGTACGTACGCATGAACGCTACATTCATTTCAATTTCATATTTAATGGAACTAAATCATAATGATATAAATGTATAATATAATTCCAGTATAATATAGTGTATAATACCATTTTCTTCATCCTTTATACATCCCACATATGGCATTAACGATTCAAATCACTTTGAGGGGGCGATAGTCCGCACTTCCTAAAATGAAATTATCGCGTTTTACCCATAATGGAAATCATAAAGTATGACATAAATGAGAAATACAGAAGAATAAGTAAAACATAAACATATTATATATCATATATAAAAATAGTTACATCTTAATGGCCACCTTTGAAGCTGTTATATGACTGTTGAACAATCATCGTTTCGTGAGGCAGAAATTCGCCATCCACAAAAACCGTTTGTTCTTTAACCATTAGATGTAGGTGTGTGTAAGTGTAGCTCGAATACTTATTATAACAACATCCTAGTATATTGAGGATACTGGTGTTGTTACAAAAGAAATGAATAAAAAGAGTTTATGGGGTTGGAGAAGAAAAATAAAACAAAACAACATTAGAAAAGACATTACCTCAAAATCGGGTAACTCTTTTTGATTTGAGCCAAAGGCTTCCTTGGGAAGAGTTATGCCCAAATTAAGGCTTCTAGGAGTAATAGGGGGATGTTGGGAGAGTATTTGGGCAGAGGTTTGCCGAGCCAAATGGCTTGAAAGTGAAAATGAGGTGGGAGAGGTGGGGGCCTTTTATAAGAGGAGTGGTGGGGCTCTTTTGGAAAGATTGAAATGTTACATTATTACACAATGCTTTTCGGATTCTAAAGGTCCCACACTTATATAATTCTAGGCTAATGTGATAAGGGTTCGAAATCTCATCATCCAATTGGCTTTGGAAAAGTGTATTCCTTGGAGTTTACATTATCTTCTCATTTTATTAAAATCGTTAAATAATGAGGTCATCACTGCATCATAATGATGTCATAAATAATTTAATTTATATAATGTCTAAAAATTATAAAAAAAATACGATAATGTAGGAAATCGTTTTAGCTTTCTAATAAATATTTATAGTCAAAATTTGGACTTGTGTAACCCCACTTAAAAATTGTTTCAGTAAAATAACTCATGTTTGTGTCAATTTAATTTTAACATTAAATAAATATATATTTATGTCATTTTCCAACTAAAGTGGCTCCATGGGGTCCCCAAGTTGACCCATGGGTTGTCTTGGTCTGGCATGACTCATACAATAGGAGTAGGACAAGTTTCATGATCATCTCATATTATTAAGACATTATTTGTACCTTAAACTACATTAATTACCTCTAATCGCGATTAAGAACTTAAAAGTTACTATTCACCAAAAAATTATTTTAATCTCATTGAACCACATTTTACTTCTTAATGACAAGCATGTATGTCGGATTTTTTAAAATCAAATCACAGAAGTGGTAATATTTCATTTAAACGAAAAATCAGTTATTTAACTACCACTTAGTGGTTTCACTATTCAACAAAAATTGAAGTTTTTCAGAACAATGCCAAAATTTCACCCTAAGCTATAATTGATATTCCGAATTCAAAAATGATGTATATTTTACAAAATTCCAAACATATAAGTTGCATTAATTAATTTTATAATTAATTCCCGTTGTCACAACAAATAGCGTGTTTTTAAGAAACAATTTATATCAAAAGATTGGCAATTGTTTATGTCCAATTTCAATGTTAAATTAATTATAATGACCACCATTGGATAAAATGGTAAAAATATATTCTAATTATACATTAAAACCACTAAATAGTATAATTTATCACAATAAATTATTTTTATTAAAAAAGTTGTTTTAAGTATTTTTCACTATTCATAAATAATTAGAAGTTCTTAGAAAAATACCAAAAATTCAACATAGGCTAATTTCGATATTCCGAATCCAAAAATGAAGTCCATTTCGAAATAGAAAATTTCTATAATTTTAAAAAGTGGTTATTACTATTCATAACGGCTACTTTGATTAGTCGCGGTGTCTTAGAACTCGAAGTTGCGTATAATGCAAGCTATTGCATTATTGAATGAGAACCGTATCGTGGAAGCTCGGGGTGTTACAAAAATGATAAATCAGGTAATTTTATTTACATATTTACATGGATATTCAAATAGTTGAATAATCACATATTATATCAATAGCGAATTTCATAATGATAGAATGCATAAATCCAGACATCATAACCACATATTCAAGGCCTTGTGCCAAGACAATTGTTTGTATAATGAGACTTGCTGATGCATCATGGAGCAATAGTGGGCTCCATCCATCACTTATTATGTTTAATTCATTCCTCATAGGAAACGTTTTAAACATAACATAAATTTCTATATTAAAACTAGCATACAAAAAGTCTATACATTATCCATAAACCATGAATGGTGTAAAAATAACACACCCACAGTCAATCACATCACAAAACCTTCAATATAATATAGATGATTTGTATCATAATAATAAACTTCAATCAAACTTAAAATCCATCAAAGGATATTGACATATATGAAATAAAAACTGTTTGTAGAAAAATATCTATTTCTATTTTTAAATCATTTAAAATTCATATAATTATAAAAGAAAACATTTATTTTTAAAATATTCTTATAATCTTGCATGGGAGGCTTTGACGATGTTATAGCGGCGGAAAATTATCACACCCACTGTATAATTTAAAAAAATACATTCTTACCTTAATTTTATCGAGATGGTCATAAGGTACCATGTCTAGAAAATGACAGACTGAATAATTTCAAAACATATGAGTTCAAATAAGGTTATAAATGGAATTAACCCATAGTCTAGTAAGTATTAAAATGCTTTTTAATTACATTTTTAAGAAAACATGGATGTTTATGATAAAGAGGTCCCAGAAAAAACTTATTTATTAACAACTTTGGATAAGTAATGGGATGGTAGAATTATCCCTTACCTTGTAATTTTCCTTAGTCTATGATATTTAACCTCCTTTATAATAGTTATAACATTTTTATTAATTTATACATGAAATATATATATATATATGATATCATATATGTATAGGATGTATTTAATTAATATAAATCATTATATTATCTTCATAAACATTGTTTTTAATCATAAAATGAAAATTATTCAAGAATGATTATAATCGGGAATGAATCACATTACGTCCGTGAAGGCGGTAATCCATACGTATGCACGAGCGAAAATATCATTATATTTATGGTGAAATAGTATGTAATTGGATACTATATCACATATAATAAATTATTAACATTTTATATTTATTATATACATTTGTTATACTCCTTTTTATACCCATTGAAATAATTATTTTTTTGAATAACAAACTACACCACGACGTGGAGACGATAAGCCGTAAGTATGCACGTAGGGTGAATTTGTCATTTATAGGATAGAATGAATAATGAATTTAATTTAACCTTGTTTATAATAATATCACATTATTTATATTGTACTCGAGTTATTATTTTGGTATGGAAACCACAAATAAATAGGATGTGTAAGAAGAAAATAACTTGAAAGAGGGTGGTGACATTATTACCTCTTATTCGGGTGTTTCCTTTTTAGTTGATCAAAAAGGCTCCTTTTGTTGGATTTATGATAAATGTATGGCCTCTAGGTTGAAGGGAGGATCATTTAGATAATATTTTTTCATGGGTTTTCCGAGCCAAATGGATTTGGAGGTCTGAAATTAAGAGAAGGGCAAATACCCTTTTATAAGAGAGGAGTGGGTCACTTTTGGAAAAGCTTGAAATATTATTTTATAATCAAATCATTTTATAATTTTCATGGCTAAAAAATTATTTATTTCCATGATATGGTGGGTATGGGTTGAAAAAATCTCAACCAATAGGTTTTATATAGATTTAGGTCACCATATTATCCTTATCTTTAAGATTTAACTCTTAGTTAAATAGTTTGAGATTTATCATGTCTCTTTGTATTTTTATATTATATGGTTAATAAACATACTATAACAAGGCAAGAGAACCCCAAATGGTCAATTATTAATATATATAACCTTATATTAGTCATTTTTGAGAACCCTATATTTTTTGTAATATTATATCAATTAATAATATTGTATGTTTTTCAAAAACTCAATTAAGTCAATTCTGACACTATTTAGTATACTATTTTTTTGGAAGCCATAAGAACATTATCACTTAGAATAAACTGTATTTAATAAATAATGACATATCATATTACTCAATTAAATTATTTTAATTCATCATAAGTCTAAAATTACATATATTTTGATATTTATAATATCAATTATTTTAATATTTCATTATTAAGGAATTTACCACATAATCAGTGTGTCATAAATAAATTAAATTATTTAATGAATAAAAATAACAAATAAAATACCATTATGTAGGAAATAATTTTATCACTATAATTAATATTTATATTTGAATTTATATTGTGTGTAACCCAATATAAAAAATGGTTTACTTATTGAACATTGAATTTAACTAAATTAACTCATCTTAAATAAGATAATAATAAATGTCATAATATAATCCAAGTGGACCAAAGAGAATAATATTTTATTATTCTAGTTATTTTGGTCCAATTAAACTTTTCCAATATATTATGGACACGTTTTAGGGTAATTATAATAAAATTTTTACCCTTAATTACCCTATTTACTTTTAACTGTTGTAAATAAAAAGTCAAAAGTTATCATTCACCAAAAAGTATTTTCATCTTATTGAAAAATATTTTACTTATTGATGTCAACCGTGTCTCTAATAGTTTTGATATTCAACTCACAGAAGTGGTAACAATATGTTTTATGAAAATTTACAAATGATCCTAGAAGGTGGGTAAAAGACGGTAAAAATGTCAATAAAATTTCATATATCTAAGATTATAATAAAATGACTCCAATGAATTAAATTGAACATATATAGGTATCATGTATCTTTTTTGAACTAAAACAAAATAAAAATACGAATTACCCAAATAAAAGGTCAGTTTTAAAAAATAACGCGGTGGTTTTCACGGTTAATCAAAAATTGAATGTTTTCATAAAAATACCAAAAAAATCACCCTATGCTAATTTTGATATTCTAAATTTCAAAAAAGAAGTCCATTATAAAAAAATAAAATTAAATAAATTTCAAAAAGTGGTTATTACTATTCATAACAGCTAGTTTGATTGGTTGTGGTGTGTTAAAACATGAATTTGCGTATAGCGCAAACTACTGCATAATTCAAAGGAAAACCTATCATGGATGCTTGAGGTGTTACATTTTATATGATTAGTGTTTTCCATAATTCATTAATTATTATTTTGTAATAATATGACCAAAAAATTACATGTGGATCTCATAATAAATGTGTGATATATAAATCATTATAGGGGAATGACCAATTCAAAGGATTAGTTAATGATGTACGTGTGAGACAATAGAAATATCTGGGAAACATAAGTGGGTTCATAATCCTAAACATTAACATTGAATCATGATATAACATGATAAAATAACAACGATGATGTAATGTTGAAAAACCTAATACATTACACAACAAATAGTAGTCAAGAATAACTATAGTGACATAAAAATATATTGTTCATAAGATAATATTCCAAAAAAATACATGTTATCACCAGATAAAACACATTACCCATTTAATTGAAGGCTATATAAAATGTATCCCACCTGTCAAATTCAAATCACGTACATGAATAAATACACCACGTAGATTATAAAACAAAAGGATGTCATTCAACAATTCTAATATAATTATTAAGTATTTTGGGTTACAAACATATGTTTCCCAATCAATTATTTTTATTTAAATAGATATAAATACCCCTCTGTGGAATTGGGGATGGCTATTGACTACAAAAATGTTCTCCCTGAAAAATGTCCGGATAATTTTGAAAACCTAACATGGGTTGATAATGAATAATTTAAGGGTTTAATGGGTGTAATATGGGTATCTAATTAGTTGTATATCATATGGTTTTCAAGAGGTATCCATAATAACATATTCCCACATGACCAATTGGAAATCAAATGTCCTAATATAAATAAGCTACTTGTATAAACTGGAGTTGGATCCCTTTCTTTGATAGGAAATTTCTATATTCATGGTATGAGATTCATAAAATATTTTTCAAATATTTGATGGGATTGAGATATGTAAAGTTGTATTAGATTCAGGATCCAATGGTTTTCATTAATGTATAATTTTCATACGGGTGGGTTTTTATTAAAAGTTTGAGTGAAAATATATATTAATTTCATTGATTTGTTTTTAGAATTTATATAATTAAATAATAATAATCACAAAACAACCCTAGGGTTTTCAAATTGATTCTACCAAATAAGTCTGTTTTTAAATAAATTATTTGTATATAAACTAAATTCATTAAAATAATACACTCAGTTATGTGGAATGGAGTCATGTTCATAAATAAATCATTTTACTATATTACAAAATAATATAGGATTTGGGGGACACAATAAGGTTTTATAAAATCCATGAAATAAGGTAAAAACACATTATATTAGAGGGAGAACATAATATTGAAAATGGATACTATTTATAGTAATTAATACATCAATATTGGTCTTTTATAGTGTCCTTATATATACAAAAAATTCATATCGTATTCAGTTTTTATCCAATAATTCAATGGTCTTATTAAATTATGAATAATTCTTTGTGTCATAAATCAAATGTTGTGGTTTAAAAAATTATATTTATTTTAAAAATAAGATCCCTTAAATATTATAACATTCTATTTTATATAATAGTCATTATTTTTTTAAAGGTTCCATGCTTTTTAGGATAATAGATTTCTAACTCATATAAACATTAAATGAATATTTATATTATTATATTATCATATATAGATAAATAATTGTTTTAATTTTTTTATTTAAATATTTTTTTTTAAAATTTTCTTTTATGCCTAATTTTTTTTGTCTTTATTATGACTAGATATTTCTATAAATTTTTAAAACAATTTATCATATCAATGTTTAATCATTTATATGTTTAATATAATCTTTATTCTTATGAAAAATAATAACATAAATATTCTTACTTTTAGGATCTAGATGCATAACACCTCTTAACACCAGTGTATACCTATGGGTAATGTTTGCAATTATGACAACATTTTGGGGTTGTTTGATGAATATGGTTTAAGGCATGAGGTAATGACCTGGAATTATATCATTGGAATTTTCCTTCTTATAGTTATGTCATATCTTAAAGGACATATACAAAATATATCTATCATTATTCAAATAAATAAGGAATAAAATAATTTGTATTTATAGAAATTAAGGAACCTAATTTGATATATAAATAAGTATAATTTCAAAATAGTAATACGATAGTTATGAATGGAAATACAACCAATTTAATAGTAACATCACTAATGAAATTAAAATACAATAATTCTTCTTATAAAATAAAATATGATATATTTATGTCATCTAATATGTAAATAAATTTTATAAAAATGATATATTAAGTATAATTATTTTGTGAAATTTAAATGATAATTTCAATTTTATAATTAAATTAATGATTTAAAAAAATTATTTTCACAAATATAATCATAAATTAAAATTATTTTATCTTATGACTATACGATATATTTTTTAGTCCTTATGTTAATTTTAAAAGATTCTTAAATTCAGTTATGATATTAAAATCGGTATTTTTTAAATAAATGAAAAATTCAATTAAAATTTAAAATTATCACGTTTAGAAATTTATATTCATTTAATATTATACATTTTTAAAATATAAATATCAAAAAATTATTATGGTATGTTTTTTTATTTTTTTATGATATTTCTATTTTGTTAAAAAGTGAAGAATGGTAATTTATTGAATTTTTCATTTTAAGGAAAATACATGAATTTTTGGGTCATGGATAATGTAAAAAATCATTAGTAAGAAATCATATGCACTATATGATGTTAATATTCTGAATAAAGGACAAAATTTATTGACATGAGCCAAAATAAAAATAAAATGAACTAATTAATAAAAAACACCCATCTCCTCCCTCTTTAAATACCATCACTCACCACTTATTATCCTTACACATTTTATGAATATTATATTTTTTTATAATAACCAATTCATATCTAAACCCACTTCCCAACACTTGTCATACTAGTATCAGTAGATGTCAAATCTCAGGTTCCTAAAGGAGGTTCCCAAGGGTAAAACATACAAGAATACATTAAGTGGACGTGCAGAAATCATTTAGAAATATGGTAAGGGATTGAAAATAAAAATCCATTTCTCTTTTTGGTTAAAATTTCTATATATTCACCCAAATGTAATAATTAATTATTCATATGTACTTCTATTAAATTCTATTTTTATGTTCTAAACATAGGTACTGAACTCAATTCTTCTTTTTACGATAGGGAAATACATGTTTTATTATAATTGAAATCAACACATCTCAATAAGCATAACTTATGAATGGAATCATCACTATTTCAGACCAAATTAAATGTACACCACATAATCAATTTTAATCCACCATCACTTTTTCATAAAATTGAACTTTTATCATCAAAAACAATATTTTTTCATCTATGGTTTATTAAAAATGATTATTCATTTTTATACTTCAAAGACTCTATTATATTTTCCCTTAAACCACACTGATGTGTCTCTTTTATATTGTTTCTTAAACACATTTTTAAAAATTTTAAACATTATGTGGATATCATTTTTAATTATTTATACTAATTCTACCTTCTGAATGTCCAATATCAATTTTAAATCCATTAATTTTTGGAAAATGTTTTTATAATCAATTTTGTTTTTATGTTATGAAAAGATGATGATACACATTTATTTTCATGGATAACCAATTATTTTTTTACATATGTTTTATTATTCATGTGGAAAACATATACATGAGCATGTAATGATGGGTGTACCTAGATAGAACTCATGTGAATTGGGTATTTCTAAATCTAATGAGATGTAATTTTTGGATATGGAGTAACCCTAATCCCATTGTGGGGATTTCTCTACCCTGTGTTATTACCTGGGAAATTAGCCATGCATTATGTTTATATAATGTTGTATGTTGATTCCCCATTCTTATGATTGGTTAATTAAATTATCCCATTACCAACATGTTATGATTCCACATGTTTATTAATGTTCCTTTCATTTTTATATCATCATGTTATTCCTTTTATCGAATATTTTATGATTTATTAGTATTTTCATTCCCTCACTAGGATTTTTATATAATTTATTTTTTCTTTTTTTCCCTTGGTTATCTTTTAAATATGTATGACCCTAGAGTAAAATAGGACATTATTATAGATATTAATGATTTTTTTAATATCATTTCATGTTTTCTAAATATGGTCCTATTCTTTTAAAGACTTATGATGTTAGATCCTGTGTTTTTATTTGATTTTCATTTATAATAAAATGTAATTAAAAAAGTTTTAAAATGATATTGTTTCTATATTTGATATTAGTGGGTCGTGTAGATATTTTTGGAGATTATTACTAAAAAGATTAATTTGTACCTTAGGGGTAATTGAATTATAATGGATAACCTATAGTGAAACACGGGGAATCCTATATAGAGATAATAATTTCATTTGAATGTTTATCATTTTTTTACAAATATTCCTTTGCAAAAGTTTACTATCTATGAAATATATCCCACTTAATTTTACATTAATTTTTTAGTTAATGGGTGGAAATATGAGAACCAGTAACATCATGCAATGTTATAGGAAACAAGATGATTACCAAAATGTAATTCCACATATAATGGGAACATAAGATCAAATCATTAAGAATTTTATGGACCAACTAAATTATTTTATAAATTATAACCTGAATCATTTGGAACACCAGCTTTATCATAAGAATGTGATATTTGTATTTGATTTTTTATGCAAAAAAAGGATACCTATCATGTTGGGGGTATCCTAATAATCATATAAATTAAAAATGGAGAAACAACATCATAATGATATTATATATTCTATAGTTATTATATAATGATTACATTTTGATGTTAGATTATAACTTTGATGTGGAGGAAAATCATGATATAAAACTATCCAAATAAAAAAAAATATACGGAGGAAACTGATTCCACAGATTTTGAAACAATCAAGAAAATATTTTCTAATAAATATTTTCTCTAAACTCTCCTTCATATTATGGAATGATATATACAAAAACCAGTGAATAATAATGGTATGTATATTGGGTCATATGGGGATAACATTACATGAATATCCTGATGTGACTTCTTCTTTTTAATTAACAATGATAGCATGGTGGGTTGATTCTCTAGTGGACTAAAGCATGTTTATGAAAATAATAAGTGATTTTAGATGTTGAAAGATATTAAGAGGATGTTTTTTATGAACTAAGGGGTAAAATAATGATCTGATGCTCTCAGTTATCTCGTGGCAGCTGTGATAAAAGGGGAAAATGGACTTTAGAATGGAAGTATCAATATATATTTCTCAGGATGGAAATATAATCCAACTACCCACTTGTCAAAATTGCTGGAATAATCATCCTTGGAGATATCTAAAGTGATCCATGAGAATCTTCCAATGAGGATGAGAGGGTAATCTACCTAATTATTAATAAAGTGATATAATGAATCCCACAAATAATGAAGAATAAAAGAATTAATAGACAAGACATATTCCTTTAGAGAATTATTTTTACTATAAGGGACATGGTAATTATGTTAGACAATTCCCTATGCAACAGAATTTAAGAGGCAATCATCTCCAACTACCACCATGGAAACACCAATAAAATATATATAACTAATGAAGATGTTGATCCTGACAATTATGCGGTGAATTGTATGACAGCTATTCATTAAATAATATATAACATTCCATTTGATTCCCGTTGTATGAATTTTTTCATTTATAACATGTGTAATAGGACTACTAAATCACCATATAATAGTTATTTAGTTCATGATATTTGTGAGAATAAAAAATTAGGAAATTAAGGTATCCAAAATATATAAATCCCCCATGGATAATGTTTTTGTATTGAAACTTCTATAATATCTTTTCACACTTCCATTTGAAATGTTTGTTTGTATATTGGGAATGGATTGGATATTTTTTTCTGAATCAAACATCAACTTGTTAGAAAATGAAGAACAACTTTTACATCCCAAGGCATTTCCAAATTCTATTAAAGTGTATGGTGGAGAACTAATCTCATCTAGAAATTTTAACTCATTTTTAAATACTATTTCATAAGTGAATGAATATATTTCTCAAATGATTAAGACAAAGTATAAAATCTTTCATGGTGACATTCCCCTTATGAGGGACTAAACAGATGTGTTACTTAAATAATATCCTTGGATTCTTAATAAATGATAGGATAAGTAATTTCAGAACCTTATTTGTGGATATCTTCCAAAACCAAAGTCACTATACTTAATAAACTCTATTAAGAGGGAATAATAGATGAATTTATTACATGAGAAACTAGAAACGAGTTTTATACTCTCGATTGATTCTCCATTGGGTGAACTGGTCCACTTCATTAAGAAAAATGATGGATCAATGTGCCTCTACATTGTTATCATGATCTAAACAAAATCCAGATAAAGAAGAAGTATCCCCAACCAAAAATAGATGACTTGATCGATCAAATATATGGTTCCCAACAATTCCCTAAGGTAATCCTTCACTTGGGAAAACATAAATTAATTACGAGGAAGGAAAATATTCATAAGACTTACAATATAATGATTTATGGACTCTATGGGTTTTTACTGATTCCTTAAAGTCCACTAATTCTCTATAAATATTAATGGTCGCAATGAAAGGATTCATTAAAAATTACCCTAAAAATCTTTGTAATATTTATAGATGAAATTAAGATATATTCTAAACTAATCGACGAGTATCAAGATTAAATGGATGCTATTTTAAAGACATTTTAATGGGATAAACTATATGAAATGTAAAGTAAATGTGATTTCTATATGGAGAAGTATCAATCTTATGGAATGTTATCACTAGAAAATGAATATTTGTGGACCATTCTAAAATAAATGAAATTAATGAGGGGCGTAGAATAAAATTTTTAATGAAGATTAAGAGATTCCGTTTTTTATTTTGTATTACTGAAAGTTTGTAATGTACATATTAAGACTGTCATACCTGTAATCCAGGAAGACTCGAAAGGATGTAAATTTTTCTGGACTAGAGAATATGGTTAAAGCTCGTCCAGGATAATGATTTATAATTCCACTACCATAATGAAAATGAAAGTAAATTGTAAGATTCTACATGTAGAAAATATCCAAAATATTTATCAATGATGAGAATTGGGAAGGATCCAATCATCCTAGAATTGCAAAGGATGTACAGGGGAATCAATAAGGAAGGAACATCATGAATACATTCTCAGATGATTTATAAACCATCCCTTGTAGAGGAAATAAAGGATGATAAATGAAATTATATTGGAATTCAAAAAAAATGTTGTAGCTATCAAAAAGGGGAAATCAGAAGAGTTCAAAATTGATAACAAGTCATAAGATTTCGGTCGTGAAAACATGTACCATCCAATATGAAGATAAATAATGTGTTTATATTGGAGCACATAGATGGACAACCTTCATTCCACAATGTAGCAGAATGATGTATGAAGATAATTGAGATCATTATTGGTGGGACAATATTTAATAATATATTTTTAATTATTCCTCAATGTCCTAGTATGTTAGAATGTGAAGGCTGCAAGGATAGGGTATAAAGGGATGATGAAACCATTAACCATACCAACATGGAAGATGGTAAACATCACCATAGAAATTTTCACTGAACATCCAAAGTTATCCAAAAGAAATAATTCAATATGGGTTATATTGGATTTTCTTGTAACAAAATATCATATTATAATAATTCTAGATTAATTATAACTCTATCAACATTCTAGAATATACATCAATGAAGTGGAATGGTTTCACAGAATACTATTATCAATTGTAACTAATCATGATCATAGATTTACTTCTATGTTCTTTAAAATTATCTTCAATACTAGAGAAAACTAAACTAATCCTCAGTACACCTTATCATCCTCAACATAATGGACAATATAAGAGAAATTCCAAGACATTGGAATACATGTGGAGGGAATATTCTATGGACATAAATGGTGGACGTGGCTAAAATCTCTCTCTTCTCGATTTTTCTTATAACATAAATTTCCACTCAAGCATACAAAGGGATACATATAGATCCAATTACATGAAAATTTGAAGAACACTGACAGATTGGAATAATGCCTATGAATATAAGATTATAGGACACAAAATATTCAATTAAATGGTAGAAATGATGAAAACTATTTATCACTACAAAAAGGAACCCCAAAATTGATAGAATATATATAATAATTATAGATAACAAGGCTTGGTGTTCAAGTATAGATACATGGTGTTCCTCTACATATCCATATATAAGAGAATCAAGAGATTTTTGAAGATAGGGAATATGAGCCTGATGTATATTGACCCCTTTGACATTATTTATCTCGTTGGAGATGTTACCTATAAACTAGAACATCCATCAATCATGTATCAAGTTAAATATTTATTACACATATCCATATCGAAGAATTACATACTAGATCCCTCACATGTACTGAATTGGGATGTGGTACAGTTGTTAAATGATCATTCATAAGTGGGGAACCTGGTGAAGATCAGGGACCATTGGGTAAATTTTTTTCAAAAAGACTACTAAATTAGTCAATGATTTTGGGTGCATCCATAAGTAAAAAGCCGAAACATGGGAATTGTATGAATCAATGAAGGGTATGCACCCTCACATTTTTTCATCATATAATATAAAAATAAATTTCAAGCGATAAATTTTATATTGGGTGATGAATTTATTGTCCCAAAATTTAATTTATTTAATTTAATTTCTTATAGTAATGTTATAGAGTATAACACATATAAATAACATAGATTTAATTATTCTTATATATAAAGGTTGAAATAAGTGGTATTTAATGTAATTGGGGATCTTATACTGGTGGAATTGTATCATTACTATTATTGTTGTAATATTACCATTATGTAAAGTAATTTGATGAATAAAATAGTAAAATAACTTATGAAAGTATAAATAAAACATATCCCTTATATAAATAACAATATGATATAATTATATCCTGAAATTAGTAAATTACTTTCTTAAAAATGATGAATTATTTGTTGGTGTTTTGTGAAATGTAAATATTTTTTTATAAATGTTTAATTAATATATTTATTCTCAATATTTTTTTTCCATAAATGGACTCATAAATTAATGTTTTTTCCACTAATTTTAATGTAATTTTAAGAGACCTTAATTAATTTTCCTAATTTTTATTAAATTAGTTATAAAATCTAATTCTATATTTTTTCAATAAATGAATATTTTAATTAAAAAAATTGACATATTGAAAAAAATTGTTTTCATAATGTGCAGTACCTTTTATAAATGTCCACATCTAATATTAGATTGGGTAATATTTTATATATTTATAAAATAGTACATTTTTTTATGAAGAGTACAAGATTATAATTTTAGTAATTTAACATTTTTCCCAAATTAACGACTTTTGTAGTCATGGATGATGTATAATAACATTATATCCGAATAACATATACTATTTAATATAAATATTCATATGAATAAAATCTATTTTATAGTGTTGATCCACCATCATAAAAAAAGAATAAATTAATGAAAAACACCCTTGTCATCCCAAATAAATACTAACCCTCACCACCTTTTCCCATTACACCATCAATAGTTCGGTTTTTGCTTATATTATTACCAATTCCGATAAAACATTTAGTCCATACATCTTGGTTTTATTGGTATGAGAAAATACAATCCCAATGTTCCTTATAGAGATTATCAGTTAGATGACATACAATTAGAAAATATGTGAACGTGTAAAACACATTCAGAAATAAGGTAAAGGGATTCACTTTGAACCTCTATTTTTCTTTTTGGTTATAATTTATCTCTCATTACACTAATGAAATTAGAAATCCCAATTATTTATGCATCTGAAAATCTATTTTTAGTTTCTACACATATTTAAATATTTTAATTCATCTTTCCTTGATAGGAAAATACATGTTCTATCAGTTCCCTTTTCAATTCAACACAACATGAAATACCAATTAATGTTAATTTCCAAATTTGATATCAATTTTTAAGGACACACCATAATATTTTTAAATCCACCAATATTTTTTAATAAAATAAAACATCTTATCATCTATAATTATCAGAGTATATTTATAGAATTTATGAGAAATATTATGCCTTTGTTAACTTTAAAGACTAATTATTTGTTTTCCCTAAACCAAAAAGAAGAGGATCATTTCAAAAAATTCTTATACGTTTGTTACATGTTTCACATCATTTTGACATAATTTATCATGATCTCTACCTATTTTCCTTGTTAATTTCCAATTCATATTTAAATACATTCTCTCATGGACACCATTTTTACATTCCCTTTGATTATTCCTTGGGAAATGATTATGATACCCATTAATTTACATGGGAAACACTTATTTATATTCCATATGTTTGATTCATCATGTGGAACATAAATGCATGAACATGTTACAATGACCGAAATAATGATCTAATGTATTGGGTAATGTGTTGATTAATGATACATCAATTTGGGATAAGGAATGACTTAATCTCCATTATGTGACATTTTCCACCATGTGATATAATCTTGGTAGTTATCTTTGACCAATGTTTAGGTCAAATTTTTTTATACCACAATCTTATGATTACATAATAGCATGATCACATGTCCTATATTTTATGATTATATATTTTTATTATTGTTTTGTGACTTTTTATTTCGACATGTTATGACTTCTTACCCGTGTGATATTCATTGTTCCTATGATTATTACCTTATTTAGATTTTTTATCTTCCCATTGTAAATGTATTCCCTAGATAATCATGGGAAAAAATAATAGCTTAATGGATGTTTGGATATCATTATAGAAATTAAATAAATAATGTCGTTACTTTTTTTCATGTTTTATAGTTATGAAGTAATGTTCCATTGACATTAGAATTTACCATATGTAATTTGTTTTTGATGGTTAATTATACATAAAATCTTGTAATAAAATTTGTTAATGGATAATGCCAATATACCTGATCGTTGTAACAATTAAATTATCATGTGAAGTGTTTTTATAATTCATTAGTTACTAAATCATGGCCTAGGATCGATGAAGGGAAAGTCTCATTGATTTAATCAATATTAAAAGAATTTATAAATGTGATTCATAGGGTATGATCATTATAGACGTGTCCATCGATTATTTTATCTTTTTCAATTTAAAATATCATTGCCTTTAATGAGAAAATCCTAATGATCAATAAAAAAGGATATATTATCAAAATTTCTAATAATTAATTGTATTTTAAATCATATAGTATATTACATATAAATGTATCCAATAAAAAACTTAGTGATTTTTTTCTATAATTTCATTTAATCATAATAAAAATTTTCACATAAAAAGGTAATCTCATTTATAAATAATTGGATCAATATAGAAACATAGGATGTATATCTGAAACATATTAGCACATAATTTAGAGATAAAAACATCATTTCCCTAAGGCGTTAGATACATTACATTTTATCTTGGAGGTTTTTTTTATACACAAGTCACATGAGACAAATGAACATATTTAATAAGTGGGACAAGAAACATTGAAAGTGAAAGTGAATTATGTATTTATTTTATTCTAATTTTGAGATAGTGTATAAGAAAAAAGTGAGATGTGTTTACTGATACACATATAATGAAGGCTCAAACTCATGTGGTATATGAGTGAAAAAGTGTATAGAAGATGATAACCCTATTTTTAGATATTCACTTTGAAATTAAAGAGTATCAATATTGGGAAAGAATTATATATCAACTGAAATTTTTTACTCCATTGTAGTATTCTGGTGATTCAACTACTGTTTTAAATATTTTTGGTTATGATAGACAACATCTATGGTGGGATTCCACTAAAATATTAGTTGAATGACTCTGACGATATACACTATATCTGAGATTTTTTTGTACTACCTACATGAATGCATGAGGATATGGTGAGGGACATTCAAACAATGGGATGAGATAAACATCCGAGTTTAATCATGATGTACCATGATATCTATAGGTAGTAATGGTGTCTTGGGATTAATTGTCAAATAAATAATTTCATCACTTGGAACTAGACCTATTTGTAGGTGAATGTAAAGAATGATTGTTCAACATGTTTTTTTCAAGGACTGCCCATTATTGAATTTATATATGATTAGATGACAATAAAATTCAATATAAGAATATTAATAATGCTTAATGGAAGGGATTTTGTGTGGGTGATTATGGATCAATTTACCACTATGGATTATATCATATTGATTTGATATATTTTATCTACAACTAAGTTTTGAAATATCTATGTATGTGACATTATGTGATTTCACGGGGGTACCTAGGATAATTAGTTGAGATAGGGATGCCTTGTTTATATTTTCGTTATTGAGACTATTAGAGAATGTGTTAGACACATAATAGTATATATGAAACAATAGTTACCCTTAGACAGATGATATGTATGATAATACTAAATAGATTACAGATGATTTTTTAATGGAATTTTTCTTATCCTTTTGAGGTTTATGGTGGAAAATTTTGATATTAAGATGTTTTCCAAAAATAAAAGACAACTGGAGTCAATTAAAATATCTCATTATGAGTATTTAAATAGGTATTAATTTTCTATAATTATTTTGTTAGATAGAGCCCATAGTTTCATGTGTCAACAGGTCAGCTCACATAGAGGATGCCCTAAAGGATATCTTACTGATTAAGAAGTTGTTAATGAATGATCCGATTTAGAAGAGGCTATATGCACAATATACATGATATAAATTTGTATTTATGGTGGGAAATCCGGAATTTTTATGGGTTTAACATAGATTGGGACATTATAAAATAATGTTTTGGGGGATTTTGAAACCAATGTATGTTGAGATATTTTATATTTTGGATAGAATCATTATAGTGGAATTATGACTAGACATTCCTTAGTGTGTAATTAATTTTCATGACCAATTTCATCTCTATATGATTGAGGGTAATCTTCTAATCCATGGGCTGTAGGAAATACTCATGAAATCAATCTGATGGATGATTTATAATTTTCAATGTATCTGGTGAATATAGTAGACCTGATTAAAAATATTCTGTGTGGATGATGATCCCTCTCGTGTGTGTATGTGTTATTACTATTTCCATATACAAGTGGATATTTGGGATTTTGAGTAAGATACATTGGCAATGTTTCCAAATTTTTTCACTAAAGAACCCCAATGATGTATTTGATAAAAATTCAAGGATGAGTAACTATGGGGTGTGGATATTTTAATATCCCATTACAGTTTAGGTGAATATAATTTTATTTCCTAGATAACAATCTAAACATGTTTTCATTTTATTAAGTATAAAATATTTATTTAAATTTTAAATTTAGTAATTTTTTTGGATTGAAATGTATCTTTATTTGAAAAATCTATTTCGGATAAATCCATTACAAGAGGGAGCCTCTATAGTTGTTGTAAGTGATAAAAGTAGCTCATAAATTATATTTTCTTATATTTTGCAGATTTAAATTTTTTTGTTGAATTTTTTTGTTTCTAGGACATTTAGAGGAGCTTTATTAGTGTTAAAACTATGTTGTGAGATTTTTTTAATGTTTTGGAAATTTTTGAGGTTGCTATTTTATTTCAAATATTATATATTTAATACTTAATTAATGATATTTTTCACAATTATGAAACCTTATTTATGTATTGGGTGAAAAATATTATGTATCAAAGTAAAATAAATTATATTTGAACAAAATATATTATACATTTAATGTTCTCTATGTTATATATATGATGGTTCTGTTTTTACTAATGAAAAAAACTATATGTATGAAATTATATATTATATATAATATAACATTTTACATATCAATATATTATTTAAGGAAAAAATATTACTTATTTGAAGGATATTACATATTCATTCTTCCTTAAGAGATAAACTATACATTGAAAATATATTACATATTGATTTTTTTCTGAGGAAAAATTATTACGTATTTAAAAATAATATATGTATTGAATTAAATATAACAAATGAGTACTTTTTAGGGAAACCCCATTTGAATGGAAAATTTATATTATGTTTGACGGGTGAATTAATAATTTAGTAATGAAATTTGATGAATAATATATTAATATATATATATATATATATATATGAAAAATAGTAATTGAGAGGGTGATAAGAATTATAAATGTCCGGGGATCCAAAGATTGATTTTTTTTAAAAAATATAGTTATTTTTATATATTCCAGAATAATAGAAATGGTATCCTAATATTTATTAAAGGGGGAAATTAGAAATTTTCACATCATGAGGAAAAAACACATCGATAAATTACTCATTTTATTCTCTTTGTCCTAGTATAATATGTCACTTGATTATTAAAGGAATCATGTTCAATTTGATTCACATGATTGTGAAAGGAAAATATATTACTAAATGTCCATTATTTCACAGGATCAGATGATGTTCCAAAATATTATTCTAGATGGGAATATTTATTCAGTACATCATATTTTTTATTAGAGTATATATTTTCTATATATTATTCATATATTTGTTAATAATTATCAATGAAAAAGAACCATTAAAAATTTTATAGTTGTTCAAAAAGTTATCTGTATGTGTGATTTAATTTTGATGTGCATATGATATGTGAAAATAATGATTCAATGGGTACTTGAAATAAAAACTAAACAAAATGTTTTAATTTTTTTTGAGATGTAAATATTTTTTATCCATGTTTGTTTCATTAATAATTTAAAATATAATTTCTTTTCCTATGAAATGAGGCATTCATCATAATTAAGAAATGATTATAATTTTTATGAAACTTGAGGGGTTCCCAAAAGAAACCAGTGATTCTATTGAAATGAAAAAATGTGTTATTAATGGTTAGCTATAATGTAATGATGCATTTCTTTGAATTTATATTATGAGATAAATTATGAAAAATAAAATAATTTTTTTGGGGAGAGGATGTGGTTCACCCATAGTAATATTATCATATTTTTTTGTATAAGAGGTAGTTACCACTTATTTTCCCTCCAAATATGCTTAGGATTGAAATGGTAATCCACAAGTGATATTCAAAATGATCAGGGATCGAAAACCATTTTTTGGGTGAAATAATTATTTTTTTATTAGATGTGAGATACCAATAAGCAATTATATAGTTGGTTCAGAGACATATAAATGTAGATATAATAGGTATGTCCTATCTCGAGTGTCTTAGATGAACCATATGAATAATGGTTATTTATTAACTAAGATTTTAGTTATTAATTATGGAAGAATATTTTATACATAATTTTAGATTAGATATATTTAGTGTTTCCATTAGTGTTGGGATATTTAGTTATATTGACATTATAATCAAGTTGAAAGAGTTTCCCATGTAAATTTTATGGTAACATTACATGACTTGGTTAAAGGCCATATGATCTATTGATTATCATGATTGAGAAGATTAACATGGGAGAGAGTAATTGACCAACACTCCGGAGAAATTTTATAGACATCATATTTTTATTTATTTTAGGCCATTACTTGACATGATTCGCATAATATTCCCATAGGGGATCTTGATATGTAATTATTGAATTATATGACATATATATCATTAATTTTCATATATAATTAATTGTTTATTTTTTATTTTTTAAATATGATCGGATCTCTATTATATTTTATTTATCATGATGAATGTTACTATCATAATTTTGAATGTAATTTCCCAATTCTAATATTAGGGTGTAGTCCAACCATAGTATACCGTTAGACCATCACCTCCAGCTATTAGTATCCACAATACATGTAGGCATGATTGAGGTCATAAAACCACACAATCTTGTTAATATTTGGAAATTTGGTTCAATTATGTAACAAAATATAATATTCATAATGATTATTACATAATTATTGTATCTGAGAATACCTATGAAGTAATAAATAAAACATGATAACGAATTACAAAGGAAACATTCTTGAGTATAAAACTAGCATGTCCCAAATATAGAGCCTCGTTAGTGATCATAACCACTATGATAGAATTTGTTGATTCATTACTTCATAAATAATGGAAAAAATAAAACCTACAGATGAATGGATTCCCAATGTTGATTGATACCCTATTCCATTGCTCTAAAGGAAGGGATATCTCCAATGATGAAAGAAAAATTTTGTTGTAGAAACCATATATACAAGATAAAGTGGATATGGAAAATAGTAATATCATGTGTCTAAAATATATCAAAATATTTATCTCTATTAAACTATGATAAGATAAAACAATGTGACAACTTAAAAATAACTAGGTGTTTAGGTTTCACATCAGGATAATTGAGACAACATGAAATATACACTTACACCAACATACAAATACTAAATGATTATAGTTTCATCTAAATGTTTGTAATTTATGTTATAATACTATATATAAAAAATTTGTGACTATTAATCTCCATATATACCTCCAAATAATATTTATAAATATATCTATTTTGAAATATAATATAGTTTTCCCTAATATATAACTAATAATATTACACCATTTAGGAGTGATGTTTTTTATCCATACAATGTATATTAAATAACCTATTGGATAATTTTTATCCCACTGTATAAAATTAAAAGAAATTATATTCTATTTCAGATATTATTTTTATTTAACCTTACAAGTTTTCAGATAAAGGTATTTTATCAACTATTTATCCCATCTATCTGCTAATAAAATGTGATATTTCACCTCATTTAAATTTATAATCTAATAAATAAACATAATATTTCCCTTACCTATGGTATTAGTAAACCTAATTTTATATTCATAGAAGAATTTAACTAATCAATATTGTCTCATATTTAGTACTTCTTGTCAATATATATATGAAAATGTTTTGGGATTAATAAATACAGTAAAATTTCCTTATAAAATATAGTGAAACATGGATTTTTAATCACATAATAGTACTACTAAATTGAGAACAAATGTACTCTAATACACTAGTTCATGTGTGAATTTTTTTATAAATCACACCTCAAACATAGATCCACTAACATATTATGAATACAATATTAATATACACCAGTATAACAAATAAAGAAACATATTTCTCATTTAATAATCCAAAAAATATAACTCAATTTTTGTTTTCATTAATGTTTCTATATTTTGGTTGAAAAATGGAAATGAAGATCATAATTTTTTGTTTAGATGTGACATGTAAAATATTATATTTGTATGACTCATATTTAAAATTAAAAAAATTAATATGATTATTTATAATAAAAAACCTCAATATAAGATCCTCGGACGATATTATTTATCTTTATATTAATATTCATCTACATTCAAATCTAAAAAAATTATTCCTTAAAATCACACTTATCACTATGTTGGGGGACTAAATCAATCAAGAGAAATTATAAGTTAACCAATGAAAAATAGAACATCATAATCATGATATCAATAAATCCTAATAATTTCCAACTTAATGGGTTTATAAAACAATCAATTAATGAAATATATAGCAAAAAAAATTAATAAATTGGTGGAATTATTTTTGTCATAGAAAATCATCTACTATATCAATTTCACACTATCAATACTGTCTATGTAAATACAATTAGTGTCCCATTGGAATAGTTTCTAGATATAAATTTAAATCAACCTCATATTGATACAAATAAAATATATGAACTGAAAATACGATTTTTAATGAGGAAAAAAATTATTTATGAGGATTTACAAATTATTTATCACATATATAATTTGATCCCAGTTCAACATCAACTAAATAGTAAAAAACTAAAATTTTAAATATAGGGACTCTTCCTCCACAAATTCATTACTATTTTTTGAAGATAAAATTTTTAAGAAAGATCATTTTCTGATTCAATTTAGTTTCGTATAAAAATCTACATCCTGTATGATAACCTTTTTTGAAACATGAATGAAATAAATGGATTAATTAACCAATTTTTGTCCAATAATTTTCTATATTAAAGTAATTATTCTGTAAATAAATCACTCAAATAATCAAGTGAAATATCACATAACAAGATTTATGTTACTATTACTATAATAATTCTATATATAATGTAATTTATTATTTTATATTTTGGGAATTTATAACAATGGCCCTTACAGAAGATCCAAAGGCCCCTTTAACATCATATAAGATTTTCCTATATTATATTTTATTATAGGTTCAATGTATTCTTCTATAATTTGTTATAATTAGAATTATTTTAAGATAACAATCTACCCCACTATACATAATCCTCCCTTTAATTCAACTCTACCATGGACCGCCCATGATTGGGAATTCCATGGCATTCCATTATCTTGGGAGTCGAAGACTTCCTCTCATAGGCTAAGTGACTAACTATATGATCCCTTCCTTCTCTAGGTTCATTCACTCATTAGGTTTTTTCATCCTCCACAAATTTATCATCTTTCAATGTTCGTGGAGTAAAGTTATGTTTTAAAGGATATCATGGTTCTTATGAGTTGAGATAGTTTGATGTAGGAGGTGTCTTGTAGTACTTGAGAAGTTAAAATGCCACTAGCTTGCTTGTATAGTCCAGCGGCGATCTTTTAGTAATTCCAATAACTCAGTATAGATATAGGAATACAACTAGATAGATGGTGAGAGACACCCCCCATCAATTGGGTTTCCAAACACAATCGCCTCACTAGATAGTGCAATCGACTAGTTGGATGAAGATAACATTATGCAAGTGGCACCATTGGAGGTCAATATTTGGATGGTAAAATCAAATTTTATCTCCTAAATCCACAAAATAAATATTTTAATACCCTATTTGCGACCATAAATCATGACTAATGAATGTTATGAGGTTTACAATGCGACTTTAGTTTCTTGAACACTTATCATTGGTATTATGATCTTTTTATCGGTATGGATAGGTTGAATCTACATTTATCGATCATGTTTGGTTAATTTCATTTTATTTCACAATAAATTATCTTTTTATTTCCTTGATATAGTGTTTGAATAAATTCCCATAAGATATCCTGGTGGGGTCCATTTATTTGAAAATTTTATATTGTGGTTTCTTCTTTGTTTTTTGTGGTAGGGTGTCTAAAAAACACTATTGTCTCCACCATTTTTTTACTATATCATTATCATGAGATATTTCTACAATTCCATTTGTCTGACCCCCTATAATTTTTATTTTATTTTTTGTATGAATTTTATTACTGAGACCACCAATATATCCTATTGTGTCCTTTTTTGTTGAGGATGAAAATTTCATCCACAATAGAAGTGTACCTACCACTAACCAAGGTCTGAACATGGAATGTACAAAGAAATATGCATATATTGAATGGGGAATTGATTATATAATTGATTAATTTATATACTTCCTTACTAGGTAAATATGTGTAAATGTTTTGGTAACATGTATCTTGTATTATAAGTCGAAAATTTATAAAAAATTCTATTTGTCAGGAGAAAAATAAGATATCAAGGATTTATAACCACAGAAATGTTAATAGGGAATAATTGATATGTTAATAATAATATAAAAAAATTTAATTTAATTTTTATGAAATTGGTAAAAATAAAATTTCAATTTATTGATTTGTAAATGTGTGACATAGTTTAGTGGTATAAATGGTAGGATAATTGATAATAAGAAATAATTAACTAATATAGAATATATTTAAATTGTTGGATTATTTGATGAAATTTAAATTTATTATATCTTGTCTCATATATTTTTGTGAAATATTAAATAATCTCAAGAATACTAGTTCATATAGTGGCTTATTTCTTCTCAAAAAGTATGTTGTTCAAGAATATGATTTAACACATTCTACAAGAATACTAAGAATTCACACTTTCTACAATGGGTTTGGGATCATGTTTATTTTTATTTTTTTGGATGATTTTGTTAATTCTTTATTGTATATATTTTATCATGCCATATTTCATTGAATAAAATAAGGCTTGACATGGTTATTATTTGAGGATTTTTTTTGGAAATAATCAATTTTCATCATAAAATTTATGTCTTCATTAATTTATTTTATTTCAATTGTTAGTTGTAATATATTCAATTGTATTTAATAGATTTTTGTTTATTTAATATTTATGGAAGGAATGCCTAAGACATGGATGTTTCGGGGACTGTCCATGACTTGTTCTTAGGAGTATTTGTCCCATTTGGAAGTAAATATCTTGTTCCCAATAGTGGGATTTATATTCTTAGTGGTCATTATTATATTTGTGTTATTATTTCACCTTGGGTTACTCACTTTGTGTGAAATATGAATATTTCAGGTGATTTTAGTCATGGATCAGTATGGAATTAGTTGGATGTGCATGCATCATTGAATGATTGTAAGAAAATAAATTTGAATGAATAATAAAGGATTAAGATAAATTAACAACATATAATTTATATTTATATATAAACTGTATAATTTAATATATTTTCATATATAATTAAAAATAATAGTTTTTTTACAACATGTAAATTCTTGGTGAGGCCTTTTTTGTGTAATCTTGTTGTAGTGCATGTTTGTTATTATATTTTCCTTTTTAGTTTTATATTGTTATATATCTTGTGATACAAGGAATGTGTTGGAACATGTATAGTAAGTTCCGACACATCTTCTCTAGGATGAGTGTTAGGAGAGTGGTACATAACACACAACTCATATATCTAAGTTGAATCATTTTAGATCTCCGTCAAACCTACTATTATATTAGCTTTATGGTAGTTATCTTCATGTTATGAAATATTTGGAGGGGACATAAATTATGCATATCCTTTATTACATAAATTTTTTAGGAGAGTTACTTGGACCTAACCTTCCAAAATTCACATGGAAAGTCAGTCCTTAAGGAACTAGGTTCTTAATCTGGTCAATACAAATGATATTTTAATAATAAAAGAAAATCATGGATTATAGGGGGAATCAAGATACTAATATGTTATGTGGAAATTAAAATAACAATTTCTAAATAAAATAAACATATGGATAGTAAGCGTATTTCACATGGGGAAACATTATGGTGAGGTTATTCAATCAATTCTATCAACATGTGCTAAGGGAATATATGGATCACGAGTTCATGTACCTGATATAGGGGATCATGTTATTAATAGACTAAACATTATATTTTATTATCCTTATAAATTTTCTATATCCATTGACGATGGAGTGGTAAAATGAGTGTGATTATTATAAAATTGGATTTGGTTTTTTTGGTAAAATCCTTGTTGAATGTCTTTCACATGAAAATCTTCTTGGATGTGATTAATTAGGATGTCATCAGTATGGGTAAACTAAAGGAGGCCTTGAGTTGTTGATATGCTATCTAAATAGGAAAATGATGGAATTATTATTTAGGAAGTAAGAAGAAAATATATAAGAGTTCCACCCAATTTAATGGAAATGAGTACATAATGTTTTGGAGATATCAATCTAAATAATTTGTCCAATGTTATTTCTATTGTGTTCGGATGTCTGGCTACAAGTTTTTTTAGTTTCCTATCATTATTATGGACTACAATCCTTATAGTAATATAGGACATTTATAGTGGTTCTTTAGGAGAACTAAAAATTCTACTAGAGGATGAGGATCCTGGATATAACCAATTTAATAGAAGGAATAATCATCCCATCGATTTGAATATTTCCTGATTTCCAGTTGTTTCTTGAAACATGGTAGAGGATATATAACATTAATACATGAGCATCAGTATCAACTGGAGAGATAATCATAGGGGAGTCATGCTAGAGCCCAGTGTGGTTGGAAGATTTGTAGTCTTTCGATAGAGTCTAATCTAAATAAAATTTGATCCATGAAATATCAAAATTACTATAAATATTCTTATTTCCTATAGAGATGAAATAATTTTCATTATACTAGGGCATAATAATCTTTTATATTTTCACAATTTTCCAATGACATGGGTTGGAGGTTGAATTCATGGATGGTTCAATGGCCATCATTATTCTGTTATGGGTGACTTAAGTTGCTATAAATCACTATAATAACTATTATATAAATAAAATTCATACCATTTAGTCTTGTAACTTTTCATGGAATAAATAAATATGATTAATTTGATTTAGTTTATGTATTAAATAGTTTTATAGTATTATCATATCAGTAGTCATAATAAGAATGTGAAATTCTTATATCATCAAGATGGAATGAATACCCATCATAGAGAAGGGAATATTAATGCTAGACATGATGGATGAATTCAGTGAAAATTGTATTCTCTCATGGATAAGGTAGAATTACCCATGTTGGACTATAGTGAATCATAACATAGAACTTTTCCTCCAGTAGAGAAACACTTTTATTATGTAATTAATGTTTTTTTATTCAACATAACAACTAGGAAAGAGATTGAATTCACTATAATGATTGTATCAATGAAACCACTATTCATTTAATTCCTAATAATATAAATCTATTATAGCTTATGTGTTGTATGTGAGGTTGTATGATCAATAATATAATCGATTTAAATATCCTTTTACTTCACCTAGGTGTTCTCCATTGCTTTTTATCAATAATGTTGGTTGGATTATGTTCCTATACGGGGATAATAAGAGAGTAAACATGATTATGATCAAAAAATGTATCCAATAAAAACATTTATGTCCTCTTTGGTTAACTGTGATGTTCCTAGATTATGTCCAAGATTAAAATAATGTTAGGGTACCATTTTATGAGGGTGAGATCATCTGAAATACTCAATATTACATGAAGTATTTGGCATGGCTTGACATAATTTATAGAAATGATGTCTGGTATAATGAAGGAACTATTGGTATTCAATACCTTGATTAATATGATTCTATATCTATTTATATATAATTTTGTTGTGGTTTCCACAGATTAAATTATAGATTATTATGAATCATGTTATGATCATGGTGAATATATTTAAAATATAATGAACATATTTAGAGTGAATATAATATTCAAAAATCTATTTAAATGTAAATTTTATGGATTGAAAAAGTTTAGATCTAGTGTAATTTTATCCCTAAGGATAGATTGTTTTTGGTCCTAGAGAATGTGGATACTATTGTATACTGAGAATTGTCGATGAAAATATTTGATATTTTGATCATTCTAGGGCAGAAAGTATATTTATAATGTATCATCTGGGATGGATCCCATCTCTATACTCTAATGACCATGTTACTAAAGAATGAGGTGAATTTTTATTGTTTTATGTATTTCAATGAGAATTTCTAGGACTTGATTTGTTGGTTGGTCTCAATAATAATACTCAAATTCAAAGTCTCGGGTAATGAGTATACCATTTTTTATCCATCAGTAGATATGAATGGAGTATGTCTATTTCAAGAGGATCGTGTGGTGGCTTATTGATCATGACTATTGTGGAAAAATGAATAGAATAGTCAATATCATGATTTTTTGCTAGATAAGATGTTATATAACATGAACTACTAGAGATAACATCTTTTTGGTGTGTTGTTCAATGTATATTCAAACTACAAGAGCATAAATTATGTTTTTTTAATATTGGGACCTGAATTTTAATAAATGTTGGTGGGTCATGTGTCTACAAAATTTTGACCTTATTTTTCATACACATCAGTATTGGGAATAAAATTTTCTAATTACATTAGTAGGGTGAAATATAATGAGGAAGTGGGGAAATCTTGTGATGAGTGGAAGCTGATGGAACTAAATCCGGATATGCATTTAGAAGTTCATGAATTCTATTGGAGAGTGATTCTGAAATTAGAATATATTGTTACCACTCTCCATGGTCTTATCATGGTAGGTAATTATATAATATAAAGGGTTTAACATTTATGGGCAATAAATATAGTGGTTATCCAATATTATGTTAGTATATTAGATGTAATGAGGTTCTTTATGTCTATATCTATTTCTATGTTTCTATGGGATTTCATGAGTATATGATGAGGGAATTTCAATTTTTTATGGGTCGGAGGTTTATTATGTGATTAAAAAATGTGTCAATACCTCAATAATTAATTCTGAGGGATAGGGATGGAAAAATAATTAGATCTATATGTAGAATAATTCTTCTCCTTTATATAGGTCATGGTTTTGCATTAATGGCATATTGGGTTACCAAAACTATTGACCATTTTGGAATGAAAGTGGAAAAACATAACCATATAATTCATGTCCGGACTAACAATGACACATTTTAACGGTGAGGTAGCATGAGTGATATTGGATCAACTGAAGATGGTATCCCACTTCATAACTACTAGAGAGACCATTGAAAATAATGATATAGGTAATAGAATGTGCATGATATTGTCTTGTTGTATGGTGCTATGGGTAAAATCAATTATGATTGAGACTCACTTCTAATTTATTGTTTCTAGATGAAACATCAAATATCATAGGGATATCAGGTTAATATATTAATAACCAAACATACATAGACTAATAGAAAATTTTATTGGATGATTAATATTATAGAGTACATCTTAAGACCATATATTCTGGATTTCAGTGGTTATTAGTTGTAACATTTTGAACAATTGGAGTTTTCTTATAATGATATCATCCAAGAATAAATCCAAATGGAAACTAATGATTATTTATATGGTATTCCATGACATTATCTTTTGTTCTACGTAAAGGCGGATGAGTCAGTATTCATTGGACCAATTATTGGGAATGATATATTTCAGAAGGATTACGTGATTCGAATGATTTTTTATCCACACAACGAATATAAGTATCTTATTATGACAACTAGAGGAAACCAATAGAGTTATAGGATAATTATTGGTTTTTAATTTTGGTGTCTCCTAGGCTGGTAAAATATTATATATTGATGTAGGAATGATTATGTCCCTTTTAATTCAATATATGATGTAGCAGAAAGAATTTCTCCAATAATGTATCGATCGACTCATGATCAACTATACAGTTCAATGAATGAACTGTTTCATGTGTCACTAATTTAGAGACACCAACATGACCCTTATAACTTGAAAATTATTAAGGATGTTGATCATGATGTTGGTGAATCCTCATGGACTATCTGATTCGCCTTTATAGACCATAGTGAGACTAATATTTCAGGTTGACCCTTCCCCTATGAGAGTGTAGTTGAAATAAGGGCAAGACTCTAAGGTGACTAGGGATATGGAATCACATATACTAGAAATATTATCAAAATTCATCACTAAATCATATATGTGATACATGCGATCATAGATCAGTGATGTGTTGTTATATGGTGGGGAGGTTGTAATATCACACTCCTCTATATAAACATAATCTATATATTTTTTTTAACCCATTTAACTAATATTTGTGATAAATTATATTATTAATGTGATTTTAGAGGTGTTCAATGTCTATATGGAGGTCTAAATGCATAATGATTGATGTAGATTGTATCACTGGAGATGTTTATGTTCGATAGGATCAATAGGAAAGTCCATTAGAATTATAGTGGGATATCTAGTACCTTTGTAAATCTACAATTAGAGCACTGTTCATCCGTTGGGATTTCCAATGGGGAAGGATCCCAATTGGGAACTACGATCTAGCTTATCTTATCATGCAATATCTGGTGGAACTGATCAACACATGGATTAGAAGAGGTAGAATCATATTTCTTCCCCTAAACCCCTATATTAGGCACAATATCCCTCTATTTAAACCATAAATTGTTATTTTTGAATGTGTAGGTTACCCCATTTATTTATTTTCACCTATAATACTTTTCATTGGACTCTCTATTTTTCTTACAAATTTTGATACGTTGAATTGGAAGTTTTCACTCAATTGTTTCTGAATTTCTATTCCTTTTTTCATGAACCTACATCCTATAGAATTAAATGATCGTTTAAATCACAATTTATTGAAAATCATAGTGGTTTTCATTTATCTATAAATTCTATTCAATTATTTTACTGTTTTATTGTGGGTTTTCATCTAAAAAACATTATAATAGTTAATCATTCATTATAGTATGTGAAACATGTATGATCACACTAGAACAACTTGCATAGGACCCCCTCTAAATGAGATCCACTTTTATGGATTGAAAACATTTTCCACGAAATCCCACAGATCTCATGGGTCAATTATGATTGATAATGGGGATTTAGGAAAATTAATATGTGTGCATGCGATTAACATTGGTTGAAACATTGAATTTATGAACATAAATCCATATGTTAGATTGGGAATTAATTATAGAATGGCATAAATTATAAAATAGTTTAATATGGTAATTTTTTAAATTAATTTAATAATTAATCAACTAGATTGTGTGTAGTTAATTGGAATATAATATGGTATTTCATGAGGGCATAATGTATATAGGATTAAAGATATGTGATTTTTAAAAGGAATTAATTGATATGTGAATTATAAATGTCACTATATTATGTAAATTCGAATGAAATTTCATGATGGGGATTTTTTATTTATTGGTCAATAAATGGGTAATAAGGGATAATTAGATAAACAAAATTATTATTGGTAATTAGCATCAATTATCCGATAAGGTATATATTGAAATGATTCTAGTTTTTGATAAATTGAAATTTTTTAGATCCTATTGAATTTGTTTTTTAAAATCTAAAATGGAATTTCACAGAAATTATAATATAATATCACAATGGAATTGGACTTTTCATTTGAATTCACATAGGTTCAATGAATAATTTTTCCTTTGGTATTGTCATGAACCATAAGAACACATAGTGATGGGAACTCCCATAGTGTCCATTATTACATATATACTTTATTCATGAGTGGTTGATGTTTGATTACTTAATGCTCAGGGGTAGGGTTATTTTCTAATCCATTCATGATGGTATGATACAATAACTCAGGATAAAATATAATATTCATTATACTTAGGAATTATAATGCACTAATTTGAAAATATGTCAAGCTATGGGATAGTGTATAAATTGGTTGAACCAGAGTATCTACATAGATAATGAGGGTGAAAATATTATTTGAAAATTTCTATGATTTTCTGAAATAATACCCATTTATTATTACAATATTATATTAAATATTTTTGAATACATTATTTTTTATAAACATGGGTTGTTGAGGTATGTAAATTTTCTCAAACTGTATTCAAGAATCATTTAGAACCCAATCATAATTCATGGATGCATGTATAGAAAATGGAATGAGGTTTGTTGATTGATTAATTAATATGAATGACTGGATAAGATCCTAGATATAGGTTTAGAAATAGGGAATATGGTTAGGATTTTTTGGATCATTTATTTTGAATTTTTTATTTTAGATAATACTTCTAAAACTTAATACATGAAATTTAGTCTAAAATATTGTATGTAATGACATGGTTAATTATACTTGTGTTATTTAGTAATCATCTATTATCTATTAGTGTTGAATAATTTTAATGGGTTATCATATTTCAATTGTGATTTCTAATTATTCAATATCATATTGCCTCCCCACATTCATTTATAAACAATCTATGTTATTCAGCTGGCTTTTTCAAATGGGCTGGGTCACATGAGGACATGTAGTGACCCATCATAATCAAATGAGGGAGAATCATGCTAATGAAAACATACGATAATTTTGAGTATTTATAAAATAAAATATTAGGAACCAATATCTAGATAAGAATCACCACTTATAATAATTTAATGACATACTAGACCAAATCATTAAAATAATAATGGATTCAAAATAATTATAAAAATGATAAAATAATTTTCATGAATATAAGTCACCAAAAGATAAAATTAAAATACACCAATAACTCCCAATATCCTTAAATGTAACCAATGATAAAATTAGAATGATTTGCAATAAATCTTACCACTTAAGATTTCAATAACGAAATCCCCAATTTCTATGTTGATAATAATGTACGGGATCAATATCAAATAATCTCTAAACATAATCTTAATAATTTTATTGAAAATATAAAAAAAGAAAACAATTCATGAATGAATATTTATATATTTTATGTTCATCCCAAGTAAAATCCTAATCATAAAAATATGAATAATTTTTTGTGTGTGGGGTCATATATGAAATGCAGATAACCTATAAAATACCACTCATTCCCCACTATGGTCGACATGATGTTTGATTACTTAATTTCACGAACTCATTATTATCTGATGTTATTTTTACGTTTGTATCTATTGTGACATATTTATTGTCCATTTCCATGTTTCATAAAAGAGTATTAAAAGGGATTATTTTTAAGGGAACTTCTTACTAAAACATCATTTTAAATGTTTTAAATATTTATTCTTCTAAATCATTCTAATTAATGTCCATATTTTCAAAATTATTTTTAAGTATTTATTTATATGGACATGAATGTTTATAAAATGTTAATTCCATTCAAAAATTTCAAAGTGGTACATGGAACATTGATTAAAAAATTCCATTAAATGTCTTCATTTCTAAATTGTGTGACTTTTAAATGTTTTTATGAAAAAGGTATATTTCTTACAAAGAGTATTACAAATCATTTTCATCCCTATCAACATACATTGATGGATTTTTAACGTGTTTGAAGTTGATTTATTATGATACTAATATTCCATATTATATTGACGGTTTTGTGATATGTTTGACTTTGGATGTGTTATTTTTATAACATTCATGGTATATACATAAAGTATTTACATTTCGTATGATAGTTTTAATTCAAATTTTTATATTATATTTCAACCTCTTGTTAAGATGAATGTGTTGGACTGATATGTTCTTGTTTGGGGACTAGTAAATTTAATCCCTCAGGGTTGGGGTCTAGTTACTGCAGACCCTCTGGGTTAGAGTTTGGTTATAGAGGCTCTCCGGGTTGGAGTCTGGTTACAGAGGCTCTCCGGGATGGAGTCTGGTTAAAGAGGCTCTCCGGTATGGAGTCTAGTTATAGAGGATCTCTGGGGTGGGGTCCGGTTACAGTTAGCCCATAGGTCCTAGCACGAGGCCATGACACAGAAATTAAATTCTGGAATTATGTATACCATCATTATAAAACATGCTATTGATATTGCATGTGATTATTTGACTAGTAGAATATCTTTTTGAACAATAAAATTTAATAATTTGATTTTATCATTGCCATATTATTCTGAATTTCATGTTTAAAAGTCTTATGTTTTAGTCTTATACATTTCCTTAAAGGTCTGTGCTTATTTATGAATGTTTTTTATATTGTTATCCTTACTAATCATATTACCTCACCCCATTCTATGTTTTATTTTTCCTAGGATTGAAGAATTATATTATTGCTGACTTATAGGGATAGGATAAGGGATATGAATGTGTTAAAAGGGGACAATGTTGTTTTTGTTGTTATTCATTTTATAATGTAATGTAATGTTATTGAATGTGATTTTTTATCCAGGACTACTAAACTGGTCGGTCTTTCAGTAATCGATTCCCTGTAATCATGACAATATATTAATAAAATTCACTGACTCCCATAACTGCGGTCTGGGAAATATAATTGGAATCAGAGAAGTTTAGTAATAACCTTGGAAATAGATTTAGATAAACTCTGATTAGAGAACATTACCCTAATATAGACTTTGAGGATTATTATAGAGGGACTTCCTAGAATTTTTGAACTATAATGATTTTGTGATTTTTCCACGTAATACATCCCTATCTAGATGCGAGCTGGTTGAATTGGATCTAGCATATATGTACCTAGGTGTAAAATCTGAAAAACCACTTCAAGCATGACTCAGATGGGTAATGGTGCATGAAAATGGGCCTTGATGCACTCTTGGTTATGACACTCCTGGGGGGAATGTTGAGGATAATTCAAATTTTCATTACAAGCCATTATGAAGGATTTAGGAGTAACTACTTCCTTAGAGAATTTTTTTTATGATTATGGATTATATCCATAAACTGTTCAATTTACGTTATGTATTTTACAAGTTTGGAATTATGAATTGCGATTCATAAATTGACCTACTGTATTCCATTGTTTAGAAATGGTGACTAGTAGAAGGAATGAGAATTTTAGTAATATGAATGATCAAAAGATTAAGAAGGATCATATCTTTCATGGTATTAAGTCAAAATTAAAAAGGGAAATAGTCTCCCACATATTATCATCATATGATGAGACATTATAATGTGTTAATAATTTAGGTAAATAACTCTTTGAGTACTATTTATATGAAGGGAAGAAAGAAAAGAAAAGGATGGAAGAAAGAAAGATGGATAAAGAGAGTAGGGGAAAGAAGGATTTTCCAATATCTGATAATTGTGGAAAGAATCACCTTGATAAATGATTGAATAAAATGTGAGTTTGTTATAAGTGTGGAGAAAAGGACAACACGCACATGATTTCAAGGGTAAGAAAAATGTTTCAAAAGTGCAATGCTTCATCTGCAAGGAGTTGGAACACTAAACAAATCAATGTACAAAGCATCATAGTATACCACAAATGATGTTGTTGGATAGTAATCATGTTATGGTATTACCACAGATGAAGTGTAATGACTAGTGTTCTTATGTTGATATTAAATAATTATGTCATTTTTGTATTGTATCAACGATTTACTGGTTATAATAATTATGGAGTATATATGGATTGTACTGATGTACTATTTCATTAAGGACTTGATATTGTGTTGAACCAGGAAAAGTGACTCAATAATAGGTTAATATTTTTTGGGAAATATATGGTTGAAGGAAAGTTAAACCATAATATGGTTCTGATTCTGAGGTAGTGGTTTTGGAATAAGATATGGTTGATTTGGATAAATTATATTGGATATTCTCGACTACCTTGGAACTGATTAATGGTTTGTTTATTCTATCATTGTTGGAATATTCAAATAAGTGGACATAAAGAATATATATAGTATTATATAAAGAATAAAAAATCATGAATGTAATAAATAAGGTTTTTTTTGTAATTCAGGGTGTTACCATGTTTTAAAAGAATACACGATGAAGGTATTCATATGTTATTATATGGGAAAATATATATTTATTTTGTTTATCTTCCTTATGAATTTTGGAATATGAGTTTGGAAAAAATATATTGGAATGATATAAAGGTTTGAATGGATTATTTTTATCTTAGGATAGTATTTATTAAGATTATTTTTATAATTTTATAATACTATATTTCTAGAAAAAGGACAACCTGCAGGTCGGGCGATAACCCGTTGCGTCGGAAAAAGCGGCAGGAATCAAACCACAACCAATGTGTCATAAGGCTTTATGACCTACCAATAGCCAACAGGATGTCCCTAGTTATTATAAATTAGTTCTTTTCATAGTATATGAATAAATATAATATTTTTTTGTTCTATTATCTTTTTGGTTGAAATATGAGTTTGTGGTAGAAATTAGTTAAAGGATGGGACTCTACATGTCAAGTATATATAAATATTTTAATTATTATTCTATGAATAAAATAATTCATAAAATTTATGTAAGGGATATTAAAACCAAAAATATGTTATATTAATACCTCGGGTTTAGTTGAACTGGTGATATAATAAATCATCTTGAACTATGAATTTGAGGCCCTCAATTTTACACTTATTTGGGATTGATGACCTCAATCACTACATATAAATATTTACGTTTTTCATTAATTATGTGTCTATAATTCCCACCAATTTTATGCTATTCGAAACCCTATCTTGGTGGTGACATTTTCATTTCCCTTTCCCTCTTATTAAGACTAAATTTTATTAACCCTATTTCTGATGAGGGTTTTCAACAAAATTATTTTCTATTTTCAACCTCTTATTTAAGAAGAATAATTTCAAATGGAGAGGAAAAAATTTATTGAATTATGGGAGAATATAACACCCCAAGATTAAATATTATGTTATCTCTTCAAAATAATTCAATAACATGTGCTACATGAAACACCGAGTTCGAGCGCACGAAGAATTACCAAACTAGCCGTAAAAAAAGGTTATGGAAAGAATTAACTGAATTTTGAATTTTATATACTCTATATAATTTTAACATCCATATTATGTGTTTCTTAGACAAAATATAAGAACAAATATAATATTTCAGATAAATGAATTATTTTTCAAAAAATGAAATTTTACACCTTTTAATGGAGAACAATTTTTAAATACAATATTTGACACTTTTCTATATTCAATATGACAAAATAAACTAATATTTTAGAATAATGAAATAAAAATTTAGTTTAGATAATTTTTTTTTATTTTTCTGATATCATTCTGATTTTGGTGAATAGTGAAAAATATTAAATTGTAATTAAAAAAATTAAATTTAAATTAATTTATAGTGTTAAATTATGCCTTTCAATAGGTTTGAAGAATAATTACATTATATTTTTATCATTTAATATAATTTATGTCATTATAATTAATTTCACATTGAAATTGGACATAAACAAGTGTCAATCGTTTTATAAATATTGTTTCTTAAAAACGCGATATTGGATTTAACAACGGGAATTAAATGTAAATTAATTAAGGAAAATTATATGTCATTAATTTTGTAAAATAGACGTATTTTTTGAATTCGGAATATCAAATATAGCTTAGGCTTAATTTTTGGTATTTTCTTAAGAAACATAAATTTTTGATTAACAGTTAAACCACTTAGTAGTAGTTAGAAAAAATGACTTTTTCATTTAAATGAAATTTTACCAGTTCATTGAATATAATTTCTAAAATCCCACAAAAATAGTTATTATTAGTAATTAAAATGAGGTTTAATAAGACAAAAAACATTTTTGGTGAATAGTAATTTCTGACTTTTATTTACCGTAGTTAAAGGTAAGTAGGGTAATTCAAGGTAAACAAATAACATAATAAAAATAAATTATCATAAAACTTGTCCTAAACTTATTAGATGAGTCATGGAAGACATTGGACATCTTTTTGTCGTTTTTGGGACCTCGTGAAGCCACTTAAAAGTGATAATGACACTTTATTTTAATTAACTTAATGTAAAGACAAAAAATACATAAACATATATCTTTTTGTAAATTAATTTTTAAACTATGTTATTTAAGTTATCCATTAGACTATAAATACTATTTTGAAAGACAAAAAGTTTTATTAAATCATGGTTTTTGTTTTATAATTTTTAGACATCAAAATAGTTAAATTATTTAAGACACATAAATGATGCAGTATTTACCTCATTAATAAATGATTTAAATAAATAAGATTAGAAATATTATAATAACATCTAAAACCTGTCCAATTCTTATTGAATTAATTTATTTCGACCATGAGTCATCTTATATATGACCTTAATGAGTTTTAGACCTTTAGAAATAGAAAATAATTATATATTAAAATAATATTTTCAAACATTCCTAAAGAACCCCTCCTCCCTCTAATAAAAATACCCCACTTCTATCCCATTCCTCACACCTCTAAATCCCCTTGGTTCATCCAAAACCTACCAAAATAATCTCTCAATATCACTCTCTTCCTTCTATAGTCCTTATCTTAGGCCGAAGGCACTTCACGAAGTCCTTTTTGTTCAAACCAAAGGGAGTTACCCGAATTAAAGGAAACAGTTTCTCTTAAATTCATTTCTTTTACTTTAATTTCCCATCCCATAAAATATAGTCATTGCTTTATTTTATAAAAACTCTAGTATCATCAATATACTATGATGATTTTTTAGAAGTATTTGAACTACACTTACACACACCTCCATCTAATTGGTAAAGAACTTATGTTTATGTGGATGGAAAACTAACGCCTCACAAAACATTGATTGTTCAATTATCTCATACCACATCATATGGTGGGAATTATAAAGAAATTATATTTAAATATGATATATATTTTGTTTATGTTTTATTTATTATTCTATTTTTTTAATTTATTTAATACCTTTATGATTCCCATAATGAGTAAACGTGATAATTTCATTTGAGAAAGTGCAGACTACTGCCCCCTCAAAGTTATATGACTCATTCGTACCATACATGGTACATATAAAGGATGGAGTTGTTGAAATTATATATGATATTATAATAGAATTATATTATAACTATGTATCATTTTTCTTTCATTAAATTAAAATATGAAATAGAAATGAATGTAGTGTTCCTACTTACGTACGGCTTACCGTATCTATGAACAGTGCATTTCATTTCTTAAATCCAAATGTTGTTTACTATTATAAATACATTTATATATTGGATATATATGATATATATTATATATAAATCATGAATATAATTATAGAGATAATTAACTCTTGACCACATGTGAAACTAGTAATTATAAGGTGTTCATTTTTTACTCAAGTACCAAATATTGATAAAATGACCATTATTAACATAAAAGATTACATATTGTTTATAACATGGTAATAAGTGATATAAAATTAATAATAAACTTGAAAATGGTTATTAATCACGTATAAATTAACTTAAGTTTATTATTCAGGAAAAACAAGGTACAAACAAGTCATGTCAGACACAAGGTAAGGGGTTTCTTATCTCACTTTTAATTCTGTGAGCTTTCCATTGTTGGACACTAATTGCATGTGGTGTATTGTGTACTAAAATTTGATATATATTACCATTTTTCTCTTTATATTCAAGGTATTCTATGAATTATTTGGTGGTTATTAACTTTTGGTCATACGTCTCGATTGATTACAACATGGTAAGGGTTAATTTCACCATCTCATTATTATCCGAGGTTGTTTTTACCTAAGTATCTACTAGGTTATATTTATTATCCATGTCCATGATTCATAAAATAGTTTTCGAATGGAATATTTTTAAGTGAAATTCTTACTAAAACATCATTTTAAATGTTTGAAATGTTTATTCTTCTAAATCATTGTCCTTAATGTACATGATTTCAAAATGGTTTTAAGGATTTATTTATATGGACATGAATGTTTTTAAAATGTTAATTCCTTTCAAAAGTTTCAATGTGGTATGTGACTTTATGATTCAAAAATTTCATTAAATTTCTTTATTTCTAAATTATGTGACTTTTAAATTTTTTTATGTAAAAGGGTTATTTCTCACAAAGAGTTTTAAAATTCATTTTCACATATATCAACATCCATTGATGTATTTTACACTTGTTTGTAGTTGATTTATTATGATAACAATATTTCACATTGTATGGAAGGTTTTGTGATATGTTTGACCGTGGATGTGTTATTTTTATAACATTCATGGTATATGGATAAAGTATTGACATTTTGTATGCTAGTTTTAATACAAATTTTTATGTTATTATTTAACCACTTCTTAAGATGAATGTGTTGGACATGTATGTTCCTGGTTGGGGACCGGTAAAAGTAATCCCTCTGGGATAGGGTTCGGTTATAGCAGAACCTCCGAGTTGGAGTTCGGTTACAGAGGCTCTCTAGGATGGAGCCCAGTTATATAGGCTCTTCAGGATGGAGTCCGGTTAAAGAGGCTCTTCGGGATGGAGTCCGGTTATAGAGGCTCTCCGGGTTGGTGTCTGTTTACAGTTATCCCCTAGGTCCTGGCACAAGGCCTTGAAACAGAAATTAAAGTCTTCCATTATGAATTCCATCATTATGAAAGTGGCTATTGATATTGCATGTGATTATTCGACTAGTAGAATATAATTTTGAATAAGTAAATGGAATTTATTGATTTTATCAGTTCCATATTATGCTGAATTTCAAGATTAAAATGCTTTTGTTTTAGTCTTACACATTTCCATAATGGTTTATGCTTATTTACTAAATATTCCTCTATATTTTTATCCGTAATGAGCATCTGTTCTCACCCCTTTCTATGTTTTATTTTTCCCATGATTGACGAAGTATTTTATGGTTGACCAGTATGGATAGGCTAAGGAGTATGAATCTATTAAAAAGGGGACAATGTTGTTTTTTTTCATTTTATAATGTATTGTAATGTTAGTGTATGTAATCTATTTTCCAAGACTACTAAACTGATGGGTATTTCAGGACTTGATTCCTTGTAATCATGCCAATCTATTAAAATAATGCAATAACTCCCATAAATGGGGTCGAGGCATTATATTCTGGCTCATCTGCTTCTCTACAAGAAGGGGGCCACCCTCCTACCATGGTCGAGCAACTGAGGATATCCGTGTCACCTGGCTGACCCTGACGTGGCCCACTGATTCAATCTGGCGATAGGCTCGTGCTATGTCCTCTGCTGCGTCAAAGGGACCACGACCACCTCCACTCTGGTGTGGACCCCCGTGCCATCTCCTCCACCGCGGCCAGCGTGGTCTGGCCACCTCACTCAGCATGCGGTTCCTGGGGTGGTGTTGCCTCTAACATGCGGCCAGAAAGGGCCAGCCCCCACTGTTAGTAATTGGTTGTTTCGCGCCATGGACATCTTCTGTGGGCCATTGGCTCCAATATGGTTGTTCGATATACGATCATTCTGGGCCTTTAGGCCTCTCAGGTCCCGAACATCCCTCCCTTGTACCGAGATTCACCTTTCCATAGATTTGAGTATGTATACACAAATAACGCAGAAGGAGGAGGTTCTCGAGCCTTGTTTGTGTCGTCCCACATCCTCCGCTTTAAATGTTTAATGAAGGGGATGGTTCTTGGATTTTAGTTCAATAAAACATGTGATAGTTTAATCCCAGATAAAGAAATCCAAAATAACCACCCTCCTAATATAATTCATGATCAGTGGATCAATCATTACATTTGTGGATATGATTTCTTCATTGAAATCAAGGATGAATAAAAACAAACTTAAACAAAACCCCTACCTAGATTGAGAATATTTCTCTAATGATGGTTGATGCTTCAAGCCATCATTGATTCACAACCCGCTAGCATTCATCATTGTTTATCGCAAATATTCAATGAAGTTTTTTGTTATTCATTGGTGTGGTAATCCTCTAGTGGTTAACCATAGAATCATTTGACAATTAGTTTCTGTCTCTCGAACGCAACAAAAAAACATGTTGCATTATTTCTGTTATGTTGTGACACTATGCCATTTCTTTATTTCATTTATGAAACATTATGGATTTTACTCATAATTTAATGCATCGTTACAATTTAGGTTTTCGATCCATTAATGTGTTTCATTAATGAGAATCATCTCTAAATTTAAACATCATTATGTCACCACACGTAGAATGTGAAAATTAAATAAAATAAATTTTTAATTTTATTTTATATATTCTAAAAGGATCTAAATGTAACTTTTCAATTTATCCCTCTCTAGATGATGTTATAAACATTCTACGAAAATCCTAGCATTCTGAGTTCGATGGTGCCCTTAGATTTTTGATCTCATCACGAGTTCAACAGTTAGAAAAAACTACTCGCACATTTACATAATTAAAACAAAAAACATAACATTCCATTCTAGGTTCACCAAGACTCGAATCTCGTTCCTTCCTAGTGAATAGTCACAAAATAATTCAATATAATTTAAAAAAATACATGACCATCATAAGACATTACATAACAAAAATTATTTCCCAATACAAATAAAAATATGTCACCGACAATTAATTTATTGAGAAATATCAATGAATTATGTTTAAAAAATAAAACATGAAATCATCTCTTCTCTAGTCCATACCCATGTTTTGGAATGTATTTAATTTCTAGAGGTCAAAGAGAGGAACATTATGGTGTTACCCATTGGATAAAATCCATTTAGAGAGGTAACATTCTCAACTAATCAGTCGTAATTAGTTAATTAATTTAACCCATAAAATATATTCTCTCCATGTAACTATGATAAAATTAGTATAAATAATATTCTTTAAAGTTTTTCTTAAAAATGTAATATTATTTTTTCTTTCATCACAAAGTATATAAAAAATTATTAACTCATCATGCGTACATGTATACTACTACCTCAATAGAGGTTTTGCATTATTTTAATCACCAAAAAATGGGTGTTCTAAAATTATATATAAAGTACTCATACTATATTTACGTAATTAATATCGTTTTTAAATTTTAAATAAATTCCATTTTCTCTCCCAGTCAATGGAAAATAAACATCTCATATGTTTGTACGTCCGGACAACCACCTCCATGAAAGTGTTATATTTCATTTTCATTGTTATATTTTTTTATCTAAAAATATATATAGTAACCTAATAAAAATTTATAAAATATATAAATAATATCATTGGTTATATATTATAATTATATTATGTAAACGGAATAACATTCTTATTCATACTAACCCAGCTATTATAACTTGTTCTTGTTTATGTTGGTCTAACATGATATATGAATAATGAAATATATTTCTCTCATGGGGAAAAATAAGAATAATAAAATGATACCGTGGAAAATAAAATTTTAATTGTGAAAATGGATCTATTTTTTAATTTGAAATTATATCATCTAACACATTTATATGATAACATCTACCATTCATCAAAATTCATAAAAAAATTTGTTCATTAACATCACCATCCATAATCCTCATTAAATAAATTTGATATGAAATTTAAAACATATAATTTAAAATAAAATATTTATTATAAAAAATTATTTATCTTAAAATGATGAACATTTAATAAAAAGACAAGAATTGACAATGCAATTATAAATCTAGTCTTTAAAAACCAATTAGAGTTCTTAATACATGATAATGAAAATAAAAAATAACTAATTAATTTACTTTTAATAAATTTTTATAAAATTAATCAATAAATGGTTATTACTTAGAAAAATACTCATAAATATGTTATTAGGATAGTTATTATTTTTTATTATATGTTATTAGATGTTCTTTCATCACTGAGATATGTGGTTTATTAACCACTCATTTCCTTTCATTGGTGTCTATATTGAATATGTATTTCCATTATCATAATTATTCTTTCGATATAATCTATTATGAAATCCATATTATGTTAAAACATTCGTTGTAATTTAATTCAATTGATATCAATCATTTAGAGTGTTTTAATCATTATTTTCGTTAATTGAGAAAAAATTGTGTGTGCATAAATTAATTGAAATGATGTTTTTAATACCTATTAGAAGGATAATTTCATAAAAAACATTTTATTTATATTCAATTTTCTATTTAAAGATACATAGTTTATTTTTTTTCTTTAATAAAATTTATGTCATATGGTTTATTATATAAAACTACAAATATATTATTTATTCATAATGATTCATTTTATTACATTGAGATTTCATGTTGTTTTTAATATATTAAATGAGGTTAAAATAAATTACTTTTTCTATAGTAAATATGAAATTATTATTTAACATTTTTACATTAATAATTTTTTCAATAAAAAGAATGAATTTGTTATGAATAATTTTCATCCCCTTTATCGATGGTTTCTATTCATGGTCCATATTTTCACATCCAATCAATATTAACCATTATATTTGAATACCAAATTAAATGTATCCTTATGTGTCATTTATATTCACATTATTATCATTCCAAATAAATGTTTCAGTTTCCCATTGTTTGAGTTGGGTATCCAAAAACTATATTTTGAGATGTAAAAAAAATTGGGTTTCCGTAAAGGATTAGATTTTTTATCATGTATTGCATATTTTCCAAGATAATTTTTTTTCCAAGGATCAATTATTTAATATTATTTTTAATGTAATGATTTTCAAATTTATTTCATTTCTATTTTTGAAATCATCCTTCCCTTTTCTGGTATATTTTTCTAATATTTCATCCAATATAATGATTTCTAAATTGCATTCTTTATTATTGTGGCTCATGATTTCATATTATATGATAGCGATAAGTAATTTTTTATTATGAATTTTTATGGGTTTTCATTGTATTTTTATACATATTAGAAGGAATTATTTCCTTATTATGATAGTTTTCATGAATGATCCTCAAAATAGATTATAGATTATTGTTTGGGTATATTTATTTTTTTCAATCGATCTTATTCATGTTGTATTGTTTATAAGATACGATTTGGAAGTGTATAAGACATATCATTGTTCACTGTGTTTTTTAGGATATGAGTAATTATTAGATTCAATTGGGACACATATGTATCGATGATGATGTATGGGGTTTCCTCAAATACATTACATTATGATTTATATCTCATGGGATAATTAAGTGATCAGTTTACTAATTCTAAATCTACTAATGAAATTATGAAATTATTCCCACTCCACTATCTGTTAGGAACATAGTAGTGATTCCTAATCCACTTTTATTAATATGAATATTGTAGTGACACCTTTCAAATGATTGGAATTATGTAATGAGTCCATATTCTTTATTTTACAGGAAATATAGGGTGATTCATGCTCAACTATTTTAAAATATTTTACACTAAAGATTGTTCCATAGTTTTCTATTATTCCCCCTTTCAATTATATTGCTTATATTTTTGGGTGTGGTGATTCATACTCAACTAATTTTCCTTATAGTGTTTTTTAGAAGACCCCTTTTTTTATGTTTCCTATCATCATGTTAATAAATATGATTATAACCAATAAGATTTATATAAAAGAGTCATGTGTAGCTCAATTATGGGGAAATTTTTTAAATTGGTATAATTTTTCTTTCTCAGGTATCTACTCCTAAAATATAATCTTCATTTAGTCCATGATATTTTTTTATTGTATTGAGGCGAAATTTTTATTTTTTCAAAATTATATTAAATATATGTATGTTTATCTCTTGTAATATAAAATTGTATCAATTCTATTATATAATGAATTAAAAATTATCACCATATCTGAATGATTTGGACATGAGAACAATATATTTTATGAGATCATAAATTTTCGATTTATGAGGATTCATTTTTTATTTTAATTTATTATTATAAAAATATTACTGAAAAACATTAGATATGTCTAATTGTATTATTAAATCTTTCAATTTTTGGTATTTTTTGAATATGTGGTGTTCATTGAGACAATATATTTTCTGATATAGTAGAGATTGGATGTGGTTATTGAATAGATACAACAAAAGGTAATCAACATTAAAATTATTGTTTGAGTTTCAACTAAATATTTACTACATTCATGATTTTTGGGAATAATACAACAAGTATGTATAGAAACTCCAGTGGTAAATTATTTAGTTGATGAAATTAAAATTTGGAGTATTTATTATGGAATTAATATGCTAGATAATTTTGTATGTAGTGAGATAGAACCAATCATAATGATACCTACATTGAAGATAAATTTATTTTGGTAGAACAAAAAGCTAACATGATGGATATTAAGAGTTTGGTATTTATATGATGAATTTTAAATTATATTTTTTGATATATATATATATAGTACTTTTAATTTATCCCCTTAATGATAACATGTATGGATTTTAGTAATGGATAAATAAATGATAAATTGATATGATAATGCATGTGGTGGAAAATAAAATCATTTTCCCCATGAGAAGCTAAATGAGATAAAGAGCATATAATCATATGAAAATTCTCACTACACTCTCACAAGAATTCAATAACAAAAACTAATTATTTTTTCTACTATAAAGAACAAGAATTTCCATGTAATTTTTTTAAATATATGGGTATTTTTCATGACCATGAAAATTTCCAGCGTGGGATTCCGTGGCCTGGAGTTCCCGGAATGAATTTTTGAACATTTTTTCAGGTACGTTTCGTAAACGTGTTAACAGGATTTTCTAACATTTGAACTAGTGATTGGAAATGAAATCTGGGGACACCGATGAACTCGCAGTGCCGGTTTACGCATAAAGAGACTTTCAACTCGACTACATTTGTTCAAGGGTGAAAGTTAGTTTTTGGGCTTTTCCTGTAAGAATAAAATAAAAATTAAAGTGTATGACATTTTTATATTTATTTTCAACACCCCGGTGGGTGTTTGGAGGTGGTTTCCACTAGAACTAAACCTCCATGTGGTAGTTGGAAGTGGGTACCACCAGACCATAACCACCAATGAGAGGTTATGGTGGTGGGGACCACCAAAACCATAACCTCCCCTGAGAGGTTATGGTGGTGGGTACCACCCAGGGCTAAACCCCACTTTATTTGAGAGAAACCTTCAACCCCCCTCATTAATGTGGAGGATCCTCTTGAATTCCTCCACATAAATTGTGCCAACACACATACCTTTAATTGATCCAACTTAGTTAATTGTCTTGCCACCTCTTTAAGATAAGTAAAGACGTCATTGGAATTTAGGAAGGTTCCTAATAAATGAACTGCCAAAAATTCCAAGATCATTACCTACCATTCCCCCTGTCCTATATATAGGGAGTTTGGGAGGAGGGTTCAGGATGGATTCACCAAGTGATGAAGCGTTGGTAAAGTAATGTGACACCCAACACTTGGAGGATTATTCTCTCCAACGAAGAACACTTCCTCTACAAAGAATGATTTCTCCACGAAGAACACAACCTCCACGAAGAACACCGGAAAGTAACGTATTCAACTTCCTCCATGGAAGCACCTTGTGGTGGTAACCGATGTGGGATGTCTTCAACGACTGACCTTCCCTCCTCAATGTAGTCCACGAACAATATGAGGTAGGGATGGTTATTTAATTCGTGAATCTTCTTGATTAATATCCTCATTCTTGATTCATGATTAATGTTTAGACACTTTCTACCACTATAAACATTGAGGGTGTGGGAGAAAATAACATGATCGAACCCCCTTGGTCATTCCTATTTGTTTTTTTTCATCGTCAATAAGGAAGATGATAGTGGCGACGAAGGCAACGGTGCCACCCCCGCGGCCCCTGTGACCCACGCCGCCCCTCGCGCCGCCCCGACCTAACCGGCTGAGCCACCCTGGCTACGCCACCTGCCAGCCATGCCTCCTGCTGGGCATGCCCCCCGCCGGCCACTACACCCGCTGGCTGAACCAGAATCGCCACCTCTATCCCTCAGAGTCACCACGGCCCCTCACGGTGCGTCGGCCGGACTAGCACCGAATCGCGTCGTCACCAGGCCGCGCCGCAACCTAGCCGAACATGACCTGGTCACGCCTCCCTATGGCTAAACAGGCCTCAGCAGTGCCCCAAGCCTCTGAACTAAACCGGCCCTGTGCCAGCGTCCGAGCCGCAATCACGGCGCCCTCTAGGCCGAGCCACCCATGAAGCGCCCTCCAGGCCGAACCGCCCTCACGCCGACCTACGGCTGGTCCAAGCCCTTGCAGCTGTTCTGTACCCTCAGGGCTCTCTGCGGCCCCTGGCAGCCCACTGGGATGGGCCCAGTTGGTTGGGCCAAATCCAATAGGCTGGCCCACCCATCGGACCCGGCAGACCCAACGGGTCATGCTGGGTCGCGCCAGGTCAGTCTGATCTGGTCGGACCGGACCCGGGCCCACGATAACCCACTTATGCTCCACGGCCAAATCCTTGGCACAAGACGTCCATTTGACAAACCGTCAGTGGTGCTATAAATCTTGGAGTGTGACGGTCCCTTTGAGTATACCCCCCTTGAGTTTGGGGTATAGTTGAGGTATGCTCAGTTTGGATCACGCACAAATCGAATCGGGCCCCCGGGACTAAAAGGCTAATATCTGCCAGACCGAATGTCCGATTGACACGCTGTATATGGCGTTGAGACCCCTATGACGTGGAAGACCACTGATATTCTTCTTCGTGGGACATTGTGGTAGTTGGAGTATCGACTAATAGCTCATGGAGCAGATGCTCCCGGAGACGAGAGAGCGTAGTGTGGAGACCTAGTAGTTGGATGAGACCTGACTACTACTAACCATTTTGACTCAGAGTGACTCTATGAGCCCAATGGGGAGCGCCTTGGTGTTGTGGAAGACCCATAGTGGGGTGCGCCTTGGTGTCGCGGCAGACCCACGGTACTCGATAGGAGGGGTACCTCAGTAGGTTAGGAGGGGGAGCTCTCTTGGTGACGCGGAAGCCCCACAGCGGGGAGTGCGCTTGGTGATGCGGCAGATCCATGGTACTCGAAAGGAGATGTACCTCAGTAGTACAAGGTTAGTGGAAAGTGAAATTGGTATTGCGGCATGCCCACTGAACTCGATAGAGGAGGAGTTCTCCAGCAGCTGAGGTTTTGAAAATGTGACTCGGGATGTTACTTGATACTACCCCTAAAATAAAATCCTGGTTGAGCTGAGTCAGTTTTTCTGTGTTTTCCCCATGATTGAGATGGATCATTTGATAATAAAGGAATATGTATGGGCATATACCTAAGTAAGGTTATCTCTTGATTTCATACATATTTGTTTGTCCTTGATTTATTTTTTGAGACCTTGAGGGTCTCGTGGGCCCTACTGAGTATCATTATACTCACCCCTGCACGGGCTATGCCCACACCTGGTTGTGTTGGTTGCAGATGACGAATAGCGCTGACTGATGCTGAGAGTACCAAGACTAGACTGTGCCTGGAGGTGGACCAAACGTCCTGTTGGTATTTGAAGTGGATGGTAAGACGAACAGTGATGAGAAGGCTATCTGTACCTACCCTTCCGGTAGGAATCCCGAAGTACGACCCAGTAGCTACTTTTCATTATTTTTCTTTAGTTGAATTAATTTATATTGTACTTGTACCTATATTGTTGGGCTTGTATTCTGGACCCTTTTACATTCATCACTCTTTTGTTTATATACTTTAATTGTGTTCTTATCATTCTTTGTGTGTTTACAGGTTATAATAGAAATGACTTCCAAGTTTTAGGGAATTACGCCTTTCGTGCTAGTCGCTAACCCCTGGCCAATGGAAGGGGGTCTTGGGGTTGTCATAGCACGAGCCTTAAGATATGGGTCATGACAAATTGGTATTAGCGGAGTGGGTTATACCGAAAAACATTGGACTCTGATCTTTTTTTAAAGTGAAGCAATAGTGTAAAGTGTATTGAGTGCGGTTTCCAGTTCAGGGAGTCCAGTGTTGGTGCGATGGCCAATGTATCCATACAACAGGACCCTGACTACTGATTTATGACTTAGTGCATGAAAACAATGATTGCATTTGTGTTTTAAAAAAAATTCATTATGTCATCTCACCAGGTCTGCTCACTAGGTATAAATTTTTAACCGTAGTGCACCTGTTTCTTTTAGGATGCCTTCACAGAGACAACCAAATAGTGTTCCGAGAGTTTTACGAACTGATGCCCCAATGAGCGACGGGGCCTCTGTGTAGGGCTCTTTCCTAGTGGAGGCACCTGCGGTACCACTCCCCATTGGGCCACTGATGCCACCAGCCCCAGTAGTAGACGGTGCATGCCGCTTGACCGTGTAGCATTAGTTCTATCACCAGAGGCCACCCAGGTTCAGGGGAGAGACAGATCCAGAGGCAGCTGAGGATTGGATGGAGGCTGTGGTGAGAGTCTTCCGACTAGTTGGGACACTATCAGACCTCATGTTGAACCTTTTTTCCAGCCTTCAACAGGAAGGAGGAGGAAGATGGTGGAGCTTGATGCTTCAGGTTCACGATGAGGTGATGCTTCTCTGGGCAGACTTCAAGAGCCTGATTCGGGCAGAGTTTGTCCAGTGACTCTTCGCGCAGTGTGAATTCATGAGGTACTTCATTTTTATTAGGGAAACATGACTATAGCTTAGTACTCAGTGAGGTTCACAGACCTCTCACGCTTCTCCAATGATATGGTGCGAGACCCATTCTTCAGGGCTCGGAACTTCGCGCAGGGACTCAAGAAGAAGATCAGGGCTTCAGTGATCTCACTCAATATCCCGATGAGGGAGGGGTGTTAGAGAGAGCCCTCATAGTGGAGTGTTTCCTTGATGATCAGTCTCTACCTGCTAGATCCACCACCAATCGACATGTAATAGTGTCTTCTGCAGCTGGAAGTAGACAGATGTCGCAGAGTTACAAGAGAACCAGACCTACAGGTGGACGACCGCATGATTTAGAGTTGGTTTTGCGGGTAACCTGATGCGGAGACAGACTTCCTAGGAGCGGGAAGTGTTACGAATGCGGCGGGTAGGGTCACATGGCCCCTGACTATCCAACTCGCCATTCAGATGATCAGTAGACTATCGAAGGACCACACTGGAAGAGATATAGATTCAATCGATATGGTCCGTAGGGAGCAGGAGAACATGGCAGAGGATCTGGTCATGCAACTGGTAGTGGGAAACGATTTGAGATATTACCTCCACCACCCCCAGGAGGTCCACCCTGACCGTAGGGAGTAAGTTGACAGGGTAGAGCTCAAATCCAGGCAGCTGAGTTCTACGATCATGGTTCTCCGGAGATGATACTAGGTACAATCTGTTTATACTCCTCCTTAGCTACATAACTTATAGACATAGTTTCTAGTCATTTGTTAATTTCCACTGCCCTCGTTTGGAGCATGGAGATTCCTACAAAGCCGTTGGCTCAATCTTTACGGCTAGAGACTCATACTCAAGATGATTCGACGATACCGCACTGGGGCCGACAGTGTGAGCTTACTCTATGAGGCGAGAGCTACGTCTGGGATCTCATAAGAGTGGCATCGAGGCCTTACGACATCATCTTGGATAGGGACTGGTTATCTATAGTCCATGCTTAGATAGACTGTATTAGGTGCAATGTGCGGTTTGCCCGCACGAATGGGACCATGATTACCTTCACCCGTGAGAAGGGATCCTTGGCAGCACATGATCGACATTATCGGAGGAGACTGTAGTCGATCACTCATCAGTTGGGTAGCCTTACCCTCGTAACTGTTGAAGTGGAGAGTCCTAGTTATCCTGCAGTGGTGGGAGAATACAAGAATGTTTTACCTGATGATGTAATAGGTCTACCTTCTCACAGAGAGGTGGAATTTTACATTGAGTTGTACCCCGAGACGACACCGATGTCTACACCAGAATATCGGATGGCTCCCGTGGAGCTTCGTGAGCTACGAGTATAGCTAGAGGACTTGTAGGGTAAGGGATTCATTCTGTCCAGTGCTTCTCCCTGTCCAGCCTCGATTCTGTTCGCCAAGAAGGTGGATGGGAGCATGAGGCTTTATGTTGACTATCAACACATGAACCAGATGACCATGAAGAACAAGTACCCACTCTTGAGGATTGATGACCTATTTGATCAGCAGAAGGGGGAACGATGGTTCTCGAAGATAGAACTTAGATCAGGCTATCACCAGCTCAGAGTATGATGTGAGGATGTGCAGATGACAGCCTTCCGGTATTATTATGGCCACTATGAGTTCTTGTTTATGACATCCGGTGTAACCAATACTATAGCAGTGATCATGGGACTCATGAACATGATCTTTCATCCATACAATGATCTATTTGTAGTAGACTTCATCGATGACATTCTGATCTACTCAGTTACTGAGGAGGAGAATGCATATCATTTGGAGGTAGTACTTGACACACTCCGAGAGAACCATATTTTTTGTAATCTCTCAAAGTGCCAGTTCTAGATCTGATAGGTTCACATTCTGGGACATATCATCTCATAGGTAGAAGTTTCCCTGGATCAAGAAAAGAATTAGGTGGTACATTCTTGAGAGCCACCTAGAAGTGTGACAAAAGTTCGGAGTTTCCTGGGATTTGGCCGGATAATACCAGAGATTTGTGTCGGATTTCTCTAGAGGTTCAGCACCACTTTATGTGTTGAAAAATAAGGGGGAACCCTTCATGTGGTCGGAGATATTCTAGCAGATCTTTCAGGAGTTGAGGCATAGGCTGACTAGTTCCCCCCATCTTGAGGCTTCTATAGGAAGGCGTATGGTATTTAGTCTACTCTAACAAATCAGGGACCAGACTAAGATGTGTGTTACTGCAGGAGTGAGCAGGGATCTCTTATGGTTCTCGACAGCTGAGACAGTATGAGAATAACTACATAACCCCTGACCTAGAGTTAGTAGTAGTGGTCTTCGCCTTGAAGACGTGGCATCACTATCTGATGGGAGAGCACTTTTCAGTGTACTCTGATCACAAGAGTCTGAGGTATATCTTCTCCCAGATTGACCTAAACCTGAATCAACGATGTTGGCATGATTTTCTCTATAATTATGACATAGAGATATTCTGTACTCTTGGGAAGAAGAATGTTTTTGGAGATGCACTCAGTAAGAGATCTAGTATACAGTTTCTAGGTGAGGCAACAGAGCAGTTGTCCACATTGGAGATATCCATTATGGATAGTGATTGAGAAGATTTTTTTCTATTTATTGTAGTCACTCCACCACATCATCTTCTAGTTAGGGAGGCACAACATGGGAACACTGACTATAAGGCTCTACATGCTAAGATATCTATAGGGAAGGCACCTAATGTATTTTCTGAAGATGGGAAGCACATTATACTTTTCATAGGACATAAAATGGTATCCATGTCACTTCAGGAGGGTGTGTTGAGGGAGTTCCACACATCCCCTATATAAGAACATCTTGGAGTGGCGATGATGTACTAGGATCTTTGACAACAGCACTGGTGGCTAGGAATGAAGAAAGTAGTTGCAGATTTTGACTCTCAATTCCTTACTTTTCAGCAAGTGAATGCGGAGAATTATGTACCAGAAGGCTTGGTTCAGCCTATAGAGGGCCTAGAGTGGAAGTGGGATGAGATGTCCGTAGAATTCGTGATGGGTCTTCCACGTACATACAAGAGACGTGACTCGATTTTGGTGATCTTTTACCGACTCCCCAAGTCGGCCCACTTCCTGCCGATGAGAGAGTAGGGTTCAGTAGAGAGCATGGGACACCTCTATGTGTAAGAAATTGTGTGGCTATATGGATTACCCACAACGATTGTCTCTGATCATTATACACATTTTACATCCCGTATTTTAAATGGGTTGTAGTAGGATTTCGAGTCACATCATCATTTGAGCACTGCCTTCTATCCCTAGATTGATGGTCAGATTGAGCAGACCATTCAGACCGCTTGTGTCCTTGACATCGGTCGCAGCTGGAAGGATCACTTACCTTTGGTGGAGTTTACATACAATAACAACTATCACTCCATCATTGGGATGGAACCTTTTGAGGTGTTATAAGGGAAAACATTCAGATCACCCATGTGCTAGACTGGCCTTGGGGAGTTAGCACTAGTGGGACCAGATATGGTAAATGCTACCACAGAGAAGGTGCAGATCATCCAGGAGTGGATGAAGACTACATAGGGCAGATAGAAGTCATATGACAATAGGAGATGGAGACATCTGGAGTTTGAGGATGACGAACACATTTTTCTATGGGTCTCACCTCGAAAAGGTTTATAGAGACATAGATGAGGTAGAAAGTTATCCTTGACATTAATTGGTCCTTTTCAGGTCCTTAGTAGAGTTGGCAAGGTGGCATACCACTTATCTCTTCCACCACAGTTGCACTGAGTGCCCGAGGTCTTCCATGTATCCCAGTTGAGGATATACGTGCATGACCCTTATTACATCATTGACCATGGTGAGATGGACGTCAATAATGGGGCGACTTTTACCGAGGTTCTAGTAGAGTTTGAAGACCGACAGGAGTGGATCCTTCCTGGATAGTCAATACCTCTAGTGCGCATTCGCTGGCAGCACGGGAATCTAAGGAGAGCTATTGGGATGAGGCGGCTCAGATGTCTGCTCAGTACCCGCACATGTTTCCCTAGTTTGAGTTGTGGCTTACGGGGATGTAGATCCCTGAGGTTGGTAGAATGTAAAGACATGGAATTTCCATGTATTTTTTTTTAAATATATGGTAATTTTACAAGTTTACAAAAATTTATGTCACGTGATTTCGAGGACCAGAGTGCCCTGATTGAATTTCTGAACTTTTTTTTCAGGTATGTTCGATAAATGTATGAGCATGTTTTTCTATCTTTTGAACTAGGGATCAGAATTGAAATCTCCAGGCACTATTGAAATCGCAGAGCCGGTTTTCACATAAGGAGACCTTCACCTCAACGAATGTTAGTCGAGGGTCAAAGTTTGTTTTTGGGATATTCATGTAATGAAAAAATTAAAATAAATGTGTATGACATTTTTATTTTAATTTGAAACACCCATGTGGGTGTTGGGAGGTGGGTTTAACTGGAACTAAACCTCCATGTGGATTTTTGATGTGGGTACCACCCGACCTTAACCTCCCATGAGAGGTTATGGTGATGGGGACCACCCAAACCATAACCTCCCATGAGAGGTTATGTTGGTGGGGACAGCCTGGGACTAAACCGCCCTTTAATTCGGAGAAATTCTCAACCCCCTCCTTAATTTGGATGATCCTATGGACTTTCACTACATTAATCATGCCAATACACATACATTTATTAGTTCTAATTTAGTTCATTGGCTAGACCCCTGTTTAAATTATGTAACAACATCATTGTAATTTTGGATGGTTCCTAATAAATGAACAGTAATAAATTCCACGATCGTTACCTACCTTTCCCCCTACCAATATATAAGAATATTGGAATGAGGTTTTGGGATAGTTTTACCCGGCCACAAAGAACTGGTAAAGTAACACGACACCCAAGGCATAGAGGATGACACTTTCCAATGATGAACTCTTCCTCCATGAAGAACGCTTCCTCCACATGGAACACTTCCTCCTCGAAGAACACCGGCAAGGAACATATTCATTTTCCTACTTAGAAGAGCCTTCCACAGTCAACCGACGTGGTATATCTATGACGACCGACCTTCCATGCTCAAAGTCTTCAACGAACAATACGAGGTAGGGATGGTTATTTAATTCATGAATATTTTTTATTAATATCATCGTTCTTGATTCATGATTAATGTTTAGCCACTTGCTACCACTCTAAACACGGAGGGTGTGGGCCAAACTAATATGGACTGACCCCTCTTCATTGTTCTTCATTGTGGGGTTCATTGGAATGGAGGAAGATGACATAGGTGATGAAGGGAACAACACTGCCACATGTGGCCACCGCATCCTGCGCCGCCCCTCACGGCACCCCAGCTGAACCGACCACACAACCCTGTTTGTGCCTCCCCCCGGCCACGACGCCAGCTCTTCGAGCCGCCCCGATCCTTTGTGGTGACATGACCAAACCTGCCCTGAGCCGCGCCATGCCCTGGCCGCGCCACTCCCCGGTCACGCCGCACCCCGACCTCATAGCCGAAACGACCCCGGTCGCGCAGCCCGCTGGACGAACAGACCCCGGCCGTGCCACCCGGTCCTCTGTTCCGAACTGGCCCTGTGCCCCAGGCCGAGCCTCCAGAGTGGCTCCCTTTGGGACGAGCCACCCATGTTACTTCCTCCAAGCCGAACCGACCTCCCGCCGACCCATGGCAGGTCTGATCCCTCACGGCTCTCTGCAGCCCCTCACGGCCTGCTGGACTGGGCCCAGCGGGCTGGGCTATACCCAATTGGTTAGGTCGGGTTGTCCCAAACTGGGATGGCCCAAACTGAGTTGGTGCGGGTCGGTCCGACCTAGTCGGACTGGACCCGAGCCCACTACGACCCATTTACGCTCCTTCAACCATATGTTGGGCACCATAATCTCATTTGATGAATCTTCAGCGGCGATGGAAATCTTGGAGCATGAGGGTCCCTTTGAGTATACCCCCTGGTGTTTGGGGTATAGTTGAGATAATGTCAGGATGGATCGTGCATGAATCCATCCAAACGCATGGGACTTGAAGGCTAATAACTCACACACTGGACGTCTGATTGACATGCTGTCTATTGCATTGAGACCCCTATGACATGGAGGACATTTTAGATACTTCTTTACCGGATTTCATGATGGTTTGAGTATCGACTAGTAGCTCGTGGAGCGGATCCTCCCAGAGACGAGTGAGCGTAGTGTGGAAACCTAGCTACTAGACAAAACTTGATGACTGCTGGCCTTTTTGACTCAGAGTGACTCTACTAGACTAGTAGAGAGTGCCTTGGTGTCATGGTAGAACAACATTGGGGAGCACCTTTGTGTTGCGGCACACCAACAGTACTCAACAGGAGGAGTACCTCAGTAGACGACGAGGTGGAGCATGCTTGGTTTCGTGATAGGCCAACGGTGAGGAGCACACATTGTGATGCAGAAGATCCATGGTACTCAATAAGAGGAGTTCCTTAGTAGCCCAAGGTTAGTGGGAAGCATGCTTGGTGTCGTGGAAGGCCCACAATACTCAATAGAGGAGGGGTTCTCTAGTAACTGAGGGTTCGAATATGTGACTGGGCGTGTTACGTGATAATACACCTATAATAAAATCCTTGTTTAGTTGGGTCAGTTTTTCTGTGTTTTCATAAGGATTGAGAAAGATCACTTGATAACATAGGTATATGTATGGGAATATAACTAAGTAAGGTTATCTATTGATTTCATACTTTTTGGTTTATCTTTGTTAGATTTTGTGAGAACTTCGGGGTCTCGGGATCCCTACTGAATATCGTTATACTCACGTCTACACGGGCAATGTACGCACCTTATTGTGTTGGTTGTAGATGACAGACAATGCTGACTGAGGCTAAGAGTACTAGGACTGGACGGTGCCCAGTGGTAGACCATACGGCGTGTCGGTACATGGGGGAGATAGATGGACGAGACATTATAAGGAGGTTATTTTTACCTACCCTTCTGGTAGGAATCAATAAGGATGACCCAATAGCTGCTTTTATTTATTTTTCTTCAGTTGTATTTCATTCAGTTGTACTTGTACCTTTAATGATGGGCATGTATTCCAGGCCCATTTACTTTCAGCACACTTTTAGTTATACAGTTTACTTGTGTTCGTATCTTTCTGTGTGTGTTTGCAGGTTATAAAGGCAATGCCTTCCCGATTTTAGGGAATTATGCCTTTGGTGATATTATCCAGCCCCTGGCCTATGGAAGGCAAACTCAAGGTAGTCACAGCATGGGCCCCGGGGGTCGGTTCATGACAGCTACTAACTTAACTATGAAAATAGAATCATTATACCCATTTTTTCTATCAATAATGCCTACCCTCTTTCATTGGCTCTCCAAATTTACTTATTACTGAATAATATATCAATACAGTGGAATTCACATTTTCTATTATCTAATGCTCAAAACATTTGAAAATATTTCTCAATTTTTTTATTTAAATTCTTAGGTTATCCAATGTAGGAATATAATTATAAACATATAATAAAATGGGGATTTATTCTCTATAAAATGAGATGAGTTCATTAATGTATTATTTAAAAATTATATTCCCTATAATCATTAGATGATGATGGAATGGGAATTCATATAGTTTTAAAAAGTGTTCTGATTCCATTGGAACCAATGAAGAGAATATCATGTGCCTTGAAATGTATTATTGTTTTTTTAAATGACTTATAGAGTAATATTTAACGATTATTTAACAAGATAAATAAAATTAATGGAAGAAAATTATCTTCATGTGGTATTTGTATCTATTAAAAAACATTTGTATGTGCATAGATGGCAGTGGTCAAATATATATATTTTTTAATATATGTGTGATAAATAAAATTTGGGGTTTTAAAGAAACATTGGGACTATATATCTTGCTGGAAACAAAGTATAACTACCTAAATTCAATTAATGAGTGAATAAATACATATGTGAATTTCATAAAGTGATGATAAGATGATTCAAATGTTTTGGATCTAATTATCCTAAATAAAAATATGGATGTAAAAAAAGAGTGACCAATAAATACAAATAATTATGATAACCACTCATCTAATGTTCAATAACAATGTGTGCAGTAATTGGAAGAAGTATGGCCATTACACCAATAAATTCACCAATCCATGGGTTTATTGTTAAATTGGATATTTGTAATGTTTAAGAATAGGGAACATAAGAGAAATGTTGTAATGTATCACAATGTATTGGATCATAAAAGGTAGGGGAAATTATCATCGATATTAATTTTGAGGAGGTGTTTTTGAATTATACTTCATGATAATCCACTGTATTTATTAATTTTTTGAAATAATATAACAAAAAAAATCAAATTGTTTTGAATTAGAGTTGAAAAATTATATGACTATTATATACCAATTTAATTATTGTGAGGATTTGAATCAAGTATTTATTATTTTCCATTTTAAGTAAATTTTTTGTTATTTTGGAAATGGATTTTCTATATTAACACATACATCTAAATAATAAAATAGATAAATAATATTCTATATCTCAAGTTAATATATGATCACTTATCACAATAGGTATTATTGAGAAATCTATTGAACCCCAGATTTTATTATATATTACATAAAACCCAATTATGAGGAGAATTTATATTAAATAGTTAATAATAAAATCAATATTTTTATGTTCAAATTAAAATACATTGAAATCAAAACATATTATTGACATTAAATATGTAAACATGATCGAAGAGTTTCTCCACTCATGATATAAAACATAAACAAAGACCTAATATAAGAAGTCAAAATATAAATATCTTTTTATGATAATTAATTTTTATCCATTTATCATTAATAGATTAATATTTGAAATATTTTTATGAAATATTTTTATAATGAAAATGGAGGATATCGTTAACAGAAATGAAACTTTGTTAGTTTACCGAAAATGACGAAAAATCATTTAGTTTTAAAAAATTATTATTCAAAAAAAATTATTACATATGGATTTATATGTTACACAAAATTTTATTGTTGAAAAATTTAAATTGTTTAATAATTTTTCATCACTAATTTAGTTTTTAAAAGTGTATAAATAAGAATAAAAATTTTAATATTTGAAAATGTCATTTTAGGATAAAAAATGTGATCCATTATTTTATAAATTATATTCAAAGATATTTTTCTAAAATATTTTAATATTAAATTATATAAATTACCTTCATTTATTAAGTTTTAATATCAAATCGTTAGTATGAATTTTTGAGAATTTTCTAGAAGTGATGATTTTTACTCAAAAAATGAGGGATTTATGAAAATTAAAATTTCCATGGTTTTTTCACATTGAATTCATAACATAGAATACATAAAACCCATTAATTGGGTGAAATATCTCTTCAAATAAAAGCATTGATCATTTTTAAATACTCATTTTACAAATAAAACATAAGCCAAAAAATTTTAGACTTAATGTAAAACATTAATTTCATGTAAAATCTATTATTGGTTTTCTATTTTAATTAATAAATTTTAATATTTTCTACATTTTTTAAATATATTGGAATCCTCAAAACAAATATTAAATTCATAATAAATTATTTTAATTTCAGAGACAATTTTGACTTCTATATAAATTAAAAAAATAATAATGTAATTTTTTAAACAGTTTTTTAGATGATTATATACATTAATTATGTGTTTAAATTTTAAATATGTTGTAATTTTTTTATTACGTGATATCAAAATTTTGAAATTTTGAGTATCAAATTAGGGAAAATGAATAATATAATCTTTTTACTTATAATTAATTACAAAATTTAATAATTAAATATCATGGTAATAGTAAGTGGGGTAATATGTTGATAACCTAGATTAAGAGTTATTTTTTTGAAACATTAATTGAATAAATTTTTAATTATTTTTCGCTGACAATACATGTGTCCCCTATAAAAATGACCATTTTTTAGACTTCAACACCTAAATAATATAAAAAAATATTAAAAATTGAGGGGTAACTCCCAAAACTACCCTTCCAATCAATTAATAAATAGAAATTTCTTTATAACACCAAATGAGAAATGTAATTAAAATTTTTATTCAAAAATATTCAAATTAAATTTTCATAGAACACACTCCTAACAAAATAATCCCCCTAGTATTTCATAGATCGTCTACATCCATAAAAATAAAGGCAACATTTAGGGAAAAATCAAGTCCTCGATATAGGTATTTCAACTAATTATTTCTATTATTAAATGAATTGTTGAAAATATTTTCTATTCAAAATATTTTTGTTATATTATTTTTTTTTTCTAGAAAAATTTTTCTATATAATATTTATTATCATTATTTATTCGTATACCCGATCCATTAATAATAATTCTTTTGTTTGTATTCGGACAACTACCTCAATGAAATAATGTGTTTTGTTTTGCTCAATTTATTTATAACGATGTATATAAGGATAGTTATAACGGATATATAATATTTTTTTGATGTTATTAGTGTTTATAATAGAAAACTATGTAACCTAATCATGATACAATAAACAAATTATCATCAATAATGTAATCATTTAAAATAAATTAACTAATACAATAACCTTTTATTCAAATTGATTTATTTTAAAATATAAATGAATTTTTATTTAAATTAATTATATTATATTCATTAAAACTAATAAAAACTAAATATTACAACTATGTATATATTTTTTGATATTATAAAAAAATAGAATATTCATTCATTAAAATATTGTATGCTAAGTTGGATTGAGTTTAACTAAAAAATTGATCAATTAGAAAAATTGAATTCATGAATAATAATTATAATATATTAAACTATATAAATTTTTTTAAAATAAAATATACAGTTAATTTTTTTGTTCAAGAGGTGATATAACTGTAAAAAATAATCTATTATTAATAAAATCACATCCTTGATTTCAATGAATGTATAATTTTTTAATATGGTTATACTAAATCCATGATTTTTTTTATTTTAATATATACAATTGGATTTAAAATATAGTTACATATCATAAATGTTGAAAATATATTCGTTGAATAGTGATGACATGGTAATCATAAATATAGGGTTTTAACAATAGAATTGATATAGATAAATGAATTGGTGGCCTCATTCAGTAGGATCCTCCCCAATGAAGAACATTTTTATTTGATTCCATGGGAGATAATGTCTTTTTGATTTTCCCTTAACCAATCACAAGCTAAGTTCCGTGAACTTAATCATGAGGGAACCTATTTATCAGAGAAGATGAAGCCTATCAAGATCACAACCCAGTCCATGTTTGTAGGAGAACCCATGATTGTACCACAATCACACACCATACTCTTAGGGTGCATAATGAGGTATAAAAGAGATGTGTATCAATACCCTAGGAATATGAATATGTACTTGATTTTTTAAAGAATGATGAATATATATTCATCCTATTATTGTTACATTGAATGTGGACTTTATTTTGATATAATAAAGAAAAATGTGTATTCTTGGTTAATATTAAATTTAAATTAACGAATGTTTGAAAATAACGGATTTTTGAAATAATTAATATTTTAATAAAAAAAATTAAAAAATAATTTTGATCAAATAAAAATTATCACATGATCAAATGAAATTTTTATAAATACTGAAAATATGATATTATTAAAAGTCCCAACATTTTGTAATAAATGTCTATTTTATTTTAAAAGTGAAAATTCACATTCTTCAAAAAATTAAATTGATAAAATTAATATTATTTTTGGAATTAGAGAACCAAAACTATCCAATTGTGAATTTTTTCATATTTTTTGAGGTAGTATAATTTTTAGGTAATAATTAAATACCTTATAAATAAACAACGTGCTTTATGACATCATAATGACCAAAAACTATTGTAATTTTTACCATAAATAGGATCCACCAACAAATAAATGTTATCATTTTAAAATAATGAGATTTTTAATCAATTTTATTTATTTTATTAAATAAATTATTAATATTCGAAATCCTATAATGTATTTTAAGGTTTTAAAATCATTTCATCAAGAGTGTGACTCGCCTCCACATAATATGGGGAATTATTTTAAATATTTTCGCACTTAGAAATGTAAAATAAAAAAACAAAACTTCTGAAGAAACAATTATAAAATTCATGGGATAGTTATTGGTTTTTTATATTTTATTATATATAGAATAAAACATAATAAATAAATAAATAAATCCCCCTTTTTCTATATAAACCCACCCATGCTCCCATTTATCTTCCAAAAAACACTTTCGAGTATCACCGGACATTGTCCTCTATTCCCTAGATTCCTGCTACAATGCCTCGAATATCTCATGAATTTTGTCCAAATACTTTTCAGTCTCACACTTATGTAAGGGATCCTTAACCCTCCTCTTTTATGAATTACTCCTTTTGGGTTATGTATTTTAATTTCAATTTTCAAAAGTTGAGATATATTTTTTCTAAATACTCCTTACATTTCATTTTATGCAAAAATTATGAGATTCCCTTTCACTATCTTTTTTCCCTACTATTAATCCATTTGTACGCCTGATACCATGATGTAATTGTTTATGTTTTCCTCCATTTCCGTTCATTATTAAATATTATTCAATATCAGGTCCCTTATATATCAAATTTATTCTACTCGGAATAATTTCTAAATGTTCCCATTATAATAGTTCTCCCATATAAATAATTAGATACTTCCTTCTCTCTCATAAACACAATTTATTAGTTTTAATGTGATGTCATTGTGGTTATAAAATATCAAACACTACAGGAAATCGATAATTTACCAACACTTACATCCCAACAGTTTATGTAAACCATTGGGAAAGGCTATGTATACCACCACATTATGTAAACTGTTAGTATAAATGGTTTTATACAATCTTTTAAAAATGGTTTTTCATAACTATTGGTAAAGGCCTTCAATATAAATTTTTTACCAACGGTTTACTTAAAACGTTTGTAAAGAAATACATTCCCAACGGTTTTTGAAAACCATTGGGAAAAAATTACCCTAAATACAGTCAGGCATCCATTTCCCCTCTACTCTATTGCAGTTCCTCTCGGCGTGCCCTAAATCCAATCTTACTCCTTCCAAACTTCTTCCACGTATCGATCCATCATCAATGATGGAATTTTTTTGTTTTACACATCAAATCTATAAGTGATTCCTTTATTTTTTTTGTTCTGCTATTAGGATTTTTTGTTTTCACTTTTGATTTGGCCGAAGGGGGATATTTGTGGTCACTAATCATGCTTGTGGGTTGTCATTAAGGATTTTATATAGTATGAATTCATTTTACTTGATATATCCAATATTAATATTGATTTATGGTCAATTTTATTATCTTTGATGAGTGAAGTTGTTTTCAATTTTTATTTCTACGAAAGGGGGTCTTTGTGGTCAATAATCATGGTTTTGGGTGGTCATTTAGGATGTAATATTATAGTATGAGTTAATTTTACATGATATATCCAATATTATTATTGATTTATGTTCAATTTGATTATATTTGAAAAGTGATGTTGTTTAATAAGTTGTTATTAATGGTAGTAATAATAACGATATGGTATAAGGGTTCACATGGTGTGTATAATAGTTGACATGGTGTCTACGATAATCTAGTCTCCGGGGAATGTACATAGTACATGACATGGATAGCCATGTAAATATACATGGCTTATCCCTAATAAATCTTTCATTCCATTATTTTTTTTATCAGAATGGTTTTTCTATATATTTTTTTTGGGTTACATGTTATTTATCTGTTTTTAATTACTTCCATTTTTGTTTTCATGGTAGGAAATGACACCCATTGAAAAGAGGTGGTGGAAAATGATGGCAAAAAATAATCATCGCATGATAGAGATGAGGATTATTTCACTCATCCCTGTTGTGATTATTTTATTTCAAATATATGTATTTCAAAAACCTATAATATCATGTGTTTACTTTTGTGTTAAACTTGTTTTCAGGATCCACCCCCTAGACGTGAGATATCTGACGAGGAGCTTGATATTTCTCCCAGTACAGAGCCTCGTGGTAGGAGGGGGGTGGTTTCAGTGTTAGACGATCATGTGGTGGTCTCAGTACTAAGGCTGGTGGTACGAGAGCTCATGCTGTGAGAGTTAGATGATCCACTGGTCGTACACGATTATACTATGCCCCTACCACAGACCTATCTTCTATGCTCCATTTTGATCCTGGTGTTTCTTTAGGGACACATGGGATATTTTGGCCTCTAATGTTTACACTACAAGTTGTCCAGATGTCTATGCCATCATCTTTTTCTCCTAGTTCATTATCTTCGAGCTATTATATTCCACCTTCTTCGACTCCTGATCCGATATAGTATGTGAATGAGAAGCATACACTGAGGGACACTCCACCTGTACAGGATATTCCTTCAGCTTCTGCACATCCAGTGATGCCCATTGATTCGACTACCACATGTATATTTATATAACCCTAAAAAAATTTATAACATTTTTTTTATTATAACATGTACTAATATTTTTTTTATTAATAACTTATTCATTTACTGATAGGAGGCGAGGGAGGGAACTTACTCGATTGTCTGCGGTATGGAACCGCCAGATACAATATATGGTTGAATACAATGATGATGGAAACATGATTGATAAACTTGGGCATGAATGTCGGGGTTTTTGGCGACGCTATCCAAATACTCTAACATCATTCCGGTCTGCCCTCTCTCATGGATAAATCTTCCACACTAAGTCAAGGACAATGAGTGGGCGCAAATATGTTTAAATAAGCTATTGGATTTAATGTAGTATTTTTTTTGTATTTATATGACTTAATCTATTGGGTGGCAACTTCAGTTTAACTTCCTTGATGGCGAAGGTGCACGACCATCACATTTAAAGGAGCTAGAGGAGATTTGTAGAGCTTATAAGCATGAGTAGTATGTTGTCTGGTGTGATAGAGTGGACATGGAGTTAGAGACATTACCTATCATGGATTACTACCTAATAGACCAATATCACCAAATGATTACCCATAGGGCGACTGCCAAATTTAAAGTATTAATCCCATTTGAGGTATTTAAATGACAGTTTTCATATTTTGCATTAATATTACTATATTTATTATTACACATTATTTAAGGATCATCTGAGAAAACCAAAAAACATTGTTTCAAAGTAATACCTCCACACTTTTGGGTGCACAACTAGGTTAGATCATGAGAGGCAGCTGGTATGATATTTTTTTTAACAATTTTTCACTAGCACTTTCCCTTGTTATTGATTCCTACATTAATTGTGTGTTTTATTGAATGTTTAATATATGATTATACATGCTTTTTATATTGTTTCAATGTCATTAAAGAAGCACAAAATGAATAATGAATGACATATCCCTCGAACAAAATTGGTTTGCTCGAGTAAAAGGAAAAAAGATGGAACTGCGGTTAATGAACTGACACCAAAAAAGATTGTAAGTTTTAATTTGAAAATTTCAATTTATAAAATCTATTTTGAAATTTAATAACCTATTAATATTATTAAAAGGATACTTTAGAGGCCCTTGATTCCCAAGAGAATGAAAATTTTGGGCCACGTGATCATTTAAATCAGGTTTTGGGAGATGAGCACACTGGTCGAGTACGATGTCATCCTGGTAAGAATATAGTCTTGATGAGGAATTGGTCCTCTATTGGTATACATTCTAGTACCAACAAGTTAGAATAGGTCAAGGAGCATGCAATAAATTATGATAGAAGTGTCAAAGAGTTGGTAGAACAGGTTCACATAAGGGAGAAAGAATTTTTGAAACTGATTAATGCTTTATCTTCATCACATCCACTAGAGGCATGCGCTGCTTTTCAGACATATATTTAATCGATGGGTGCATTATACAATTCACTAGGCAACAGTTCTAGTGTAGGTCATGATGATGATGTTCCTAGTGATGACAAGGATGCTGAAGAGGACGAGGGCGAGGATGAGGATGAGGATGAGGGTGAGGATGGGGAAAAGGGTGAGGATGTGGCTGAGGGCAAGGATGGGGCAGAGGGGGAGGATGAGGACGATGATGAGGATGACAGTGAGGACAGAGATAGAGGTTAGGATGTCGCCGATGATGATAATGGTGATGGTGATGGTGATCAGGGGAATATTGATCCATTACATTCTGGAATTCTGTATAACTATTTATTTTTGAACTTGGTGTTTCACTCTGGTATTGATATTTTTGAATTTAGTATAACTCTTTATTTTTGTCCAAATATGGAAGCGTCTTTAATTTAAGAATTCTTTAAATTGAATTTAGTTTCTTTCTTAATTCTGCTTAATTATATTGAATTGCATATCATTACTAAGTTTATTTTAATATAATTGTTTCATTTGATAAATAAAGTCATGTTTTTATAATAAAACCCCTCTAATGGAGGTGCGATGTCTTCAAAACATCACAGCAATAGTACGGGGTGAGATAATTAGACTCTCAATTAGTAGTTTCAACTACCTAGTACCACTTTTAAAAACTAAGAATATAAAATATATAACTTAATCATACCACAATCCTGAATCAAGAGTCTTTCTTTTATAACATAAGATCATTTTCTATACTGTGAAGGAAAAATACATAGGATTTATTTGGAATCCTGGCTGGATGATGTTGCCCCACGGATTTCGATAGGCAGGGACAACATGTCGCGGTCATGCAGTAGTCATGCTACAGTCACGCCGCAGTCACTCCGCGGTATTTCCGTGATTTGGCCTTATGCCAGGATGACACCCCGCGGCAGTTCATAGTCCTATCAGAATTCGATGTATGATACCTAGATAGAGTTTTAGATTCATTACCCACCGTCCTTCCTGGACACCGGAAAACCACCCCCCACCCTCCTCCCTGGATCCTGAACAACCCGCCACCCCCAGACAGCCCCCCACCCGCCTCAATCTGAGGAACGGTGTGGCCGGTACCACCCAAAGTGTATTTATTTTGTTTAAAATTCATACTCTTTTAAGTAAAAAAACTGGCATACGGAAAACGAAACCAACACATTCAGATCGTGTTGGTACTTTAGGAAAACGATCCATGGGTCATTTTTTATGTGTACGAGTCAGCACCGCCTCAATATGAGGAGAAGTATTGCCGACACCACTCAAAGTGTCTCACTGGAATTTGAAATTGACATCATTTTAAGTGAAAACAACAACTGGAATATGAAAAATTGACCAAATGCTTTTAGATTGTGTTGATATGTCAAAAAAATGATCCATGTGTCATTTTTGACGTGTATGAGTAAACCTCTCCCCAATCCAAGGCGCGGTGTGGACGGAACCACTCAAAGTCTCTATTTTGTTTCAAAAGGACATCATTTTAAGTGAATTCAACACCTGACATATAGAAAACTGTCCAAAGGCATTCTAATTTTGTTGAAATGTTAGGAAAATGATCCATGGGTCATTTGTGACGTGTAAAATTCAACCCCGCCTCAATCTGAGGACCGGTGTGTCCGGAACCACTCAAAATGTCTAACTTTTCGTTGATATGGACAAGATTTTAAGCGAAAACAACAACGTGCATTCTTAAAACCAACCAAACACATTCAGATTCTGTTGAAACTTTAGGAAAATGAATCATGAGTCATTTTTTGACTTGTACGAGTCATCCCCACCTCAATCTGAAGAACAGTGTGGCCGGAACCACTCAAAGTGTCTCACTTTTCTGTGAAATGGACAACATTTTAAGTAAAACAACATCCGGAATACGGAAAATAGACAAAACGCATTCGGACAGTGTAGATACATTAGGAAAATGATCTGATTATTATTTTTGAGGTGTATGAAATGAAAACACGTCATTCATACCCGTGGTTTGCGCGGCACGACTGAATATGTGTTTTTTAGGTGTTTGGCGCGCTTGAAAATTAGGTGTGGGGTGGTCGAAACCGGCCGAACAACCTCGGAAAGCCATGAAATTAGACGACAACAAAGTGTGGTTGAATTATAAAATGTTCATCTAGATGGCATGTCAATAGGAGTTGTCGTGTGACCGCGCTGGCCGAAAACGCACTCTGCGTGTCGTTAATGGCCAAAACATTGGTTTTACGGTCAAATTCAAGCCAAATGACATAAGAATGACTTTAAATCACATGAAACACCCTAATTATTATTTTTGAGGTGTACGAGGAGACGTCACATCATTCAGACGCACAGTTTGCATGGCACGACTGAATGTGTTTTTTTAGGTGTTTGGTGTGATTGAAAAGCGTGTGCGGGGTGGTCAAAACTGGCCGAACGACCTCAGAATTCCATGAAAGAAGAATACAACAAAGGGTGGGTGAATTTTGAAATGGTAGGCCATACATCACATCAATTGCAGATTTTGTGGGACCACACTGGCCGAAAACGCACTCTACGTGTCGTAAATGGCCAAAACATATGTTTTTCGGTCAAATTCATGTCGAACGACATCAGAATGATTTTAAATCACACGAAAATACCCTAATTATTATTCGTGAGGTGTATGAATACACAACATGTCTTTCGGACGCGTGGTTTTCACGACACGACTGAATATGTGTTTTTTAGGTGTTTGGCTCGCTTGAAAAACATGTGTGGGGTGGTCGAAACTGGCCGAACAACATCGAAATGCACTAAAATCAGATGAAAACAATGGGTTGGTGAATTTTGAAATGGTCAGCTAGACAAAACTTCAATTGGGGGTGTTGTGTGACCACGCATGCCGAAAGAGCACTCCAAGTGTCCTAAATGGTCAAAATATGCGTTTAATGGTCAAATGCATGGAGAACGACATCCGAATGACTTTAAATCACATGAAAACACCCTAATTATTATTCTTGAGGTTTATGAGGAGACAGAACATCATTCGGATGCGCGGTTTGCACAGAATGGCTGAATATGTGTTTTTTATGTGTTTGGCGCGCTTGCAAATTGTGCGTGGGGTGGTCAAAACCGGGCGAACGACCTCAGAATGCCATGAAATTGGATTACAACTAATGGTAGGGGAATTTTGAAATGGTAGGCCAGACTACACATTAATCGGACATTTTGTGTATCCTTGCTGATCGAAAACGCTCTTGGCGTGTCGTAAATGGCCAAAACATGTGTTTAATGGTCAAATGCATGTCGAATGACATTATAAGGACTTGAAATCACACGAAAACACCCTAATTATTATTTTTGAGGTGTACGAGGAGACGACAAATCATTCAGACCCGCGGTTTGCGCGGTACAGCTGAATATGTGTTTATTAGGTGTTTGGCACGCTTGAAAAGCGTGTTTGGGGTGGTCGAAACCGGCCGAACGACCATGGAATTCCAGGAAATCTGACAACAACAAAGGGTGGTTGAATTGTGAAATTTTTTTCCAGACTACACATCAATCAGAGGTGTCGTGTGACCGCGCTGGCAGAAAACGCACTCCACGTGTTGTAAATGGCCAAAACATGTGTTTAAATATCAAATGCATGCCGAACGACATCATAATAACTTGAAATCATAGGAAAGAACCCTAATTCTTAATAGTGATTTTTACGAGGAGATGGAACATTATTCGAACCCGCAGTTTGCACGACATGGCTGAATATTTGTTTTTTAGGTGTTTGGTGCGCTTGAAAAACGTACGTGGGGTGGTCGAAACCGGATAAACGACCTCATAATGACATGAAATCGTACGAAAATAATGGGAGGTTGAATTTTGAAATGGTCCGACAAACGGAAAATCAATCAGAGGTGTTGTGTGACCACGCTGGCGAAAATGTACTTCCTGTGTCATAAATGGACAAAACATGCGTTTAACAGTAAAATGCATGCCGAACGACATCGAAATGATTTTAAATCACACAAAAACACCCTAAATATTATTTGTGAGGTGTAAGAGGAGATGAAACATCATTCGGACCCGTGGTTTTCACGACACTACTGAATATGTGTTTTTTAGGTGTTTGGCGCGCTTGAAAAGCATGCGTGGGGTGGTCGAAACTGACCGAATGAACTCAGAATTCCATGAAATCAGATGACAACAAAGGGTGGGTGAATTGTGAAATGGTCGGCCAGACGGCATGTCAATCGGAGGATTCATGTGACCGCGCTGGCCAAAAATGCACTCTGCGTGTCGTAAATGGTCAAAACATCCGTTTAATGGTCAAATGAATGCCGAACGACATCTGAATGACATTAAATCACAAAAAAACACCCTAATTATTATTTTTGAGGTGTACGAGGAGACGACACATCATTCAGACCAGTAGTTTTCTCATTACGTCTGAATATGTGTTATTTAGGTGTTTGTCGCACATGAAAAGCGTGCGTGGGGTGGTTGAAAAAGGCCGAACGTCCTCAAAATTCCATGAAATCGGACGACAGCAAAGGTTGAGTGAATTGTGAAATGGTCGGCGAGAGGGCACGTCAATCAGAGGTGTCGTGTGACCGCGCTGGCTGAAAATATATTTTTTGTGTCGTAAATGGACAAAACATGCGTTTAATGGTCAAATTCATACCGAACGACAACAGACTGACTTGAAATTACACAAAAACACACTAATTATTATTCATCAGGTGTACGAGGAGATGACACATCATTCGATCCCACAGTTTGCATGGCAAACGGAATATGTGTTTTTAGGTGTTTGGCGTCCTTGAAAACCGTGTGTGGGGTGGTTGAAACTGGGCCAACAACTTCAGAATGCCATGAAATCAGATGACAAGAAAGGGTGGGTGAATTGTGAAATGGTCAGCCAGACAGTACGTCAATCAGATGTGTCATGTGACCGTGCTAGCCAAAAACGCACTCTGCGTGTCCTTAATGGGCACAAAATGTGTTTTACGGTCAAATGGATGCGGAACGACATCTAAATGTCTTAAAACAACACTAAAACACCCTAATTATTATTCGTGATGTGTATGAGAAGGTGACACGTCATTTGGATGAGTGGTTTGCGCAGCACGGATGAATATTTGTTTTTTAGATGTTAGGCGCGTTTGAAAAGAATTTGTGGGGTGGTCAAAACTGCCTGGACGACCATCATAATGCCATGAAATCAGATAAAAACAAAGAGTAAGTGAATTTTGATATGGTCGGCTAGATGGAACGTCAATCGGAGGTGTCGTCTGACCGCGCTGGCCGAAAATGCACTATGCATGTCGTAAATGGTAAAAACATGCGTTTAACGGTAAAATGCATGACGAATGACATCGGAAGGACTTGAAATCAAACGAAAACACCCTAATTATTATTCACAAGGTTTAAGAAAAGATGGAATGTCATTAAGACTCGTGGTTTGGGCGGCACATGTAAATATGTGTTCTTTATGTGTTTGGCGGGCTTCAGAAACGTGCGTGGGGTGGTTGAAACCGGCCGAATGACCTCAGAATTCCATGAAATGAGATGACAAAAAAGGGTTCATGCATTTTGAAATGGTCGGCTAGATGACACATCAATCTGTAGTGTCGTGGGACCGTGGTGGCTGAAAACGAACTCAGAACAGCCCCCCCCCCCCCCCCCCCACCATGGACAGCCCCCCACCCACCGGACAACCGCCCCCACCCCCCCCCCCCCTCCCCAGACTGCCCCCCACCCTAGACAACCCACCCCCCCAACGATCCATGGATCATTTTGGACGGGTACGAGTCATCCCACCTCAATCTGAGGCATAGTGTCACTCGTATCACTCAATGTGTCTCACTTTTGTTTGAAACTTCATTTTAAGTGAAATCAACAACTAACATATGGAAAATATTCACATGGCAACAAATAGATTCTTGACATTAAGGGAAAAAATATGGTCTATTGGTAATTGATTATTAAAAGAAAATATTCGCAAGGCCTAGATTGAAAAACAATGGGTCATAGTGTATATAGAATAACAAGAATTATATTAGGAATGAGCCTCGACATCCCATCATGAACATTCACCAACACTCATATTCTAATTATCAATCACGGGTCGTTCATTCTATATAATAACATACAATAAATTAATATCATATACAGATTTCATATGAAACCTGTGAACACTCAAGCATACCATATAACAAATTGGTCAAATAGGCTACATATAGATTCTTGATAAATAAGTTTCAATGTCTTATAAAAATACCCCAATGGCGAGGAATACATATGGTGACACCATAACCCCATGTATAACCTCAATCCCATCCTCAAACAATGGGTTCTAGGACCAAACCAAATTCCCTTTGGGAACCCAATATCAAAGACTTAATTGAATATTCATACCCACTACCAATGATGTGGATTCATCTCACATCACACTCAGGAGAGAAAATTAAAATTAGCCACATACCCCCTTATTCTAATTGAAAATTCTATAAAAAACATTTAGGTTGTTCCGGTAACCCATATCATATGTCGAGATTGACCAATGTTTCCCACTAACACATCAGAACCCATTCATACATGGATACATAATCATTAGTGGAATATAAACATCCCATGTGCTTCCTATAACTCATCCTAGGTCAAAGCACATGAGAACATCCATTTTCTATCTTATGGGTAACATGATCCTTTCCACTCTACCCATGTTTTTTTATTTGTTTTAAGATACTCAACCCAAGACCATGACTAAACAACCCATGTGCTTCCTATAACTTGTATGTTATTTCTCTTGTGTGTATTGGTTCTGTGGTTTGAGTGAGGAATGAATTCTAAATGTTGAATACTCTTATGTGTGTTGGTGTTGTGGTTTGAGTTTGGAATACTCTTATGGGTGTTATTGCCTTTCATATAACATGTTGGCGTTTTCTCTTATGGGTGTTATTACTTTTGAATTTCTAAAATTCTAAATTCCAGAATGAATTCTAAATTTTGAATATTTTGATGGGGATTTTGTATTGGTGTTGTTGCAGGACTGGAGAGGGTTTGTTGTGTCGTTGGAGGTCTGGAGAGGGGAGAGGGGCCTCATACTGGGGAGCTGAGCAATTATATACCAACAGTTACAGAACTGTTGGTATATATACTATTATATTACTATACCAACTGTTGGTTATAACCTTTGGTATAGGATTATACCAATGGATATAACAAAACTGTTGGTTTAGCCTTATGGCTTGGCATATTCACTCTATACCAACAGTTTATAACCATTGGTATAAGTTTAACACACATATTCAAACGGTTTTACAAATAGTTGTTATATGTTATATTTGACACAGACATACCAGCGGTTTGTAACAAACCATTGGTATACCTTTTATTTTGAAACATATACCAACGGTTTTCATAGAACCATTGGTATAAGCCTATTGTCATGCCTTACTTGGACACGGTTGAGGGAACTGTTGGTATACTATATACCAATAGTTTCCAGGCCTTTACCAAAGGTTTTGAACCGTCGGTAAAGAGTAAAATTATAGTAGTGAAAAAAATTTACCATGAGAAAATAACTATGTATTAAATACCATACCAGTGTTCTATCAAGGGTAATTGCATGTGGATATATATATTGTTATTTTGGGCTTAAATATATGTACTCCAAACACATTGATAGATTAATTAATTATGATGATGAATGATTCCTTGTTGAATTGTCTATGTGGTACATGTAACAATGATAATGAATTTAATATAATTGGTGCTCCAAGAAATTCAGGATATGCCCTTGATTTTGATGTTACCCTCAAATTAAATTGTTAAATCATATTTAATTGGATAAAAACTTTTCTACAAATTTACTTAGAGATCCATGACTTTGATAGAGATGATGATTTTTTTATATCCACATAGAGATCAGATAATCTCACGGGTATCTGGGAGATAATTATGTTTAAAGTGAAGTTTATATTTTGGAGGGTTAATTGAGAAATCTAACAGTTCCCTGAAATTCCAATTTCTCATTGTCAATGGTGTGGAAAAAATAACTCCAGGAATTTGCTACTGGTAATTAATAAATACTTTAGGAGTGGGAAAGAAGGCACCTGGATAAAATTTTCGGATAAGAGAAACCCGTTAATATGATGGAGGAAAGGAATTCTACATTCAACACTCAATGCATTTTTATTTTATTAAATTCCTCAAAATACGTGACATTGAAGATAAACCCAAAAATACAAGGGTATTTAGAGACAACCAACAACATTCAATGTTATAGGGGTGATCTTTTACCATCCTAACCATGATGTGGATACCAAAAACGAATTAATGATAAGTACAGTTGTTATTCATTCAAGAATAGTGAGTGTAAATTATATTATGGTTCTACATAGTCATTCATATCATAAAAATTTAGTATATTTATTCAGAAAGCACCACAAATATTGGAAGTAGATATTTCAGTTAAAATCAAAATTAGGGAAATTATTGAATCCAAAGTATATAACTCTTCCCCCAAAAAAATTTCTACGTTGAAAATAACATTGAATATTTTCATACTACCTTATGGAATATTTTATTCATTTCATGGAATGATTTTTTATTCTCTATATGGAACCAACAAAAATTTCCTAGATAAGGAAATAACTCTCTATAAGAAAAAACATCCCCTGAATCTGAACAAGTTCATGAGGAAGATGGATCTTCTTTACCACCATCATATTAATCATGGATATTATTATCACATGTTAAAATGTATCTAGATAAAATGATTGAGTATATGCATGAGATCATCCTTGAAGACATGCCTATTGTGAGGTGATACACAAATGCGTTTCTTGAGAATTTCCTAGTCTTCCTCCTAGCTGAGAGGTTGAATTATAAATTGATCATATAAGTATGGAATTTACAGTATCCAATAATTCATTATTTGATGGATGTTGTTGAACATGAGGATCTCAAGAAATAACTATAAGAGAATTTGGCTGAAGGGTTTAAATAGATAATCGCTTCACTGGGGGTGCATTGGTCCTCTACACCAAGAAGAAGGATGCGTAAATATACTATTGAATTGATTATTATGAGCTCAAGAAAATCATGGTAAAAAAGCATCTCTTTCTATAGATTAATTATTGTTATATTATCTACAATGAGAACAATACTTCTCCCATGATCATTTGTGGTCAAGATATTTACTAGTTAGGCTGATGAAGGAGGAGATCCCCAAGAGTACTTTTTGTACAATGTATGACATTATGAGTTCATAGTAATTCCATTCAAACAAACAAATTCTCCATTAATATTCATGGAAATTATAAATATATTATTTAGAGATTACCATGAGATATTTTTGGTAGTCTATATATATTAAATTATAACATTCTCAAAATCCATGGAGGATCATGAAGAGTATCTGAGAGAAATGGTAAAACCATTCAAAAGGAGAATCATTATTCAAGGTAAATAAAAAGTCTTTTATGGATGAAGTAGGACTCATTCATGTGTCAAATCATCACAGGAAATGTGATATCTTTGGATCATTCAAAGACAAATTAATGGATGGTTCCCACAACCACCCATTATCGATAACCATATTTTTCTTATGTTAGAACGACATTTTCACCAATTTGTGAGAAATTTATCACAATTTTCAAATAGTATTACCATGTTAACATTGAAGGTATTGATGATTTAATGAAATGATGACTATGGATAAATAATCAATTAGTTAAAAATGGATGGTTTATCGCTTCTACAGTGCTCATAATACCCGGATGTGGAGAATTTTTCATAATATCTATCAATTCTTCGAATAAGTTTTTGGGATACATATTGATGAAAAATGACATTTTTATAGCCTATGAATCAATGTTGTTGAATTTTCATTAACAATAATATACAACACAAGATATAGAGTCTGTGGTTGTGATCATATCATTGAAAAATGGTGGAATTATATATTTGGGGAGAAGTGTAAAACATATATGGATAAAAAAAGTCTCAAATATATGATAACATATAAATAGTAGAATATGTTCCAATAATGATGGTTATAGCTAATTATAGACTATGATATCTTAATTCACTACCATCCTAGTAATGTGAATAATGTTGGAGCTGATCTATGATAAAAGGACCCCAAATTTTTATCATCGATAAGATTTTATAGTGATCCAATATTCATATAATTGAAGTGGGTGGACATAGAAATCCTAAATTAAGGAATATCATCAATCCTTTCACAATTTATCTATAAATCGCCTCTTCATGAAATGTCAATGGGTGATCAAAATTATGATGTGATAATTAAGGTGATTGTAGATTTTATAAGAAAAAAGAATCCCTTAATTATAAATGTTAATTTAGAATGAATTATGGGATTTGGTACCAGACTATGCACTCCATAAATTACTGAGATAATGATAGAACTATTGGATGATTCACATATTTTGGAAATCTCCATTCACTGCTTAAAAAATGTATCCTGATTAGAAATATCACTATTTACGGGAGATGATAATGAATTATACCACTTAATATACATCACTGTTCCTTGTATATCAACAATTGAATTTTAATGGAAATAAGTCAATGGGGATGATGCAACCATTTCACATAAAAATATGGAAATGTGAAAACAACAAAATGTACAATCTCATTGGAATTATCAAGACATCCAACTGACATAATTTCTTTTTGGATTTTTGTGGATCATCATAAAAAAATTTCACACTTAATTAAATCGTGAGAGGATTACCTATCAGATCAACATTGACCGACATACATAAGATAAGCGGTGAGGCTTTCTGGAGTACCACTACCGATTTTTTCTGACCGAGCTCCAAGATTCGACTTGTTATTTATGAAAAGTCACCAGTCTACTCTAAACACTGATATAATCATTATTATGAAGTATCAACTTCAAATTGATGGCAAATATTAGTATAATATACAAACAATTGAGGACACGATAAGTTCATAATTAATTGATAAAAGAGACGATGAGGTCAACAACTTCCTTTGGGTGAGTTCTCTTACAAAAATAGTTTCCACTAATGAAACCAAATGGCTACCTATTAAGATAGTTGTGGGAGGAGGTGTAGAACACATGTATGTTGTGATGATGTTGGGGAACATAAACTACAAATCCCAAAATGGATGTAGAAATGGTGGAGAAGAATAAGTCTATTCCGAAACATGTTAAGGCTATTTATAATTGGTAAAAGAGTTATTCATATATTTATCATTGAGTCCCTGGGATTGATATTTCAGGAATGGTATTCCCCCTCATATCTCTACGGGTGAAAGGGATGAGATTTGGGAATAAGGGAATGTATATGCCAAGGTATGTCAACCATTTTGAGATACTAGATCACATTGGAGGGTTGGGTTATCGATTATCACTCCCACCAAACCTATATCAAGTAAATACGGTGTTACATATATCCCTATATTGAATTTACATATGAGTAATCTCAAATGTACAAAATCATTATATGTTTCCATTGTATAATGATCTCTCTTATGAGGAGCATCCAACAAAGATATTTGATCATAGAGAAAAGTTCTCTGAAATAATAAAATTGACTTTGTAAAAGTGTTATGGTGAAACAAAAATATTTATGATGAAATGTGTGAACTAGATGAGAAGATGAAACAATGTAACCCTAATATCTTTTAAAATTTAAAATAAAAATTTTTAGGGAGAAATTTTTTAAGAGGGAACATTGTAATGACGAGAATTATTATAAGTAAAATTTACCTTTGGAATTAATTAAATGTATTATTATGTAATATAGTTATATTAAGCATGTCCATTTCGTTTTTATTTTATTCATGTGGATTTAACGAAATTTAAGTATCACTATAATTTATAATATATCTTTTGAATACTGATCACATAGTTAGTATAAATATATTGTTTTAAAACCCAATTGACACAAACAGAATAAGTGATAGACTCAACTTGTTGGATTGTACCCTATGACCAAATTTATCAGATCTTTCAAGGTTGATAAAATCTCTAGTATTTCCCCTTACCAAACCCATGATGAGGTCCAATAACAAAAGCGTGAGAGAAACCATTTTTGGGAGAAGTTAAATCTCATCTAAACCACAACCCGAACCATGTTCATTGAACATCCCCATGAATGTCCCACCATTGCCCTCCTTACACTTAGGGAATATGCTGGTATATTAATGGTATGTGTATCAAGACCCTAACAATAAGAATATGTACATTATTTTTTATACAATAATGAATATATTTTCATCATAATATTTTTAACTAGTAAATTATTTTTCTTATGGAAGAATAAATAAAAAATTGTATTTTTTGTTATTAATAAAATTCAATTAATGAATTTTTGAAATTAATGGATTTTTGAAAAAAAAAATACTATTTTAATAACTTAAATATAAAATAATATTGTCGATATATAAATGATAATACTATCAACTATAATTTTTATAAGTGTTGAAAAACTATTATTAATGAAACCAATCATTTGTAAATAAATATTCATATTATTTTATAACTAAAAATTCAATAATTAGGAAAATTATTTAGAGAAAATGAATATTATTTTTTGGAATGAGGTCATAGATATTATCAAATGGTTAATTTTTTGTAGTTTTTTGAGACAGTTAGATGTTCTATTAGAAATATAATAACCTATAGATAAAAATTGTATTTAATGACATCATAATAACTAAAAGTGAAGTAATAATTACAAATAATTGGGATCCACAAAAAAATAAATTCTTCCCATAATAAATAATATGATTCAATGTTTATTCGATTTATTTTTAAATCAATTATTAATTCTCCAAATCATGTAATATATTTAAGGGTTTTAAAATCTTTTATTTAAGAATTTGACTCACCACCACAAAAACTAGGGTGTTATTTTAATACGTTAGGCCCTGGAAATATTAAAATAATAGAAACCAATCCAATTTCTAAAAAATCATAGTGAACCCCCATTGGATGGTTTTTTGTATTGTATATTTTATTATGTAGAGTCTAAAACCTAATTGTTAATGAAAGCCCCCAATTTTCCTTTATAAACCCACCTAGTCACCAATTTCACATCACTAACACACCTTGAACCATGAATAAAATCCTCCCTCAACTCACTAGCTTAATCCAATTTTTCCTAAAGCTATCAAAAAGACCCTCCAATTTCATTGGAGTAACAAACTCATGTAAGGGAACCTCTACTCTCCTCTATTATCAATTACTCCTATTATGTTATGTATTTTAATTTCAATTATCATATATTAGGATATGTTTTCCCATAACCCCCTTCTATTACATTTTATCAATAAGTGATAATAGACCCTTTCACTCTCATTTTTCCTCCCTATGAATCCTTATGAACATGAGATACCTTGTTGAAATTTTATCAGTGATCTTCCCTTTATTTCTTTATTAAAGTTGTATTTAATATCATGAGCCTAATATTTCTATTTACTCATGATATGAATCATATTTCAATGTACCCATTATATTAAATTTATCATATGAATAATGAGAGGCCCATCACTATCTCATAATCCAATTTTATAAATTTTTATTAGTCCTTGTTATGCTGCTAAAATATCACAACAATTTTCAAAGCTACAATAATTTTTTGTTGAATAACATTCCCATTCAATACCAATCATATTAACATTTTTGAACATATAAATATTTATTGGGGAATTACATATATTTTCACCAAATTCAATGATATTTTAATTAATAATTATGATAAATAAATCCATGTTGTCTGGCCTATTTGCAACACTAAATCATGAGATTGAAATGAATTTGATGAGTGCGCCCAAATAGCTCTTCAATGCATTGGGAAATATTTTGTATCATAATAAATCAGTTTGGGAGACATAGTAAACTTGATTCATTTTTGTATCTTTTTACACCGTGATAGATTTTCAAGAATATCCTTCTTCTTTTTTATGATGTAATGTTTCAATTTGTTTCACATTTCTAATGTCATTATTAACAAGCTATATAATGCATATTTTTTTATTATTATGATTACAACTCCTTCTATGCAGCATTTTTTTAAAATTGATTTGCATGTATTATCCTCACAATGTTATTCAATGTTTTTTCACGTACATGTATTTATTTTTCTCCCCTTTATTATGTATTTCCCTAGGTTATCCCATGACGTTTTTTATGAAGAAATATTAGGAACTCGTTAGTGATGTTTCAATAATGACTATGTATATCATGTATTTTGATTTCATATAATGTAATTAATTCACAAATAAACTATAATTCTAGATTGTAAAGGATTTATTTCGTGTAATATAATTAAATAAATCTTACATTAATGAAATAAAAAGATCATTGTTATTATAATAGCAATATTAAATGAAGTAATCAAATAAACACCCTTCCATTTTTTGGATTTACCGAAGCATTATTATTATTATTGATTTCATCATAGATGATAATGAGTAAAACACTCATAAGAGGATAGTGTAAGATATTGAATAATTAGAAAAATATAACTAGTGGTATCCATAAATAAATATTAATTATTAAATATTGTATATGAATTAATATAGACACCACTATTATGAAACTTGTATAAACAAACTTGTCTATAAACATCCATTTAAAAAATTATAAAAAATAATTTTTCAATGAATATTTATAAAGAGTAAAATTAAAATATATATAAATACGAATATATAAATTAATGAAGAAGTTTTGATATATATTTTTACTATAATTTATTTTAAATTAAATAGTATTATATCAGAATTAGAGGTTAGGGGTTTTCAACTAAAATTTCTCTCTTTAAAAAATGTTTACATTTTGAACCAAATTTAATTTAGTTTGTTAATATATTTACTATTTGAATTATAATATAATGGATAATATTTCATGAATGGTAATTCAATATAGATATTAATACATCTCTTTCAAGGGGTTTGGATTCAAATATTTCTAATACGTAATCCTTTTCAATGTATCAATTTTTATTTTTGAGACAAAAAACATTTTGTGCACCATAATTATATAACTTAGTGTATTTAATACCCATGGATTTATTTTTTTATAATTATTTAATTTTAGGGGATACAATAGAAAAATCAATTACAATATTTCCATGGGCTATTTATTTTGTTTTTTCCCATTAGTAATGATTTTTGGTAAATAAGTTTGTTATTTTATGTTTTGGTCATTATATGATTTTATTTAATAAATGATTCATAAATTATTCTATATAACATTCTTATGTGGTATTATATTACTATATTATAGTATTATATATTCCAATAACATAATTCATTTGAAACACATTTTTCACTTCCTAGAATATTTTCTACAGAAACTGCCAACCTTCATTTCCCAAATGGTTTATGATCATGTTATTACAGTATTATCCTACTCGTTTAAACATTTCTCTATACAGTGTTGAAATAACATAATACATAACTCATGTTGATTGATGATATCATATTATATATTATATTCTATTAATAATGGGAAACCTATTGATGTACCACATTTTTTATTCCAATACAGATGACTATTTTGATGTTGACTATGTAGTGTTTGAGCCTTCAACTTCATTAACTAGATTAGTTATGATCTTGTTTTAACTTTTATTTAAATAGGTAAATGAAAATCAATACTTTAGGATTATTAGATACTATCCTAGGTTTATTGCATATTTTATTTTCATTTTTCACATTATATAAGTTCTAATATTTTATTGTGTAAGCGTTTTCTCAAGGAATGGTGTGAAAGTAATTGTTTTCTCTAATAGTGGATGGATTCTACGTAATCAAGTTATATATGAGGACTGAGAATATATTTTTACTCAATTCATCAATAGTAATTATGACAAAAAAATAGGTTTGGGTAATTTTATTTCTTCCACCTAATTCAAAAAAATATATTTCATTATGGTATCAACAATATGGAATGTACCCGGGAACAAGGCCTTGAAAACATGTTTTATATTTCCAAAAATATTCATTCTATCAGTGTCATATATTCATCATAAAAAAAATTTCATTTATTTTTTTTGATATAACATGATTTCTGTTTGATGTTGTCCATGGGCTAATCTTTTTTTCTATCCTAACAATAAGTTTTTTCCATGATTATTCCAAGATTACATTAGTTATGTATTTACCATACTATGTTATTTATCCCAAACATTCACATCCTACCATTTCATAATGTTATAGAGAAAATTAGTACATGTGAATTTTTTCAATATTATATAAGGTGTAGTAATATTTATCGGAGATTTTGAAGATGTTTTGGGAAATAAGTACTTTCATATATAATAAAAAACAATTGTCAGTTTAATTCAAAGAACATGGGATTATTAGTTCATGTTTACTTTAATTAGACAATGATCTAGAAAAGAACTATTTTTTAGGTAATAAATTAAATATTCATTAATAATTTTAAAATTATGTATGTTTAGTTCATGGATATTATAGAAGGTATAAAAAAAAGTGTGTAATTCATTGGTTTATAAGCACCAGATCTTTTAGTGTGTGGATGCAGAATGAAAATTGTTTTCAATTTAATGGTTTAGATAATCATGTAGATATGGATGATTATTAAGGATAATTTATAGTTTTTTATGTTAATGTATATCATAATTCTAAAGTATAAGATACTTATTTCATAGTTTTATTGTGATAGTAAAAATTTTATTTATATATTAGTATATAAAACATTAGTGAAAACCAAATTGAAATTTTTATGTATTGGATAACTTTTGATTTTTGATAATGTAGAATTTATGTGGATTTTCCTAGAATAACATCCTTATATAAAAAGAATATTGTTTATGTTGCTATGTAAAATATTCCCCTTTCCAGAATATTATTGCAAATTGATGGATGATCAAAGAATCAATTATCACAATGTTGCACAATGTGGATGCCTATGACAAAACTACTTCTGGAAAAATACTATGTTATATTCTATAGTCAATAAAATATTCATTTTGAACCATTATGAATTATTTAATAAATATGTTAACTAATATGGTTCAAGGACAAAATAAAACAATAACTATGGATTTCAGTTGTTGAACAAGGGGAGTTATAAGATGATCTGAAAGTGACATATGTTAAAAATAATATTGTCATTATGGATGAAGTATTCAAATTTTAATTTTCAAATTCATACTATGGATATTATAATATCCATTTTTTATTTTAATATTATGTTGAATTATGTACAAAAAAATGAATCATTTATATGAATTTATCTAGAAACTATTGTGTCTTATAATAAAATAACAGATCGTAATTAATTGGTTATATACATTATTATATAACAATATTGATGGAAGGTTTGAGTTTCCTAATATTACATATAGTAATTATGATGTTATTTTAGCAAAAAATAGATTCAGCTACTCTTCAATATTCTCATATATGAGTTATATTTTTCATTGATATTATAATATATCCTAAAAGTAATTTGTACTATATTAAACATATAATTATTTTTATTTAGTAGTTATTTATTATATATGTGAAAATTTATATTAAATGGTATTAATATTATTAAAATTTAATTTAATTAAATGTATATATTTTTGGGATAACTATTGAGAACATATCATTGAGGAATGTAAAACTATTATGTTTAATACATCCATGATATTGATGTAGTAAATGTAGATAGACATTAATGATGTACATAAGTAAATAATTGGTAATATATTGATTGAAACTTTATTGTGGAAATTTATAGAGAATTTTATCTTATTTTTTTATTGAGATATATTGTGACATGTGTGTGACCATATAAACAAGTGTATAATAACAATTGATTGTTAAATATAGAGTTCATTTGACAACAACAAATTACGTTATTGTGGTTTAATTTTGGGTAAAGAGATGTTGGATATTGAGAGCATATATTTCATCAATTATTTGATTTATTATCTTTTATTAATGGTCATGGTTTTTTTGGAAATATATTATAGAAATTATTTGAATATGTTTAATAGAATCCAAATCAATGTATCATATGATGTACTAATAATGATATATGTTAAATCAATAGTTGCATTGGTTAAACTGTGTCTGATATAATATTAAATATATGAACCACATGATAACATGATAGTGTTATCATGTGATATATCATGATTTTATATTTTCTAGGGGTGAGTTATGATAATTTAATAGTTAGGATCATCAACAATGTTAACTAATTTGGTTTTTTAATTTATAAAACTAGAATACCCCCTGGGTTTTAAGAGAAAAAATTGATGAACTCGACGAACAATCCATCATAATGATAGGTGGTATACGAAAGATTAAGATTATTCTAAACCTTCTATTAGTAATTATGATCAACAATGTGAAAATAATTGATGTTATAAACAATCAAATGAATATAAAGATGATATATCATGAAATATTAGGTGATTAATTTCATCCTTGAAATATGATTTAGTTTTTTATATCATATATATTTTTTTAGACACAAGGGAAAAATTTCCTTAATAGGGAAGGTAAATTCTATATGTATGGAGATTATGGTTATTAGAGGTACATGGTTAAGATAAAGAGAGAAGATACAAAAACACATTATTTCAATTTAAATAGATTTGGGAATTATGTGACACAACGTCCCAACCGAAGGGATAATGAGGGAAATAGTCACTAATGACTATGTGAACAAGGATAATACTGTGAAACAACATCTAATTAATTAAATTGTTTTTTTTCACTATATAAATTCTTGTTCAACAATAAATTTATTCTTTTCTAAACTAAGTGTTATTTATTTATAAATAAAAATTATAATGGTGTGAGTATCCAAAAAATCATATCTAGGGTTTCTGAGAAGAAATTCTTTATTCACATAGATATACCACTTTTAGTATAATTAAATTAGTAATTTAGAATGTAAAATCTAACTCAATAAAGTATCCAAAATAAATTTAAATATATAAATATGTCATTAGACATCATAAATTAACCCATTATCATTTAGAAGGGTGAACTTAATATTTAATTCACAATAAAATTATTTATGACATTATAATTCAAATTGTAATGATGCAATTTCAATAAGGGGTGGATAATATGAAACCATAAAATATTAATACATTATTACCATTACATATGTAATTAATATCAATAAATTACTTAATATAAACCACCATATTTAAATAATGAACAATACATTTAGCTAAAATAAAAATATTTAATTATGATCCTTATAATAATGTAGATGAATTTTCTAGAATGAATAATAGTAACCAATTTATGAAAAATATATAAATTAAAATATATTGTACATAAATAAAAAAATAAATTCTTTTACATAAATAACTAATAAGTTAATTTAATTTTTAGAAATTTAATTTATTAAAATCAATACATTTAATTGGACACGTATTGATATTTCATGATACGTATGATAAATGATAATTTATTTTTGATATTAGTAATCGGTTGATTTTAATTTAGTTAGTAAATGATATAAAAATATTTGTAGTTAAAATTTTAAATTATTTTTAATAAGAAATGTGTTTACAGTATATTTAATGATTTTATTAAAAAAATAATTTATATATTTTTATTTTATAATTAATAATATTTAACTAAATTCTAAATTTATCATATTAAAATTGAAATATTATATATTATTGAGAATTATCTATGAAGTATTATTTTCTTTTATAGAATGAAGTATTATTTAAAATTATAATTATAATGATTTTTTATAGTGTAAGTACAAACAAACATATTTAAAAGAAATTATTGTTATAAAAAATCAATGTAATGAATAATATTAAAAATATTGGAATATTATTTTTCAAGAGAAAACATATTCCAAACATTATTATAAAAAAGTTACATTGATATAATAAATGTTTAGTCTTATTGACAAATCTAATATATTCTAGGTGAGTTCCACTTTTGGTTTTCCATTGAAGTGTTATAACATCTATTAATTTCATGATAAAACAATAATGATAATATAATTATATTCCATGATAAATCAATATTTTATATAGATTTATAGACTAGATGTTTTATTTCTCACAAAATTTTTCCTATGAAAAAATTTATTTAATTTGTAATTAATTATTCACATGATTATAATTATTATTTTATAAAAATATATTTATATTTGAAATTGGTAGTGACTAATATGTTCAAAGATTTAAATATAATTATTTTTTATGAAAATACATAAATAATTTTAAAACATTATTGTCATGATAAAAGTAATAGTTGAATAATGAGCTAAACCAAATTAATATTCATAATGAATATGGAAAAAATTTATAGAATTGAAGTGTCGAACTTTTAATCCTCTATATCTTATTTCCCATTAATATTTTTCTATATTATTGTCTTTGATATGTAATTGTAATATTATATTACTGAAAATAAATGGGATGCGTAGTAAAACTATTCTATTTACTTATTAAATGGTTACATCTTTCCTAAATCAATACTAACAACTTATTTGAATTTATGTTTCCATCAAATTCAAGGATAATTTTAAAGAAAATACAATTCCCAACAACAGTATTACCAACAACTTATTTTTTTATTTTAATTATAATGTTAAAAACTTATTAATGAAAAATGTTATAGTGATATTATTATAATTTAAATAAATTAATATTACAATATTAAGTCTATTTTAATTTTTTTAATATACCACATCAATTATGAAAAAAAATCAATTCAAACATTGGGCGTACTAGAAATTCCATGATGTAACATGTTTTATTTTACATAAAGACATTAAAAATATTAAGAAATGAGTGTTATTAATGTATAAATATGTTGTTTATGATATCATTAATCTTATATAAGGTAAAATTATAGAACCTATTAATATATAGATAATGAAAAGATCGTTGTTAATTTTTTCATTTAATTAAGTTTACTAAGAGGATAACCATTAATTAATGTTGTGTAATATCTTCAAATCCATTATTACTTCATCAACACCCAAACAATTATGATATATAATGAATTAAATAACAAATAATGTCATTATACTTCAATTTAGAGGATATTACAATTAAACTAACTCATAAAAAATCATTGAATCATGGTATATTCATTGTTGGATCAATTTAATGACTTAATTTAATGCTATTATGAGTTTTATTAAGAATAACTATTATAATAAAATTACAGGTATTATATGACATAATTGTATAAATTATTATTTTTTGGTCATGGATAAAATATATCAATAATTAATTCATTAATTAAAAAATCATCCTTCAATAATCAATAATTTGTGAAACAAAATTCATATCGAATTCATTTTAAATGATAAATACTAAAACATTGATAAAATTATTTTGTATTACATTAAATAATTATAAATCACACATAGTAGAGGCCATACATATTCATTAATTATGGATCATTGATGCAGAATGATTAAATGCACTGTTATTATTAAATTGTTATATGCGATGATGTATTTAGAAAGAAGATGTGAAAAATCAGATGAAAACTTGTCAAAATGAATATTTATTTAGATAATGAATAAAAAAAATATAAGTATCATTTGGAATTATTTTATTAATATTTATATGTGTGTGATTCATCAGGTTATATTAGGTTTGTGGATTTCTAGATAATAAGAAATGATCTTCCATATCAAATTCCACTATTTGAGATATTTTTATTAGGAAGCCAAATTTCATATATGTGGTTCATATAATGCATATTTGAGATATCATATAATAAATTTTAAATTAATCATGCTATTTTATTTTCAATTTTATCTCTTATATTACATGGTGGTTTTCTTTGAATGTTTCTATTCCATGTGATTTTTGTCTCAATTCTCATTCATTGAGACACATTACAATTTTTTAACCATGATTCCTTTTTATAGGGTTTTTAAAAACAATGGTGGTATTTTAATCATAATCCTCTTTTATTTTTCATCACTAAAAAAAGTTGTTCCCCTTATATTGGTGGTAAAAATTTTAAATATTTTTCCATTAGCAATGGTTTTTAGTAAATTAATTATTCCTCATTGAGTTATGGTTTCTATTTGATCATATTTTAAATAATATTCTTAAATTATTCCATTTCATTATATTATGTGTTTATATATCCTTATTTGTAGGGATACACATTCATAAAACAAGAAACCTTGGAAAAATATTTATATCTACTTATGATAAAATATATTAAAACCATCCGCCTTTTTTCCCAGATGGTTTATAATCACAGTACTACAGAAAATTCTTAGATATATACCCATTTCTATATATGGGGTGTATTATAAATTAAAATATATAATTTTCAAATAAATTTTCCTTTATTTCATGATAATTTATTGAAATAGGGGGAATTATTTACGCATTATATATGGTTATTCTAATCCAAATGATTATCATTAACTTGATACTATAATGTTTCGCTATCCAAATTCTATTTATTGGATGTTTTTTGGTCATGATATCCTTTTTGTTAATATGTTAAAAAAATTATTAGAATTCTTGATTATTATTGGATTCTAATAGAAGTTGGTTATTTATTTTTATTCATTATTTATTTTTGTATAAATATCCAAAGATTATTGAGAGAGAGGATCCTCAGAGAATGGTATGATTTTCTGAGGCTTATTTTTAATGGATTACACACCCAAATAAGTGAAATTTGTTCCCAACACTACATTTCCCCATGATAAAATGAAATTTCACTAGATATAAAATAAATTTGGGTATTTTTTGTATTCCAACCTAATTTAGTCAAATGAAATGATTACATTATCATTGACAAGTAAAGTGTCTTAACATAAGGCTTTGCTAAAATGTTTTTCTTTTTCTGATCTATTAAATCAATCAATATGAGAACAGAATTATTTATGACCATGTTTTTATTTATTTTTATTAATATAGTCAATTCCAGGGTTAATTTATTTTAGGATTTCATGTGTTTCACATTTTCATACAATAATATTTATTACATGTAAATTGAATTATTTCATCATTTATATGTTTCCATTACATATAATTAGAGATCAACAGTTTTTATGTTTCTTTTTCTATAGGTTATATGGAAATTTATTACTTCTGAAATTTTTATAAGGATAATTAATATGAACAAATTTTTTGAAGACAATGAATAAATATGAAGAATTAATTAATTTCTAATATAATGGTAAAATTTCCATTTAATAAATTATTTGTTGGATTTATCAGTTTATGTCTTGTCATAATTACCTAATGATCGAAACATAGGACGATTATTTTATTCATAAAATCCCATTAACATTAATTAATTTATAATTATTAATTGTAATATGACATATTTTGTTTCTAGAATCAGATAATTTATATAATTTATGAGTTTAAGAGTATTTGATATGTGATTGTGGAATCTGAGCATCATATATATATTGATATAATGGGTGAACTTGTTATATTTTTTCAATTTAGTATGGTTGATACCTCATAATAAATTACATATCAAGTCATTTTAATTTTATAAACTACCTTATATATTATATTTTAGAGCATTAATTAAAATTTGAAGGAGATGATTTAATTTAAGAGAGGGACAATAACAGCCAAGTATTTTAATATTTATATTCTAATTAAATAATTCAAACATGTTTGATATCTTAATATACAACATAACATTAATTAACAATATTCATGATATTATTGGTGAATCCTATAAATAAAAATATAATAATAACAGAATCATGAGTAAATTAAATGATATTACTGAATTAAAATCTCTTACCATTAGAGGAAAAACAATTAATAATATTTAATATTAAATAGATTTTTTTTATTTTCAAATATTTTTTTAATTTTGTTATCAATTATAGTAATTAGTAAAATTGGCCAATTTTTAAAATGATAATATATATGAATCAAAATATTACCATTAATAAAATTTGAAATTGATATGAAGTGCTATTCAGAACACTTAATCTTTAAACATTTAAAATTTTACTAAAATGTGTTTTTCATTATAATAAATAATTTCAATTAAATGATGAGTTTATAAATTTAAAAACATGAATTGAATATGAAGAAATTACCTTTTCATTCATAATGAAAAGTTTAGCATGGGGTAAATATTATTGGATGTTACTAAAATGGGTTATTTTTTGGTTAATAATGAAAAATGGAGGTATAGTTAAATCCAAGTGTTTTTAATGTTATAATGATATCATTGTAAGAACTCGGTTTTTGCTACAAAAGACTTTGGAATATTCTTGATGTTATTCCAGAGCAACGCCTTCAGACGGCGTGCGATTCCGAGCCCCCGAGTGGTCGGAATTAAATTTTCAATGCGTTCACACTGGAAACAGAAAATAAATGGGATAACTCCTAAACGGTGATCAGGATCAGAGATCCGAGAGTGCGGATGGGTCTGGAATGGGGTGTTTACCCTAGTAACGACATAAAACTTGTCGGGGCGGGACGTTTGGACCCCTCGCTCTGTTTCAGAACAATAAACGGATAAATTAATTAAATAATTAATTCGTTTAATGGTGAAACTCAAGTATCTCTTAAACGGTGTCCCAGATTTAAAAATCGAGGGCACTATTGAGTTTGGAGTGTGTCTTTTACCCAAGGAGGGGTATTTGTTTTGTGAGCGCGACCCGTCTGTGAAAAATGGACCCAGGGGCGTTTTCGTAATTTGGCGGCTTTGGGGATTCAGCTTTATAACATTTGAACGGGGTCTCAGATTAAAATTTTGAGACAACCGTTGTGCTCAGGAAGTGGTTTTTACCCTAGCGGAGGCTTAACGTTGACCATGTCGAGCGTTTCGGATGCAGGTTAAATTGGGAGTTTTAATTAATTAATGTATTTAATTAATTATTTTCCTACATAAACCAAAACCCTTCACCTTCCACCCTTGTTCTCCCCTGGAGAACCCCCCCTCAAGGAATACCCCTCCCTCTCCTCCTCCACTCCGGCGAGATAGCTCCGGTGAGGCGCAGCTCCGACGGATCGCGACGAAGCTCCGGGCAAAGCCCATCGAGGTAGGAGTTTTCAGTTTTTACGTTTTCATTTCCGAACTCTACTTTCAAGTTGAATTATACCATTGAATTACCGTCGAATTTTTAATCAAAGCTCATAATCGTATATTATAATTTGACAGCTACCCGACTCATCTTTTGGATCGAAAATCCGAATTCGGAGTCGATCGCAAAACGACCGCCAAAGTTTGTGGGTTTTCGGTTTCCGGCGGGTTAGAGTGGCGGCGTGGCTGGATTCAGGCGAATGAAGCGGCGACAGGGATCTCGGATGGCGGTGCGGCAAGGCTCAGCGCGGAGACTTCATCATGGGCGAGCGAGGGCATTCGGGGGGGGGGGGGGGGGGCATGCGGCTCTGGCGGTGTCGCGGGGACGTCTGCCGCAGGAGCCGAGGCATGGAGCGCGGAGGAGGACATGCCTCATCCGGTCGTCATGGTATGAAGACCCGAGGTCTTCGTGACCCCGGCCAGAAGACAAGCGACTCGCACTTCGTAGGTCCCATTGGGAGACAGCCGGTCCGGGCGATGCAGGCCGGCTCAGCAAGTGAGTGGGCCGGACGAACCGGTCCGGCCCACCCTTCAGTCCGATAAAATTTTAAAGCACCTCTAAAAAGTAGCTCGGGTGTCAGAATTGCGCACCTTCAGCGACGACACATTCCTTGAGTTAATCCACGATTTTTGGGATGGTTTCAAGAATTTTTAGTTCTCGAAACGATGGGACCCGGAGGCGCGACACGTCTTTAAGTGGTTTGGCGTCTTCCCGGGAATTATTGTTTTGCACGGCGCGGACGCGTCCGATGTCCATTTTGAGCGCCGTCAGTGGTGTTGGAACCCTGGCACTGAGGAGGAGCTTTCCAGAGTGGTTTCAGGCATTGAGTCCAAAGTTTAGGCATGGGCCCCATGGCCCGTCTATTGAGCTGCGTGCAGTGTTTAGCGAGTTTCTCACCAAGCATCCGTTCAGGGCATGCAAGCAGTCGATTTTGGATGTCTTTCTGAGGGGATTGCAATGGTGCAATCTTCCCGCTCTAACTCCACACACTGGTGCGGGACCCACGGGGGCCGTTTGGGCGTTGACGGTGATTTTCCATCTCTATCACCGGGCGATCGTTTTGGACAAGTGAATAGTCCATTTCGTGTACTTTTTGGAGAGGATTTCAATGGTGTGATCTATTTTTTGTGTTTGCGACCAGGTTGTGGGTCCCACGAAGCACCGCTCATTTACGGTGCACCGAAATGCATCATTTTCTCGAGATATCCATTGCGCTCAAGTGAGGAGTCTTGTTGACGTGTTTTCCCGAGGGGATCGCAATGGTGCGATGCGCCTGACTATTTTCTGGGCCGAGGCTTGAGATCACGGGACACCGTTCGTTCATGAGGTGGTGTTGGTGTTTCTTCCGTCGAATAACCGTTTGAGGTGAGTAAGTAGTCTATCTAGCATGTTTTTTCGCGAGAATTACAACAGTGCAATCTGCTCAAGCGAGCGGTGCCTCATACGTGATTTTATTAAATGTGTAATGTGAAAGGTGTACTGGTGGTGGTTCGTCCTAATATGTTTGTAGAGGAACCTTGGCGTGTGATCGCATGCACTCTCGTGAGAGTGATGTTGGTGTGTAAAGAGACTTGGTTGGCCATGCCACAACCTTTGAGGTGGATTTGTTACGTTCATTCCTTCGAGTTGACGTTGGGTGTCGTGTTCATGATAGCCTTTGGGCTGGAGTCGTGATATACTTTGGGAGTGTACGGGAACGCTTGAGGGTAAATGTGGATGTTGGTACCTGAGAATGTTTGTGTGCTTGGTTAGGGTTGACTTGGGGCCACATGTCGTGGGGGCCCCATGTGCGTGTCGTGTTCTGCATTGTGTACTTTTGACCTCTCGTGAGGTATAGGGTCCCTCGGTTCATGATTGTTGACCAATGGGGCTGAGGTTCTTCCCCTGGCTCTGTGATCGATGGTTTAGATCTATAGGGTTGAGTGGTTTCCCCTAGTTTTGTTCTGGAGTCGGGTGGTTGCACGATACCCACTCCGTGTTCGGTTGTCCAGTGTTGTACCCTCCAGTGGAGATGGCTAGAGCAGTTTTGGGTTGTTTATCGACTTCTCTGGGATTACCCTCCAGTAGTGACTGGGCAGTGGGTTGCTCACTGACCTATTAGGGTCTACCCTCTACCAGATACTGGGCAGTGGGTCACCCGACCTCTTATGGTCTACCCTCCAACAGATACTGGGCAGTGGGTCACCAGAAGACCTCTTAGGGTCTACCCTCCAGCAAGGATGGGTAGTGGGTCACTCTTCGTCTAGTTCCAGGTCTACCCTCCAGCAAGGCTGGGCAGTGGGTCGCCTGTCGACTTATTCCAGGTCTACCCTCCAGCAGAGCTGGGCAGTGGGTTTTCTGATGATGTATTAGGGTTTACACTCTAGCAGGGTTGGGCAGTGGGTCACCCGATATCTTGTTAGGATTTACCCTCATGCAGGGAGGGCAGTGGGTCACCCGATATCTTGTTAGGGTTTACCCTCCAACAGGGGTTGGGCAGTGGGTCACCCGATATCATATTATGAATTATCCTCCTGCAGGGCTGGGCAGTGGGACACCCGTTGACATTCCAGACTCAGTCCTTTCTATTAGGCTACTCTATGGATTTCCTCCGTGATTACCGGAGCGGGACCCTTGGTTGTACGGGTCAATGATGGAACGACCTTGGATTTGAGGTGACCTCTCGACTGCAGGGCAGTGACGAGAAGTGGTTTGTCTTAACCCAGAACTCTCAAGTACGTGGGGTTCTTTCCCCACCGAGACCCGTCCTTCGGATGTGACCTAAAACTATACGGGATAGTCAGTGCCGCCCAAAGAGGATAGTGTCGAGGTGTGGAGATTTCAGCCCTTTGACTTGTAGTTCGCGGCAGACGTGCGGGATGCTGGGCTTCGATGATGGTATACTTCTGGGACTGTTGTCGACTCACTATTTTTTGTCTGAGCTACGGGATGGAGATCCCCTTATGGTCTTGTTTGGGATTCTTGACAGAGCATATGGATTTGTATGTACCTTGTTTTAGTACCCACTCCTTGGGTTTGGTTACTCTACATCCAGGAAAAGAGAATACACGCGGGGTATGCCACGTGCTTTCCGTGTCTAGCTTCTCCTGGTTGGATGAGACTACTCTCCTGCTATAGGTAGCGAAGACTCGACGAGAAGTTCATATTCTCACCCTTTCCAACTACATGTGTCTTGACAAGTCTACCCCCTTCTTCTTGTTGGGTTAAGCTGGACTCCCTACTGTTACTCTTTGATGCACTTTTGGTTGTACTCCTTTTCTTTTCCATATTCTCTCTACTGCTCACCCTTCGGTACCTCCTTTGTTGGCCCCTCGACCCTTAGGGGTATCCTTGTGATTATTTTTATACTCACCCCTGATTGGGCTTTGCCTGCACTTGGTGTTCCATTGCAGACGACAGACAGGTTGGTCGTGACGTCAGAGGAGCTTAAGAGCGTGGGAGCTTGGACCGCGTGCGGTGGTCGGAGTCTGGTTCCAGGTGAGGGACCCTACCATCTGTTTTCTTTTGTTACCTGTTTCTAGGTTGTGGCACTTTTCTTATTGGTTGTGTTTTTTCCCCTTTTCTTTTCATCCTTCACATTGTACTATTTACATGTGGTGCACTATTTGGTTTATTTATAGCAGTTTCTCTTTTACTATGCTTGTCCTTTCTTTTACTCTTCACTTTTGCATTGAGTGTTCGGCGTGTCTGTGTGTGTACAGGTACATAGGAAAAGGCCTACCTGAGTTATTGTGCCTTCGGCGCTAGTTGCCCGCCCCTAGCCTTTGGAGGCGGGCTTGGGGTAGTTGCGGCTCGAGCCGGGTAGGGTAGGGTCGTGACAAAGTGGTATCAAAGGTGGTTCGTTCCTTGGGAAGCTATTTGGACGTCCCTAAAATAAAAGGAATTGGTAGGGATTTATGGCAACAGTGTTAACGTGTCTCGAGAGTAGCTCTCAGGCCAGGGAGTCTAGTGATGGTGTGGCGGCCGACGTATCCATTCACCAGGACCTTGATAACCCACTTGTTTACTCGGAATGCTGAGACACTCGATGCAGGGAAATTGGTTTTTGCATCCCATTGGATTGAGTCTTTGACTGTCCTTCATGAGTCAGCTCCCCATCGTTGTTACTTGTATATACATATATGCTCATTTGATTGAGGCACTCCTTGATAATATTCAGGATGTCTCTGTGAAGAAATCCAGCAAGGATACCAGCTTTAGTTCATGATGAAGACCCTGTGAGCTACGAGGCCTCAGTCCAGGACTCATCATGCGAGCCCCTTTCTCTGGGTGGGCCGGTAGTAGCACCCCCACCTGTTGAGCAGCAGACAGCTTCAGTAGAGCAGGATGAGGTTGAGCGCAGGTTGAGCGCGCTCCGTGAGTTCCAGCGGTAGAGGCCGCTGAAGTTCAATGGTGAGCCAGACCCTCAGGTATGAGTGGTTTGGCTAGAGACAGTGGTTCATCTTTTCAGGCTTGTGCAGATGCCGACAGATCAGAGAGTGGCTTTGCAAGCCATCCTTTTCAAGGAGAAGCTTGGCGTTAGTGGAGCTTGGTGACTCAGTTTCTTGACAAGTCGTCGCTTTCATGGGGAGAATTTTATTTTATGTTACGTGGGGAGTTTTTCCCTCTGGTATGTGCTCCGTTCGGATTCAGGAGCTCCTGCAGTTTCAGCAGGGAGGGATGACGGTGGCTAGGTACGCGACTAGTTTCACAGACCATGCACACTTTTACCCGGACTTGGTCCATGACGATAACATCAGAGCGCAGAAGTTTGAGCAGGGTATCCGCCAAGAGATTTGTGCTGTCATAGTATCCTTGGGCATTTCCACATATTCCAGGGTGCTAGAGAAGGTTCTGGTGACAGAGAGCTTCCTGTCACGTTCTAGAGTTAGTGGTGGCAGCAGACATGTCGGAGCCGAGACGTCTGCCGCAGCTAGCGGGCGTCGACAAGCAGAACCTCGATGCAGGTGGGTTTCTAAATACCAGACTCAGGGGCGTGGTTGTACACCACAGTGGTGCCGGAGGGCACCAGTGTAGCCATTAAAGAGTCGGTGTTATGCTTGCGACGGTCGAGGACACCTGACACGGGATTGCCCGACATGGCATGCCGAGAGCTTCGGGCAGGCAGCAGGTGCACCACCACGATAGAGGCATCGTTGTGATTGGAGTAGTACCCAGAGATGTGGTGCTAGTAGTGGAGCGGGAGGAGCTGGTAGTGGGGGCGACTTTATGAGGAGTTTCCATCACCACTAGGCGGCTCATGTCAGGCTCTGGGAGCTGACAGTTGGGACCACAGACTTCCACGAGCTTTGGATGTAACGACCCAAAATTTGATTAATGGAAAATCCCTCTTGATCCAGTTAAATGTTTCTTTATGAAAAATGTTTTTATAAGATATCAAATTTTTTTTTAAGATTTGTGACTGTTACTTTTTTAGCCGTTGAACAGTGATCATCTGGGTAGTTTAAATATAAGGCTTTAACGAACCAATTTTCTACTCAGACAAAGGAAGCGATGGCCTTATCCAGTAGAATTGCCCTTTACGAAGCCCATTTGTCGGAGCCCAGAAAGGAGGTGGCGTCTTTGGGCTTTTCCCTTGACCAAGCCCAAGCTGAGCTTCATCAAGTCAAGCTCGAACGTGATCGTCTACGGGAAAAATGGAAGTTGATAGAGATTACCACTCGAGCAATGTTATCCGAGCAACCCCAAGAGTCTGTCACCATCGCACACCTTACCCTTAGGTCTTATGCGGCTATTTTAAGGGGTTATGTAACAAATAAGTATCACCATGTTCATGTACATTATTTTTTTATATAATAATCAATATAATTTCTAGTCATTTTTGATGCATTGTAATTAGTTTTTAAAGTACAAATGATGTTTTTAGTTATTATTTAATTAAGAATTATATTTTATTAAATTAAAGGATTTTTGAATTAAATAATATTTTAATAAAATATTATTATTAATATTAAATTAATTTTTATTAAATATAAACGATCTTATAATTTTATGAATGCAATTAAATTTTTTATTAAGGTTTGAAAGCCATTTCTGTCAAAACCCGTGAATATTTTATAAATGTCGTTTTTTATTTTAAAAGTGAAAATTCACATATTTAGAAAATTATTTAGATAAATTAAATATTATTTTTGGAATCAGGACGTCGAAATTATCCAACGGTGAATTTTTCATAATTTTCTGAGACAGTCAAATTTTTGGGTAAAAATTAAATACCATTTAAATATATAATGTATTTTATGACATCATAATGACCCAATGGTGATGTAATAAAATACCATAATCCTTATGTTCGGCCAATATGTGTTTTATCATTAAAATAATTAGGTTTTGGGTTTGTTTGACTCACTTTTCAAAGCATTAATGGAGCCCTCAAGACTTATTCAACACTTTGCCTTTTTAAATTAATTTCCATGGGAGTGTGACTCACCTCCACATAAGCAACCCTAATTTTTTACTATTTTCGGACCTTGGCCTTGTAAAATATTGTTTTCCTCTTTCCTTTTCCAGAAACCATGGGCAAATAGCATGGGATGGTTTGTGGTTTGGATTATTTTAATATAAGGGGTCCCAAACCTAAATAATAAAGAATTCTCTCACCTTTCCTATATAAACCCACCCAAGCCCCCACTTCCTCCTCACTAAAATCCCTTAAAGTTCGTCCAACCTCTACCCTACTCTCTCTAGAATCCTCTCATGGTGCCCCAAGCTCCCAAGAAGCCTCTCACAAGCCTCTCTCTAGCCTTTGGAAGCACACTTCCAAGTAAGGGTTTTTCTTCCTTTCTCATTTTTGTCAATTTTCTTTAAGTTGTATTGCCCTTTTAATTTCATTTATGAATGTTGGGGTATGGTTTCGCACCTCTCCCAAACTTCCCTCTTATTGTTTGAATGATTGGAGACCCCTTTCTCTCTCATTAAATGCCTCTCATGTACACCCGTTACTATGCCGAAATTCCGAAAGGAACTTCTCTCTCTTCTTTTACATTCAAGAAATACTTTTGTATCATGAATCTAAATTCCATTTCTATTGTTGGGACATGTATATATATGATCTCCTTACTGTCCATTACATGTAAATATGATGAGTAACCCTTTTCTCTCTCATCAACTTTTTTTTTTATGAATTCTTATGTCACGCCGTTACGCTGCCGAAATCGCACCGATTTTCTAAGCCAATGTCTTTGTGTAGTGAATACCATGCCCATTTCTCCATCAAGGGTATTCACCTTTATGCACATTTACTTATTGATTATAAAGTTTCATGTATGAATTCCACATTCCTTTATCGTGGAAGAAATGATTATGTTTTATGAATCCATGTTTTATGATCCATGTGGCACACTTATGCATGAAATGAAATGTTTAAGAAGGGTGCGCCCTGATAGCGCTCCAATGCATTGGGTAAAGTATAGTATCATGATACGTCATGTGCAGTGAGTGTTGACTCATGCTAATTCAAGTGCAATGAGGGTTTACTCGTGCTTCAAGTGCAATGAGGGTTTACTCATGCTCCATGTGCAATGAGCCTTGGCTCATGCTAATTCAATGTTAAGTGTTGTTGCCACATTTCCATGTTATGATTATCATGCTTTATCATGCCTTTATGTTCATGTCTCTCTTATGCTCTATTGATATGACTGTTGCCTAACATGTATTGTACTCCTCATGTTATTCATTGTGTACTCCCTTACTGGGCTTTATAGCTCACCCTTTTCTTATGCATGTCCTCAGGTTATCCCATGCAATGCTAAGTACGAAGGAATGTAGTGGTCATGTAAAGGTAGTTTTCAATAAGGATGTTGTATTTCAAGTTTAAAGTTTTTATGTAATGATCCTAAGCCCTAAAGACACTAAACCTCTCGATCTTCTTTGTTGTATCAAGTGATGTTTTATGTAATAAAGCATGTTTAAGTTGTAATAAAAGCAGGGTTGTCATAGTTGGTATCAGAGGATAGGTTTAGTTATTTTTGGGATTAGGAAACCCTAGTAAAGCCTTAGATACAAGACTAAGCATAATAAAAACATCCCTAAGTTTTGGTAAATACTAAGTAAGTGGTTTATCAAACAAATACATCTCTATCTGGATACGAGCAGGTAGAGGCGGCTCGGGCACAGATGTATCCTAGGGGTAAAACCTGAAAACACCGCTTTGAGCAAGACTCGAACGGGAACTGGTGCACGACAATGGGCCTTGCTGCACTCTTGGTTACGACACTCCCGGGGGATATGTTTTGATAAATTCACAATCTTAGTATGAACCCTTATTAAGGGAAAAAAATTCCCCTAAGAATATATGTTAGAAGGAAGATCATGAAAAGCCTGGATTGAATCCTATAGACTCATGAGTTGAAGAGATTAAAGTTTATTTATAAGACATCAACTTTTGTCTTTGGATTAACCTTTATGTGTTACCCCTAACTTTCCTTTTATTCCAGCCAATGGCCGGTAATATGAAAACTCGGGCTAACAACCGTTGTGAAGATCAGTGTGATGATTGTACTTATGAGATGCCCAATCCAATGGGAGCGGGAATCGCGAACTTTGTCACGCTTCTCTCTCAGCTAACTCAAGTTTTGAATAGAAACACTGGTCAAGAGGAACGTCCAACCCCCCCTAAGAAAGAACAAGTCGCTATTGAAAGCTTCGTGAGACAAAGGCCTCCTACTTTTAGTGGATCATCCGATCCCACGATTGCTGAACAATAGATCAACTCCATTGAAAAGATATTCTCCATCCTCCAATGCTCTGAAAAAGAGAAGGTTCTCCTGGCGGCTTATCGTATGGAGGGTGAAGCTGATCAATGGTGGACATTGATCAAAAATACGAAGCCTGAGGAGGAGATCGAGGCTTTGGAATGGAAGGTATTCCGGAAGATGTTTTTCGATAAATATTTTCCACGCACCCTCTGTCTTAAGATGGAAAGGGACTTCCTTTCCCTCAAGTAGAAAGATGAGGAATCTGTGGGAGCGTACGAGGCAAAATTCACAAGGCTTGCACGATACGCTTCCGGCTTTGTCGTTACCCCCGAATGCAAGGTTGACCGCTTCTTTGGTGGGCTGAAGCCTAGCTTGCGGAAAGCATTAGCAATCCGTGACTTCGACAGCTATGAGGAAATTGTCCTATGTGCCCTCAAGGTTGAAATGGAGATCGGAGAATCACAGGGGTATCATGGGGACAAGAAGCGGACGGTGGACTTCAATGCTGGTGGTCCGATGGATAAATCCAACGGCGCTAAGAAATTCCAGCACCCCACTTGCCAAAAGTGTGGAAAGAAGCACCCTGGAAATTGCCTTAGGGGGACAAGAAAATGCTTCAAGTGTGGAAGAGAAGGGCACCTAGCTGTAAACTATCAGCAAGAAGGACCCGCGGCTGCGACAGAGGGAAGGAACGCTCCGTTCGAACCTCAACGCGTTGTTCAATGCTTCAAATGCAAAGAACCGGGTCATTTTGCGAATCAGTGCCCTAATCCAAGGGTTATCGGAGGCAATCAACAACCTCCAAGACAGCAAGGAAGAGATTTTGCCATCACTTCTGCCGAAGTGAACCCCGACAACGAAGTGGTGACAGGTACGCTAGTTATTCATTCAAGAATAGCGAACGTACTTTTTGATTCAGGTTCTACGCATTCTTTTATATCTCAAAAGTTTAGTAGAACAATCCCTGCACCACCACAAATCCTGGAAGTAAAGATGTCGGTGAGTACGGAAAATGGGGAAATCATTGCATCCCATGAGTATAAGTCCTCCCCTGTTATAATATGTGGATTGAATTTCCCAGCGAACCTCATCATACTCCCTTTGGTGGAATTTGATGCAATTCTTGGCATGGATTGGCTTTCCTTATATAGAGCCAACATAAATTGTCGGGAGAGGGAAATCACACTCCATATGGAGAATCGACCCCCGATTCATTACAAGTGTCAGGAGGAAGATGAATCTCCTTTAGCTCCATCATCTCAAGCATGGATATTACTGCCTTATGAGCACGCATATCTGGCTCAGATGATTGAGTCCAAGGAAGAAACCACCCTTGAAGAAATGCCTATTGTGAGGGAATTCGCTGAAGTATTTCCCGAGGAACTTCCTGGTCTTCCTCCAAGAAGAGATGTTGAGTTCTCAATTGAACTTATAACTGGGGCGCTACCAATATCCAAGACTCCATATAGAATGGCTGTGGTTGAGCTTGATGAACTGAAGAAACAACTACAGGAGAATCTGGATAAAGGGTTTATATGCCCAAGTGCATCACCATGGGGTGCACCAGTCCTCTTCGTCAAGAAGAAGGATTGGTCAATGCGGCTTTGCATCGATTATCGTGAACTTAACAAAATCACGATAAAGAACAAGTATCCTCTCCCAAGAATCGATGACTTATTTGATCAGCTACGTGGAGCACAATACTTCTCCAAGGTCGACTTGCGGTCGAGATATTATCAAGTAAGGGTGAAGAAGGAAGATATCCCCAAGACTGCTTTTCGTACAAGGTATGGGCACTATGAATTCATAGTAATGCCTTTTGGACTCACCAATGCTCCAGAAATATTCATGGACTTGATGAATAGAGTCTTTAGAGATTACCTAGATAAATTTGTGGTAGTCTTTATAGATGATATTCTAATATACTCCAAAACCAAGGAGGACCATGAGGAGCATTTAAGAACTGTACTGGAGACTTTGCGCAAGGAGAAGCTCTATGCCAAGTACAGCAAGTGTGAGTTCTGGTTAAAGGAGGTCTCATTCTTGGGCCATATCATCACAAGCAATGGGATATCTGTGGACCCCTCCAAAACAGATGCAATTGAGGGATGGCCGAGGCCAACATCGGTAACTGATATCCGTAGCTTCTTGGGGTTAGCCGGATATTATCGACGATTTGTGAGAAATTTCTCACGATTGTCCAACCCTCTTACCAAGCTAACTCGAAAGGGAGTAAAGTTTTCTTGGAGTGATGAATGCGAAGAAATCTTCAAGGAGTTGAAAAGGAGGCTTATCACTGCACCCGTTCTCACTTTACCCACAAGTGGGGAGCTTTTTGTGGTATTCAGTGATGCTTCGAAGAAGGGATTAGGATGTGTGCTGATACCGAATGATAAAGTGATATCCTATGCCTCAAGGAAGTTGAAAATCCATGAGCGAAACTATCCAACACATGATCTGGAGTTGGCGGCGGTGATCTTTGCCTTGAAAATCTGGCGGCATTATCTCTATGGAGAGAAATGTGAGATATATAATGACCACAAGAGTCTTAAATATATATTCACACAGAAAGAGCTTAATATGCGCCAGAGAAGATGGATAGAGCTCATCAAGGATTATGACTGTTCAATACATTACCACCCTGGGAAGGCGAACAAGGTGGCGGATGCCCTATGTAGAATGGATCCAGCAATTCTATCAATGATGAGAATTGAGAAGGATCCAATCTTCTTAGACTTGATGAAGATGGACGTGGGAATCATAAAGAAGGGAACATCATCAATCCTTTCACAAATGATTGCTCAACCATCTCTTTTGGAAAGGTTAAAGGATGCTCAAAAGGATGATGCGAGAATCCATGTAAAAGTGGAAGCTATCAAAAAGGGAAAATCCTCAGAGTTTAATGTTAATGAAGAAGGAATTGTGCGGTTTGGGAAAAGACTATGTGTTCCATCAAGTTCGGAGCTGAAGAAGGAACTTTTGGATGATTCACATAGTTCAAATTTCTCTATTCACCCAGGGAGCACAAAGATGTGTCGAGATCTCCGAGAAAACTTTTGGTGGGATAATATGAAGAAGGAGATCACTGAATATACATCAAAGTGCCTGGTGTGTCAGCAAGTGAAGGCAGAGAGGCAGAAGTCTAAGGGGATGATGCAACCATTGCCCACACTAGAATGGAAATGGGAGAACATCACCATGGACTTCGTCACTGGACTTCCAAGGAAATCCAAAAGCAACAATGCAATCTGGGTTATTGTGGATCGTCTTACAAAGACTGCACACTTCATTGCTATTCGAGAGGATTTCTCTTTGGATCAACTGACACAGATATATATCAGGGAAGTGGTACGGTTTCATGGAGTACCACTATCTATTGTGTCTGACCGAGATCCGAGATTTACCTCTAATTTTTAGAAGAGTCTTCAACATGCTCTGAATACTGAACTGAACTTCAGTACGGCCTATCATCCTCAAACTGATGGCCAATCCGAGCGGACTATCCAAACACTTGAGGATATGTTGAGAGCGTGCTCAATGGACTTTAAAGGAGGATGGGATCAACATCTTCCTCTAGTTGAGTTCTCTTATAATAATAGTTTCCACTCGAGCATCCAAATGGCACCATATGAAGCCCTGTATGGGAAAAGGTGTAGAACACCGGCATGTTGGGGTGAGGTCGGTGAACGTAAGCTGCTTGGACCAGAAATGGTCGAAGAAATGGTGGAGAAGGTGAAAACCATTCAGCAGCATATCAAGGCAGCCCAAAGTCGACAGAAGAGTTATGCAGATAATCGTCGACGAGACCTTGAGTTTAAAGTCGGAGACATGGTGTTTTTACGCATATCTCCATGGAAGAAGGTCATGAGGTTTGGAAAGAAAGGGAAGTTAAGTCCAAGGTACATCGGCCCCTTCAAGATTCATGATCGTGTTGGGGCTGTGGCCTATCGACTAGCACTTCCACCTACTATGGCCAAGGTGCATGATGTCTTCCATGTATCCCTCTTAAGGAAGTGCATACCAGACCCTTTACATGTACTCTCTTCCGAGGTGGTACAATTAGAAGACGATCTTTCTTATGAGGAGCAACCAGTGAAGATCTTAGATCGTAGAGAAAAAGTTCTACGAAATAAGACAATGCCCCTCATCAAGGTGTTGTGGAGAAACCACAAGTTTGAAGAAGCAACTTGGGAGTCGGAGGATATGATGAAGCTAAGTTACCCACATTTTTTTAGTGTGGGAAAAGGAAAATTTCGAGGGCGAAATTTCTTAAGGGGGGAATGTTGTAACGACCCAAAATTTCATTAATGGAAAATCCCTCTTGATCCAGTTAAATGTTTCTTTATGAAAAATGTTTTTATAAGATATCAACTTTTTTTTAAGATTTGTGACTGTTACTTTTTTAGCCATTGAACAGTGATCATCTGGGTAGTTTAAATATAAGGCTTTAACGAACCAATTTTCTACTCAGACAAAGGAAGCGATGGCCTCATCCAGTAGAATTACCCCTTACGAAGCCCATTTGTCGGAGCTCGGAAAGGAGGTGGCGTCTTTGGGATTTGCCCTTGACCAAGCCCAAGCTGAGCTTCATCAAGTCAAGCTCGAACGTGATCGTCTACGAGAAAAATGGAAGTTGATAGAGATTACCACTCGAGCAATGTTATCCGAGCAACCCCAAGAGTCTGTCACCATCGCACACCTTACTCTTAGGTCTTATGCGGCTATTTTAAGGGGTTATGTAACAAATAAGTATCACCATGTTCATGTACATTATTTTTTTATATAATAATGAATATAATTTCTAGTCATTTTTGATGCATTGTAATTAGTTTTTAAAGTACAAATGATGTTTTTAGTTATTATTTAATTAAGAATTATATTTTATTAAATTAAAGGATTTTTGAATTAAATAATATTTTAATAAAATATTATTATTAATATTAAATTAATTTTTATTAAATATAAATGATCATATAATTTTATGAATGCAATTAAATTTTTTATTAAGGTTTGAAAGCCATTTCTGTCAAAACCCGTGAATATTTTATAAATGTCGGTTTTTATTTTAAAAGTGAAAATTCACATATTTAGAAAATTATTTAGATAAAATAAATATTATTTTTGGAATCAGGATGTCAAAATTATCCAACGGTGAATTTTTCATAATTTTCTGAGACAGTCAAATTTTTGGGTAAAAATTAAATACCATTTAAATATATAATGTGTTTTATGACATCATAATGACCCAATGGTGATGTAATAAAATACCATAATCCTTATGTTCGGCCAATATGTGTTTTATCATTAAAATAATGAGGTTTTGGGTTTGTTTTACTCACTTTTCAAAGCATTAATGGAGCCCTCAAGACTTATTCAACACTTTGCCTTTTTAAATTAATTTCCATGGGAGTGTGACTCACCTCCACATAAGTAACCCTAATTTTTTACTAAGTTCGGACCTTGTCCTTGTAAAATATTGTTTTCCTCTTTCCTTTTCCAGAAACCATGGTAAAATACCATGGGATGGTTTGTGGTTTGGATTATTTTAATATAAGGGGTCCCAAACCTAAATAATAAAGAATTCTCTCACCATTCCTATATAAACCCACCCAAGCCCCCACTTCCTCCTCACTCAAAGCCCTTGAAGTTCGTCCAACCTCTGCCCTACTCTCTCTAGAATCCTCTCAAGGTGCCCCAAGCTCCCAAGAAGCCTCTCACAAGCCTCTCTCTAGCCTTTGGAAGCACACTTCCAAGTAAGGGTTTTTCTTCCTTTCTCATTTTTGTCAATTTTCTTTAAGTTGTATTGCCTTTTAATTTCATTTATGAATGTTGGGGTATGGTTTCTCACCTCTCCCATACTGCCCCCTTATTGTTTGAATGATGGGAGACCCCTTTCTCTCTCATTAAATGCCTCTCATGTACACCCGTTACTATGCCGAAATTCCGAAAGGAACTTCTCTCTCTTCTTTTACATTCAAGCAATACTTTTGTATCATGAATCTAAATTCCATTTCTATTGTTGGGACATGTATATATATGATCTCCTTACTGTCCATTACATGTAAATATGATGAGGACCCCTTTTCTCTCTCAGCAACTTTTTTTTTATGAATTCTTATGTCACGCCGTTACGCTGCCGAAATCGCACCGATTTTCTAAGCCAATGTCTTTGTGTAGTGAATACCATGCCCATTTCTCCATCAAGGGTATTCACCTTTATGCACATTTACTTATTGATTATAAAGTTTCATGTATGAATTCCACATTCCTTTATAGTGGAAGAAATGATTATGTTTTATGAATCCATGTTTTATGATCCATGTGGCACACTTATGCATGAAATGAAATGTTTAAGAAGGGTGCGCCCTGATAGCGCTCCAATGCATTGGGTAAAGTATAGTATCATGATACTTCATGTGCAATGAGTGTTGAATCATGCTAATTCAAGTGCCACGAGGGTTTACTCGTGCTTCAAGTGCAATGAGGGTTTACTCATGCTCCATGTGCAATGAGCCTTGGCTCATGCTAATTCAATGTTAAGTGTTGTTGCCACATTTCCATGTTATGATTATCATGCTTTATCATGCCTTTATGTTCATGTCTCTCTTATGCTCTATTGATATGACTATTGCCTAACATGTATTGTACTCCTCATGTTATTCATTGTGTACTCCCTTACTGGGCTTTATAGCTCACCCTTTTCTTATACATGTCCTCAGGTTATCCCATGCAATGCTAAGTACGAAGGAATGTAGTGGTCATGTAAAGGAAGTTTTCAATAAGGATGTTGTATTTCATGTTTAAATTATTTATGTAATGATCCTAAGCCCCAAAGACACTAAACCTCTCGATCTTCTTTGTTGTATCAAGTGAAGTTTTATGTAATAAAGCATGTTTAAGTTGTAATAAAATCAGGGTTGTCATATTGGATGTCTACGATCCTTCAGAGAATGAGGTGATATGAGGTACGCTCCACAACTCTTCCACTTCATCTTGTAGAATTGTCAAACTCTGTCTGTGAAATTATTTCCTCCCTGCTCCTTGCTTGAGGTGTTACCAGGGTGACGTAGGGTGTCGGTGTAACCCTGTTTCGGTAAGGTAAAATGCGTAGGACCTTTTTATTTAGTCTATGGTGTTGACTCCTTCGCTCTACGAGCATGTAAGAGAGTCTTGGTTGCGAGACATCGACTGTGAAACTTTGTGCAACCAGATATCCTTGGGTGTTCCACCATATGGATATTCTGAAGTAGGGAATCACCGGGCCTTGTTCCAGGTGCGGGCGGTGATTCCAGTCGCAGCGTGTGACGTAATGGTTAGGTCAGGGAGGTGAGTTACCCCTGAGGTCCATTCAGGTCGTTTGAGACCGTGCGAAGGGATGACGAGGATCTCTACCGCCTTTCCCTAAACCCAAAGTCAGGAGTGGGTGCCCGATGTCTCCCGTGTGGCATACCTGAGGAGATGTGTGCTTTATCCTATGCACGTCAGTAGTGAGGGAAGATATCACGTGAAAAGATCAAATCCTTTGGTCTATGTGCGGTGATGCAGAACTGTTCAAGAGTTCTTTTGTGTACGGGAAAGCCAGGTGCATGCTTAGTACACTGATTTGTTCCATGGTTTTGCTTTTCAGGGACAAAAATATTAAAGGAGGGAATGATTTTAGAACCCGGTTTTTGCTGAGAAAGTCTTTGGAATATTCTTGATGTTATTCCTGAGCAGCACCTCTAGACGGCGTGTGATTCCGAGGCCTAGAGTGGCTTGAATTAAATTTTCAGTGCTTTCACACTGGAAAAGCCAAATAAATGGAAAAACTCTTAAACAGTGATCTGGATCAGAGATCCGAGTGTACAGATGGGTCCATAATGGCGTGTTTACCCTAGGAATGACATAAAAAATGTCGGCACGGGACGTTTGGACCCCTCGCTCGCTTTCGGATCTTTAAACGGATAAATTAATTAATTAACTAATTTGTTTAATGGTGAAACTCAGGTATCTGTTAAATTGTGGCTTGGATTGGAAATCTGAGGGCACCGTTGAGTTCAGAGCGTCCCGTTTACCCTATGAGGGGTATATGTTTTGCGGGCGCGGCACGTCTGTGAAAAATGGCCCCAGGGGCATTTTTGTAATTTGGCGGCTTTGGACGTTCATCTTAAAAAAAAAATTACGGGGTCTCGAATTAAAATTTAGATACCTCCATTGTGCTTGGGAGGTGGTTTTTACACTAGGGGAGGCTTAACGTCGACCCCGTCGAGCGTTTCAGATGCAGGTTAAATTGGGAGTTTTAATTAATTAAAGTTTTTAATTAATTATTTTCCTCCTTAAACCAAACCCCTTCCCATTCCTCCATTGTTCTCCCCTATAAAAACCCACATCAAGGAATCCCCCTCCCTCTCCTCCTCTACTCCGATGATACAGCTCTGGCGAGGCACAGCTCTGACGGATCGCGGAGAAGCTCCGGGAAAAGCCCATCGATGTAGGAGTTTTCGGTTTTTGTGTTTTTATTTCCGAACTCTACTTTCAAGTTTACTTATGCCATTGAATTACCGTCTAATTTTCAATCAAAGACCATACTAATGTATTATAATTTGTGAGCTACCCGATGCATCTTTAATATAGAAAATCTGGGTTTGGAGTCGATCACAAATGACCGCTGCTGTTTGCGGGTTTTCGGTTTCTGGCGGGTTGGAGAGGCGGCGCGCCGGGCTTCAGGCGAATGGCGTGGTGGTGGGGCTCTCAGAGAGCTACGCGGCAAGGCGCAGGGTGGAGGCATCAGCGTGGGTGAGCGAGGCCGGATGAGGGGGGGGGGGGTGCGGCTCTGCCGGTGTCGCGGGGACATCGACCGCAGGCACCGGGGCGCGGAGCACAGAGGAGGACCGGCTTCGGCCGGTCGTCGCGGCACGAAGACCCGGGGTCTTCGTGACCCCGGCCAGCAGACAAGGGACCCATGCTTCACGTGTCCCATGGGGAGACATCCGGACCGGCTCAGCCGGTCCGGGTGACTCAGGCGGGCCCGCACGGTGAACCGCGGGCCAGCTCAGGCAGTGAGTGGGCCAGACAAACCGGCCCGACCCACCCTTCGGTCCGATAAAATTCTAAAGCGCCTCTAAAAGGTAGCTCAGGTGTCAGATTTGCGCGCTGTCAATGGAGACGCGTTCCATGAGTTATGCCAATATTTTTGGGATGGTTTCATGAATTTTTTTTCCCGAAACGAGGGGCCTCGGAGGCGCAACACGTTTTTAAGTGGATTGGGGTCTTCCCGGGAATTCTTGTTTTGGACGGTGCAGACGCATCCGACATCTATTTTGAGCACCGTCAGTGGTGTTGGAACCCTGGCACGAAGGTGGAGATTTCCAGAGTGGTTTCAGGCATTGAGGACGAAGTTGAGGCACTGTCCCCACGGCCCGTCTTTTGAGCTGCGTGCAACATTTATCGACTTTCTCACTAGGTGTCTGTTCGGGGCGTGCGATAAGTCGATTCTGGAAGTTTCTCCGAGGGGCTTTCAATAGTGTAATCTACCCGCTCTAACATCACATGCGGGTGCGGGCCCTGCGAGGGCCGTTTGGGCGTTGATGGTGACTTTCCATCTCTATCACCAGACGACCGTTTTAGACAAGTGAATAGTCCATTTTGTGTACCTTTTCGAGAGGATCGCAACAGTGCAATCCGGTCTTTTTGTTTCGGGACCGGGATGCGGGTCCCACGAAGAACTGCTCATGTGAAGTGCGCCCAAATGCATATTTTCTTCTGGTATCCGTTGCACTCAAGTGAGCAGTCTTTTTGATGTGTTTTCTTGAGGGAATCAGAATGGTGTGATGTGCCCGACTGTTTTTAGGGCAGAGGATCAGGATCACAGGACTCCGTTCGGGCGTGAGGCGGTGTTGGTGAATTTTCCATTAGATATCCGTTTGAGGAGAGTAGGTAGTCTATCTCGCATGTCTTTCCACGAGGATTACAACAGTGTATTCTGTTCAAGTGAGCGAAACCTCTTACATGATCTTATTAAATTTGGAATGTGAAAGGTGTACTAGTGGTGGTTCGTCCTACTATGTTTGTAGCGGCCCCTTGGTGTGTGATCGCATGCACTCTCTTGAGAGTGATGTTGGTGTTTAAAGAGATGTGGTTGGTCGTGCCACAACCTTTGAGGTAGAGTTGTTATGATCATGCCTTCATGTTGATGTTGGGTGCCACGTGGACGATAGCCTTTCGGCTGGAGACGTGATATACTCTGTGAGTATACTGGAATGCTTGGAGTTAAATGTGGATGTTGGTACCTGAGAATGTTTCTGCGCTTGGTTGGGGTTGACTTGAGGCCACACGTCGTGGGGGACCCATGTGCGTGCTGTGTTCCGCTTTGTATAATTTTGACCTCTCGCGATGTAGAGGGTCCCTCAGTTCTTGATTGTTGACCAGTGGGATTGAGGTTCTTCCCCTGGCTCTGTGCTCGATGGTTTAGATCCTCAAGGTTGAGTGGTTTCCCCTGGTTTTGTTCTGGAGTCGGGTGGTTGCAGGATACCCACTCCGTGATCGGTTGGACAATGTTGTACCCTCCACTGGAGATGGCCAGAGTAGTTTTGGTTCGTTTACCGACAACTTTGGGTTTACACTCCATTAGGGACCGAGAAGTGGGTTTATCACTGACCTCTTAGGGTGTACCCTCTGGAAGAGACTGGGTAGTGGGTCACCTGACCTCTTAGGGTCTATCCTACAGCAGAGACTAGGCAGTGGGTCACCCAACAACCTCTTAGGGTCTACCCTCTAGTAGGGCTGGGCAATGGGTCGCCCGTCATCTAGATCCAGGTCTACCCTCCCGTAATGCTTGGCAGTGGGTCCCCTGTCGACTTATTCTAGGTCTACCCTTCAACGGAGATGGGCAGTGGGTTTCCTGATGATGTATTAGGGTTTACCCTCCAGCAGGGCTGGGTAGTGGGTCACCCGATATCTTGTTAGGGTTTACCCTCCAGCATGGCTGGGCAGTGGGTCACCCGATATCTTGTTAGGGTTTAACCTCCAGCAGGGCTGGGTAGTGGGTCACCTGATATCATATTATGAATTACCCTCCTATTGGGATGGGTAGTGGGACACCCGTTGACATTCCAGACTCAGTCCTTTCTACTATGATAGTCTATGTCTTTCCTCCGTGATTACCGGAGCAGGACACTTGGTTGTACAGGTCATTGATGGAACGAACTTGGCTTTGAGGAGACCTCTTGACTGCAGGTCAGTGACGAGGTGTGGTTTAACTTAACCCGAAACTCTCAGGTACGAGGGGTTCTTTCCCCACCAAGACATGTCCTTTTGAAGTGACCTAAAATCGTGTAGGCGAGTCAGTGCCGCCCAAAGCGGATAGTGTCGAGGTGCGGTGATATGGCCCCCTTGACTTGCAGTTTGGGGTAGACGTGCGTGATGCTGAGCATCGATGATGGATTAATTCTGGGACTAGTAGCGACTCACTTTTCTTGGGTTGAGCTACGGGAAGGAGATCCCCTTAAGGCCTTGTCTGGGCTTCTTGATAGTGTATATGGATTTTTGTATACATTGTTTTAGTACCCACTCCTTGGGTTTGGTAACTCTCTCTCCAGGAGAAGCGAAGACGCGCGGGGTATGCCACGTGCATTCCGTGTCTTTCTTCTCATGGTTGGACGATTCTACACTCCTTCCATAGGTAGCGAAGACTCGACGATAAGTTCATCTTCTCACCATTTCCATCTCCTTGTGTCTGGATGAGTCTACCCCCATCCTCTTTTTGGGTTGACCTGGACTCCCTACTGATACTATTTACCGCACTTTCAGTTGTACTCATTTACTTTTCCCTGTTTGCTCTACTACTCACCCTTCGGTACCTCCTTTGTTTCTCCCTCGAGACTTCGGGGTATCCTACTGAGTATTTTTATACTCACCCCTGCTTGGGCTTTTCCCGCACTTGGTGTGCCCTTGCAGATGACGGACAGGTTGGTCGTGACGTCATAGGAGCTTAGGAGCATGGGATCTTGGACCGCGTGCGGTGGTCGGAGTCGGGTTCTAGGTGGGAGACTCTAACAGCCATTTTCTTTTGTTTACCTATTTTTGGGTTGTTGCACTTTTCTGATTGGGTGTGTGTTTTCCCCCTTTTCTTTTCAGCCTTTACTATGTACTGTTTAGAGGTCGATGCACTCTTGTGGTTTATATATAGCATTTTCTCTTTTACTTTTCATGTCCTTTCTTTTACTCTGCACTTTTTCATTGAGTGTGTTGTGTGTGTGTGTGTACGGGTATTTAGGCAAAGGCCTCCCCGAGTTGTTGTTCCTTCGGCGCTGGTCGCCAGCCCCTGGCCTATGGAGGTGGGCTTGGGGTAGTTTCGGCTCAAGACGGGTAGGGTCGGGTCGGGACAATCGTATTCACTCCAACCTATTATAAATAAATTTACCGTATAATTATTTATATAGAGTAAAAAATATTCATTTTAAAATACTATTTTTTATCTATAAAACTAATTTTCAGCATTTTGAAACTTATTTAATCGTATAGGCTAATAAAAAACCATTTTACTTATTTTTTTTCAATATCACATAGTAAAATTATCTTTTTAATTTATTTTTAATCAAAATTTATCTGAGCATGATTATAATAAACATATTTTTTTCATATAAAAAACAAAACTGATAATTGTAGATTTTCTTTTATGAATAAAAATAAACTCTTATAAAATTGATTTTCAAGTATTATTAGGGCTAATATTATGATTAATATTTTATCATTATTGGATTCAATAATAGAAATTTATGAAATATTTGGTGTCATTATGTAAAATAGATTTAATAATACCCATTTTATTTTTTTGGCAATTTAATGTAAATTACATAGGAAAATATTATTTACAATAGTAAAACTAAAAACGAAAAACATGAATAGTCTAAGAGTGAAATAAATAATATATGATTAAAAAGTGTTAAAATGGATTCATGATGAAATAAAGACCTTATAACATTCTCCATGCCATTATTTAGGATTTTTGAATCAAATTAATATTTTAACATGTTCTCTCCTCACTTGAAGAAGTTATATTGATAAAATTGTCCTTAAAATCACTTATAAAAAGGATCTCAAATACAAAAACAAAAATCCACGCATTTAATAGAATGAACTCAACCGAAAATATCGTTAAGATCATATCAACTCCCTCCATATAACTTATATTCAATTTTACATACAAAAGACCAATATCTGAAGCATCAAAGTGTAACCCAATGGAGAACTTTAAAAAATATAGGTAATGTTCTCATCCATGCTCCCAAAACTATAGTTTAATTTTTCAACTCAAAAATATTATATCGATGATAATATAAAGAATATTATTAATAATATCATATTATTTTTATAATAATAGAATGCCATTTTCTTACCATCCAATAAATGAGTAAAAAAAAGAAGGCTTCTTCATTCACAGATGCATACTACCACATCCACGAATGACGTGTAAAATTTTTCATAACCATGAAACACATATTGTCATAAAAGTTAATTTAAATGAATAATATAATATTTATAATAATTTTATGATTATATAATTATAAACCATTGTATATCATCCTCCATAAGCATGAGTAACGAACACGTCAGAGGTGCATACATGTAATCTACCGCCTCAATGAAAGTAACATATTTTGAATTTTTATATTAGTAATGTATTATTAATATAAATATCAAATTACATAATGTACGACATTAAAAATATATTAATAATAATATTATATATCTAAAATAAATATAAAATATACAATTTATAACATTCTTATTATAAACACCCAAATAATATAGCTTGTTTTTAGTTTGTTGATTAATCCACCAACATTATTAATTATGTAAATTAATATCAACGATAAATATGGAAACAAAGTTATATGTTATATTTCCAAATAATAAGAACTTAATTACTATTATTAAGGTTGTTCAATGGTATTAGTAATATCAAACATGTATTTATAATTACACCATTTGTTGGTAAATATTACAACAATATGCTCATCATCGACATCGTCCTGTAGAAACATAAGTAAAATACATACAAAATAAAAATTAAAAATTAAAAATAATTAAAAAATAATTAATTACATTAAATTATCTTATAATGGTTTAATTTTAAAAAATATACATCAATCGACTCCGCCATAATAAAATTAGTACTGAACAAATAATTGATGATCGTAACATCGAATGAGGAGAAGAAAATTAAGGTAAATAATGTACATTTAATAAATTATTTTTGATGATTTTTATAAAATGTTATTGATAGTAACAATATTATAGAATAGATTATAAATATATTAATTTATAGACATATAGTATGGTTATGAATGTTCATTGATTTCAAAAAACAATGTAATGGTTTATGATTCATAATTTTTCTTCATTTAGACATGATGAATATTACGAAATCTAATAGATTTCATTATGTAGTATATTTATTGTTCATGTGTTCCATTTATCAGAATTATATATTAAATATAATTAATTTCCATGATTATCGCAGGTTTTACTTCCTTTGACTTTTCAATTCAAATGATAATTTTGATGTATGTGGGCACTAGTATAATTTGAAATATATGAGAAATTTTTTTTATTCCTAAAATTACCGTTAAATATTATTAAAAATAACTATAATGTGAAAAAAATTAAAAAATATTATATTAATTGTATTTTTTTATATTTGAATCTCTGAACTTCATGGGGGTTATTTAGATATTTTTTCGTTTTATGGTTTTTATTGACTCATGTTCATTTCATAAAGAATAATTATTTCATTTCTGACTATTTTTTTAAAAGTAGGTTATTTTATAATATAGGGTAACATTATAAATACCTATCTCTATCTCTAGGTGACATGAAGTTTATAATTTAAATTTTTTTTATTTATTAACTTCTGTCTCAAATTTTAAGACTTTATTATGTGTCATTATTATCAACATTTCTAATATCAAATTTTCACCTCCCCATAATAATTCACTATATATTTTAAAACGTAATTATATGTTATATAATTAAACCATCATATTTAACTTCACATTTTTCCAAATGATTTTATATTATCCATTTTTGTTAAATTTTTTCTCAACCAAGGTATCTTGTAAAATATAATGTTGTTTTCTTTTCATGATCATCTACTTTATTGTCCAGTCCATATTTCATAAACATAAATTTTGTGATTTTTTAAATTATACAATATTAAAATTAATATTAAATTAAAATTTTTAATATAAATTCACCATTTTGAAAACATTATTTAATTTTCAAATATATTTTATTGATATTTTGTTACAAAAAATATTTTCAAATTGCATTAATCGTAAATATTCTTCATAATTATCTTCTTTTTATAAAATCTAGAATAGTAATAAATAAATCATATAATATTTAACATTCATTTTCCTATTCAGTTTAATTTTTTAATTTCTTTATATAGTTAATTATCATGAATAACCCCATAAATTCTATATGAAATAATGTTTTGGTAGATTAAAAAATTATTATATCAATATATCAATTTCATACTGTAATTGTTAAGTGATACAATTTGGAAATGTATAAAATCTATATTTATTTACATATATTATTTATGATCATATAAATGATAAGTTTTTATTTGAACAATTATTTATGCATTATGAATTGTGGGTTCCTAATTCTCCCTCTAATACATTTTTTATTGATTTATATCTTATGAAATTGTTATTCAAATTTTGTAGTTATTATTTCTCTATAATGGGAATCCGGAAGTGAACCCACCCAACTGTATTTTGAAAATTAGGTAGTGATTTCCAATCCATTGTGTCTATGGTAATTATTTAGTTACTTGTCATGCACTATTAGAATTTGGTAGTTATTCCTCCTCTATCATGTTATGGGAAACAAGAAGCGACACATGCTTCTCTATTTTATGATTTCTATACTTGGATTAGTTCCACAATTTACTATTATTCTTAAGTTCCATGACATGAATTATCATTATGCATGTGAAAATTTTCAAGGTGTCCTTTTTTATTGTCTCTTACTTCCGTACTCTAATTCCATGGTATATATTTTTCTTCTAACATTACATGTCTTAAAAACAATTCAAATGGATAACTATTATTTATTCTTGTTCATCCCAATAATATATTTCTCCCTGAATAATTTTTTATTATATTCATAATATCTAACCCATGATTTCATGTTCATTATTTTTTCCTAACAGCCTGTTTGGGGAATAAAATTTCATATATTTCTTTTCATAGGTTATTATTTGGGTAGAACTTATGAGATCTATAAAAGAGAATATATAGTTGAATAACTATGGAGAGTTATCCAAATGTGATGGGAAATATGATTCATATTCATCTAGACCTTAATAAAACTAAACCATTCTTTCATGGGATTGTGAGATTATTATGGGAGGAATTTTTTAAATTCTGAAAATAATGTTAATGATATTTAAGCTTCTATTAGGCCAGATCACATTGTATCAAGGTTGTTATTTAGAAAATCTTTTTTTATAGGATCTAGAAGATCAGGATTGGCGTACCTAATCTATATTTAATGATTTTTCATAGATTTCAACTAAATTTTATTATTTTATGTCTCTTTGTAAAATTTCACCAATCCATACAACATTTAGTCCACTAGGTTGTCTAGGTGGATCATATAAATATTCATTTAAGATAATGGCCCCTATTACTACAACCCGATTTTATTCCTTCACTAAAACAACTCTCACGCTTCTAAAAATTAAATTATAAATGTTGTTACCTATACCATAACAATTTATATAGATAATGTTGTTTTTTAATAGAACACATTATACTAATTTAATATTCATCATCATACTCTAAATCAATATCATCCAAATTTCAATCCCATATATTCCACAAATACAAAACATAAAAAACACAGTTAATATTATTATGTATATGGTGACTATTACCCCCCTTAATCAGTATGTGTTTAAATGTGAGGCTTCAATTAATTATCATAAAATCAAGAGACTACTATAACAAAATTAAACCCACAACCTCTAGTATGAAACACTACCACATTATATAATTTTTTAAATAATAAAATAAATCCCATTTCACATTTAAAATATAAATTTATTTAAATAAATGATGAATTCATATAGAATTATGATCACTTCTTCTTTTACAATATAATGAGAAAATTATTCATACCAAATGATTTTTTAGTACATTTCTGCAACCATTTCTCAAAAATTCCTGGGGTTATCTTCTAACCACTACTACCAATTTTTAACATAAATTTTTATTCATATAATAATAGTGTGATTCAAAATTACTTTTAGGGTAAATTTGATTCACCTGAACTTATGAAATATATATTTATAGAGTTTTTTCACTGCACTTTTTATTCAAATTCATCATAACAAGATTGATATTTTTTTATTCATCCAACTCCAAAAAAAAACCTAGGATATTGAGGTTTGGAATATGTTTACCAACATCAAATATTGTGTTTATTTATCATAAACATATTGAATAAATCAGTTCTTCTCTTTTCACATAATGAATCCATTAATCAATCTTTTAATATATAGACCACATCAACTATTAGAAAAATTGTTTTCTAATTTATTTATTTAGTGAATATATATCTTGGTGATTATTCATTTATAAATACATTATGAGTACCCATAGTGGCTCAGTTTTTTATTTATGTGTGTAAGAAAAAATGTTAAAACTGCTTATGTCCATAAAATCTCATCCTTAAGAACTTATAACAAAAAATTTTAATCCATTTATTGACATAACCTTTTATATAAATCACACAGAATCAATCATTTAATTGAATAAACTATAATGTATCTAGTGTCTGAGGTACACGACATTTGAATAAATTGATTACTCTATTTAATATATCAGGATATTATTGTTCTTTCTTTCCTTACTTGGATTTTCCATTCCTGGAAAATACTAATCATCCTTTTAATTCCCATCACCAATTCCCTTTTAATATATTGAACAGATGCTAGATAATTTTGGGATACTTTTTATATGGGGTGAATCTCATTATGGTAATAAAAATTTCACAACAATCATATTTTAATGGGAAAATATAGGATCAAATATTGTTACAGATAACCAAACATTATATATGTGTATATCACCGTATTTTAGATGACTATTCATTTCATATATAAATAATTATCCACCGAGAGACACGAATTTTTGTTTTCAAAGGATAATGTATAATGAATCCATACATTTCATAAAAGATATTGAATATCTCTTACAATTTTCTTCTCACTCAGTACCCGTATATAAAATATCATACTTGATTAAATTATTTAGAACCCGAGAAAATGAAACAATAGAAAGAGTGAGCATAGGATTATAGTATGGTAAATCATGAGGGATATAAATCAAAGATCATAAGTGATAATTTGATAAGAATAAGGGAATTAATATGTGATGATACAATTTAAAAACATTTGAAACATGTTATAAACCCCAAATAATGAGTCATGTAATTATTTTGTATTATAATAATATATCTAATTCTTAATAAAGATAAATAATTAATAATCCTATATAATATTATAAGAATATAATATCAGAAATAATAACATTGTGGAATGACGTTGTGTCCTAATTATAATAATATATATCATATTAATATGATTTTAACCATGAAATTATTCTTATAGTAGTCTTAGGATAACCACCCACAAACTAACTTGTAATTGATAATACCACAATTATACTCTAATAGGATATATATAATCACCTAGGAATCCTCTTGGTGTTGGGAAAACATCTACTGTAAACTCATTGTCTTGGGAAAACCTTCCATATATTGTCTTATTCTTCGAATAATCACCTATGTAAACATTAATATCAGGAGTATAAAAAATTATCCATCTCATTATATATTATTACTAGACCCACACATCAAAAAATAATAACCAATTCGTATATTTGAAATTATAATATCAAAGAATTTATTATTCCTGAAAATCATAATTATCTAATGGGAAGTAAATGAGTTTCCCTAACATTTTCTTAAAACATTATCATCTCAAGGGTTCTGGATAATGAAATCAGATGGAATCATAATATCATATCCCTAGAGACAAATATGTATAATTAAATTTTTTAACATATATGAAGATAATACATTAAAAAGGTATTATATATATGCTTTGAAAAAAAATATTTTTTTCTCATTGTAAATTTTATAAAATAAAACCTTCTAAATGATCAAAATTCAATTTTATTCGAAACTATTTTAATGATTATAATTGGAAAATAATTATAAATAAATCAAAAAATGATGGAAAAATTTACCCATGTCTTAAACATAAAAAAAATTATTTCCAAAAAAAATTAAGGATATAAAATATATCCAATTCATGAAATGAAATAATGTTCCAATAAAACCTTTGTAAATAAATTCAATGATATTATAAAAATATTTTTAAAAATAATTTAAAATTATATATTATCTTCCAGATCTAAATTTTTCTGAAAACTAATATTGAATAAAATGATTACAAAAAATGTAAAATAATTTATGGTTTTCTTAAAATATTCCATAATAATTTTTATTATCAAAAATTTCAAAAAGGAAAATATTTCTTGATAAAATTTGGAAATAAAAAAAGTATAATAAAAAATGTGTTTAAGTAGTGATATATTATAAAATATTCTATAATGGATATTTTGATAATAATCAATCTTAATGTGATTGTAATATGTACAGTTATAATGATGAAAGTATTTTAATCAAAGCCTCCAAAAATTAATATTAACGATTTTTTCTTTTAATCCATATAAATTTCATGAAAATAATCATATAACAAATTCTTGGGATGTATTTAAAACACAAAAATGGAAGAGGTGGTAAATATTGAACTTATCTTAGTAGAAGAAAATAGAGATATAGAAAACCTTATATCATGTCATGAGTGTCTTTATAAAGACATAACAATAATTTATAAAAATTTAATACATATTGTACATCTATTAAAGAACCATATATAAACAGATTTTACTCTATATCATTCCCTTATAATTTCTAATACCACATTTATTAATAATTCAATATTACATCCAACAAATTTTTGTTTCCAATTATATTTTCTATTCATGTTTTTGGTTGATAGGCCCAATCTATTCAACGTACTCATAGACACTTAAGATATATAATTTCATCAATAACATATATATATATATATTATATTCTTTTTAAATTTTTAATCAATGTTGGTGACTAAAAATTTATTACAACACCTCATGAAGCTTGCACTCTCGGCATACTAATGAGTGATGTTTTCATATTTCATTTATTTGAAATAGAAAATGCAATCCATGAATTAGTACATCTAAAGGCACTTCTCCATTGATGGAAATGGAAAAATATTGGTAATGACCCCCCGAGTCTTGTCTTTATTAGGCCCCATATAACGACTCGGATTTTGACAGGAAGTACCTCAAAATATTTCACAAAGTATTTTCAGATCTGGTGCTAAGTTGTAATGGTAATATATGGCCTGAGGTGCCTCGGTGGAACTATATTAAAAATGTGAAATATTTTTTTTCACATGCATCGTATTTATTAAAAGGTAAATAATTCACATTTAGAGCCTCATATCTGATTACATAAACCACAATTGAGTCTTGAACATTGTTTTTGACCTAGGCACAACATAATAGTGTCAATGATGAGAGGATTATATGATTGGGTTTTTACGGGTCTATTTATGGTGGATTTATTTATTTAACATAATAATATTTGAAAATCTCCTCTCTCTCCCCACGTTTTAGTCACCCAAGCAATGTGATTCATGCCTCCAATCACTCTCTCGTGTTCTTCCTGCTTCCTCTTGGAGAGAATGGAATCCACCAGTTGATCCCTATTTTTGATGGAAACCATCATCATATCAAAAAATAGGATGATCTGGGCACCATTCTTCAACTGAATAATCATCATTTATCCATTGAGGTATGATGATTTGAGTTTTGGTATCGATTACATTGTTTAAAAATATTTTAAGATTCTAGATCCCCTATAAAAATTTTAAAGAACCCTTATTGGTAGACCTACAGGATTTTGGGTAAAAAGGGGGAATCATCGTGTTTTTCATATGATTCATGACTACAATTACCATCTACATTGAATTTAGTTTAGGGAAACATTCTGTGTAGCTCTTTATATTTTAGGGAGGATAAACTTTTTTTACTACACACCATGTATGGGTTTTACACGCTGTGTAGTGCACTAAACCATGTTACCCTTGGACTTGTATTGGGATTGCAATGTGAAAATACATGGACATGTACAAACACACAAACCAAATAAATTTAGAAAGGGTCTTGTACACATACACAGAGAAAATAGAAAAACATGAGGATATCTATCAGAATATGTTGTGTACTATGGGGTAAACGGTGTGTGTGAGACACAGTCAACCAGTCCATGTAGTAAAGGAATATAGAAATGGTATGTGATATGGGGGAAACATATTGTACCATCTCATCATGTCGTGTCCCCTACATGAGTTATAACTCATGTAGAAGGGATTCAAAAGCAGATTCTATAAGTGTTGGTGTCCTGAGAACCAACTGTTTTGTACCTTGATTAAATGAATGCTCACTCATTATATATTGTTCATTGTTCTGCATAATAATAATATAATAATGTCCCAGAATATTTGTTGCATTAACAAGGTCATGGTAGACCCCCGCTATGATGAGAACCTTGAAATGCTATAACAATATTCTTAAATAATGTTCTGTGGTTGGATAAGATACTATGATATGACACATAGTATACAGACCGTCATTTTCGAGTACTCATAAGAAGACAATAATCTCTCATGGAGTTCGCACATGGTAATCTCCAAGATACGAGATTATGAGAACAGACCCGCCAGTAGCAATTCCACATGTCTTGGTGTCATCAGAAATTGCTATCTACGGGCGTGTGTAATGGTCCTTAGACTGGAAGATTGTCATTAACTCATGTCATGACTCACACACTTAGATTTACTGACAAAAACCGTCACGCAGACAGTTGGTGGGAAGTAGGGTACGTTGGGTGTGTCATGAGTTACATGTTGTTAATGGATAAGTCGAGGAAGGATTTGTCCCTTCCATTTATGGAAGTTGATATCTTGGCCGTTTGATTGTAATAGAACTGTCGCATTAAATTCTATGGCCATGCTGTAAACGACGAGTTTATTTCAGGTTGTCAAAGAATGACAGATAAAGCATATAGGTTTATGACACTTCCATAAAACCTTCTTGATGAGATATCGATACAAAGGTATTAAATTACAAATTAAGCATTTGTATGAGGTGATACGTCAATGCGGCGTCAAATTCTTTCTCTTGGGTGCCTTGACCCATTGCTAGAATGTAATCTTAGACTTTAGGCAGGCTCTCCTAATGCCAATGGGAAAGAGGCCAAGAGGGTCACACAATAAGTGTATTCAAGTATCTCAAGTAGAATAAAGATTATTCCCATGTGTGGTTTAATAATTATTCAAGGAAGCCTAAGTCATTTTAATGATGGAGGAAGAAGGAAGTGGAAAACAAGATATACATGTCGTGTATTAAAGATTAGACGCCGTGTAGTTTTTCATGGAAAACAAGTACATGACATGTATTATTAATTACACACCATGTAGTTTTCTTTATGGAAAGGAAATGAATAAATGAAAAAAAGATATACACACCGTGTACATTGAAGGCACACGCCGTGTAGTTTTTAATGAAAGACAAGTACACACCGTGTATTTATTAATACACACCATGTAGTTTTTCCAGTCGGGATTTTGAAGATATAATATTGTTTTAAATGATATTTATTATAATCAGCGTGGGCGCATGTAAAGGAATTAATTATTCGACATGGGGTTTAAAATAAGAGTCAATGAAATAAATAAAATGCGTAACACATTTATTTATTATCATAACTTAAGAACCTCAAACCTGATTATAAATATCTTCACAACCCCAACTCTTTTTCTACCCCGTGTGAGACACAAAAATTCTGGACAATTCATTAAAGGCCTAAAGAGCCTCTTCCTCCAAGAATGCTCTCATGACCGAGAGAGATCCACTTCCATCGGATCAAGATGATATAAGGCGGACAACGCAAGCAAAGACTTATCCACGCTAGCACCCAGAGAATCCTTTGTCGACGTCCAGAGATACGAGGTACACGTGTGGATCACCGCTAGAGGGAGCCTACACTTGGCTTCTGCGACGCAATGACGGATCACATCGACAACGTGATCAAGAACATCAATAAAGAAAGAACACCCAAATGGTATTTCTTTATAATTAATTAAATTAATTATAATCAACCAGTAACGATCCTTGTGTGTGGTTCCGGGACAAACATTATTCTTTGTCTTCTTCTGTGATTCGATCTGTGCAGACTGGTATTTATCGTTGTATTGATCCCGGATTGATCCTTGTTAATGAAAAATATCCAAGTGGTCACATACACCCACGCGCTTCCGCTATGCCCGGAACACTCAAATGGTATTAGAGGGAGGTTACAACAATAATTATAGTTATTTAATTTTTTTTGATAATTTACAGATTTATATTTGATTCAATTCGAAATAAATCATTATATAAATCTGAATAAATGAGATCTGTTCATCCCCCTTCATTTCTTGATTCATATAACAGAAACGGCCTTTTAATTTTAATTTTGATTAAAATAAAAATGAGGAACTCATTCGGAGGAGCCACTCTTTCTGGTTGTACAACATGGGATTACACGGCATGTACTTAAAACTACACTCCATGTACATAGAATCAACGAACCGGCACTGGTCTGATAAACCACACCGTGTGAATTGATTATGACTAAGTTTTAATCACACCGTGTTGACCAGAATTGAACGGCGCGTGGAAACCGGAATACACGATGTGTATGTCGGAGCAACACTCCGTGTTGTCTGTTCTGGCCCAGGTGAAACCGTGTACAAAGATAAGCTGTGTACCGCGTACACGGGATCGCCAGGCTGGTAACCATGTAACAAGGAAGTACATGTCGTGTATGATTCATCTACACGCCGTGTACTCCAAAATTTACAAAGTACAGAAAACACGCCAAATCCCCAGCGTGTACTTTGGATAAAAGGTGAAAAGGAAAATACACGCCTTGTAATCATAAACTACACAATGTGTACTTTCCAGAAATGGAATTTCACCAGGTTTCCTCCAATGTACAAACAACCGCACATGGAATATGGATGATAAGAATCTCAATGAAATTTAGATTGGAATTTAAGATAAATAATTTATTAATTATAATATCATAATTACTTGAATTCGAGTGTGTCTTATCTTAAATAAAAGAACGATTAAATGAATTTGACTTCTAAATGTGCGTAAATGTCATTGCATACTATAGATGATCATGAGCTAGACCAAATAACCTTTGTTTGTGTATGGTTTCATTTAAATTTATTAAATTTAAATTCGTTTTCCTGTGAGCCTTCTTCCAATAAAATGTAGGGCATGCGTTCCCATTGTTTCTTTAATGTAAACCCATGTAATGGAGGATCTCCCAAGCCATAGGAGACGGTTAAAATCCCGAAGCCGAGGTGAAACCGACACAAGAAGATACAAAGGTGGACAGGTGGGAGCTGCAAAACACGAACCAACATGTTCAAGGTGTTTTCCCTAGGTCGGGGTTAGCTTATCAAAACCACTAGATAAGTTAACCAATAGAAGCTCATGATCATGCCATATTATTTTATTTCTGTCTGATTGCATGGTTTATTTATTATGTATGTGTTATCGTGATCAAATATTTAATAAAATGAACATGCATGCAAAGATGCAATAAAATAAAAACTGGACTATGCATAAACATTATCAGAACATGGTTAATCACTTAAGAAAGAATCACTTAATATTAACAAGCATATGATAATTTAAAACTACGCATAATGACTAAAATCCCTCAACACAATATTAAGTCTGACCATGACCTCCATTACCTGATTAAGGGAAAGCCTCAATAAAACTATGTGTTTGACCAACCCTTGTTGGGACACTTACTTTTATAAAGGAAGCCCTTATGAATGGTTTCGGGTTGAATTAACCATATTAAATCAAGAGAAGTAGCCCTTTCTAGACATGATGTAATATTGGAGGCAAGAGTTGAGGAAATCCAAGTCATGATTTCATGATTGGGGAGTCCACTCAACAGATCAAGGAACTGTAAGCTCACAGTTGGCAAAGACCCGCCTACCTAAATACCTTCAAATATCTTGACCAACCCTTGTTGGGGTTATGCGAAAGGAAATATGGATCCTTGCCACAATAATGTCAAAGAAACTGAACATTCCGAGTTCAATGGTGAGGACCATTGGGACTTGATAAAATAGCGGGAGAATAAATTAATTCATTCATTATTTCTAATAAATTGTAATAAAGAAATTACTAATAAATCTTCTCTTTTAAGTTATAGAATCAAGATGACAAACTCATCAACCACATTTTCCCTGCGATCAATACTATAAATAGACAATATCCTCACTAATAATAACTTTCAGAAATGGTTTAGGCGCCTCCGTGTTATCCTACGCCATGAACGAAAGTTTTATGTGCTGGAGTCCTCACTTCCAGATTCTCCTGCCCCAGGGGCGAGTGATGAAGATTTCCTGGTCTATGATCAACATTTGAACGATGCACTCGACATTCAATGTTTGATGCTATCATCGATGTATAGTGAGTTCATGAAGTCTCATGAATAAATGGATGCATATAGCATGATCGGGAACCTCCGTGGTCTATTCCATGAGAGAGAAAGATAGGAAAGGTTTGAGATCTCCTAGGCTCTATTTTAGAGTAAGCTTGGAGAGGGTTCCCCAGATGGGCATCATGTAGTCAAGCTCATTGGCTAAATTCAGTGGTTAGAGTTTCTAGGGTTTAAACTCCATGAAAAACTAGGCACCTATCTCATTCTTTCATCACTACACCACAGCTTCTCGTACTTTGTTGTTAATTTCAACATGAACAACATTGAGAAGTCTCTATCTGATCTTCTTATCCTTATTCACCAAGTATATAATGACATGAAGTGTGAAAAGCCTTCTGTCCTTATGGTGAATAAATGGAAAGGGAATGAGAAGATCATTAATCCCAAAGCTTCTTCAAGGCCTTCCAAGAAAAGTAAGATCAAAGGGGAGGCAAAGGAATAGGATGCTGTTTGTTTTGCATGTGGCAAGAAGGGCCACTGGAAGAAAAACTCCACCCATCCAAGGAAGAAAGGTGAAGCTTCATGTGTGTTTGTTATCAAATGCAATCTATCTGTTTCTACTAATAGGGTATTAGATACAGGTTGTGGTTCTCACATCTGTATCCAAATATAGGAACCAAGTAGATTCAGAAATATTGTTCGAGGTGAGGTGGATCTACGAGCAGCCAACAATGCCAGACTCACTGATGTAGCTGTCGGAGACTACCACCTCACATTGACTACTAGGATGGTATTGGTTTTGAAAGGTTGTTATTAGGTTCCTTCTATTACTAAAAAATTTATTTCAGTATCCATAGTAGATACTGATGGATTCATATTCAAGTTTGGAAATGAATGTTGCTACTTTTATAAAGATATCATTTTTTTGGTAGGGCACATTTATATAGCGGCTTTTATGTGTTAGACTACACAAACAAAGTAATGGAAATCGATAACAAAGTTAATTCACATTACTCATACCACACCCAACTTTGGCATCACCGGCTAGGTCATGTCAATGAGAAACGTTTGACAAAATTACATCAAGATGGGTATTTAGTTTCTTTCGAACTAAAACAACTTGGTGTATGTCATGCGTGTCTACAAGTCAAAATGACCAAATCCCCATTTAGTGGGAAAGGTGAAAGAGATAAAGAGCTTCTAGAATTAGTTCACATAGATGTGTGTGGATCATTTCCAGTTGAAGCAAGGGGTGGGTTCTCATACTTCATAACTTTTACTTATGATTTTAGTAGATATGGATATATCAACTTAAGGAGGTATAAGTCAGATTCTTTTGATCGGTTCAAAGAATACAAGAATAAAGATGAGAACCAGCTTGGTAAGAAGATTAAGAAACTATGCTCAGACATAGGGGGAGAATATCTTAATCATGACATCATTGATTTCTTATGGGAGTTTGGGATTCTATCTCAACTCACTCATGCTTACACACGATAATGGAATGGTGTAAGCGAAAGGAGGAACCACACCCTGTTGGACATGGTGAGATCAATGATGAGTCATGCGAGTCTTCCATTATTTTTTTTGGGGATATGCATTACAAACAACAACGCATATATTAAACCAAGTACCAATTAAATCAATAAATGGTATTCCATACGAGTTATGGAGTGGACGCAAATCCATGTTATCTAATTTACATGTTTGGGGTAGCGAAGCATTTGTTAAGGCCTCTTCAAGTAACAAACATGCACCTAGAGGCACAAAGTGTATCTTTATAGGATATCCCAATGAAACAAGGGGATATTACCTATACAACCCCTCATACAAAAAGGTTATAGCGGAAAGACATGCCATATTCCTTGAGATGGAGAAAATCTCCAAAAGAGATAGTGGGAGCGAGATAGACTTCGATGAATTCGAGGCTCAAGATACACATGAGTTGGTACAATAACCGATTCCACAAAGCCCCGTGGAAGAACAATCTATTCTAGAGACACAAGAACTGCGTAATAGCACGAGAGAGGTGAGAGAACCAGAACGATATGGTTTTCTTGCCACCATGGATGGTGACTCATTATTGGTTGACAATGATGATCCTCTTACTTACAAGGAAGTAGTTGAAGGCACAAACGTTGCCAAGTGGCAACAAGCCATGAATTCTGAAATGGTTTCCATGTACCAAAACCAAGTCTACATTTTGGTAGATCCTCCAGTTGATGTAAATCCTATTGGTAATAAATTGGTATTCAAGAAGAAACTGGACATGGAGGGGCAAGTCAGCACCTACAAGGCATGAATGGTTGCAAAAGGTTTTAGACAGTGTCAAGGAATTGACTATGATGAAACCTTTTCACTGGTTGCGATGCTGAAATCCATCAGAATTCTACTAGCCATTGCTTCTTACCATGACTATGAAATTTGGAAAATGGATGTCAAAACATATTTCCTTAACGGGAACCTCCAGGAAGATGTCTACATGACACAACCTGAAGGGTTTGTGACTCCAAAGGATGCCAACAAGGTATGTATGTTGCAGAAATCACTTTATGGATTAAAGAAAGCATCAAGATCACGGAACTTTCGTTTTGATGAAGCTGTAACTGAATTTGGATTTGTTAAGAACGAATGTGAGCCTTGTATCTACAAGTGGTTTTCTGGGATTGCAGTCGTTTTCCTAATATTATATGTTGATGACATATTACTAATTGGAAATGAAGTACCTTTCTTACAGTCAGTTAAGGTTTGGTTGCATAAATTATTCTCCATGAAATACTTGGGTGAGGCAGCATATATTCTGGGGACCCAGATCCATCGTGATAGATCCAAGAGATTTCTGGGACAGAGTCAAAGTACATACATTGGCAAGATACTGAAGAGATTCAGTATGGAACAATCCAAGAGGGGATTTTTACTAGTGTTATATGGCATTCATCTAAGAAAATGTGTCCTCAGACACATGAGGAATGAAATAGAATGACAAGGATACCTTAAGCATCCGCGATTGGGTAAGTCATGTATGCTATGATATGTATGAGGCTAGATGTTGCTTACACATTAAGTGTGGTAGGCAGATATCAAGCTGATCTAGGAGACTGCCATTGGATGGCGGTCAAGACTATCATTATGTATCTGAGGCTTACTAAGGATATGTTCCTAGTTTAGGGAGGATATGAGGAACTAGTCATCAGAGGACATGTAGATGCTAGTTTCCAGACTGATCAAGATGACATGAAATCACAGACTGGATACATCTTCAGTTTGAATGGAGGTGCAGTGAGCTGGAAGAGCTCAAAGAAAAGTGTGGTGGCAGATTCTATAGCAGAGTCTAAGTATATCACAGCTTCTGAGGTAGCTAAAGAAGAAGTATGTATGTGAATCTTCGTCTAAGAGATGGATGTAGTACCGAGCAGTAAAGATCCTATCACACTCTATTGTGATAATACTACAGCGGTGGCACTTGCAAAAGAGCCAAGGTCACATCAGCGGACAAAGCTCATACTTCAAAACAATCATCTCTTGAGGGATTTTTCTCAGAGAGGTGATGTTGCAGTGAGCTATATTTCCACAGAAGACAACATGGAGGACCCCTTGACTAAAGCCCTGAATCAGCAGAAACATGATCATCATGTGAGGTCTAGTGGACTAAAAGTTGTAGGTAGTTGGCTACAGCCCAAGTGGGATTTTGTAAGGGTTGGTGTCTTGAGAACCAACTGTTTTGTACTTTGATTACATGAATGTTCACTTATTATATATTGTTCATTGTTATGCATAACTAAAATATAATAGTGTCCCAGAATATTTTTTGCATTAACATGGTCCTGTAAGATCCCCGCTAGGATGAAAACCATGAAATTCTATAACAATATTCTTAAATAATGTTTTGCGGTTGGATGACATACTATTATAGGACACATAGTATACATAATGTCATGTGCGAGTACTCGTAAGAAGACAAGACTCTCTATCATGGAGTTCACACTAGGTAATCTCCACGATAAGAGATTATGATAACAGACCCACCAGTAGCAATTCTGCATGTCTTGGTGTCATTGGACATTGCTATCTATGAGCGTGTGTAATGGTCCTTATAATGGAAGATTATCATTAACTCGTGTCATGACTCGCACACTTAGATTTACTCATGAAAATCGTCACACAGACAGTTGGTGGGAAGTAGGGTACGTTGGGTGTGTCACGAGTGACACGCTGTTAATGGATAAGTCGAGGAAGGATTTGTCCCTTCCATTTGTGGATGTTGATATCTCGGCCCTTTGATTGAAATAGAACTGTCGCATTAAATTCCATGGCCATGGTGTAAACGATGAGTTTATTTCTGGTAGTCAAAGAACGACAAATCAAGCATATAGGTTTATGAAACTACCATGAAACATGTTTGATGAGATATCGAGACAAAGGGATTAAATTACACAGTAAGTGTTTTTATGAGGTGATACGTCAATGCGGCATCAACTTCTTTCTCTTGGGTGCCTTGACCCGTTTCTAGACAGTAATCTTGGACTTTAGCAAAGCTCGCCTAATGCCAACGAGAAAGAGGCCTAGAGGGTCACACACTAAGTGTATTTAAGTATCTCAAGTAGAATAAAGATTATTCTCGTACGTGATTTAATAATTATTCAAGTAAGCCTAAGTCGTTTTAATGATGGAGGATGATGGATGTGAAAAACAAGATATACACATCATGTATTAAAGATTACACGCCATGTAGTTTTTCATGGAAAAAAATTACACACCTTGTATTAATAATTACACAGCCTTTAATTTTTTTTAAGGAAAGGAAATGAATAAATGAAAACAAGATATACACTCCGTGTACATTGAATGTACACGCATTGTAGTTTTCAATGAAATACATGTACATGCCGTTTATTTATTAATACACGCCGTGTAGTTTTTCCAGTCAGGATTTTGAGGATATAATGTTTTTTAAAATGATATTTATTATAATCAGCATGGGCCCATGTTAAGGAATTAATTATTCGACATGGGGGTTTTAAATCAGAGTCAATGAAATAAAAAAAATGTTTAATGCATTTATCTATTGTCATAACTCTACAAGCTCAAACCTGATTATAAATATCCTCACAACCCCAACTCTTTTCCTACCCATTGTGAGACACAACAATTCTGGAGAATTCTTTCAAGGCCGAAAGAACCTATTCCTCCATGAACGCTCTCAATACTGAGAGAGATCCTCGTCCATCGGATCAATATAATCGAAGGTGGACAACGCAAGCAAATGATTCTCCACGCTAGAACCCAGAAAATCCTTTGGTGATGTCTAGAGATACGAGGTACACGTGTGGATCACCGCTAGAGGGAGTCTACACTTGGATTCTCCGAAGAAACGATGGATCACATCGACAACGTGATCAAGAACATCGATGAAGAAAGAACACCCAAAAAGTATTTCTTTATAATTAATTAAATTAATTATAATCAACCTGTAACGATCTTTGTTTGTGGTTATGGGACAAACATTTATCTTTGACTTTTTCTGTGATTCGATCTATGGAGACTGGAATTTATCGTCGTATTGATCCCAGATTGATCCTTTCTAATGACAAAAAGACAAGTGGGAACATCCACCCACGCGCTTCCATTGTGTCCGGAACCTTCAGATTCTTGGGAGGGTAAACATGTCATGTGTGGCCCGATGCACGTCGTGTACCACTAAGAGAACCACCGATGATCATTCAATCTCTATATATCCGACTCTTAGACTCAGATTCAAGCTTTTGAGTAGTATAACCTAAGCGTTTTTTCCCATATGATATCATAATGGCCCCTATGATGGATTAGTAGATATGAGGTGGTGTAAATCAAAAAAGAAAATTGTGGATCTATACAAAGATGATATTGATGATCGGTATGGTTCTAGTGGAGAGACTCTAGGACTATTACTCCCATATAGGAATATTTAATGAGTTTTCCTTACCTATCTACATATTTAGAGTTGGGACTCCCCCCATCGTGGGCACATGTTCATTACCTTTGGGTAGTTTCCTTCGTGGGTGTTACTTCCCTGATGGAGTAGGGTACGGGTTTACCTATGTCATTTTTGAAGGTCGGGTTGTTACTACCCTATTAGAAAAGGGAGTGGTATATCTATCTATGGAGTCATTTCTCCCATATTGTATCAAAATGAAGTTACAACATAGATTATGTATTGATAGTGTGGGTACATTCATTCCAAGTAGGGTACGGGTCCTCTATTATACGAGTTTGTACACCCTTTTCGTGATAGAGAGTGGGCCCTCCATACATGTTTTTTCATTAGTGATTGTACTCCCTTGTCATGTTAGGGACCGAGTCCACATTAATAGGGTCAGTACTCTCATTCCATGTGTGGTGATGTTCTCCCATCGTGAACATGTTTGTAGAGTTGGTACTCCCATGAAGCGACAAAGAATAGGTCCTCAAACATGGGGTCAGAACTCACCTATCATGTTAGGGTTTAAGTATCCAAAGTGAAGGAGTTGGTAGAGTCAGTACTCCCATATCATTCTAGGTTGTTGGTCCTCGATCCACTAATTATTACGCCGCTAAAAGTTTATGGTTTCGGTCCTCAAATTACAATGTGTTACTCCCCTATTGTATCAGTGTGCGAGTCCTTCATCAGTAGTACACGATTGTTAGATCAGGGTTTGGGTACTCACTTATGATTAGCACTCCCACATATCTTAGTAGAAATGGGGAGGGTTTCCTACATTATATTCGAATCTCCCTCATATTTTGGATACATTTACACAGATTGAGACCTTCCACATGGTGTGAACATTATGAGGCATGAGTACCTCCATTATATATTGTTATACGGGATGAACACGGTTCATATTTTGGAATAGTGCACCCACAACTATTTATAGTGGTGAGAGGTGGGTTCTTCACTTGGGATTATTTATCTTGGATGCCCTAGGAGATGGAGAGACTTATATAGAATTGTACGGTGGTGGAAGAGTTATATCATTTGATATTTTTATTGTATTGATTATATTCCTACAATCCATATTCCAGTATAATTTCTCTAGTGGTTGTGGTATTATTTCTAATTTTGGGATCTATGTTACTACTAGATGTTGTAAGATTAATTCCAAGTCAGACCTAGGGATTTTTAATGGGCATCACTACTTTTTTGAAATTCCCATCCATGTTAATCAATGAATTTGAATGCACAGGCTTTTTATTCTATTATACAGTCAATCAAACTGTGGATATGAACGGAAGGTTTCTGTAAGTATCTGTGACTGTTTAGTGAGGTGGTGAAACACTGGACCCAATGGTGGTTGATGTACCATGGTTCTGGTGTTTCCCACCAATCACAGCTAAGGAGACATGTTCCCATTATTTCATGATGATGTACTTGTATAAGATGGACATATGTGTGGTTTGATCATCATGGTTCTTCTATGTTCTTTCTTGTAAGTAGCATGAGAATACATGGTGAGCTTTTTAAACTAGGGGTCTAGTATGGTGCTCAGTTTCTTCCTTTGTGAGTAGGATTCATTTTTATGGGGATGAAAAACCATAAAGAGGTGAGAATGTAATGAATTAGTATTTTAACAGATTGTCTTTGTAATATTTCAAAAAATATTATGATGATGGGCACTGAGTCAGGAAGGGAATCAGGGGCATGTGGTGCCTCATTAAAGAGATATAAAAATATTAAATATATTTTTTCATGCATGATTATTTTTTCTTTAAACATAAATAACTACTGTTTGGTGTCTCATATATGATATCTATGATTCTGTTTGAGTCTGGAACATCATATTTAAACATGGAGTATCATAAAATCATCCACACCGGGAGGTTTTGCTGAATATGAATTGGGAAGTCAGTTTATGGTTTATTAATTAATTATATTAATTCATTAAAATAATCATATTTTAAATCACCCCTCTGCATATTTTGGGTGAAATAGAAAAGAGATCCATTAATCCCATATCTCCCCCTCATTATCCCTAATTTCTCTTTCTAGAGAAATAAGACACCATCAAATTATTGAAGTGAGGTGTTTTTGATCTGCATTTTTGATTAAGACCATAACTGAATTGATAACTAAGATAATCATGTCCTCATTACTCAATTTATTCTTCTTAATTTTACCATTAATGTAGGAATATTTCAGTTTTTTTCCTAATACCAGTGTTTATGAATATTTTAATGTTATAGATCCCATATAAATTACAATAGAACCCTTTTAGGTAGATCTGTAGGTTTCGGGTAAAACTGTGATGAATTAGGGTGTTTTATGAGTTTCCCGACTTGAATAACAATCTACATGGCCAATAGTTAAGGGGAAATTATTTTTTAGAAATTATTCTTCAAGGAAGATGAAATTTTGAAACTATAAATCATGTATAGGTTTACACGTCTTTTAATTCCCTAAAAAGTGTGACCATGGGACATGAGTTCATATTTCCAAATGAAAAAACATGGTCTTGTACTAACACACGACCAAGATATATACACACATGGTGTGATACATGGAACTGGGAAATCAACAAGGGTATGATGCCATTTATCCATAAATGTTGTGTAGAATTAGATACATGTCTGGTGAGCCACATAGTTTTTTGGTCTGTCTAGAAGTGAAACATAGCCAAGGGTTTAAAGAGAGAGACACAACATGTACCTCAGGTAAAAATGTGTATTCCTACATGTGTTAGAACATGTGTGGAAAAGATACATGGTGAGGATATTTGGCGGGGTCACACCCACTGTGTTTCCTACTACATGTTCTGTAGTACTATGAAATACAATAAGGATCTTCCACCTTTCGTATCACCTTATATGGGACTCAGATTTAGGATTTTGAGTAGTTGATCAAGATTTTTTTCAAATATGATGCGATGGTGTCATTTTTTTACTCCTTATGAGATATAGGGTGGTGTAAATTGAAAAAAATATTATGGAACAGTACTGAGCCTATGTTGATGATTGGTATGGTACATATAGAGAGGCTTTAGGACTAATACTCCCCTGTTGGACTAGGGCATATGTTTTACATACTACTCTACATTAGTAGAGATGGGTCTCCCCATTTTTTTGGAACAATTTCATTACGCTTGGGTAGTTTATTTTTTGGCGATTACTCCCCTGATGAGTTAGGATGTGTGTTTCCCCATGACAAACATGATGATAGAGTAGATACTCCCCTGTTGGACCAAGGACAATGTTCTCTATCTATGGAGTCAGTACTACTCTATTGGTATAGGACATGGGTATTTTTTATATGACATATATAGAGTGTGGTTACTTCCCTACTTGGTTGGGTGTGGGTCCTCTATTATAGGAGTCGGTACTACCCGGTCATTCCAGATTGTGAGTCCTCCATATATGTTGTTCTATTAGAGTCATTACTCCCCAAATTTGTTAGGGTGTGGGTCATAAATCATGGGGTCAGTAATACCCAACTCTGTCGGGGTGCGAGTCTCCCACAATGAATGGGATGGTAGAGTCGGTACTCCCTTGCCATGGTATGGATAAGGTCCTCAAGAATGGGGTCGGTACTCCCCTATCATGTCATGGTGCGGGTATCTCTTCATGAATGAGTTGTATGATTATTTATTTTCATGTCATTTGTGGATTCTATTCCATTATCCTCTGAGTATAACAACCCTACCAAGATAGGGTGAAATTCCTCAATATAAAAAGTGGCACACGCCAATTATATCAATGTGAGGGTCCTTTATGAGTAGTATTCCCCTATATGATTAGTGTGTTGGCCCCCACATACAGATTTGTACTACCATATCTCTATGTAATAGCTGGGAGAAGTTCCCCTACTAGATTTGGATCTCCCTCGACTATTGGATATAGTTTTCAGAAGTTGAACCTCCCACTTGATGTGGACTATACCTATAATTGAGAGAAATCTCCATAGATAGACTGATGTGAGGGATACTCCTTATAAGAGTGACCTGGGTTTTTGGGGATAGTTTAGAGCCATACTCCCTCATAATTGGGGCAGTGGTGAGGTGGAAGACCCATGTTCTCTCATACTACAGATTATTTATGTGGTGTATAATCATCAGCAATTCTCCCACATTTTTTTGAAGTGATGAGGGATTAGCCTCTTCACATTGGTTTCATTTCACCAGGTACAAGGTCGAGATGATGGTACCTCTACTGTTGGGAACTAGAGTGAGACCTAGTAAGATATTCACGAGGAATCATGTACTCGTAGAAGAACCAATTAGAATGTTATTATTGTTCCCGATAGAGTGCATCTCTCTGATAGGTACTATATTGGAGGGCCAAGCTCATGGAGTGTGTTCTTTTGGTATTATGTTATGTTTAGGGCCTATGAAGAGAAACCTAATTCTATTTTTGAGGTTAGGATCTCATGAGACAGAGTGTATTATACGATAATATCTGGGTGATTTTTTGGATTCCATGTGGTGTTGTCACATGTCATCGTTGAAGCCCCTTATAGACCGACGTGACATCTCATGTACCAGAAAGGATGGTTTTAGATGGAGTTTACCTCATGATTGGGTCCCACTCGGGATATGATGAGTAGAATGTTTCCATTAAGCATCGCCTTTTATATTTTTGGGTACTGGGGGTTCTTATTGTGAATTTTTATACTCACCCATGCAAGGGAATTTCTCGTACATGATATTTATCTTTTGACGACCATAATCCTTTCAATGAAGTCCACATAAGAACCAAGGAAGGAAGAGCTCAGTTAGCTAGATAGACCATGGTATATACCTGTGATTGTCCATGTAGCTTCCCTATAGTTACAGTTGATAGTGAACCCCTCCTTCTGAGCAGCATGGACTCTTTTATAGTTTTCATTGGTGGATGATGTTTTTTCAATTTATGATTTCAGTATATCTATTTTTAATTATTTTAGGATGTATATTTATAAATTTGTTGATTTCCATTGGTTTTTACATTTCTACAATTTTTCACAATGAACATGTGTGTGTTCATACAGATCCATACAAAATTCCTCCCATGATAGTGACATTCCTTGTCGATGTTAATCGCTTTCCCATGGCCTATTAAAGGTTGGATTTGGGAGATTTTTCCTGAGCACCGTCGGTTCAGGTCGTGACACCCTAGGGTAGTGAAAAGAACCAGATATCTAAAAAGGCATAAATTTTAGTGGAATTACCCTATAATGAATGAAGATATTGTTTTAGGGATATGATATCAACTAAAAAAATAATATTTGAAATGCGATAATTGTTAAATAAATAATTTCTACAATTCATGTACTATGAAATGAATAAAATGAATGTAACAATGTAAAAAAAACAAAGAAAATACTATTGAATCTACCCGTTAATAATAGAAACAAACATGATATTATATTCATCGTAGTCCATGATTTTATAACCAGAATTAATATTTTTATATGTTGGATGACTAAAATAGTACATTTAGAAGGGTCATACACAATATATATCATAAACATGTGAAAATATTATACTAATACAACAGTGAAAAAACAATATAACAAAAAACTAAAAAAATGAACTAACCAATCACGTCATACCTATGGAAAGATCACCAAGTAATACATCCATTTATAAAAAAATAATAAAAAATTTTACATATATAGTTTACCCATGTCACATTACAATTGATAGTACACTCTTATACAAAGACAGATAATGTCGTAGAACATGAATAAATCCTATATAATCCAACCTAAAGGCAAATGGGCCATCACATCCCATCTCACGTGAAGAAACATAGTCTGTCACATTACATATATCTTGAAGACACGTAGACCTTCACTTCACATCTCATCAAGTGACAGATAATTAAAATCTCATCACTTCTATAACTAGAATAATATGTTTTCAAGATCAATATGAACAAATTCCTTCTTCCCTCGTCGTATTATAAATGACTCCCATTATAATCCACCTCATCAATCTCATCAATTGTTATCTACTTTACAATATATCAACAATTATTTATAACTTGTTCACAAAAAAATATTTCAATTTTTATGTAATCCATTAGTGTCTATACATATCAATTACTCATGGAAGATATAGTAGGGTGGAGAAGGTATCCAACCATCCATACTCACAATAAAAATGTTGCAAAAACACCAACAAATATAGTTGTCTATTAGTAGGTATTTATCAACCTGGTTCTGGTGCTTATTGAAATCACAATGGAAATAAAAATATAACTAATATCAAAAAAAATACTCAACTATGGGTTCAAAAAAATTTACGATTCCAAATAACGTAGTCACCAAAAGCCTCATAAATACCAACACATTCCCTACCACCGTAGAAATAACTACCCCAAAAACCAATCCACATCCACAATCTAGAATCAAAATTCCCCCTTTCACTAAATATGAATACATTTCAACATTTCCCTTCAAAAATAAATTTCAAAAATAAACCACTTTAATTTTATATTAATCAGTAACTGCATAAATCTAAAATCCTATTTTTTATTCTAAAATAATAGTGTTTTTACAAACAAAAATTTACCATCCATTCCATTTCATAAAACTAATTTTTTACCTTTCATTTCTTTTAGTGTAGTTACCATTCATCAATTTCATTGTCATAATCAAAGAACATTATGTACAACCAATTTTCTAATAACTTATCATTTTCTATATTGAAATTTTGTATAATAATTTCGATTGTCATTCATTTATATATATATTAGCATATCATTCTGTTGAAAACAGATAATTGAAAAATGGTTTCTATTTAATACATTTCCATTGCTTCATTGATCTTCCAATTTAATTCACTAAACCAAAAAAAACACCCATATCAATTCCATCTCATCACATCACTCCACCATAACCATTTGAGTCACTCTATTCAAATTACCACATAAATAATTACACCAATTTAACATACCATTAAATTAACCTACATTACAGGAAAATAGGAAATAAACCAACAACATATTAATGCACAACCAGTTCAATTAAAAAAATTATATCTTTACCATTTTCATGTGAGGTGATTGCAAAATTATTTTTAGCAAAAAATAAAATATTCAACATTGTATACTCAATTTGTAATCCTCCATATTGATCACAAAATAATGGAAATTCTATATCATGGTAAACAATATCAATTATTTATATTTGATAATATCATTATATTATATGGATGGTTTCTAATTTTCTAATTTAAAGAATGAAGATATAATAATAATAATAATAACATTTTACACATTTTATAATATTTCATTGAGAATTATATATTTATTGACGGTGAAGAAAATATTTTAAAAAATAGTGAAACCCCTTATCCCCATTGATTTTAGTTCTAATATTTATTGGCATCCTTAAGATAGTTCATATCATTATCCCAATAATGAAACAATTAAATGATATCTAAAAAATGATATGAGTGGAAGAATGATGAAGGATACCCCAGAAATCGATGGTATTTGAATCAAATAGCACACAAAATACTAAATGGATGATTATTATTGTAAAAATTATATGATTGGAGAATCCTAAAATGAATTTTAAGAACTCATATGTAAGTCAGAACGTATATTTTATACTGTACAATCTCAAGAGGAATGATAACATTATTTGATTTTGTTCTTCTCTATTTATTCATTTAATTTTCCACTAATCATACTATTTCCCAATATTGGATACATAAAAATATCAAAAACCATTGATTTTATTATATATTATGTTTTCTATGTTTATAGAATCAAAATATTTTATTTGAAAATTATTTAATTATTTTTTTACTATTGGCTTATTAATTTTTTAAGTAGTTTTTAAAAATTATTGAGTTTTAAAAAAATTTAATTATTAATTCCTTAATATTTTTAAAAATGATGTAATAATTTCATTTTACAATATTGTAAACAAATTTATTGATTTATTATACATGGATGGAATGGACTTTGACACTATTATGACCACTCAATGCTTTGAGTCTTCTATTTATGTGTTTCAAACAAAAATGTCAATGAAAAAAATTCTTTTATATTTCAATCATTTTTATAATTTAATAATTGATTTCAAATTGGAAGGGTTATTTCGTCAGGAATTGTTGAAATGATCTTTGAATGGTATATTAAACTATAAAATCACCCATTGATGTTTTGGTGTTATGGTCTAATGATACCACAATTATTTATTATATTGTCGTATTAGTATTGTGATGTCTTATTTGTTAATATTATTGATCAATGCATAAATTTTTTAACATATAAATAATTTTAAAAATGATGAGTATTGATTATTCAAAATTTATGTAATGAAAAGGGAATTGATGTAATAGGTGGGGACCTATTATAAATAGCCACTCTATGAGTTGACTAGTATAATGGGACACAAATTAATTCTATATTAGAAAGAATTATGGGTTATAGTTACCCATTTTGTAAAAATTATATCTTATAAGAATGAACATGATGGTCAGACTCGTGATATATTGGTTGAGAGGCCTTGTGCAGCAATGTTCAAAATTATGAATTTATGTTGTAATATTTTTTTTATCTATGTGTTTTTTATGTTCATATTCAACATGGATTATCATTGAAATCTTGTTTTTATTGAATTTTATGTGTTTGGATTTTCTATTATTCAATATTGATTATAACCTATTATGTCATGATAACGTATATTGTATGTATCCATTACTGAGAATCTAAGAAGTACTTTTATTTGTTTACCATTATCCAAAACATTAATAAGGATATTATGAATAATATAATTGATGATAGATATTTTTTCTTAATATGTATATTGTATTTCTAATGTAATATTGGAATAAGGTATTTAACTTATTTTCTAAGAGTCCTAATCTTATCGATCCAATGAGACAGGGACCCATGTATCATGTACCAATTTAAGAATGTAAACACAAGAATTGGGTTACTATATTTTGGATTAATCATTCATAATTTATTTATAATATAATAAACATGTTACCTGATTTTGATTTGGAATCTAAAAATTTTATAATAACCAAATAAATGGCTTTCAATTTCTAGAAAATATCCTGACAATAAAATACTCCTGGATCAACATGTGAGGATTATTAATTTCAGAATATAAAAAATAAAATAAAAATATTTAGTCTATTCATGAAAATATTTTCATGGAAAAAATCTGGTATATAGAATTTTTACCAATTTCAAAAAATGTCAAATTAAATGTTACCAAAATCTCCATGATTATAATAATGTCCCAAAACATGATCATGGTGAATTAAAAATATATATAAATGAATGAAATATTAACTAAAATAGAAAAAGGAGTAATCCTAATAATGGTTTTAAAAATATTAATTTCATTATGGATGAATTTGATAGAATCATGGTTAAAATATTCATAATGATTTTGAAAATTAAATATATATTCACAATAAATACTACACGAATAATATAGAAAACATTTTAAGAATTACTAAAATAGTTTATATGTTATCAATTTTAAAAATTGGAATAAATTAATAATAAATTATAATATTATAATATTCAAGGGAATGATGATCAAATGGGTCAATAAGTTTTTAAAAAAATTATTTAGGTTGATTAATATCTATTTTATTATTTCCACTTTGATTTTATTTCAAACTCAGTAAATAGTAATAGTTCATTAGAAAACAATGAATGTGAAAAATTAGAGACACACATATAATACTTTGTGATTTATATTATTATATTAACTAACTTCTAAATACAGTTCCATTTAATCATGGTTGAAAAAATTCATGTTCTAATTACCTCTCGTAGGTATCTACCCAACTAGTGTTGTTACATCCTGTCCCTATTTGGTAGGTTGAGAGACTATTAATTAGATCACAGGGCCTCAGAATCATTCTTATTATATATTTGTCCCTAGAATATGTAATTTACCATTAAAAAATTTCATCATTTTCCTACCAATGAATGAAATCATTCTTTTTTCTTATTCCAAAATCAACCAAATCCCCAAACATAATTATTTGATAGCACTTGGTCACAACAAGCTCCATCAAATTGTACTACTCTTTGCATAGAAATAGAGAATGAATAGTAATGAAGACCATGAGTCCTACTTATAATAAGACATAGGTTGGAGACTGGAACCATGTGTATAAATGGTAAGACATATGAGACGAATTTCCCTCAATCGAATGAAAACCAATAATCAAGTGATATGATAACACCCACCAAAACAACTCCATAAAAAGGATAATGATAAATTCCAAATACCCATAAATTTTAAAATTTTTTACACATAAATATAATATCTACATCTAAACCATTAAAAAATCATACCTTAGTAATTGAACAAAAACACAAATTCCCAAGTTAGTAATGTCCTACTCAGTCCCTATAGTTCTATAGGAAACATGGAAGAATATTTTCATTCATATGGTGAGAATAAATGGTTTGTTAAAAGGATCATACTCATTGTATCATGTAAACATTATAAAATTTCAATATATAGAAAGAGTTGTGAAGTAAGAGAACTATTAAAATCTCACCTGGACAAAAAAACCAGTCATATCTTAACTATAGAACACTCAAAACATAACATCTACATTTATAATGAAATAATAAGAATCATGTCAAATGAAGGGTACCCCGAACTACTTTACCGCCAATTTTCGACTCTCACACCCAAACATCGATCATTTTTCCATCCAATATCATTTGTATAATACTTCCAAAATAATAATTGAAAATCACAAAACATCTCAACAAAAGTCACATGGACCATCACATCAGAACATGTTCAATGACCTAGGGGTCATTGCATCACTTCTCAGCCGACGACACTATGTTGTCTCGTCACATATCAACTATTACCATATATAGAAAATTATCTTATTATTTAAATGAAATACATGAATTTCATTACCTATTCATTCTATAAATGTTCCACACTATATGAAACCTCATCAATTTTCTAAATTAACATCATTAGTGAACTATTTCCACATGACATCACAATCCATGATTTATAAAAACATGGAACTATATCAAAAATGAGTCACATTCCACAAGTAATAACCTCTTCGATATTAGAGAGAGTGGATGATTCAGTAGTTAATTATTCATCTTCACCATCTAGATGATCTGAAAACACCGAAACAAAATTTAGTGATACTGTATAGTGCTCGTTGTAGGCAGGGTGTATATAAAATTAACGATGAAAATAAATGACAAATGTTATGAAACACACAATCCTGACCATATGGGATCATAAATGGATTTACATTCCCACTCAAACCATAACAATAATAGTCAAAACGTCTCTAACATTCACTACCAACTATAAATCTATAACGACATGTAATTAATCCACAACCAAAAACCACATTCAGTACTTCACGTTACATTTAATATATACACATTTTCATATATTCCCATTTTCTCATAATTCTAAAAATCTATCCAATTAATTTAACATTTACATATAACTGATTAAATTAAATTAACCATTTTTTAGTTCTATGATAATTTATTATTTAACTAACTACAATTTCCATTATATTCTGTTTCATAAAACTCATTTTTATATCATTTAATTCATTTAATCCTATTAAAAACAGATCAATTACACAGTTCTCATTTAACCATTTAAAATAATATCCATTATTGCATCCAATATAAACATTACATATTAAAATTTAACATCATCATCCAATATTCAATTTATTAATTTACATAACAAAAAATTTAATCCAACTAAAATTCATTTCACAAGATTTGGATTTAATAAATTTCATAGGTAAAAGGAATATTGAAATCTATCTCCTAGCATGATAAAAATTTACATATATATCTACTTGTTATTCCCCACATATCTCCACTATATCCCCATGATTCAAACTAACTAAATAACCACACAGATAATTCCACTCATTTAATATACATTTTCATCAATCAACTTAACAATAAATATGAAACATAATAACTTAAAATTTTTCAGATATTAGATTCATTTAAAACCATTACTAGCATTATAGTTTTCATTTACCAAGATTCAGAAATAATATATTAGTAAATAAAATATGTTTCACATCAGACAACACATTTTATATGCACCAATATCTACCACAAAAACATGGATAAACAATATCATAGTACATGATATTGATTGTTACACTATGACTACCACTAAATCTATATATGAAGATCCCCTAAATATTTAATTTTACAAAAATATAGGTCATACTAATAATATAATTTTATACAGGGTAAGATAATAATTTTATTCAATGATATATATATCATGAAGAAAATATGGTATATTAATGTAGAATTCCCTGACCCCCTTCAAATTCCGATATCCAATTTATTATCATTATTAAGATAATTAATAACAACATCCCAAAGAATATAATAAAAATGTGGTCCCTCTCACTTGCCACAAAAAAAAGAATCACGTAAATGAGGATGGAACTAGACATGCACTGCACACATAATAGTTGAAGGTGAAAAAAATATAGCAGTATTGAAAATGTAGGAGACGACTCAGATGAATTTGTATCATTCTTATAAATCCCATTAGAGATTGCTTGGACCTCTAGAAATCTAGAAGAATAATGATGGACTAAAATGATTGGGGGAAATTATATTTTAGAACTTATCAATAACCCTCCTCATACACCCCATAAAATTCTATATTTTACTCCACATTTAATATTCTGTTAAGTACAATAATTATTTTGATTCATATAATGCCATTGGAAATATTAAATATAAATTAAATAAAAAAATATAAACAGAACCAAAATTTTATTAATTTAAATAATATAAAATATGATTTATAGGTTGGTGAAGAATTAATTTTAGTAATATAGGTAAAAAATAATTCATATAGAGAAATATTATATGTTGTGTATTGGTAAAAAAAATATAAACTTGTTTTAATTTTCTACCATTGTGTCAGCTTTAAAAAATGTATTTTACCCTTGATATTGACTTAGATGGACATTCTATAGTTATTATAATCAATATCGTAGTTGTATGCATGGTTCAACTTAACATTACATGGTTATTAGATTTAAGGGATGACCCTTAAATAAGTTGAAGATGCCTAACGAACCATAATGTTGTGGGGAATATATAGTCACACATACTAAATTAAATCACAAATATACTTAATCTACTTTACTCCAACCACTATGTATCCTTATGAGAATTTATGTTAACCTTGAATAAATACAATATTATACATATGTGATGATCGAAGGGGGGTATTGTCCATATATAATGATCAAACCACACATATGTATCTTAGTAGACCATTGTGAGTAAATACAATGTTCAGGATAGCCTCACATAACTAATAGAAACAAACATATACAAATATTGATGGCATTTTTTGGCCTTATGTAATCTCCATTACACTTAATAAGTGTTCCGAGGCCCCTACATGATTTATATTACCACGCATTGTTTGAAAATCAAATTATATAACCTCTAGACATTAATTTTCACTATAAAGAAGGATTAGAAAATTATATCTTATAAATATACAATAAATTTAGAAAAGAATTACCCTTACGCAAAAATCATTTTCATGCGCATGTGTAAAAATTTCATGAAATATATTAACATATCAATTAAACTAACTTATAGTAATTTATGATAGAATTTATATTCCCTTCCAAAATTCTAAAACACATTATTAGAATATCATAATCATATAAAAATTATATGTTAAATTAAACATAAAATTTTAAAAAATTAAATTTATTCTATAGTTTTGGAAACATTCTAAAATCACTAAATTATTCCTTAATGTATTAGAAAATGAAAAAAAGATAATTATGAAACCGATTTGAGCCATCGTACATAAAAGAATATAAATGAATTGTTCAAAAGTATTCTGTACTAATATAAGTTAATAATAATATATCTATCAAGATTAATAATTATATAATATATAACATATAAATTAAGTAAATATATATATATATCCATTCGTGATATGTGTCGAATAAGAATTATTAAATAACTTCATGGATGTTATTATAAGACCTTTATATTCAGTTACATGACCTTTTCTTTCACAAATTTATTTATATATAATACTTGAGTAACATTTTTGGAGGATACAATGGGTTTTTGAATTATTTAGATGATTTTCTAGTGGATCAATGTTGTAGAAAGGTTACTAAATTCTTTGAAACACCTCTAGAAAACTATGAAATGGTAATAGAGGGTTATGGCTAGTCGCATAGTTGGTGAATGGTTTGGCCAAAAAATTCAGATTCCAATGAGAAACAAATGATCCTATTATCAATTATGATATTTGATAACACATAGTTATAACAAGTGTTTTTGAAATGCAAAATCTATCCATGAAATGTGTTATTTAATGTAGTAGCACCCACATAGATGTCCAAACTAGGCGGCCTAACCCTACGATATATAGACTTACCTCCAAATTTTCTAGGCGTAAATTTGTATAGTCAATTAAGTAGTCGATCTTACTCTAATTAATCTATAATATGAATTTAATTTTATCTCAATGTTGGAGAGACAATTACTTTGATATCAAAAGAAATTTATACTCATAACAACGTGCATTAGAAGCCCATGTTCTTTAGTAAGTGTTCATTATTCATAATTCATCTTAGACCTATTCATATTCCCTCTATTGTAATATTATTTATCAAATAATTTGGGTATTGATCAATGAATTATGATTTCAATAATGATGAGATATTATTATTTTTATTTAATGGACCAATATGAGATGATGTAGAATATCTAATATAGGTTTTTTGTTTATTTTGTTCTACATTTTCATCAATTTCGGAGTTGAGGGTGGAATCTCTTTCAATTACACATTATTAATACATGTATTATTTGTCTAATTAATGTTTAAATTGATTTTAATTGTGGCATATTTGTGTTACTCTTTACAAAAATAAATATTAGTGATGGTGTTGATAAATTGGGGAAATCAATTGTTTTGTGGAATGTTTTCAAAATTGAGATATTTAAATTTGTTTTTGTTTGCATTTTGTCATATTTTAATACATATAAATGGGATGCTATAATATTTCAATGAAATTATTGTTTAATATGTAATGGATTTGAATAGATTTTGGAATTCATTTAGGGTGTGTGATCAAATGAATTTATGATGGATATAGTGGTGATGTTTCCCAATAAAAAAGTTATGGATTAATGTGTGATGTATCTACCATAAATTTTTTTCACTAAATGATTTATTGGTAAAAGGATGAATTACTAGGCAAATTTATTAGAAGTTCTATGGATGACATGGATGTGTGGATGTTTTGATATATGTAAATTCAGTGGGTTTGGATAATTAAATTGAAATTATTTTAATGACTTATTGTAGTGAATTATATAGAAAATAGTGTAGGTATGGGTATATTTATGATATTTATTATAATATGATTAAAATTTAATTTAATAATTTTTTTAAAAAACATGATAAATTTATTATCCTATTTGCATGGGTGAATAATTTACTGCATAAATCATACTGAGTTTAGACACACACCTTTCTTGGGAACTGATGTGAGATCACATATGTCTAATATCCAAAAACCAATAAATACAATACATCATTTTTATTTAATGATTCTTCCAGATACAATTTTTACATAAATTTGGATACTGATATTGGATTAGTTTTGGACTTTTTTGTTTATTTATTTGGTGTTTCTAGGTTTTTTATTCTATTGGTTCCATAAGTTGTTTTACATTGTGTCTGCTTGCACTGTGATATAGTATATTTATTTTGTTTTTTATTTTCTTGTATTTCAATAAATTAAATGGGATTATTGTTAATCTGTGTCATGTAGTGGTATCACAGATTTGGATTATTGGAATATGATATTTAGGGTAGAAAAAGACATAGCAAACTTATTTTTGATAAACAAAACCTCACCAAAGATTTTGGGAAAATTATTTTTTTGAGACATTCTAGATTTTATAACATAATTGTCATGGATTTTTCAAATGTGAATAGAATGAAATGAATTTTTACTATTTCATCACACTAAGAGTGTAAAATTTACTTTTAGTAATGATTTATAACATAGTAAAAATATATATATATATTTTTAAATTGTTAAATGTGTTTGAATTTTTTAAAAAATGGTGATATTTTAGTAAATAGATTGAAATATTGAAATATTGATTTTTGGTAAGCCTTTTAATGATATGTCTAATGTGGTAAATCAGAAATTTTAAAGCCTTTAGTTTCTAGAGTGCGCGACTAAATGGTGTTTTCACACGGTTATAGATAATTTCACCATGTAGTAATCATAGAAACCTATAATAAAAGGCTTCTAATAATTTGGTTTCACAAGATACACAAGTGACCCAAAAATTTATTCATTTATGTTGTGGATAGAGGAAATATGAATGATAAACATTGAAAGGTGGACTATTTGGTTATGTTCGGAAATTAGAACCACCCCCCCAATTATGGGGGATTCTAAACCATAAAAAAGTGAAGCATTAATGATAATATTGAGTTAAATGTTTCATTTTTTTTCACACCAACTAAGTCAATTTTGATGATCACAACATACATGAAGAGGATATTTCATTACGATGTAGGAATTTAGTATTTCATGATCAATTGGAGAAGTACATTTCATTATAGTATGTTAAATAAATATTTAATTGAATCTTTTATCCTCACATTTTCACAATTTCAAGAATAAATCAATTCTTCAGTTTTAATTTAGATAATATCTTTATAACAAGGTAAGAAGACAAATTTTGTAATTTTTTCCTCTTGGTAATACTGATGTAGAAATTTCTCCATTAAAAGAATTTGTTTTTTAATATTTGGGTTGTGACTAGAGATCATATGGAATATTTTCGTGCATTATATAATATAATATACATAAATTATCAATAGATAGATATGGGTGGAAAGAGACATCTTATGAAACATTGTAGGATAATATATAATTATTCATATAGGAATTGGTAGGAACTCCCATGATAGAATCAATTATAGGAGGTAAACCTATTCTTAATGGGTTCTGTATCTCAGAAATAGACTATAGTGTTGGCCAACCTTCCTTTGTTTCCAAAAATCAAGATGAAATGTTTTAATTGTGGTTATTTCAAACACATGAGGTATGATTTAATGGATCCACTCTAACAATTTCCCAATTTCAAAAATATTGGAGACCATCAGTGATTCTATCATAGTGGTCAAATTTTGGGTTATTTCAACACATCATATGTTTCAAAAATTAAGTATGATTTAATGTGATGAGTGTTTATGATTATCACTTGTTTGAATAATTTTCCCATCCTTTTTGATACAAGGAATATAATTAATCTTCAACCACTACAATCTAAAAAAATAGACAATGTGAATAGCTCACTAATTAAGAACCTATATAGCGATGAAGAAAATATCAGTGATGATCTTTGAAGACCTTAAACAGTGAAATATTTGGTTATTTTAAATTATAGAGTCACACAATATTTCTTGAAATGGGTGAATTCTATTAATTTATAACATCTTGTGTTTTAGATATTTTTGTTTTTCATGTTTAGATGATGACTTCTCTTTTCATGCCTCTAACTCATCATGGAAAAAGATAATTTCTAATCATTATGTAACAAAGAATGATATATAATTATCAATTCTGTTGAATTGAATTTTGGAATTACCTTTTATTGATATTGGTTTATATGAAATAATCATTGGTAAGTATCGATTGAAATCTTTCAAAGATCACATAGACTATTATACTTCAAGGGTTAGTTTTAATTATAAGGGTGGAATGGAGATCCTCTTTCAAGAATATCAAATTGTTAAGGAATGTTTTGTTATTTTTTTATCACCCAAATTTGTAACTATTAATACTATTTGGAAGCTCAATCTTCATAATGTTTTTTAGATTGAGAATACTAGTATTACAAAAAAAAAATCGGTTTCCTTATGTTTTTCTCAATAATTTCGTATAATTCCCACCACCAATATATGTGGCTGGTGTAGTTTATCTCTAACAAGGGAATATAACCATTTCACGTACTTCACATAGAATAGTAGTTAAAATATTATGGGATTTTAATGATTTTTAGGATGATTTAGAATAAATAATGTTCATTCTGCCTAGTTTCATTTATTGGGAGCACATATTATTTTTGAGAAAAAAGCAAGGTGGAACTATTGGAATTTGTGTAGATAATCATATTCTAAATGAATATATGATAAGTAATAGTTATCTTCTAATATGAATTTCTCAACATTTTTCAATTGATGGGATCGTAGTGGGAATCTAAAATTGACATTCATATTATATATCACCAATTTCATGTTTGAAATGTTGATATTTCAAATATATATTTCAGGAGTAGATATGGCCACTTTGAGTAAGTGGTTATGCATTTAGATCATTTAAATTCAATAACTATCTCTATAGACAAATAGAATTAGATATTTAAATTCAATCCATCTTTTTTTGGTGGATTATGTGAATGATATATTGAATTATTCAATGAATGAGGAAAAATAAGATCAAAATATGGCTATATTGTTGGGTTTTTTTCGGGATAATTTTATATATATGATACAAATAATGTCTATTTTTTCGATATAATAAATATGTTTATTTGAAAATTGTATCATATTATGATTTTTTTCTATCATCTAGAAAATGTTGAGGCTGGAATCTCTAGGAAAAAATATATTATTATCTTTGAGAAACATATTTTCCTTATTCTATATGGTTATTAAGAAGATTTTCCTCATGGATTTCTATGACTATTAAATAATGGTATCAATGAAAAGAAAAAATTATCCATTACAATATTATTACTAATGTTAATATCCTTTTTATTAGCTTAATATTTTCATTACAATAGCATCAATTATTAAATTTTCAAAATCAAGACAAGACAATAAGGTGCATTGTGATGCTTTATAATATGGGTCAGTTAGTGTTCTCATTCGGCAAGATCGTGTTGTTTCAAATATCTCAGAGTATATACAATTTCATGAGGATAAATATCCAAAAATAAATATTGAATTAGATTTGGTGCTCCATTCTTTGAATACATGTTATCATTAACTATCTTTTGAGAAATATATGATATTTATGAGTCATAGGATCTTGGAATACATTTTTCGTCAAAGATATTTTAATAAAACATGATGATGATTGATATAGTATCAACAAATTTTTGATTTGAATTAATTTATACACTAGTAAAATGGAAAATTGTGATATATTCCTTAAGTATATACCCATATAGTCAATTGAAAAAACATTCTTCATATTAATCATAAGTGATGTTGGTGATATCCCATATGCTCTTGGATTGATATGGCCAATGTAGTGTTACAATTTTTTTTGGAATTTTATTTATTCCTATTATGGAATATAAGGTTAATATTGAACATAAATATGATTCTTAATGTGTTTTTATTTGGTCTAAACTCAATGGTGGCGAGACCATTGAGTGATGAAAGCATGATAGAAGATCTCTTTGGGGGGGTTGAGATTGGATGGTCATATTATTATTTCATGAAAAGGGAAGTGTTATATATTTATCGATATGCCTCTTCTATTTGTAGGTAAATGTGGAACTCTGTAGACGATTTGAAATTTAGCAATATTTACTAATTCCCAATTGGAAATGGGAAGATATAGCCATAATTTATTGACAGGTCTCCCTAGAATGTGTTAGAAATATGATTCTATATTGTTACTTGTGGATCTAATAAACAACTCATCACATTTAATCAATATTCCTGAAACTCATACAATGGATTAATTTTCTAAAATATATATCCAAGTATTTGTATAGTGTCATAGAATTCCTTTTCCATTTGTATCTCCCCAAGACCCAAGGATCCTGACTCAGGTTCGGAAATTTTTATATAAATTCCTCGACAATTCATTGTCCAAGATCACATTATATCTTCCTAAACTAGATGTTTCCTTAGAAAAAATAATCCAAACATTTAAGAGAATTCATGATTAATGTGTGATTTAATTTGGTGACTCATGGGAGGAGAAAATACCATTAATGGATTTCTCATTAAAAAATATTATTAGACCTCGATTCACATGTATCATTTTCAAGAATTTTAATGTGATTCTATGTCATTATGCCCTTTTTTTGGAGGAAATGGGCGTGAATTCACAACATGGACTTATCCTTTTTCATGTGATTATAGAGAATATGTTGTTAATTGGGAAGAGAATAAAAATTTTACTAAGTCCTCTAAAGTCCCATGTGGATCATCATCAAGGTAAATTTTCATTTGTGGAGAGGGAGCGTGTGTTCGTGAGAATCCCTTTAAAGCATGGTAGTCATTGGTTCTATAAGAAGGGAAATCTATCTCCTTAATACATATTCCCTTTTGGGATACATATAATTGTTTGTTGAGTGGGTATATTGATTATCTTTTCCACCAATATTATGTTCAGTGCATAATGTGTTTTATTTATCTCAACTTAAGAAGTATCAAACAAATCCTTGCCATGTTATTTGATGGGGTATTAGTGAACTAGAGTCAAATTATATATTTTTTCATGTTCCATCATGAATTAAGGGTTTGAAAGATAAGTCCTTTGGAGGGAAAACAGAATTTATTTTACGGGTCTTACAGAATCATAGTTGGATCTATCATCAAACATGGGATCTTGAGAATGAAATGGTTAAGCAATATAAAACACCATTTTAGGGAAATAATAGATTTTTACATTTCATAGTAGGAAATACAAATGGTGGGGATAATGTACCACCCCAAGTATTTTTAACATGACCATTTATATATATATATATATTAGGTGTATAAAATTAATTACATTATGTTCTGTGAGGTATTAGAGGGTTTTAAAATGTTTTAGTGGCTTTTCTGGAGGTGAAAAATTTGTGAATGGTTTCTAAAGAGGGTGCAACACATAAAGGAATCCTTATAACAGAAAATAGAGGATCCATGTTAGGTTAATGGTTAGAACATAGTGTTTAGAAATACTATGGATTCATATATGAATTTTTGATATCATACTATCATTTTAAATGGTTTGTAACACAATATTCTCTAGTTGTATTTCTAACTATGTGAGCCAACCATTTAGGTTGTTTATTAGGGATGTATTTTCCACATTCTTTTACAAACTGCATGCCCTAACCATGAGACATATATTTATCCATCCATTTTTTTGGGCATTTGTTTTTTTGTCGATTATTATTTTGATTATCCTTTAATACATCCATAATGTGAATTACTTTTTCTTCAAATCCTGAATAAAAATTCCTTTTGATCCTAGAAAAATTTATTTGAGAATAATAGTGTTTTGGGGTCAAGGATTCACCAGTATGTGCTTGTTCTTCATCAAAATTGTTAGATCAGTTTTTTACCCCAGTCCAACAATCAATGTTAAAATGATTTGGGTATAGATCTATATATTGTGATGGACATTATGATGAGGTAATGTTGTTTTGGATGAATGGAACATGATCTGATATCAGATCTATAAGATACAAGCTAGGTTTTTGATGTTTTTTTGTCACTATTTTTTCACACCAAGGATTGAGTAGAACATGGATTCTCTTTCAATTAATCACGATTAGAGAATGAAAGAATATTTGAGTATAATGTTTATATTAATGGGATTTGTCAAATTGATGAGTGATTCTTAATAGATAACATCTTTAGTGATGTTATTAAATTTTTTTGGATATTATATGGGTTTGTGTAAATGGTTCATAAATCCAAATTTTAAGATGATTATTCTATGATAATGGGTTTGATTTTATATATTGAAATTTGTTTTTAAAATGTTTTAGATATATAATTGAAATGTGTTAAATGTAATTTAATGGATTTCATCATACATTAGGAGTGTCTGTTTATGCACATTTGGGATAGGTAAGGGAGAGAATTTTCTTCATTTATAGTGGGATGGATAAGGATTTGAGGCTTACAACATTCAAATGGTTCATCATGTGAGGTTTTCTTGAATGAATGAATCATGACTCATGATTATTGGGAGTTCATTGGGTGACATGAATGTATGGATGTGTGGATGTGCGTAAATATATTTTGTATTCTAATGAAAATTGAGAAATGTTTTCTGTTTTTTTGGGATTTTAATGGAAAAATAATCTATTTAAGAAAATTGTTTTTTATTTTTTATAAATTACATCAAAATAAATTTAAATTTTTTTAAATAAATTTTCTATCATGGTAAGTCATAGTGGCATGGGATGGGATGTCCTTGGGGAAATATTATAGAGTTTAGAATCACCCATACTTGTAGACTATTTTTCAATTTCAGATTTCATATATCTATACCCAAGTACACTGAAATTATCCCAGTTCATTAATGACGATTCATGATTCATGGGTTTGGGTAAGTCGATTTGGAACATGAAGATTTTTTGGGAGTATCTTATTGACTTCATAGATGTATCTAGGTTTTATCATATAATTGTTCCTTAGTTTATGTTAATATGTATTCCTATATTATTGGGTGTGGTATTTCGGGGTGGTCTTTTATTTGATTGTATTTTTGTACAAGTGTTTGATATATATTTTTGAACATACATGGAAATCATGGATATGTTGTTTATATTTATATGAAAAATAATCTCCCATTTTATTTGGAATACCATGGAAGTTTTTTATAGTCATTGGTTTCCAAATGATTTTGCCTATTTCTTAGTAATACAAACTACCTCCTCCCATGAAAATGGGTGAGGGTATGGATGTTACAATGAAATATTACATGTATTCATGAGTGAAACTATAATTTTCAATTATATAGAAATGTTATTGAATATTTAGGTATCATTAAGATATAATTTTTTAAAAATCAATAGATAAATATGAAAATATAAATTGACTTTTATGGATGATTTAGTAGTGGTTTTGATGAAATGATCTTGAAAATTGAAGGTCTTAACTTCTACCTATATTTCATATATGATATCATTTGAAAAAAAACTATACTGATTAATGTATGGGTATTTTTGGTTATCTATAACCAATAGTTCATGGATAAAGATGTTGCAAAGTTATTTGAATATATATTGGTAGACCTATAGCACTGAGGTGTTGTGATGAAGTGAGAATAGGAGGTAACCTCTTATAAATGAGTGTAGTTGTAACCTATTAAATATCATTAGCATTAAAATAATATAAATTCAATTTTAATGAAAAGTGGTGCCAAATGAAAAATGTTTTGTTGATTGGATATGTAATGTTATAAATACACTCAATTAATTTGGTTCAAACATGTTTTAGTTAATGTTTATTAATTTTACATTGTCATTAATTATAATTACCCAATCGTAATAAAATACATTTTTTTGAGATTTTAGTAGAGATTTGAATTTATAGCATTCTTAGTATCCATGTGGATTAGTTTATTAGATAATTTTGTCATAAATATTACATAAAGAACCTATATTTTTTAAATTTTACACTTTTAAAAAATTTCAAAATTTCACAAAATATTAATCATTTGAAATAAAATACATTTTTTTAATGAAAAATCTTCTTGAATTTAAACATGGTTTATTACTTGCTAACAATAACCTTTCAATAATTTGAAAATTTATTTAAAATGTGGGATGTGGAAAAATTATCAATCCGGATCATAAATAAAATATATCATCAATTATAGTGGAAAATATCAATACCCATAAAATATTACATATATAAAAATATTATTGGATAATATTAAATATATCATATCCTTATAATGCACACAATTTTGTTGGATGAAACACCATAATATAATTACAATAAAAATAGAAACCATTTTTGGAAACTTATATAAATTTCATTATACACCTTGTTAAAAAATATAGAAATTATAAGGTTTCTAGGTAAATATATTATAAAAACATACTATTTGAATCTCCCTATTATTACATTTGAGATAGTGAAGATTACTGAATGAATTTTAAAACTATATCTGACCAACCTATTGTATAAGTTATATAAGACTCACCCATTATATATGTTATTTATGGGTCACCCATTGTATTAGGTATATCAATTTCACGCTTAATTATATATAATTCATAAATAAAATATCATGAATAAAACATTTAATTCTTTCAAGTATTAATCATAAAACCCGGGAAGTACTCTTTTTAGACCACATGGAATGCATTTTTATATATCAAAATAAACATTATTTATAAAAACCAACATTAAAAAAAATTATTTTTAGGTCCTTAAATAATCAAATCATGTAAGGGAACCCAACCATAAAATAGTGGTTTCCATAATAAAATCTATTATCTCCATATATATTAAAACAGAACTAGCTTTTATCCTTTTGTAATGTTATTAATAATAGTTTTTATAGGGTATGAAAAAATATTCATTATTAAAACCTGTAAAATAAAGTCAAATATGTCATAAAAATTAATTGATATATCATTTTTATCAATATAAATACATTAAATTATTATTTTAATAAATATACTCATTAAAGAAAAATATTTAGAAAATAAGTCATTATTTAAAACTAAGGTTTATGTCAATGATTCCATTACTTTGAGTATTATTCATCAAGAAAGTTTCTTATATTCATAAATAATAATCTATGTCTATTATTTTTGTTTTCGAGAAATGTTCCATGATTATTGTTACTTTTCTTTTATTTATTCCATTTTATAATCTATATCAAAATCATTTAAATTCATGTAGGGAATTTTAAGGATATTTGGATCATTTGTTCAAAATGAATTTGATTGGTGGACTATAGTCAAAGAGGTCATTAATTATTCATCTAATAAAAATTCTTAAACAAATTATAATTTTTATATTATTTATTATTTTAAACGTGACCATAAATAAGGTTTATAAAATGTGAATCATGTTTCAATCATGATGATAGTTGGGTGTACGTACTCATGAGTAGCATTTAATGTATTGAATGTTCATGTTTGGAGCAAATTATTTATTACTATAAAATTATAGAATGATGATTATATTATAAATATAATATATTATCATAAATATAATATGTTATCATTTAATATATATATATATATATATATTTATCACCTCTGTGATGTGGTGGTGACAAATGAATCACATTTCTAGATGTTTGTGGTAGGAGAGGCGAATACAAAATTAACATTATCAATTTTCAATTAATGAAAATATTTGTAGTTAGTAGTCTTATTTTATTTAAACAACATTTATTATTTCATGAATATCATAAATATTATTAAAATATGTCACAATATATTTCCATGAGACATTTATTGAAAATGAAACGCATCACTTTGTTGATGTGGTAGTTGACACATATTACCCAGAGAAGATTTCACATACCACGAGGTTGAAAAGAATATAAATAAAGGGGTTTACCTGAATAATAATATTGTAATAAAAAATGGAAAATACTAATAATATTATTTTAGAATTGTTATGGAATACTTGATAAATTTCAGTGAAGAAATATAAGAGAAATGTTTTCATGAGAATAATACCTCTACACTGGAAAACCGATTTGGGTTTGTACATAATCAGTTGGAATTAATTTTTAAATGATCAAAACAAGTCCTATAAAAAACTACGATAGATTTAAGGAAGCCATTTTAAATGGAAAATTAAGAAATGAAATTATTCTTATGTGTGAGGAAATTAGTAGAGAAAGTGACCTTTTATAAGTGAGGGAGGTTCCATTTATGAATTCTAAAGGTATTCAATAAAAATTATTTTTTTTCCCAAAAAAACTATCGAAATAGATATAATTATAACATAATGTAGGGATGGTTATATATAATCTCATAAAATAAAATATTTACAATTATAGATAATGTTTTTTCTATAATATTTTTCTAAAACTGTATTAAACCTTTTTATCAATTATTGTGAAATTACTATTTTTACACATTAGGGTCATTAAAATTACAATAAACTTAAAATTTAACTATAAATGAAATATTAGATATATTTAAAACTATATAAAATTTAAATGGGTGATTATTTGATTTTTATGAATTTTAAATCATTTAATAAAATATAGTTTGTTAAACATTTTAAAAATAATTAATTGTGTAAAAAATAATATAATTTGATTATGAAAAAAACATGAAAACAAATTAAATCTAATAAAAACCATTAAAAATTAATATAATTTTAAAATTATAAATAAAAATCATGGGTCACAAAAACTATACCATGGATTATTACTTTTATAGTTTTTAATATTATTTACTTCATTTGTTTACTCCACGCACCAGAGATGAGTAGGTGTGGAATAAGTATTTAAAGTAATCATATCATCATATAAAATTATAAATAAATATCCTTCTTACATGAAAGTAATTTATATTTTAAATAAATATTTATAATGGTAAATAATTTTTTTTACCCCACCCTTTTTTATTTTATATATTAAAATGAAGAGAGTGATATTTTGTACGTTATAATTATATAAATAATATATATTTCATTTCCAAGGGAATGTGGAACAAAATTGTCATCAACTATAATCATGGATTTTTATGGTCATACCTAACCCATAAAATTGATTAAATTCATATATTTGTATCGTTATAAAACTTTTTTATTTTTTTTATCCATATTCAATTGATTTACACTTTTGGATGTGACAAATAATTTTCATGAATAAAATTATTATTTGAAACATATATATGTGTATATTTAATAAACATGAACCTCCTAATTCAATACATTGAATCCATTTTTCATGATATATTTTTCTAAATATAAAATTTAAATATAATATTATAAACCTGTAAATACTTGTTTTTTTGGAAAATATGTTTTAATCCCATAAACCAGACTACAAATAAAATAATTTATAATGGGTATTCATATGTAATTATTGAGATTATTTATTATTAATGGATAATAATGTAACATTATGATCTAATGGGACATGTATTTCAATTTATTAATTTTTAAAAAATTAATTTATACCAAAATTAGTATATTTCAATATTCAATGCAAAATAATTCTTTTTTTAAAAAGACACATATTTCACTCCAATTTGATTTTAGTATAATGGTTTCAAAAGTATAATTAATTTTTTTTTTGATTTGTAATATTATAAATTGGAAAGTAATATTTAAACTATAAATTTTAATATTAAAAAATGAGTATAATAAGAATAAAAATCTTGGTTTCTTAATTTAAAAATTTCTTATTAATTTCATGAATATGAATTTATAAAATATAATTCAGTGGTATAAATAATACATGCAATTTATTTATCTTATCATTACTAGGATTTTTAAATTATCCAATTCAATAGTTATCATGGAGATAAGATTTTTACCATGATAACTATTCACAATAGGAAAATATATGATGAACATATTACGTATAATTTTTTATTAAGATTCATAATAAGGAATTTATTTTACAAAATTCAATTCATATAAGTGGTAGAAATTAAATTCAGTCAAATTACGGAAGAATAAAAATAAATTTAAAGCCAAAAAATGTATATATTTGAAATCCATGTAACATAATTAAATATGGATTAAAAAATTATGAATTTTAGAAAAAAATATAATGGAATGTACAATTTTGAATAATTAATTAATTGAAAAAATACTTTAATCATTATTTATTATAATAAAATACATCTTACGATAAAAATATTCCGTCAGGAGTTTGAAAATTCAACACAATATTTTTAAATTATTTATTTTAATCATTAAATAAATCATCTGTTGAGAAATATTTATCATTTATTTTTAGGTCATTATTATATGATGAAGATGATAGAAATGTTTTCATGTGATTACTAATTATTATTACTTTATTTCATTAAAATTCACATGTTTCTATTAAATACCAAAAAAATTACCCTAAGTAAAATTTATAATGGTGAATTAATAAAGGGTGATAAACTATTATTACAAAAATTATATATTATTTTTAAAATAATACATATGTACTATACATTAAAAATATTTTTCTTTCAAAAGAATTATATACATATTAATAAAAATATATATAATTATTGTACTCACATAATTGATTTAAAAAACATATTTTCATTTAATTATATTATAATATAAAATTTTTTTTAATACAACAAAATTATGTTATGTTTGGTGTTTCATGCATCACATTTTATGAAACACATAAATTTTTTAAAAGAGAAATAAATTCTAAAATCTAATGTTGTAAAATTATACCAATTTATTATAGTTTCTACCATGAATTTATTTTACATTGAATGAACCATATTTGGATAATTTAACTACGTAACATATATTGTTTCAAATGAAGATATATAAAATTATGGTTTTTTTTGTAATGATTTAACCTTGTGAGTGGTCCTGTTCCATTACACTTTATCAATTTTTGCAAGAAACATTAATTGTTATTTCTCATAGGGAAGACTATGTTATAGTGGTACAACCTCTATAGTATTTTCATATAAAATATCTAGTAACTACTTATTTATGATTGGAACATTGGAAAAAACATGAACAAAGGCTATTTATTTTGAATGTTCTAGTGGATAATATTTCATCTCAATATGATGAATATTATCATATGGACTTATATATATAGTGATTATCTTACCATTCCGTAAAATTCTCATAACCATTTCCCAAAAAGATATTTGTAAAAAATCCATATCACCAAATTCATACTATAGATCTCACCAATGTTTATTTAGATGTCATTTCTATATACATTTACATTCCATACCATTTTTTTGAATTAATTTAACTAACAATAATGTTACCTCAACTATATATGATCCTATCATGTTAAATTATCTAGATTTATCCAATCATGTTGTAGTTATGAAATAATTTCAACAGATTGTTTAATTAGGCCCCATATAAATGTTCATGTGAATACTATTTTTATAAGAATATTCAAATAGAAGTAGTTATTTTTAACCCAACTGACTTTGAAATAAAAATATTAATATATCAATAGATCTTATACTGTGTTAATGGTCATCTCATATTAACTATTAAACTGATGATAATATATAGTGATAAATATAAACGTATAAATCATTAATTATTAAATATATGTTTAGAATTTTGAGATAAACCACATATCTTGATCAGATATAGTTGATCGTGGTACTCACTAAAAAATTACCATTTTTTAATTTATATGTTCTAATTTTTATTAACTATGAAATATGTCAAGAATGAAATAGAATACAATGAATTCATAAGGATATCAATTACAAACTAAATGAGTTTTTAACTTTTTCTACATTGGTTAGCCTAATGAGGAAAATGAATGGAAATAATGTCCCATTAAATATTTGTATAGTTAATGGTTTTATCATAACTATAACACCCCAGGTAAATAAAGTGTATGAAATTTTCACATTTATCCATATTTGTGAATAAAATATTAATATATCTTTAAATGGGACGCTATGCTCAATGGTGTACCCAACACGCAACAACGAGTTTCTTGGGAAACTTACGTTGCACTCTAATAATAAAATAATATTATTTTAAATTTTAGTTAACGCCTAGCTGTTGTGATGGAATGAATGAATAGAACTAACTACAAAATGATTATATATGTTTGTCAAATATTTTTACTTTTTACAATAAATTTTATAGGATTAAAAATGCGAATGAATCCAATTTTAAGCGTAAATAATCTAATATTCTTTAAAAGTTCGATTAACCGCCTTTTGATGGAGAACCTCTTTTAAATCCACTTTTTGACAATTGTATGTGTTATATTTGAAATTTTAAAATTCTTCTTTAGAATCGGGACATCAAAATTTACTTTGTGTAAATTTTTGGGATTTTTCCGATAAAGTTCATTTTTTAATGAATAGTGAAAACTGTTGTATTTTAATTCAAAACCACTTTTAATATAATTTATTTATATGATTATATTATCTTTTGAATTGGTTTTAAAGTGAAATTAGAATATATTTTTACCATTTAATCCAATAGTGGTCGTTGGAATTAATTTCACTTTGAAATTGGACTTAAACTAGTGTCAATCTTTTGATACTTATTGTTTAATAAAAACACGCTATTTGATCGGACAACGGGAATTAATTATTAAATTAATTAATGAAAATTATATGTTTTTAATTTTGTAAAATAGAAATCATTTTTGAATTTGAAATATCAAATATAGCTTACGGTGAATTTTTGGTAATTTTCTGAAAAACTTCAATTTTTGATGAATAGTGAAACCACTAAGTGGTACTTATAAAAACTGATTTTCCGTTTAAAAGAAATTTTTCCATCTTTGTGTTTTGAATTTCAAAAATCTGACATAAATGGTTTTCATTAAGAAGTAAAATTTGGTTCAATGGGATTAAAATAATTTTTTGGTGAATATTAACTTATTGATTTTTTAATCGCGATTAGAGGTAATTAGTGTAGTTTAAGGTAAAAATAATGTTTTAATAATATTAGATGAGCTTGAAACATGTACTACCCTGATTGGATGTGTCATGTTCGACAAAGAAAATCCATGGGTCAACTTGGGGACCCCATAGAGCCACTTTGGATGGAAAATGTCATTATTATCTTTTTATTTAATGTAAAAGTAAAAATGACACAAACATGAGTTGTTTTACTAAAACAATTTTTAAATGGGGTTATACCAGTCATATTTTTTACTATAAATATTAATTGGAAATCTAAAAGTATTTCCTACATCATAGTATTTTTTTTTAATTTTTAGACATTAAATAAATTAAATTATTTATGACATCATGATGATGTAGCGATTACCTCATTATTTAATGATTTAAATAAAATAAAAAGATAATGTAAAATATAAGACCTAAACTTGTCAAAAACCTATTGGTTGGGTATATTTCGAAACCTTATCACATTATCCTAGAATTATATCAATGTGGGACCTTTGAAATCGGAAACTCATTATCAAATAATGTATCATTTATTTACTTTCCAAGAGTGCCCCTCCTCTCCTCTTATAAAAGGCCCCCACCTCTACCTCTTTACCCACACTTCCAAAGCCTTTTTCTGGGCCAAACCCTGACCATTTTGTCTCTCCACATCCCTATATAACTCCTTGAAGCCTCACATTGGGCAGAAGTCTTATCAAGGAACCCTTTAGCTCAAACCAAAGGGAGTTACCCTATTTTAAGATAATGTCTTCACTTGAGTCCTTTTGTTTTATTTTGCTTCTCCAACCCATAATATAAGGCCCCAGCCTTAAACCTTACTTAATCTTGAGTTATTACAAGATTACACATTGAGGATCTTTTCGGGTTTAGAGTTTTAGAGAATTAGATCATAAAACTTGCATTACATTCCACATATAAACAAAGTGGTTACATAAAGATAGTATTCCTCATTCCCATCAATGGAAACACATTTGAATTAAAACATGGATTCTTTTTGACACATCCATGACCCTATCATCTAATCATGTACCTTTCCCTTGACCTGTGAAAAACATTTCAAAAACTTGGGATGAGCATAAAAACTCAGTATGGGTTATAAAAACATGGAAAGGAAACATGAGTTCATATGTACATAAGACTGAAATCATACTTTACCCATAAAACATAGGCACTTTAACACGCCTCATACAATCATGAATAAGTCATAGAAATCATAAGACATAAAGGTAACTTGAGGCATTCATAACATTCTTACGTAGGGAGTAACCCTCTTGGTTACGTTTGGAATACCCATCACAGTATATTCCCTGAAAATCTCTTCGGAGAAACCTTAATGTTTCACTCCTTCGCGTTACCCAATGCATTGGAGAGCTATAACGGGCTCACCCGCCCTTAGTTTATCACGGAACCACCCGTCTTCATAATAATGCCCAAGAACAATAACATAATCATATCACATAAAACATGTATAAAGGAAACATAACATTTCCACATTTCAATCACGAGATATCAATACAACACATTGATATAATAAAAACATTATGAAAACCATTTTCAATACCAAAGTAAAACGTGGTATTTATTTTTCTTTTTTAAAAAAAGGTATGGCTTGTAGAGGAAGCCGAAACTCAAATAACGGTTACGACGGCGGAGAAGTCGTTGTCGCCGCATACGTACGACAAAAACATTCCCTTTTGTCGTTTAGTAAACGCTTCGTATAAAAAAGATTCCTTTTGAGTAAACGTAAAAGTCAAAGGGGTTTATACACCGTATAAAAGAAAGTTGTGTATAAAATAAAATATGCCTCAACGAAAAGAGATTGAGACGAAGTCCCATACAAAGATAATTTTTAAAATAAAATAGATACATTATGTGTATTCACTATAAGTACACATAAATAAAGTACAAATACAAGATACGACATAATAATATAATGACATAATTTGAAAGTAGGAGATTAACCCAAAGAATGGAAATTGGGTTAAGAAGTTCCCATACCTCGTATCCGACTTGACCCGACCGTTCTTTAAACTCCTGAATAATAAACTTGAGTTAATCTCTACTTGCTTATGAATCTTTTTCAAGTTCATTATTCCTTTTATACCATGTTATGAACATCATGTAATCATTTAAGTTAATAATGTTCATTTTGTCGGTATTTGGTTCTTAAGTCAAAAATTGACTTCTTATACTTACAAGTTGTTAATTTGGTCAAAGGTTCATTATATCCAGAATGGTATTCATTATGTAGATATCATATATGTCATATATATCCAGTACATACATTCATTTATAATATTACATCACATTTAGAGGTAAGAAATGAAATGCATCGTTCATGGAGACGGTAAGCCGTACGTACGCATGAACGCTACTTCCATTTCTATTTCATATTTTCTGGAATGGAATCATAATGATATAAAAGTATATTATAATTCCAGTATAACAACATATATAATATCATTAACTTTATCCTTTACACATCCCATATATGGTATTAACGAATCAAATCACTTTTAGGGGGCGGTAGTCCGCACTTCCTAAAATGAAGATATCGTGTTTTACCCATAATGGAAACCATAAAGGTATGCCCAAAATGAAAAAAACAGAAGCTTAAGGAAAACATAAACATATAATATATCATATATAGAAATAGTGACATCATAATGGCCACCTTTGAAGGTGTTAAATGAGTATTGAACAATCATCGTTTCGGGAGGCAGAATTTCGCCATCCACGGAAACCGTATGTTCTTTAACCATTTGATGTATTTGTGTGAGAGTGTAGCTCAAATATATCTTATAACAACATCCTAGTATATTTAAGATACTGGTGTTGTTACCAAAGAAGTAAATAAAAAGAGTTTAGGGGGTCGGAGAAGCAAAATAAAACAAATGAACATGAGAGAATGAAATACCTTAAAAAGTGTAACTTCTTTTGGTTTGAGCCTAAAGGCTTCCTTTGAAAGGATTCTGCCCAAAGGGAATCCTCTAGGATGAGTAGAGGGATGTGGAGAGAGCAAATGGGCAGGGGTTGGCCGAGCCAAAGGCTTGAAGAGTGTGTGAAATGAGGTAGAGGTGGGGGCCTTTTATAAGAGGAGAGGAGGGGCACTTTTGGAAAGTAAAGAAACATTACTTTATTTGAAAATGTGTTTCGGTTTTAAAAGGTCCCACATTGATAGAATTAGTGGATAAGGTGATAAGGATTCGAAATCCACTCATCCAATTGGTTTTGGACATGTGTAGGTTTTAGATTTTACATTATCTTTCCATTTTATTTAAATCGTCAAATAATGATGTCATCGCTGCATCATTATTATGTCATAAATAATTTAATTTATTTAATGTCTAAAAATTATAAAAAAATTACTATGAAATAGGAAATCTTTTTATCTTTCTAATGACTATTTATAATCGAAATTTGGACTTGTATAACCCCACTTAAAAATTGTTTTAGTAAAACAATTTATGTTAGTGTCATTTTCACTTTAACATTAAATAAAAAGTATTTTATGTCATTTCCCAACAAAAGTGGATACATGGGGTCCCCAAGTTTGGCCATGGCTTGTCTTGGTCGGCCATGACACAACCAATGAGGTTGGGACATGTGTCTAGGTCATTTTATATTATTAAAGCATTATTTATACCTTAAACTACACTAATTACCACTAATCGCGATTAAAAACTTAATAAGTCACTATTCCCCAAAAAATTATTTTAATCTCATTGAACCACATTTTACTTCTTAATGACAACCATGTATGTCGGATTTCCAAATTCAATACACATTAGTGGTAAAATTTCATTTAACTGAAAAATCAGTTTGCTTGATTACCACTTAGTGGTTTCACTATTCATCAAAAATTGAAGTTTTTTAGAAAATTACCAAAAATTTACTCTAAGCTATATTTGATATTCCGAATTCAAAAATGAAGTCCATTTTACAAAATTCAAATCATATAAGTCACATTAATTAATTCAATAATTAATTCCCGCTGCCAGAGCAAATAGCGTGTTTTTACAAAACAATAAGTATCAAAAGATTGACACCAGTTTAAGTCTAATTTCAAAGTGAAATTGATTCCAATGACCACCATTGGATAAAATGGTAAAAATATATTCATATTACACATTAAGACCAATTCAAAAGATAATCTAATCATATAAATAAATTAGATTAAAAAGCAGTTTTGATGTAAAATACAACATTTTACACTATTCATAAAAAAAATGAACTTTATCAGAAAGGTACCAAAAATTACACAAAGTAAAATTTGATGTCCCGATTCTTAATAAGAGTTTTATTTGGTCCAAAAGAGTGTATAAGAGTGATAAAAACTATATTTAATGACGGTTCACCATTAAATGGTGATAAGTGAACCTTTAGTGAAAATTAGAGTATAAAAGCCTAAAATTGAACTCTTTCCGTATTTTAAGCCTTTATCTTTTATTGGGTAAATGTAAAAACATCTAAAAACATATCTATTCATATTTTAGTTATTTCTATTCATTCCCGCCAGTACAACGGCTACTTGTTAACTAACATTTAAAATAATATTATTATATTACTAGTGTGCTACGTAAGTTTCAAAGAAACTCATCGTTGCGTATCGGGTACGCTATCGAACATAGCAACCCCTTTTAATTAAAATTCATATTTAATTCTCAAATATTAATAAATATGAAAATTATTTATTCTTTAATTACCTGGGATGCTACATCCTTCCCCCCTTTTGGGAATTGCGTCCTCGCAATTTTATTCACTTATCAAAATAAGTGGGGGTATTTATCCCTCATAGCATTTTCAGATTCCCATGTTGCCTCTTCAATCACATGGTTTTTCCACAAAACCTTTACCTGGTGAATCACCTTATTCCGTAACACTTGCTCCCTGTGGTCAAGAATCTGGACCGGTTGTTCCTCATAAGATAGGTTCTCTTCCAGCTGAACTACCTCTGGACTCAAAACATGAGATGGATCTGGCATATACTTTCTCAACATCGAAACGTGAAAAACATTGTGTACCTGAGATAAACTCGGAGGTAAATCCACTCGGTATGCAACTGATCCAACTCTTTCCAGAATTTCGTATGGTCCAATAAACCTTGGACTCAACTTTCCTTTCTTACCAAATCTCATCACACTTTTTCAAGGAGAAACCTTGAGAAAAACATGATCACCTACCTCGAAAGATAGATCCTTCCTCCGGTTATCCGCATAACTCTTCTGCCTGCTCTGAGCTGTTCTCATGTGTTTCTGAATCAGCTGAACTTTTTCTACCATCTCTTCTACCAATTCTGGTCCCATCAACTTTCTTTCACCCACTTCATCCCAGAAAGCTGGAGTTCGACACCGCTTCCCATATAATGCCTGAAATGGTTCCATCTGTATACTGGAATGAAAACTGTTATTATATGAAAACTGAACCAAAGAAAGATGTTGGTCCCAACTTCCCTGATAATCCATAGAACAAGCTCGTAGCATATCCTCCAATGTCTGAATTGTTCGTTCTGACTGCCCATCTGATTGGGGATGAAAAGCTGTACTAAAATTTAATTCAGTACCCAACGACTTCTGAAGGCCTTTCCAAAAGTTAGAAGTAAACCTGGGATCACGATCTGATACAATGGAGAGAGGAACTCCATGTAACCTGACTATCTCTTTAAGATACAAACGGGAAAGTTGATCAAGAGAGAAAGTATCTCGTATAGCAAGGAAATGAGCAGATTTGGTCAAGCAATCAACAATAACCCAGATTGCATTATTACCTCGAGATGTCTTCGGTAATCCAACAACAAAGTCAATGGATATATTCTCCCATTTCCACTCTGGCACTGGTAAAGGCTGAAGCATCCCTTTCGGTAACTGCCGCTCAGTTTTAACCTGCTGACAAGTCAAACACTTCACAGTAAAATCAGCAATATCTCTTTTCATTCCATCCCACCAGTAATACTCCCGCAGATCTCTATACATCTTAGTACTGCCCGGATGAACTGAAAACGGAGAACTATGAGCTTCACATAACAAATCTCTCTTCAACTGTGAATCAGAAGGCACACACAATCTCTTCCCAAATCTCAAAACGCAAACACAAACTTATCCAAGAACTCATGGAATTTTTTTTTTATAAGGTCCATGAATACAACAGGTGCATTGGTTAACCCCAAAGGCATAACTACAAATTCATAATGGACATATCTAGTACGGAACACAATCTTCGGAACATCTGCTTCTTTTACATTCAACTGATGGTACCCCGACCTCAAGTCAATCTTTGAAAAATACTGAGCTCCCTGGAGCTGACACCACTTCATTCGATGGCCCATCATCTGCTGAAGTAGTTGCAAAGGATTTCACCACCCCTTTCTTCTTGTAGTCTAACTGCTTCCCATCACTCAAGCTCCTTGTCGGACACTCGTTTGCATAGTGACCCATCTCGTTGCACTTATAACACTTCACTAACTGTAAATCAAATTTGTTCTTACCTTCACCTTGATCCTTTTCAGTGCAATCACGAGCCTTATGTCCCATCTTACCACATCGGTAGCACTTCCCAGAATTCATAAGACATTCCCCAGCATGCCTTTTGCCACATTTATCACAAACTGGAAACTTAGTTCTCTTACCATCAGACTTCTTTGAAGAATTCTTACCTTTCTCCTGCCACCTCGGTCTCTTCTTCTGCTGGTTGTTATAGAACACTTGGTCATCGGCAAACTCCATTTCCACCTTCTCAGCACATCGAACAAGCTTTTCATAACTTTTAAACTCACGAGAAGCTAATGCCCTTCGATACTTTGGCTTTAATCCTGAGTAAAAACGATTGATTTTACTATCAAGGTCTCGGATAAAATTTGGAGCATACCTTGCCAAACGAGTGAACTTTTCTTCATAGGCAGCCACTGAGTCTTCCTCTTGCCTCAATTCCAAGAATTGCTTTTCCATCCTAAGTCGAACAGCCTTAGGAAAATACTTCTCAAGAAACATACCTTTGAATTCATCCCAGTCAAGAGCATCAATCTCATCGGCATCCCTGATATTTTTAACCATAGACCACCACTGATCTGCTTCACCCTCCAAACGGTAAATAGCAAGACTAACCTTTTGATTGTCTGAACACCCCATGACATCAAAAATCTTCTCCAGTGCTTTAATCCACCCTTCAGCTAGCACAGGGTCAGATGATCCTCTGAATGATGGGGGATGTTGCCTCATGAAATGTTCCACCACTGACATGTTCCTCTGCGGTTGATCTGGCTGATCTCGTGCATGGATACCACCACCATTTATAGCCTGAGTCAACTGTGCCATCACTGCAACAAACTGTTCAGTTCCGATTCCGACCATCTCAGGTTGCTGATTTGGAAGGTTGTCTTCCTCCTGATGTCGTCCCAACATAGATGCTTTGTTTCCTCTGCGGAAAACCATTCTGAACACCGAAATATCTTAGGCGAAGCAACATGGTAATCTTTAAATGCTATATCATTTAAATCATATTATAATTTAACACTTTTCTAACTCCTAAAGTTGTCTAAACCGACCTCTGATACCAACTATAAGGCCCCAGCCTTAAACCTTACTTAATCTTGAGTTATTACAAGATTACACATTGAGGATCTTTTCGGGTTTAGAGTTTTAGAGAATTAGATCATAAAACTTGCATTACATTCCACATATAAACAAAGTGGTTACATAAAGATAGTATTCCTCATTCCCATCAATGGAAACACATTTGAATTAAAACATGGATTCTTTTTGACACATCCTTGACCCTATCATCTTATCATGTACCTTTCCCTTGACCTGTGAAAAACATTTCAAAAACTTGGGATGAGCATAAAAACTCAGTATGGGTTATAAAAACATGGAAAGGAAACATGAGTTCATATGTACATAAGACTGAAATCATACTTTACCCATAAAACATAGGCACTTTAACACGCCTCATACAATCATGAATAAGTCATAGAAATCATAAGACATAAAGGTAACTTGAGGCATTCATAACATTCTTACGTAGGGAGTAACCCTCTTGGTTACGTTTGGAATACCCATCACAGTATATTCCCTGAAAATATCTTCGGAGAAACCTTAATGTTTCACTCCTTCGCGTTACCCAATGCATTGGAGAGCTATAACGGGCTCACCCGCCCTTAGTTTATCACGGAACCACCCGTCTTCATAATAATGCCCAAGAACCATAACATAATCATATCACATAAAACATGTATAAAGGAAACATAACATTTCCACATTTCAATCACGAGATATCAATACAACACATTGATATAATAAAAACATTATGAAAACCATTTTCAATACCAAAGTAAAACGTGGTATTTATTTTTCTTTTTAAAAAAAAGGTATGGCTTGTAGAGGAAGCCGAAACTCAAATAACGGTTACGACGGCGGAGAAGTCGTTGTCGCCGCATACGTACGACAAAAACATTCCCTTTTGTCGTTTAGTAAACGCTTCGTATAAAAAAGATTCCTTTTGAGTAAACGTAAAAGTCAAAGGGGTTTATACACCGTATAAAAGAAAGTTGTGTATAAAATAAAATATGCCTCAACGAAAAGAGATTGAGACGAAGTCCCATAAAAAGATAATTTTTAAAATAAAATAGATACATTATGTGTATTCACTATAAGTACACATAAATAAAGTACAAATACAAGATACGACATAATAATATAATGACATAATTTGAAAGTAGGAGATTAACCCAAAGAATGGAAATTGGGTTAAGAAGTTCCCATACCTCGTATCCGACTTGACCCGACCGTTCTTTAAACTCCTGAATAATAAACTTGAGTTAATCTCTACTTGCTTATGAATCTTTTTCAAGTTCATTATTCCTTTTATACCATGTTATGAACATCATGTAATCATTTAAGTTAATAATGTTCATTTTGTCGGTATTTGGTTCTTAAGTCAAAAATTGACTTCTTATACTTACAAGTTGTTAATTTGGTCAAAGGTTCATTATATCCAGAATGGTATTCATTATGTAGATATCATATATGTCATATATATCCAGTACATACATTCATTTATAATATTACATCACATTTAGAGGTAAGAAATGAAATGCATCGTTCATGGAGACGGTAAGCCGTACGTACGCATGAACGCTACTTCCATTTCTATTTCATATTTTCTGGAATGGAATCATAATGATATAAAAGTATATTATAATTCCAGTATAACAACATATATAATATCATTAACTTTATCCTTTACACATCCCACATATGGTATTAACGAATCAAATCACTTTTAGGGGGCGGTAGTCCGCACTTCCTAAAATGAAGATATCGTGTTTTACCCATAATGGAAACCATAAAGGTATGCCCAAAATGAAAAAAACAGAAGCTTAAGGAAAACATAAACATATAATATATCATATATAAAAATAGTGACATCATAATGGCCACCTTTGAAGGTGTTAAATGAGTATTGAACAATCATCGTTTCGGGAGGCAGAATTTCGCCATCCACGGAAACCGTATGTTCTTTAACCATTTGATGTAGTTGTGTGAGAGTGTAGCTCAAATATATCTTATAACAACATCCTAGTATATTGAAGATACTGGTGTTGTTACCAAAGAAGTAAATAAAAAGAGTTTAGGGGGTCGGAGAAGCAAAATAAAACAAATGAACATGAGAGAATGAAATACCTTAAAAAGTGTAACTTCTTTTGGTTTGAGCCTAAAGGCTTCCTTTGAAAGGATTCTGCCCAAAGGGAATCCTCTAGGATTAGGAGAGGGATGTGGAGAGAGCAAATGGGCAGGGGTTGGCCGAGCCAAAGGCTTGAAGAGTGTGTGAAATGAGGTAGAGGTGGGGGGCCTTTTATAAGAGGAGAGGAGGGGCACTTTTGGAAAGTAAAGAAACATTACTTTATTTGAAAATGTGTTTCGGTTTTAAAAGGTCCCACATTGATAGAATTCGTGGATAAGGTGATAAGGATTTGAAATCCACTCATCCAATTGGTTTTGGACATGTGTAGGTTTTAGATTTTACATTATCTTTCCATTTTATTTAAATCGTCAAATAATGATGTCATCGCTGCATCATTATTATGTCATAAATAATTTAATTTATTTAATGTCTAAAAATTATAAAAAAATTACTATGAAATAGGAAATCTTTTTATCTTTCTAATGACTATTTATAATCGAAATTTGGACTTGTATAACCCCACTTAAAAATTGTTTTAGTAAAACAATTTATGTTAGTGTCATTTTCACTTTAACATTAAATAAAAAGTATTTTATGTCATTTCCCAACAAAAGTGGATACATGGGGTCCCCAAGTTTGGCCATGGCTTGTCTTGGTCGGCCATGACACAACCAATGAGGTTGGGACATGTGTCTAGGTCATTTTATATTATTAAAGCATTATTTATACCTTAAACTACACTAATTACCACTAATCGCGATTAAAAACTTAATAAGTCACTATTCACCAAAAAATTATTTTAATCTCATTGAACCACATTTTACTTCTTAATGACAACCATGTATGTCGGATTTTCAAAATTCAATACACATTAGTGGTAAAATTTCATTTAACTGAAAAATCAGTTTGCTTGATTACCACTTAGTGGTTTCACTATTCATCAAAAATTGAAGTTTTTCAGAAAATTACCAAAAATTTACTCTAAGCTATATTTGATATTCCGAATTCAAAAATGAAGTCCATTTTACAAAATTCAAATCATATAAGTCACATTAATTAATTCAATAATTAATTCCCGCTGCCAGAGCAAATAGCGTGTTTTTACAAAACAATAAGTATCAAAAGATTGACACCAGTTTAAGTCTAATTTCAAAGTGAAATTGATTCCAATGACCACCATTGGATAAAATGGTAAAAATATATTCATATTACACATTAAGACCAATTCAAAAGATAATCTAATCATATAAATAAATTAGATTAAAAAGCAGTTTTGATGTAAAATACAACATTTTACACTATTCATAAAAAAAATGAACTTTATCAGAAAGGTACCAAAAATTACACAAAGTAAAATTTGATGTCCCGATTCTTAATAAGAGTTTTATTTGGTCCAAAAGAATGTATAAGAGTGATAAAAACTATATTTAATGACGGTTCACCATTAAATGGTGATAAGTGAACCTTTAGTGAAAATTAGAGTATAAAAGCCTAAAATTGAACTCTTTCCGTATTTTAAGCCTTTATCTTTTATTGGGTAAATGTAAAAACATCTAAAAACATATCTATTCATATTTTAGTTATTTCTATTCATTCCCGCCAGTACAACGGCTACTTGTTAACTAACATTTAAAATAATATTATTATATTAATAGTGTGCTACGTAAGTTTCAAAGAAACTCATCGTTGCGTATCGGGTACGCTATCGAACATAGCAACCCCTTTTAATTAAAATTCATATTTAATTCTCAAATATTAATAAATATGAAAATTATTTATTCTTTAATTACCTGGGATGTTACACATAAACTCTTTTTATTCATTTATTTTGTAACAACTCTAGTATCTTAAATATACTAGGATGTTTTTATAAGAATTATTCGAGCTACACGTACACACACCTTCGTCAAATAGTTAAAGAACATAATGTTTCTGTGGTTGGCGATTTTATGCCTCACGAAACGATGATTGTTCAACACTCATATAACACCTTCAACGGTGGACATTAAGATGTCAATATATTTATATATGCTATATAATATGTTTATGATTTACTTAAGTTTCTGTATTTTTCTTTTGTGGCACACCTTCATGGTTTCCATTGTGGGTAAACACGATAATTTCATTTTAGGAAGTGCAGACTACCGCCCCCTCAAAGTGATTTGATTCGTTAATGCCATATGTGGGATGTATAAAGGACGGATTTAAAGTTATTATATATGACGTATGTTACATATAAATGATGAATATAATTCTGTAACTAAAATATACATACCTCTCATTTGGTTTTAATTCCATTAATATGACATAGAAATGAAAGTAGCGTTCATGCGTACGTACGGCTTACCATCTCCATGAACGGTGCATTTCATTTATTACCTCTAAATGATTATGTAATATTATAAATACATGTATATTCTGGATATATATGATATATATGATATCCAAATCATGAATATCATTCTGTATATAGTGAACCTTTTACCACACGAACAACATGTAATTGTAAGAAGTCCACTTTCGACTTAAAAACCAAATATTGACAAAAAAAACATTATTAACTTAAATGATTACATAATTTTTATAACATGGCAATAACTGATATAAAAGGATTAATGTACTTAAAATATGTTCTTAATAAAGTGGAAATTAACTCAAGTTTATTATTCAGGACGTTAAAGAATGATCGAGTCAAGTCGGACCCGAGGTAAGGGATCCTACTCCTCTCTTTTTTTAAGTACACTCTTTTATGTCATTCCTTTTAAAGATCATCATTCTTGTTATTGGGGTGTTCTTTTATATTACTCTTACTGTATTTTTTATGTTCATATGATGAGAGAACCTATTCTCTCTCATCAATCCATTTTGGATGTTTTGAGTGGCATCGTTAGGCTGCCGAATTTTCGTAAGAGATCTAACCTCTCTCTTTCTATTTAAGTACTCTCCATTATGTCACTTCATTAAAGCTCCTATTTGTTATTTTGGGGGATGTTATTTTATATTCCTCTTTATGTAAGATTTATGTTAATATGATGAGAGACCCTATTTGATCTCATCAATCCATTTTTGTAAGTTTTATGTGGCGCCGTTAGGCTGCCGAGTTTTCGTAAGGGATTTTTCATCTCACTTTTATTCCTGTGAGATTTATGATACATTTGCCACAATTTACTTTGAGTGGTGTATGAACTAACCATTATTTTACTCATTGTGTAATATAATTTCATTTATGATTATTTACATCAATGTTGTATTGTCCTTCTTTCAAGGGGTGTATGTTTCGAAGGATACACATGTTGGTAAGGGAACTTTTCACCCTCCTATTTTTAAAAGACATATTTTGTTATGTCTTTTAATTCACATACTATTATAAGGGGATATGTTCTTCTATATCCATAATGATTTAAATTTTATGTCCATGTGACGAGATACCCTTTTTATCTCTCATCAACTCATTTTCTGAATTTTGTAGTGACGCCGTTAGGCTGTCAAATTTTTGCAAGGGAACTTCTTAACCCATATTTGATTCTTTGGGAAAAACTTGTAATCCTTGAATATGTCATTAAATTAATATGTGTGAATAACCTCTGATTGTTTTACACTTAATATCCACTTATATTTGGTTTATTTGTTTGTCACACATAATTATGTAATTGATTTATCCTTAAACCAGGGATACCGCCTATGTAAGGGACTTCATCTCAATATTCTTTCATTGAAGCATATTTTATTATATACACAACATTCTTTTATACGGTGTATAAACCCCTTTGACTTTTACGTTTATCCAAAAGGAATGTTTTTTATACGAAGAGTTTTACAAAATGACAAAAGGGAATATTTTTGTCATACGTATGCGGTAACAACGACTTCTCCGCCGTCGTGACCATTATTTGAGTTTCGGTTTCCTCTACAAGCCATACCTTCTTTTTAAAAGAAAAATAAATACCATGTTTTACTTTTATTTTATTTTGGTATTGAAAATGGTTTTCATAAGGTTTTTTATATCAATGTGTTTTATTGATATTTTGTGATTGAAATGTGGAAATGTTATGTTTCCTTTATTCATGTATTATGTGGTACGAATATGTTATGGTTATTGGAAATTGTTATGAAGATAGGTGGTTCCGTGATAAACTAAGGTCAGGTGAGCCCGATATAGCTCTCCAATTCATTGGGTAACGCGAATGAGTGAATCTTTAAGGTTTATCCGAAAAGGATTTAGGGAATATACTATGGTGGGTATTCCAAACGTAACCAAGAGGGTTACTCCCTACATAAGAATGTTATGAATGCCTCAAGTTACCTTTATGTCTTATGATTTCTATGATTTATTCATGTTTTGATGAGTTATGTTAAAGTGCTTATGTTTTATGGGTGATGTATGATTTCATTATTATGTATATATGAACTCATGTTTCTTTTACATATGTTTATAACCCTTAATAAGCTTTTTATGCTCATCCCAAGTTTTTTTGAAATGTTTTTCACAGGTCAAGGGAAAGGTACATGATATAATGATAGTTTCAAGGAAGTGTCAATAAATAATCCATATTTTATTTTTAAATATGATTCCGTTGATGGGAAAAAAATGAATACTATGTTTTATGTAGCCACTTTGTTTAAATGTGGAATGTAATGCAAGTTTTATGATCTAATTCTCTAAAACTCTAAACCTGAAAAGATCCTCAATATTTAATCTTGTAATAACTCAAGATTAAGTAAGGTTTAAGGATGGGGCCTTATAGTTGGTATCAAAGGGAGGTTTATATAACTTTAGAGTTTAGGGTATTCTTTAAGCATAAGTGACATTACCATAATGGATAGGATTTCAGAAAGTGTCATGGTTTTTAGATAAATTAACGAGTAAGTATATCTTAGTGTTTATCTTCCTCATTAGTACTTAATGATTTTGTTGATATATGCACACTGACATTTATTTTTTTAGTAAATGGATGGATCATGCAGGCACCAAAGTGACAATGGGTTTGATGGAAACTGTGGTGGTTCTCTGATTAAGAGACTGCAGGAAATGGGGGATTCAGTGAGGAATCTCGTGGTTGTGCTAAACCAACTATCAAGGATTCATGATCAACCACTTGTACCTTGGTGAGTTCTCTAATGCATCATGTACGAGATGACCAACTCGATGTGGAAGTTCAGGTAATAATTATAAAGGTAACCATTAGGGTTTATATGAACATTTTTAAAGATTTTATCTCGTTTTGGGGAATGTTTTAAGAATTATGTAGTTTTGGAAAATGGGACAACACGTAGACCGTGTGACAACCCGTCGCGTCAGACAAAGCTGTGGGAATTGAACTTACAACCAGTGTGTAACTGGTATTTATCGCCTACCACTAGACTATGTGTAGTCCCTGGTTAGTTTGACTAATTCTTTTTTGTTAGATGATTTTAGGAATCAAGAGTATGTTTATTTTGGGTTATCTATGGAAATTATTAACCTATCATGGAGGATATGTTATTAGGTTAATTACTTTTCAATGTGAGAATTTAAGAGCATCTGATGTTATTTGGAGATAAAAGTTAATTTGTACCTTGGAAGACTATGTGATTAAATCCTTCTAATATTTGGGTTTCAATCTTAGTTTGTTTTACTTTGAAGAATTTTATGGACAATTGTTTATCGAATTGTCCTCGTTGAACTTTGGGTTTGTTGGACAAATTTTGGAGTTTAAGAATATATTTTCTTTTTATAAAGGGTTATCCTTTTTGGATTATCTGATCTTGTACTAACCTTTTTAGTTTTGGTTTTGGTTAGAGTCTAAAGACATGGGAAGTATATAGTTATCTTTTGTGTATTAGGTTATTCTCTAGAAGTTTATTATAGTACTCTTAATGTGTACAAGTCTTCCTAAATACTCGTCTTTTGGAGAAAATACGAGTTTGTGTAAGGAATATAATAAAATATGAAGTCAACATGATAAGTGATAATTTTTCCTTATGAATAAATTCCTCATTAAAAAGTAACTTAAAAAAATGTTGTCTATTAACTTTTCCTACTGAAGAATCGAATACCGTTTAACCCATCACAAGTTTGTGATTTTATTGTGGTTAACCTTCTCCTAAACATGTTTTCTATCACTCTCCATCAGAACATGACCCTATGTTTTATCCTCCATGTCCATGTTTTCCTACATGGAATCCTAGTATGGGTTAACTCGGGTGACCTATGTACTTATCTTTATTTATTTTAAAGTGATTGTCTTACTGACTCTTGTTCTGATGTGGGATTTTCAATAATGATTCCAAGACCAATTTTAAAATTGCGAGGACGCAATTCCCAAAAGGGGGGAAGGATGTAACACCCCAAGTAAATAAAGACTATGACATTTTCACATTTATCCATATTTGAGAATAAAATATTAATATAACTTTAAAGGGAACGCTGTGCTCTATGGCGTACCCAATACGCAACAACGAGTTTCTTGGGAATCTTACGTTGCACACTAATAATAAAATAATATTATTTTAAATTGTAGTTAACGCCTAGCTGTTGTGATGGAGGTAATGAATAGAACTAACTAAAAAATGATAATATATGTTTTTCAAATATTTTTACTTTTTACAACAAATGTTAGAGGATTAAAAATTCGAATGAATCCAATTTTAAGCGTAAATATTCTAATATTCTTTAAAAGGTCGATTAACCGCCTTTTGATGGAAAACCTCTTTTAAATCAACTTTTTGAAAATTTTATGTGTTATATTTGTCAAAATAAAATTCTTCTTTAGAATTGGGACATCAAAATTTACTTTGTGTAAATATTTGGTATTTTTCCGATAAAGTTCATTTTTTAATGAATAGTGAAAAATGTTGTATTTTAATTCCAAACCACTTTTAATGTAATTTATTTATATGAATATATTATATTTTGAATTGGTTTTAAGGTGAAATTATAATATATTTTTACCATTTAATCCAATAGTGGCCATTGGAATTAATTTCACTTTGAAATTGGACTTAAACTAGTGTCAATCTTTTGATACTTATTATTTCATAAAAACACGCAATTTGCTCTGACAGCGGGAATTAATTATTAAATTAATTAATGAAACTTATATGTTTTGAATTTTGTAAAGTAGACATCATTTTTTAATTTGTAATATCAAATATAGCTTAGGGTGAATTTTTGGTAATTTTCTGAAAAACTTCAATTTTTGATGAATAGTGAAACCACTAAGTGGTACTTATGAAAACTGATTTTCCATTTAAAAGAAATTTTTCCATATTTGTGTTTTGAATTTCAAAATTACTACATACATGGTTGTCATTAATAAGTAAAATGTGGTTCAATGGGATTAAAATTATTTTTTGGTGAATAGTAACTTATTAAGTTTTTAATCGCGATTAGAGGTAATTAGTGTAGTTTAAGGTAAAAATAATGTTTTAATAATATGATATGAGCTTGACACATGTCCTAACCTTATTTTATGTGTCATTTCCGACCAAGACAATCTATGTGTCAACTTGGGGACCCCATGGAGCCACTTTGGAAGGAAAATGACATTATTATCTTTTTATTTAATGTAAAAGTAAAAATGATACAAACATGAGTTGTTTTACTAAAAAAAATTTTTAAATGAGGTTATACAAGTAATAATTTTGACTATAAGTAGTAATTGGAAATCTAAAACGTTTTCCTACATCATAGTATTATTTTATAATTTTTAGACATTAAATAAATTAAATGATTTATGACATCAGGATGATGCAGCGATTACCTCATTATTTAACGATTTAAATAAAATATAAACATAATGTAAAATATAAGACCTAAAATGGTCAAAAACCTATTGGTTGGGTATATTTAGAAACCTTATCACCTTATCCTAAAATTATATAAATGTGGGACCTTTTAAATCTGAAACTCATTTTCAAATAAAGTAACATTTCATTACATTCCAAGAGTGCCCCTCCTCTCCTCTTATAAAAGGCCCCCACCTCTACCTCTTTACCCACACATCCAAAGCCTTTGGCTCGGCCACCCCCTGTCCATTTTGTCTCTCCACATCCCTCTATAACTCCTTGAAGCCTCATTTTTGGTAGAAGCCTTCCCAAGGAAGCCTTTCAGATCAAACCAAAGGGAGTTACCCGATTTTAAGGTAATGTCTTTACTTGAGTCCTTTTGTTTTATTTTACTTCTCCAACCCCCCAAACTCTTTTTATTCGTTTCATTTGTAACAACTCCAGTATCTAAAATATACTAGGATGTTGTTATAAGAATTATTCTAGCTAAACTTACACACACCTTCGTCTAATGGTTAAAGAACATACTGTTTCTGTGGTTGGCGATTTTCTGCCTCACGAAACGATGATTGTTCAACACTCATATAACACTTTCAAAGGTGGCCATTAAGATGTCAATATATTTATATATGATATATAATATGTTTATGTTTTACTTAAGAATCTGTATTTTTCTTTTGTGGCATACCTTTATGGTTTCCATTGTGGGTAAACATGATAATTTCATTTTAGGAAGTGCGGACTACCGCCCCCTCAAAGTGATTTGATTCGTTAATGCCATATGTGGGATGTATAAATGATGGATTTAAAGATATTATATATGACGTATGTTCCATATAAATGATAAATATAATTCTGGAATTAAAATATACATACCTCTCATTTGGTTTTAATTCCATTAATATGACATAAAATGAAAGCATCGTTCATGCGTACGTACGGCTTACCGTTTCCATGAACGGTGCATTTCATATATTACCACTAAATGATTATGTAATATTATAAATACATTTATATTCTGGATATATATTATATATATTATATCCAAATCATGAATATAATTCTGGATATAATGAAACTTTGACCACAATAACAACATGTAATTGTAAGAAGTCCACTTTCGACTTAAGAACCAAATATCGACAAAACAAACCTTATTAACTTAAATGACTACATAATGTTTATAACATGTAAATAAGTGATATAAATGGAATAATGAACTTAAAAAGGTTTCTTAATAAAGTGGAAATTAACTCATGTTTATTATTCATGACGTTAAAGAATGATCGAGTCAAGTTGGACCCGAAGTAAGGGATCCTACTCCTCTCTTTTTTTTAAGTACACTCTTTTATGTCATTCCTTTTAAAGCTCATATTTATTGTTATTGGGATGTTATTTTATATTACTCTTACTATAATTTTTATGTTCATATGATGAGAGACCCTATTCTCTTCCATCAATCCATTTTGGATGTTTTGAGTGGCGCCGTTAGGCTGCCGAATTTTCGTAAGATATCTAACGTCTCTCTTTCTTTTTAGGTACTCTCCTTTATGTCACTTCTTTTAAGATCCTCTTTTTTATGTTAGGGTATGCTATTTTATATTCCTCTTTCTGTAAACCTTATTTTAATATGATTAGATACCCTATTTGATCTCATCAATCCATTTTTTTATGTTTTAAGTGGCGCCGTTAGGCTACCGAGTTTTCGTAAGGGATTTTTCAACTCACTTTTATTCCTTTGAGATTTATGCTACATTTTCCACAATTTCCTTTGAGTGGTGTATGAACTGACCATTATTTTACTCATTTTGTAATATACTTTCATTTAGGATTATTTACATCAATGTTGTATTGTCCTTCTTTCACGGGGTGTATGTTTCGAAGGATACCCATGTCGGTAAGGGAACCTTTCACCCTCCTCTTTTTAAAAGACTTCTTTTGTTATGTCTTTTAATTCACATACTATTATGTTTGGATATGTTCTTCTATATCCTTATTGATTTAAATTTTATGTCCATGTGATGATATACCCTTTTTATCTCTCATCAACTCATTTTTTTAATTTTGTAGTGACGCTGTTAGGCTGTCAAATTTTTGCAAGGGAACTTCTTAACCCAAATTTGATTCTTTGGGATAAACTTGTACTCCTTGAATATGTCATTCTTTGAATATGTGTGAATAACCACTTATTTTTTTACACTTAATATCCACTTAAATTTGGTGTATTCGTTTGTCACACATAATTATGTAATTGATTTATCCTTAAACCAAGGATACCGTCTTTGTAAGGGACATCGTCTCAATATCCTTTCATTGAGGAATATTTTATTTTATACACAACTTTTTTTATATGGTGTATAAACCCCTTTGAATTTTACGTTTAACCAAAATGAATGATTTTTATACGAAGCGTTTTACAAAATAACAAAAGGGAATGTTTTTGTCATACGTATGCGGCGACAACGACTTCTCCGTCGCCGTGACCATTATTTGAGTTTCGGTTTCCTCTACAAGCCATACCTTATTTTTAAAAGAAAAATAAATACAATGTTTTACTTTTCTTTTATTTTGGTATTGAAAATGGTTTTCATAAGGTTTTGTATACCAATGTGTTTTATTGATATCTTGTGATTGAAATGTGGAAATGTTATGTTTCCTCTATGCATATATTATGTGGTACGATTATATTATGGTTCTTGGTCATTATTATGAAGACAGGTGGTTCCGTGATAAACTAAGGGCGGGTGAGCCCGATATAGCTCTCCAATGCATTTGGTAACGCAAAGGAGTGAAACGTTAAGGTTTCTCCGAAGAGATTTAGGGAATATACTGTGGTGGGTATTCCAAACGTAACCAAGAGGGTTATTCCCTACGTAAGAATGTTATGAATGCCTCAAGATACCTTTATGTCTTATGATTTCGATGATATATTCATGTTTTGATGAGGTATGTTAAAGTGCTTATGTTTTATGGGTGAAGTATGATTTCATTCTTATGTATATATGAACTCATGTTTATTTTCCATATTTTTATAACCCTTACTGAGATTTTTATGCTCATCCCAAGTTTTTTGGAAATGTTTTTCACCGGTCAAGGGAAAGGTACATGATATGATGATAGTGTCAAGGAAGTTTCAAGAAATAATCCATGTTTTATTTTTAAATATGTTTTCGTTGATGGGAAAAAAATGAATACTATCTTTTATGTAAACACTTTGTTTAAATGTGGAATGTAATGCAAGTTTTATGATCTAATTCTCTAAAACTCTAAACCTAAAAAGATCATCAATGTGTAATCTTGTAATAACTCAAGATTAACTAAGGTTTAAGGCTGGGGCCTTATAATAAACTTATACATGAAATATAAATACTTAACTTACTTAAAACAATGCATTGACATACATACTCCCCAATATTTTTTTTCTAGTTTTCTAACCAGAAATTGTCCTTCTAATATATATATATATATATATATATATACTTCTTGGATTGATAGAGAATGAGGATTTATGTGTTTTGTCCAATATAAAATTCTTAAAATATATTATTTAAGGGACATGTGTTCTTTTCATCAACATTATCAGTATATATTTATTGAACTGTATATTATTTATTACATTATTTTAAAATTCCAATTATCCATGTATGCCACTTATATAATTTCAAAAAAAATTTATAAATGAAATTCTATATTTTGATTAATAACTTCTTGATTGTGTTGTAAAATTATAGAAAACACCTTAAATAAATCGAATATTTTATACCATTTAAAAAAATTTCCTATAGATTATAAAATACACATAAGAAGCATAACAATTTATAATATATTTTTCAGAAAATTACCATTAATATTAGTATATATGTTGCTTTTTATTAAAATCCAATTGTCACTGACGGATGCAATAATTTCCTTGATGAATAGTTTCAACCCATATGATTCCCATTTATTAGTTCTTCCAAGGGATATAGAATACCATTGAAATTCCCTTGACCACTTCCAAACTGATATTAAACAACTTAAATAAGAGTGAATCTATGAATGTGATAATATCAAGATTATCAAGATAACTATCCAAACCATTTTTATCAAAAAACCCTTCAAATGACCGCTTTCACACATTGTACCCTAATATTATATTCTAATTTAATAAATGGTTATGTTCCAAGACACTATTAGTAAGAAATTTTATATTTTATTTACTAAAATAATGATTATATTTATCAACTATTCATTAGTAATATATATATTTTATCATGTAATATTTTTGAAAAAAATATTTTTTTTATGATGATTTTGAAATTGTATATTTGGAAAATTTATATTGTCAATTAAAATGCTCTTTTTGATAAAGCCAATTTTTTTTGAAATAAATAATTTTTTTTCTGATTTATGATAATTAAATTAAATATATTTAAATATATATTATAATATAATTAAATGAATTATAATTTAATTAATATATGGGTCTGAAATCTATTATTCTTGTAAAAACATCAATTCTTCAATTAATAATACATTTTAAAATTGTAAATTATCATATTTGTAATATATTTTTTGTTGTATTTTTTTTAAAAATCATCATCTCAAATATATAAAATGGCTAGTTATTCATATTTTTTTGAGACACTATAATTTTTTGTTCAAAATTAAATAAGTTATTAATAAACAATATATATTAAGGAAACACAATGACCTATAAGTGTTGTAATAAATTCTATATGAAAATTTCACAATACAAAATTGATTTTCCCATTAAAATATTTTATTATTATTTTCATTTGAATAGTTTTATAATCCAATAAAGAATCCAAAAAATAATATGTTATATTTAATTAATTAAAATACATTTTCTTGGAAGATTACTAAGATACACATCATGAACAGCATTAAATTAATATGTTTAGTTCCAATCCTAATAAATTATTGAAAACCAATAATTTTTATCATAAAACACATGAGATCCATGTGAATGATATTAATTTTTATTATTTTATTACATAGAGTCCAAAAACAATGTATAAAATTTAATGAATAATTCTCATCTATTTTGATATAAATATATAACCAAGCTACCAATACTCTCCAATTAAATCCAGTTTTATATGAATTTATTCTATATCTCCAACTATAAATCCATCTCAAGGAGTTGAAAATAACTTATGATTCATTTACCATGGTTTTAAAATGAACCTATAAATGATATGGATTATATCATCTAACTTTTTTTATTCATGTACATTATTTTTACTAAGTAATTTTATTTTTTTCCTCATTTTAATTTTTTAGTAAATATCCATTTACATTAAATATATTTTTATATAGTGATATAACAACTTTGACTCTCATTAGATCCTTCCATTATTCTTTATAAACTCCCATTATGCCATAGAAATTATCAAATGAATTTACACAAATTTATATTAAAATGAGTACTTATCCCCATTGCCACTCAAGGGTATTAAAATTGATTCGCCAATGGTAAATTTATTGAAATGTTATATTTATATAACAATCACTTTTTAATTATTGGATAAATGGTGTTTTAATAGATTCATGTGTTGTATTATCTATCTGGCACATTAATTAATTTACAAAATTTGAATGTGATGGGTGGGACATCAAATATATATCTTTCTAATGTATTCGATATAGATTTTTTCTCATGAGATACCTTGTATGATTCATATGAGTTTATCCAAATTTTATTAATTTTTTATGTATCTATGTTTAGAATATATTTATACAAATGATTTCATGTTTTATATTGTTTCATCATTCCTATGGTTCCATTATATTATAATTTGATGTCCAGTTTCTATATTCATGATTATCATCATCACATTTTTGTATCGCCATGTTTTGACCCCTAACACACTTGTACAACTATGATTGTTATCTTATTATGATTTACATCTCACCCTTTTCATATCTATGTTTTTAGGTTATATCGTGTAGTATTATAATATTATCATAATTTAAGTCAATGTATGAAAATTTAAAATATAACATGATATCCTAATTTCATATTATTTTTAAATGTATCTATTTACACAATGTCAAATGTCCTCTCAATTTTCTTTAATTATTATGTGTATTTATATAATAAAAATTGAAATTTGGAGGGAAATGGGAATTTAATGTTGATATTAGTGAATGTTGTTGTTTTATTTGAGTAATATTTTGTGAAATAATATTCATAACCATACAGATTAGAATCATCAAAGGAAAAAAATATTAATTTTTAATATTATAGTGTTATTGGTTTCAACTAAATGAAATACCAATTTGGATAAAACATGTGGATGCAGATATCATAAAGTTATACCTAAGTGAAACAACCAAATAATGGTTCATTGGGTAGTAAATCTATAATCACCTTGTTGAAAACAATTTTTCATAACTATAAACCATATTTAGAACTCCCAATGGGTATTATCTTCTTTCTCATATGCTCTTTGCGAACCATTGAAACGGGAAAAACATTCCAATGAAATTTAATAATTAGAAATAGACCACATATAACATTTATTGAAAAAAATAAATTCATATGTTATGGAGAATTTTTTAATAAATATTTATCTCATCAATGATCATATTTCTCAACATACATGTTTAATAGTTTCAAAATTATCATCCTTAATATTCCAATTGTTGTAGTCAATGGATTTGAAAAGAAAGAAACATATTAACAAAAAATGTAATGGGAAATATAATGACGTCCCAAATGAAGTTCCTAACTTGATAAGAGATGGATTCAATGACATATATATAACACCTACTCAATTAATCCATGTATTGAGCATAATAATATAATATGTAAAAAAACACCAACCTAAGAAAAATAAATTTTCCATTGAGTCATTTATCAAAAATTACTTTTAATTACAATCCATATTCTAATAGATTAATCACAATGAAAGGTATAAATTTCATTTAAAATTTATTCTATATAAATAAAATCTCTAATTGTTATAATTTTGTTCCATATTATTATCTCATTTTGGGAGAAGCCAATCTATTGTAGACATTGATCAAGAATAATATGAATGAAAATGATATCAATGTGATTGAGTGGAAACAATTTGGGATGTTTTTGTTGATAAATAATTTCATGAAACTCACTGATTTATAATCGTTATGGAGTTCATTAGCCTTATATAGAAGGAGGACTAATCCATCAAGTAATATGAGTAAAAGTTCTCAATACATTCATGATATGACTTAGGGTTTTTAATTTACTCCATATGTAAATTTATTAACTTATTTAGTGGTATAAATTAAACTCAATAAAAAATGATGGTGAATAATGTATTTTAAATATATGAAGATATTTTTCTTTGTTCCCTTGATATTGAAATAGCCATTGATGTATCTTTGGGGTCTCATGGGGTGGAGATAAGAAGTTGATAATGGAATTAATTTATGGTACAGTGATGAAGAAATCTCTTGCTGGTATGAAATAATGGCATACCACGTGTCAAAATTATGAAAACCCCCATTAAGGGAATTTTATGAAGGGGACATGGAAATGATTCTGGTGTTCTAATTAAGGTAAACAAGTTAGTTAATTCTGAATAAATATTCACACCAAAGTGATGAAATAAATTATTTCTATAGTCAACCTATAATCTACTATTTAGTGCTTCATCTATAGGGCACAAAGTCACTTTGTGAACTAATGAACATAAGAAATGATTTTTTATGATAACCAATGTGAAATACCTATAAGTTATAAAGGTAAATGGAGAGAATATTCCCATTAAACTACTGTGGTGGATCTTGACAATAAAGTGGCCAATGGTATGTTGGTTTTTCATTCAAGAATTGAATGATAATATTATACTATTTCTCTACAAATTATTTTGTACCATGAAATTTTAGTTTAACTATTAAAATATCACCTCAAAAAATAGGATTTGAGATATCATTAAAAATTTAAAGTTGTTTCATTATTTCATCCCATGAATTTATCTTCTACCATGTCAATATTTGTGGGATAAATTTCATGTCTAGTCATGGGGTACTCCATTTATAAAAATTCAATGATATTATAGGTATATATTATATTTCCCTGTATATATCCAACTGAATTTTCTATGAGATGATAATAAACCTCAGTATCACAAGTCACCACATGATTCCATAGAATTGTAAGGTAGAGGAATAATAAATTTTTGAATTATTATGTAATTAATGGATATTATTTCCATATGAGTAATCTTATCTATTCCAAATGTCTTGGTCTATAGAATAGGTAATTCTTGATTACATTCCCATCATAAGAGAACATGTCAATGTGTTACCAAATGAATCTACTTTTGTTCCTACAAGATAAGATGTTGAGTTCCAAATAAAACCTAAAAAGATGTTTTTTCAATAAATATATAGTGAAATATATTGAATATAGAGAGATTAATTTGTAACAATAGGGGAATATAGATAAAGGTTGTATATCTTAATGTGATTCCCTAAGGGGTGTTCCGGTCTTATTCTTCACGACGAAGGATGGGTAAATAAACATTTGTTTTGATTAGTTGATCTAAAAATGACCATGATAAAGAATTAATTTCCTCATCCATAAAATGATGACGTGATTGATTATCTATGTGGATCAAAAAAAATTCTATGAACGATCAAGGTTTTGTATATTACAATGTAAATGTAAATATTGAGTATATCCTTAAGATAAGTTTTATTAAACGGTTTGAGAAATATGACATCAGAGAGACTTCATAGAGAAACACTAATGTTATATATAACATAAAGGACATTGTAAATAGATTAATTAGTGAATAACTTGATAATATTGATATCGTTGTTAAAAATTATATTCTTGTATTCTCCAAAATAAACTATGAATACAAGGATAATATCAATTATATACTAATGAACCCGAGAAAAGGAAATTCTATATATGATGAACATTAATATGTGAGTTTTATATGGTGGATGTAACAATATTTTGTAATGATATGTCCAATAATCTGATATATGTGGATCCTTTAAAAGAATTGGAAATATAAGGATATACTAGAACATTATCTATGAAATAGATCTATATATTCCTTACATTATATTTATACCAATATCGATTTGTAAGACAATTATTATGACTTCCTATCCAACTACCCTAGCTAACTCAAAATGGATTAAAAATCTTATGGAATGACTATTGTGAAGATTTATATAAAGAGAAAAATAAGGGGATAATCACTCTGTATATTATAACATTACCAACCAGTGGGGATAGGTTTTTTTAAGTAAAATTATGCAACTAGGAATTAATGGATTTTGTACTCATGATAAATGAATATGTGATAGCCCATGTGTTAAACCAATTAATGGTCCACGAGTTTCAATACCCATCACATGACTAGGAGTTAGATTTAGTGGTATAGAAATTGAATATTTTGGGACATTGTTTTTATTAGTAGGAAGGGGATATATGAACGGATCATAAAAAGGGTAATGTGAACAATAACATAAAATGGGATTGATATGCAAAAAAATTGGTGTTTGGATAAGAATAAGGATTTTTATTGTTAAATGAATTACAATCATAGGGAGAATAATAATGTAATATACTCTTTGAGTATAGAGGATCATACAATACAATCCATGATGAGGATTTAAAGTGATACAATCTTTTTGGACACCAAAATCATGGATATAGAAATCATAAAAGGAACCACAATATACAAGTATAAAATAACTACTCAACTGTCTATTCATGAGAGTATTTAAGAGGCCCAAATGGGTAACTATGAGTTATAGAGGAAGTTAGTGAACACTCTAGTGTTCAAGATTACTAAATATGGAGTAAAAAATATTGTAAACATAATGTGTTTCCCATCAAAAAAATAATTTATTATGGGAATTATATATGATGTGTCTAGAACAACATTATATATTAAATCAAAAACCAGGTTGATGAATATAGATATGTTAAAAATATATATATTGGGATAACATGAAGGGGGAGAATTTATAAATTGTATTTTGATCCATGGAATGTTTATATGAAAAGGTTTAATGATGGAAGTCTACGGGTATACTAAATCCATTTACCATAATATATTTCAAATAGGAAAACCAACCCATTACTTTTTTCCTAGAAAAAACTAGGACATCTAAGGGAAATAACACCATTTAAGTTTTATTAAATTTTATTTCAATGTTATACATAATATAATTGATGTGACTAGATATAGTACCACTCTCTATTATCTAATTGGGATACATTGTTTTCCACAAGGTTTTCATGATTCATAAATAATCATTAGATATAGAGATGTGTTTTATAATAACTTATCACCCATAGAATGATAGCTAGAGTGGTAGAATCATTCAAACTGTAGAGAATATTGAATGAAAATAATCAATGGATTCAAAGGGATGGTGGGATCAGAACCTTCTCTATATAGAGTTCACATATTAAAATTATTTCAATTATAGTCTTAAAATAGAACCTAGTGAGTATATATATTGAATAAGGTATCAGAATCCATCATTATAGGATGATGTTATATAGATGAAGCTGACCAGAAAAGATCATATGCAAGAGATGAGAATGGAGGGTCAGAAATATCAATATCTTCTAAAATGAAAAATATTATCTTGAAATGATAAACATAAAAACATTTATGATACATATATATTGTGGTGAAAGATAATTTATTCCTTAATATATCATTGTGAAAGAATGTAATGAAGATTGGGAATAAGGGAAATATTTTCCCAAGATACATCTTACCCACTGAGATCCTTGATTGCACTAGATCTGTAGCCTATTGACAAGTACTCCGACCCAATATATCATAAGTATGTGATTAATTCCATTTACCTATCTTAGGGATGTACATATTTGACCACATACATTGAATAAAACCAAATGTGTTTACAGTGGAGAATGATCATTCATATGATAAGTTTCCCATGAATATTTTAGATCACACAGACAATGTTTTATAAAAAAAACTCAACTAAAAATTGTATTGTTTCAAACCAATATTTTTTGGGTGGAAGAATGGGAATAAAAATAGGTGATAAAAAAATTTATTCCCATTAATATTTTTTATTATATATATTTTCTTGGAATAAAATTTTTATGTGGGGGAGAATGTAAAAACCCAATCTATTAGATATGAAATTCATATTTTGAATTAATTAATTATTTATTATGCAATGTATTTATTGAAAAAACATGCCCTATATTGGATATTTTTAAAATTTATAAAATATAAAATATATGAAAAAAGGATATTTAGCCTCTAAATATTGAAAATATATTCATTCAACAGTGACTGTTAATATTAGTAAATATTATGTTTTATAGTGATATTTAACTAATACACTAGGAAAAAATGGTGACCTTGGCTAGTAGGACCATACCCTGTAAAAAGATTTATAAGAGCATCAATGTTTGATGAAATCATTGGGGTTTTCCAAAAACCAAAACCATGAAATGATTAAAAACCTAAAACATAAGCAAAAACATTAACAAGATTTGTATAAAATTAATAAAATCAACACCCAAACACTGATCAGATAAAAACTCAAAAAAACAACCACCAACACCCACCTTACAATTAGGTAGTACTCTAGAGTAATAAGGGTTAAATATCTATAACCAAGAAGTATGAATTATAATTTTTATTTTGATAATATAATTTTTATATTTATATATTTTTCATTATTACATTATATTTATTATCACATAACGAGGTTGATAAAAATTATATTTTTATATGAGACCACCATAATTTTATTTTGATTAGATATATTATTTTAATTTAAACAATCGTAATTAGACATTGAATAATTTTTTAAATAATTTTTATTTTCATGAAATATTTTTATTTAATAATAAAATTTAAAATTAAATTTTATTATAATTAAATAATGTGCATTGTAAATTTAAAATGCACATATAATTTTTAGTGTCATTAAAAATAAACGTTTACATTAATTTTTTCAAAGTGTATGTTATAATAGTTAAAAAATTATTTTTATAGAATAATATTATTTTTGAAATCCACATGTTGCAATTATATAATGCTGTTTTTTATGAATTTATATGATATTTTAATTTTTTGGTACAAATTAAATAGAGTATAAATATAAGATTTTAATTGTGACACCTTATGTTCCTAGTATTGAATTTATTAAATAACGTAAATGGATTCAATGAGCACAAATATATATAACCAATAAAATAATTCATTTCATATGTCATTTTATTAATTATAAAAATATACAATGAATCCTCCTAAACCTATATTATATTTTGTGATTGTATAAAACATTATTCATACTTATGACTCACATATTCATCATGAATGATTTTATCAAAATGTGATCAGTTCTTAAACAAAAAAATATTGACAAAATATCCAATTTGGTAGAGACCATGGGTAATAATTATGGCATGTATTGTGGTTTTTATTATTTCATTACATAATAATGTACCTCATTAAATAAATTAATAAATAATATCACTCTCTTTTTCTAAATTTATTGACCGGACCTCCCACACTTCATCACTCAATATCCATTGACATGAATTTACAATAAATTTCCCTCTCTAAATCCTTCCCAAGGTTTTACCATTTTTTCAATAAGAACCTCCCATGCTTTGAGAAGAACCATATCAAAGTAATTGATTCTCCCCATTTTAAAATTTTCAGGTACATTATTCTTAATATTTATTATGATTTGATTATTCATTTTTTAATACATTTGTTTATATCCATTAACTAATCATACAATTATTATGTAATGAAATATAACCTTTCACTCCCATAAAACAAATTTCATGACACAATATGTAAGATCATTTTATTGCAAGAAATATTTGATTATTTTCTAAGAAAAAAATTTATGTTGTCATTACCCACCCAAATTTCCCCTAATGGGTATTCATCAAGACATACATAGAAATTATTAATTGGGGACTCTCATAATCTATCCTACACCTATTAATTAATTTATTATATTTGATGGTATAGGTTCTTATGTTTTTTGATCTATGTGGAATAATAATTTATGTACATAATATGCATTTGATATGTGGGACCAAAATAATATATAACACCAATACATTTAAAAATGTTTTTATCTCATGTGGTACCATGTATAGTTCATGGATGATTACCCTAAGAAAAATATTTTTTGATGTTTCAGTGGATATCCTTGAAATATACTTATGATATCATGATTTATGTTTTTTCCTCGTTTCAAAGACCCGTTGATGTTATAATCTCACGACATGCGTCAATATTACATATTATGATTCAATCCATTTATATCGCTATGTTATTCCCATTGAATCACACATACTACTTTAATTATCCAATTACTAGTATTTAAATATCATCTCATTCTTATCTATTTCCTTGGATTACATTGTGAATTTTTAAAAGATCAATTATATCTTAGTTCATGGTATGGATTTTCTAATAATTTTATTATAATCTTTTTTTATGTTATTATGATACATATCAAAATAAAAAATGAAACATGACCTTTTGATTGTTTGGTACCATGTCATGTGTATCTTTATATAATAAATCACAAAATAAAGTGTTTTAAAAAAATATTTCTTCATACAATTAATCATCACATGGAATGTAATTTAACCTTCATTTTAATAAGATATGATTTCCCCACATTTCAAATGATTTCATGGTCTAGACTCTGAAAATTAACATTTATTTGATATATTTCAATACATATCATATAAAATCTTGCATGATCATTATGAATACTATAATTAGTCCCATTCATCATATTCATAGGTTGGTCATGTGTTGTGAATTCATAATATATAATGAATGTTAAAAATATAATTTCCATTATAATAAAATATTTATTTTAAATACATACATCAACTTTTTATGATTGGTATATATATAAAATAGTTTATCATTTAGATAATTCCACAATTATTTTTATGAAATAATCTATACAACTACCTCTAAATCATGATTTATGTAATATATCTCATTAATCATTAACATTAATTTTTTATACACTACAAAAATTTTATTCTTCCTGATAACACATCCCAATATCATCTTTAATCAATAATTTTATATCACAATCCATTACCTAGAGTAAGGTATTCAATGAAGTCTTTATATGACCATATTTCACTATAACTACTTGAAATCTTATTCATTTTATTTTCTTCAATGTAGGTTGGCTCTGTTATGCATTAATTAGAATAATTTATTTCAAATACATGAGAAATATTTCAGAAATTGTTAATAATATCCAACCAATTCATGAAATGTAGTGATTATAGTCTAATGGTTCAGCCTTTTACATTTTCCAACAATATAATTTTCTTTAATGATATACCGATATAAAATCACTTATTATTTCATAACCCGTGAATGATACATTATATATCTAGATGCCCACTTATTAAAATTTGGCATACCACTTCTCATATTTTATGGTCCCAAAAAAATCCAAGAATGACCATTATGATGTTACATGATCATGGAATATATGATGATATATTTTTTAAATACTAACACATGAAAATATATGTAATATCTGAATACATTATCCATTAAATCGATGAATATGAATAAGAAACTATTATGTAAAAATGGGATAAATATTGATTCCTAGTTTTAATACATCATATGGATTTTTATCGATTGTATATCCACCCTTGTAACCTATATATGTTGATATCCATATCAAACTCTAAACATGAATAAATAATGTGCTCCTTGTAGTTGACCGAGAAAGTCATAAATAAGGGGAAGATGATTATTATTTTTGATACTAACCTTGTTATGTAACCAATAATGAATTCAACATTGTATTTTACCACCATTCACCTTAAAAATTAATAGGTGAACTTAATAATGATGAACTAGAAATCATTAATACATATATAAGATAAATGTGGAGTTTATTCAATATTTTTTGATGGTAAACTGGAGAAAATCATCAATGAGTATTTGAAATAGAAATGTGTTAATGTCGGAATGATATTATAAACACTACTTCATTATTCATGGAAGAATAGGAAAATCATTAATAAATACATTAGATTATTCATATTAAAACGGAATATCATCATTATTAATTTTATCCCTAATAATTTTATATAATACACCTATTGAATATATTGTAAGACCTATATAATTGAATTAATTTCTATTGATGTTTCATATATATACTACTTTCAATTTATTCATAGATTTATTTAGAATACAAAATGTGACATCAATTGTATGGATATTGATATGGGATATATATTGAGAGATCTAATTTATACAAAAAATAATATCAAAATTCATCTATAGGGAGAATAATATGATTTAAATAATAATGTTCCCACAATCATCTATCATAGGGGAAAAATTAATTTTGATGAAATAATCATAATATTTTGTTTTTCAAGAAATAAATCAATATTTAACAATTATTTTCAGTAAGATATTATATCATGTAATTATTAAAATATCAAACTTTTGGTAGAACCTAAATCAAATATGAAATTTATATTTTTACGATGAATGATATATGTTAGTTTGACTACATTCCAAAACTCCAATTTAGTAGTTGTGATTTCGTAATCCTTAATTTTATACATTGGAATATGTGGTTGTCAATGAATATTGTTATTATAAACCATTATATTTGTAAAATTTGTAGTGAGATTCAATATAGTAATGTTTAATTTCATTATATAATGGGAGGTACATAACTTAAATATTTATTTCTATTCAATAAAATGGTAAAAATTTTAAAATTACTATGGAATTAACATGATTTTTGAAATTATCGTTCACACATGAAGAATTTACCGGTTAATTTCATGTAGTTTTATATATTCTTCTTTTTAAAACATTTTCTTAAAGTAAAAATAATTCAATTTCTTTCATAGGGTTTTTTTTTGAATCTCAATAAAAATACATGTCTATGTCTTTAGACCCTGATGAATGATAATAGTAAGAGTTTATAAGCTAAATTTATACCTTAAGAGAACATAAAACCATTACTAAATGACTATAAAATCCCTTTGTGGCCAATGAATTTTGCAGACACTACTTTTAATAAAAAATAATTTTTTCAAATTTTGTCTATCATTGTTGAAAATATAGGGTCTTACTTTCAGGCCTAATTATATTTTCCTCATATCAAAAAACAAATTAATAAACCCTATAAATTTTTTCATGGAATTTACTCTCTAATATAAAGTGATTATTTTATTTAATGAACATGTTGAAAAATACATTTTTTAAAAATTTACTGGCTATTGATTCCATATCTCCATTTTACATCAATTTTTTTAAACATTCACTATTGATCATCTTCACCTTCGAAATGTTAAAAATCAAATAATCATTATATTGGTACATATAGTAGATAAAAAAAATATAATTTATATAATAATAATTTATTTATAAATTATTTTCTTACCAAATGTTCCATTAATAGAACGTGGATGTTTCGGAAAAAATATTAAATAGTGAGATTTCCATCCTTTGGACATTTGTAAGATTAGTATGATTGGAATGACCATTAATATATTTTGATAGTTGGTTGATAATAACCATATGATTTTTCATCCTAGACCTCATTACATTTTTCCCTATGAGGATGGTCATTACATTATCAGAGAAAATCATTATTCACATTCTTATTTCCTGTTTTATCCATTGGGTTAAACTAAAAAATTTAGTTTGAGTATCAAGAATTAACAATAAAAGTGAAAAAATATATAATAATAAAAATAATTCCATATATTCTATATATTATAGAACTTTATTTCAACCCACGACCATATATGAATTAATAAAAATGTATTTTAAAATTACTATTTCATAAAGAAAAAAATCAAATTATATCCACCAGGAGTATCAAAATCAGTTTTTAACTAAGACACTTTGTCCTACACTAGCCTACAATTGATTTAATACCCTATAAAAAATACAATTTTAATACCTATAGGTTAATCTTTTCAAGGTCATAAATCAACACATCTATATCATGTGATTGATTACATTACATGGAAACTCCGTACTCTATACATCACTAAAAATATTGAATATTTATTATTTTTATACATTATACATGGTTTCTCAAAAAAGGTATGCAACCATATTTCCTATAATAACTAATCCGAACATTTATACAAACAATAGTTACCTAGGAATCACTTATATAAATATTAAATCATTTTAGAAGAATTTTAAATACGCGTGATAATAATATATATCCAAAAACAAGCATAAGAACAAGGTTATATCATATAAAAACATAATAAAAAATTCATAGTCCATAGAAGACAGGAAATGACATATTTAATTTTCATAAATAAAATTAATGTGTCACAACAGTGTGAAATAATAAAAAATTAATAATGAGACATGAGATAATATAAGAAGAATAAGACATAATTTTGAGTTAGTAATTTTTGGCATAAGAATAAGAACTAAAATCACATGATAATGAATCTCAAATTGAAATTAGTAACACAATATTCTTGGAAAAAAATTTACAAACCTTCAAAGTCATGGTAAAACCACCCACATACACTCTTTGTAATTTAATGGGATAATCTTCTGTGAACAATCATTGGTTTGAAAGAAAACAACTGTTGTACCTTTTAGGGGTTACATAAAGCTACCAATTACTCTCATTAAATATGGATTAAAACACATATACCCCTTGATATCATGAGATATAAAACATTCCCATTACATTGGTGGGCTCCGAAGAACCACTAAACACATAGTGATAATCAATTCTAATAATATACAAAATTAAGAAAAAATCCGTCATCATTACTATAATGATCATTTAACAAATAGGGATGAAATTATTTTCATGATATCAACCACGAAACATCAACATAAAAAAATCATCCTCATTGGAAATATATAGAAATATTTTTTTTATCAAATCGAAATATAATATCACCATTATATCAATAAAATATTTAAGGGATTTTAAAATTTATGATTATTTGTAAAAAAAGTTTAAAAATACATTTGGAAAAAATATAGAATATACTATTAAAACTATAAAATAAAAAAAACAAAACATCAGGAGATAGATTTCATTTTGGAATAATTTTCACTTATAAAATATTCGTCTTGTATAAGAAATGATTTTTTTGTGGGATAATCATTTTATAAGATAAACCTTTAAAATAATTATTTTCACGCTTCGGTTAATGAAATTAAATATTGAATTAATAAAATGAAAAGAAGATTCATTTAGATACATTTTCTTGAAATTGAAATATATAATAAATAAATTATCACTCATTTTAATTTAGATAAGAACTTATGTAATGTTATTACGTACATAGTTATGAAATAAAATGAATCATGAAAAAAATTAAAAAAAATTAAAACATTCATAAAATAAAATGTTTAGATTTTTTGACTAACAAATGTGGTGTAAATGAAATAAATAAACGATTCCCCCAAAAATAAACAGACTAGAAAAAAATATAGATTTTAAGAGTGAAAAAAAGTAATTTTTCGTAATGGAAATTGAGACATTAACAAACACCATGAGATTGTAACTTAAAAACTTATAAATTTATAATCCTTAAATCAGAGTCTCTTGAAAGGGATAACATTAGATGAAAATTTAAATCACAATATTTTTCATAAAATTTATTAAAATAGACCTTAAATGCATTAATCTACAGCACATAATGATAATAAGGTTGTAAGTGAAGAACATATCTTAATGAAGAGAAACTGAGATGATGAAATGATTCGATAATGTCCCTGTAACGTCCCGGTTCCGGAAGCCACCCCGAGGTGCCCCGTACCCGGTTGGTCACATGGCCTCATGTGCATTTCCCCGAATGCCAAGGGCTGACGACTAGCAGTGAGGGCCTTGGGTGTGATTGTGTTGAAACTATACCCCCATTGGAAGAGTACACATCGGAAGTAAACAAATCATAAAATAGTAGAAGAAGTAAATATCCAACAACAATAAACAGTAGAAAACTAAAACAGTAAACAACTGGAGCACACATGTATATATGAAATGATGCACGATACATATGTCTAGTAAATCAGCCAAAAAAGTCACAATGATGAATACAATACTAATCCAAAGTACAAAAGAAATACAAATAAGAAACTCCTCAGCATCGCAAGCCTCTTCTTGGTCACATGCTCTCCTTGTCCAAAGCAATAAAGTACCAGAAGTCGAAGGGAACTTTACCTTGTTTATACATGCAACAAAATAGTTTGTTTTGGACCAAAACATGACCAAATATTGTGTGAGACTAATCCTAGTAAGAAACCACCCGAAGATATGTGCCTTACAGTCAGTGATTATATGGCAGGTAATCGTACAGTAAGCAGTAAACAGTAATTAATAGCAGCAATAGTAATCAGTAAGTAGTAATAGGATGAAATACAACTCTAATCAATCCACAGATCAACAAGAAACAATGAAGTAAATAGTTAACCAGAACAGGAACCCAACTAAGAAGTACTTGTAGCCAACCCCTCTGGTCCTATCCAAGAAGTACCAACAACCCTCAGGGAAGTGCATTCAGCTTACCCCTTGTGGTTAGGTCATACAAAAATTATAAGACTCTCTGGGGAAGCTCACTCGATCAATTACCCTTATTGTATAGGGTAATCAAGGACTCTCTGAGGAAGATCATGCGGTCTAACCCACTTATAGCACCAAGGTCTAGAAACTCTCTTAGGAAGATCACTCAGTGAATTCCTCCTGTAGTCTTCGGTCTATCACATACTCTCTAAGGAAGCTCACTCGGTCATTTCCTCCTCTATCCTGGAATGGTTTTAGGAAATTCAAACAAGTAAAGTCTCTCTGAGGAAGAGCACTTAGTGTACCCTCTAGTAGTCTATAAAATCCAAGTCACTCTGGGTAGATCACTCGGTTTATCCCCTATAGTCCATAAAATAAAAGACTATCTGGGAAGCTCACTGAGTTTATCCCTTATAGTCTATAAAATCCAAGACTCTCTGGGAAGAACACTCGGTCTATCCCTTGTAGTCTATATAACCAGGTTCTCATGGTCTTGTGCCAATCAGTGGATAATATTGTTATAAGGCCAATGTAAACCTATAGAGCTACTTGGATAACCAGTCGTCAACCAACAAGCATGTTAAGAAAATCATTCCATCTTACAATCACAAGGCATGGAAAACAAGTATAACGGCCAAAGGTTAACAAACCCAAAGGTCATAACAAGAACAAGGCATGTCCAAAACATCCAAGAATAAAAATTATCCATAGACATGATCAACTTTCCTCTACACAAGCATACACGAAAGGTAAGAATGCAACAGGGGAAAAAATGGTAAACACGCAATACCCCGTTCACGGGTATTGGTGGATTTTTCACATAAAACTCATGGAATTCTAAAGGTAAGGCATAAACCTCCTACCTTGATGCAAGGAGGTCAATATACATTGACCATGAGGCTTGATTCTCCGTAGAATGATGTAGATCTTCAAAAACACACAAAACGTTTAACCCACGATATCTTGAGAAAGAGGGATAATAATGGAATGAAACTTAAGAGGAAGGAAGATCTCACTGTTGCGGTTCCAATGTAATCAACTTCGGTCGATTTGGAAAATAGTCAGAGTCTTGGGGACTCAGAGGACGTTCATGTCCGTACGGGTCACTCTTGGTCAAGGAACCTAGAGAAGAAGGTGTTTTTGTCGATTGGGCGTGACCACGTTCCGTTTAATGAAAAAAATGAAACTATAGGGAATGTACTTGTGGGGTACACGGCATGTACTTGGCCTTTACGTACTCCACTTTAAGTGGAATCCACATTTCCCCTATACACCGTGTGTGTGGCTCGGACACGACCAGCACATGGCCTGGCGCTGCATCAAAGTACACGGTGTGTACATATAAAGTACATGACGTGTACTTCGAAAATTTCCATATTTTCCATTTTTTTTCAAAACTACTAGAAAAAGAAAAACATACCTAAACCGAAGATCCGGGTTCTTACAAACTTCCCCCTTAATGAAATTCATCCCCAAACTTCCCTAGCGTGGCGTAGAAGAAGAAACCCTGAACACCGCTGGCCACTACGATCGTACATCGGCCTCCCTATCCCATGTCTCGTCATGTACGCGCCCCTGTAGTCAAAGCACACTAACCAGAGGAACATACCGGCCATAGAGAACCTTCGTATTGCGATCGAAAATCAGGATATTATGCTCCTCAAATGACACATCCTCTTCAAGTTCAACCTCCTCGGGTTGAAATACATGAGACGGGTCTGAAAGGTGACGTCAGAGCTAAGAAACATGGAAGATGTCGTGCATAGCCTGGTACCTCTGAGATAACTGGAACTGATAGGCTACTAACCCAACTCTATCCAGCACCTCAAACAGCCCGACGTACCACAGGGAAATCTTAACTTGTCTCTGAATCCTTTTGTGTCCCAACCTCAGTGCGACACACAGGAAAACCAGATCCCAGACCTCGAACTCCAGAGGTCGTCTTCGTTGATCTGCATAAGACTTCTGTCATGACTGTGTTATAGCCCTCCTCTTCCAATTCAACTCTATCTGCTCTGAGGTATCCTAAACAAGGCGAGGTCCCAACAAAGCTACCTCTCCTACCTCCAGCCAGCACAAAGGTGATTGGCATGGCCTACCTACAAATCTTTTAAAGGTTTCATCTAATTAGTCCCCTAAAAACTGCTGTTATAGGAAAACTCCACAAGAGGTATATGCATTTCCCATGAACCGCCAAAGTCTAGAATTCATGCTCGGAGCATATCCTCAAGCACCTGAATCGTATGCATGGACTGTCCATCTGTCTGGGGATGGTATGATTTACTCAGAATAACATGTGTACCCAAGGCTTTCTGAATCCCTTTCCATAACCGAGAAGTAAAACGTGCATCCCTATGTGAAACATTGGAGTGTGGAACTCCATGAAGACGTAAAATCTCTCGGATGTACAACAGCCCTGGCTCATCAACAGTGATGGTCTCCTTGATCAGAAATTAGTGAGAAACCACTGTAACCCTGTCGACGATAACCCAAACAACATCACTCCCTTGAGGTGGCCTCAGTAACCCAGTCAAGAAGTCCATCGCCACATCGTTACACTTACACACAGGAATGTGTAACAGCTGTAAAAGACCCACTAGTCGCTGATGCTCCGCTTTCACATGCTGACATGTAGAAAATCTCATGACGAACCCAAAAACATCTCTCTCCATACCTAGCCACCAGTACTGGTGGTGTAGATCATGATACATCTTGGTGACGCAAGGATGAAATGCCCAAACTGAAGAATGAAAATCCCGCATCAGCTCCTCAAGTATGTCTACTGGAACCCATATGCGTCCCTAGAAACAAAAGATCTCATCCTCTCTTAATGTACATCCAGGAATAGAATCCTCTTCTGACAAACTCTCCCTCAGGACTAGGCCTTCTTAGTTTGATAGCTGCCTCATCCATACCTGATCAGGAAGAGTTGAGGTAACATCTACAGAAGAAAGAAAAGTCTGTCCCTATCTATCATGCACCTCCAAGTGCATCTCAGAGAATCGATCCATAAGCTGCCACTCACTACTGGCCTCCAAAACTACCTGAATCTGAGTTCTCCTGCTCAACGCATCATCCAATGTGTTTCTCTTTCCCGGCATATAGGCAAGCTCAATGTCGAAGGACTGAAGATACACAACCCACCTGCGTTGTCTCAAATTCAGATCACGCTGAGTGAAGATATTCTTGAGACTCTTGTGGTCGGTAAACACCACAAGGTGATCTCCTAGAAGATATTGTCTCCAACAGAGTAAGGCATGACAATAGATTCCAACTCCAGATCGTGCATCGAGTAGTTACTCTCGTGTGGCCTCAACAACCGAGACTCGTACGCAATGGCTCCATCTCCATGAAAAAGCACATCTCCCAATCCAACACCTGAAGCATCACAAAAGAATGTAGATCTCTTTTCCGGCTCTGGAAAGACTACTATATGTGCTAACGTCAGTCTCCCTTTCAGATCCTGAAAGTCTGACTCACAGGAATCTGACCATAAGAACTTCGCACACTTCTTGGTCATACCTGTTAACGGTGCACCAAGCCATGAAAAATCCTATATGAAATGCCTGTAGTATCCAACCAGCCCTAGAAAACTCCTCACCTCAAAGACATTCTTTTGATTCTCCCAGGAAACTATAGCTCTCACTTTCTCTAGGTCTACAGATACTCTTGTCTCTAAGATAACGTGACCCAATAAGTGAATTTTATCCATCCAAAAGGTTCATTTCGAGAGCTTTGCGTATAACTGATGCTCTCTCCGTGGGCTCAGAACGATTTCAAGATGGGTAGCATGGTCATGTCGGGTGTGAGAGTACACCAATATACCATCCACGAAGACCACAACAAAAGAGTCCAAGTATGGATGGAACACTCGGTTCATTAGTTCCATAAAAATTACTGGCACATTCGTGAGTCCGAATGGCTTTACCATATACTTGTATTGACCATACCTACTCTTGAAGGCTGTAAGAGGTATATCTGATGGTCTAACGCACAACTGATGATAACCGGGCCTCAAATCTTACATCGAGAACACCCGTGCTCCTCGAATCTGATCCAAGAGGTCATCAATCCTTGGAACGGGATATCGGTTCTCCACCGTTAGCTGGTTCAGCTACTGATAGTCCACGAAAAGCATAAGGGTGCCTTATTCCTTCTTCAAAAATAGGATAGTAGAACCCCAAGGAGAAGTACTAGGTCGGATGAAACCCTTTTCTTGTAACTCCTCCAACTGCTTCTTCAGCTCCTGCAACTCAGGTGTAGCCATCCTAGAAGTAGGAATGGACACTGGTGCCTCCCCTGGCATGAGATCAATCATGAAGTCTACCTCCCACTTCAGAGGAAAACCTGAAAAGTTCTCTGGAAAGACATCCCTGAAACGATCCACCACTGGAGGAAAGTCTAACTGTGAAGTCCCCTAATAATCTAGATAAATAATGGCAATCTGGGCTGTGACTCATCCTAGCCCATGATGCTCTAGTCCGGATCTACCCGCCTGGACATCCCACTCACCTCTATGAAAAAAAGATATGCCTTGTGGTGATCCGAAACTCACCCTATAGTGATAGCAATCAACGACTACCCGTAAGGGAACTAACCAGTCCATACTGAGAATGATATCATAGCCTGTCATCTACAGGACATAGAGGGCCCATAATAAGTGACACCCTGCAACCTCAAGAGGGAACTCTCTGCACTGACGCATGATAGATGTCCTCATTTCCAACGGTGTATCAAGAGTCAACATGTTGGTAGATGAAAAGATAAAGAGCCCAAGGCTCTCCACAACAGCAACCGAGATAAAACTATGCAAAAAAATAGTATCAAAAAGGGATAAAGATTAAACTGAGGCTACTAAGATCGTACCTCGAACTGTAGAGGGGTCGGGTTCCTACTCCTGATGGGTCTGCTCGACGGCGAATGTCTGGCATGTACCACGACCCTGCGCCCCTGGCTGTCCACTCTGAGCTCATCCACTATGTTGTCGCTGGTAACCTGGTGACTGACCACCACGGCTGCGGCGTCCACCTCGGCCCTAAATGACGTGAAGGACTCCAGTTCCCAGACTAGTGAGAAACTGGCAAAATATCTTATGGATGTGGGGTCATAGAAGAACTCCTACCACTAGCAGTAGGTGAGAAGATCAGACAAAAAACGCTGAAGATGGCCCATCTTTCCCCAAGATCGGAACTCCATCAGGTCTCTCTGTAATTGAGTCCTAGATTTCACACTCCTACCACACTGGTAGCATACTACCTGGCTGCCCAGAGATGCATTCGGCCTACCCATATCTCCTCGAGTAGACTCCCTGCGGTACTTCCTACTATCAGTAGGAGGAACACTGACTCTGGATGTCAAACCGCCATGGACCACTGTGTAATGCCCCGACCCTAGATACCCAGAGTCGGTGCATTATTACATAACATTGGCATTATCACAAAGGATCGCGTCTCGAAAGACCGATTAGTTTAGTAGTCTTGGAATCACTAGAGATATTCATAAGTCTTACATTACATCAAAGGTAAAAAATAAAACAACATCTTGTCTTCATATCTCCTCATACTATCCTTGCAGTTCATTCATAAATTACTTCTTCTCATCCTGGGAAAAATAAAACAATGAAAGGGGTGAGCTCAGATGCTCAGTAAGGATAACAATATAGCAGAAGCTTTCATAGATAAGTATAAACACTTAAAGCAATTTATGACTAAAACAAAAGCCTTTTAAACTTGAACTTCATCATAATATGGAAAAGATAAAATGAAATAATTCCACTTACTTATTCACATGGATATTATACTAGTCGAACAATCACATGCAATATCAATAACCACTTTCAAAATGATGGAATGCATAATGCCAGACTATCATAACCACATAGCCAAGGACTCATGCCAAGACTACAAATAAGATTTTGTCAAGGCCTTGTGCCAAGACACTATTTTGTCTCATGAGACCTACCGATGCATCGAGGAGCTATAGCGGGCTCCACCCTTCACTTATTAAGTCCAATGCATTCCTCATATGAACAGGTTTAAACATAACATAATCATTCGTATTAAAACTAGCATACGAAATGTCAATACTTTAACCACAAACCATGAATGGTATAAAAAGAGCGCATCCACAGTCAAACATAACTCATTCGATAAAATATGGAAGATTGTATTGTATCACATTAACCTCTGTCAAGAATAATTAAGGATGTTGACCTAGATGAAAATAATCCTTAACACTATTTGAGAGAAATATCCCCCTTTTTCTTGAAATCATTTAAAAGTCACACTATTTGTCAAGAAGCCATTTAAAAATATATTTTTGAATCAAAGTTTCTCATACCACTTTGAAACATTTTAAAAGGAGTTTTAATTTTAAAACATTAATTCCCATATAAATAAATCCTTAAAACTATTTTTAAAACATGGACATTAATGTGAAATATTTAGAAGAATAAGTCATTAAAACATTTAAAAATGGTATTTTAGTTAGAGTTTCTAACCAAAAGAGAAACACTTGAATAAAAATAATTGAGGTACTCAAAATATTTTAATGTCATGAGAATAAAGGAATTCATGATATACTATGTCAAAGTACATTATATACACCACATAAAAGTGATTTGGTGTATAACAACAAAGAAGTCTCAATGGAATGTAAATTGAGATGAAATCACTCATAAAGTCCATATCCTTAGATTATGGATAAATCAACGACATAGTTATGTGTTACAAATATAAATACACTAAATATTATTGGATATTTAGTGTAAAAAAATCAAAGGACATTCACACATAATCTTGTAAAAACAACACCAATGAATTGGATGTTTAACTCAACAAATGGAGAATGAGTTAAAATTACTCTTATCAAATTCATATCGATGACTTGAGAAATTATAAATGGAGTGATTATGTTTATCAATAGTATATCCATCTGAAAGGGGAGTGGAAAGTATGACATAAGCAAATGAATAGTTACTCCACACATAATCTCAGAGTAAAATAATCAATAATGTTTGTATAAAGCTGAATAAATGGAAATTCAAATTTCGAATTCCCTTATCGACTAGGTAAAATACGAAACATACACCCATGAAAGAAGGATCATACAATGATGATGTAAATACCCATAAATTAAATTATATTACACAATGAATACAATCATGGTCAGTACACATACACCACATGCAATAATTAAGTGGTGAACAATGGAATTCTCACGAAATTAAGAGTGAGTTAAGAAACCCCTTACTTTGTACTTCGTCCTTGGTCGAAGGTAGTTTAACCTCCTGTATAATGGTGAAATAATTGTTATTAAATTATTAAATAATCATATACATTAATATGACATCATATATCATATTTTAAAAATGCATCGTTAATTATATTTTAGAATTATCGTCGTTTCGGATGTTAATTTACTCATTTTCTTTTATATGTTTTGTTATGTAAGCCATGGTTGTCATGGATAGGTTGTATATTATTCATATAAAGAATTATATAAAGTCCTTAAACATTATTTTTAAATCATAAAATGATAATTATACTTTAATGGATACGATAGAGAATGAATCTCATCGTGTTCATGGAGACAGTAGTCCGTAAGTACGCACGAGCAACAATATCATTATTTTGATATTAAAAAAATATATAATTGGATGGTATATCATATGTACAGAATAATTATCATGTTATATTTATTATTTACATGAATTACACATCATTATTATACCCATAATAATTTATTGAATAACAATTACACCACGACGTGGAGACGGTAAGTCGTACGTACGCACGTATGCCGACACGTTATTCAAAGGGTGGATAGAATACTGAATATGATTGTACCATATTTATAATAATATTACATTATATAGTAGATACTGGATTCATTATTTTATAATGGGAAAAAACAAAGCAAGATGAAGTGTAAGAAGAAAGGAACTTGAAAAAGGGTGGTGAAATCATTACCTCTTCTTCGTGTACTTCATTTTGATTTGATCAAAAGGGATCCTTAGGTTGGATTTCTGATCAAACTAAGGCCTCTAGGTTTTATTGAGGGAAGTTGATAGAGTATTTGGGCAGGTTATGGACGAAAAAAAAGGCTTTAAATATGTGAAGTAATGAGAAGGGGGAGTGCCCTTTTATAAGAGGGGTGAGGGGAACCTTTGTAAAAGCTAGAAATATTATTTTATAATAAATTCATAATCGGTTTCTAATGGCTCAAAAGTGTATTATTTACAATTTAAGGTGGGGATGGGTCGAAAACCACTCAACCAATATAATTTATATAGGTTTGGGTCATTCTATTAACCATATCGTTTAGTTTGACACATACCATGCCACTTTGTATTTTTATATTATATAGTTAGTAAACTTAATATATACATCCAAGAGACCCCCAAAGTAGTCCATTAATGATACACCTATCATGATATAAGTCTCTTGGAAGATCCTTAGATTTTTAGGAATTTAATATCAATTAATAATATAATATTTGTTTTAAAAACTCTTTTATGTTAATTTGACACTATTCAATAGTTGATTTTTTTAAAACTCATAACAAAATTATTACATCGAAAAAATTAATTAAATCATTACTAAAATGTCATATTAACCTAGATAATTAGTTTAATTCATTAAAAGTCTCAAATTTTATTTATTTGGGTATTTATAATATCAATTATTTTAATTTTTCACTATTATGGTAATTATTGTATCATCATTGTGTCATAAATAAACTAAATTATTTAATGTATAAAAATTGTAAATAAAATATCATTATGTATAAAATCTTTTTATCTTTATAATGAATATTTATAGTCTAAAAACCCTCATATATAACCCTATGTAAAAATTATTTTTCTAAAAGATATATGCTTTTGTCATTTTTGTAATTACTTTAACTTAATTAATATAAAATGTCATTATCACTTACAAGTGGATCCATGGGGTCCCAAAATCGACCCAAAGATGCCCATGGTCGGCCATGTATCAACCAATAGGGTTAAGACATGTTTTAGGGTAATTTAGTATTATTATATTATTTACTTACCCTTATTTACCGGATTTACCCTTTAACCATGGTAAATAAAATATTTTCCGAAGTAATTATTCAAAATATATATAAATAAAAGTTACCTATTTACACAATTTGGAAATCCTGATTCCAAATATGGAATCCATTTTTCCAAATTCAATACACAGAAGTGGCAGAAATTAATTTAAAAATAATTCCCGTTGTTAAAACAAAAAGCCTGTTTTTAAGAAATAATAACTATCAAAAGATTTCCAGTTGTTTATATTCGGTTTAAATGTGAAATTATGTTCAATGACCCACATTGTATTACATGGTAAAAATATATTTTAAATATAATTTAAACCCACTCAAATTAAAAATTTATAGCTATTAATTATTTCAATTAAAAAAGTTATTTTTAATTAAAATTTAGTAATTTTTAATATTCATCAAAATATAAAAGTTATCTGAAAAGTACCAAAATTTCACCTTAGGATAATTTCGTTATTCCGAATCCAAAAATAAAGTCTATTTTACTAATTTAAAAACATAAAAGTTGCATTTATTAATTTAAAATTCATTCCTTCTTTCGAAACCAAAAGGCGTATTATTAAGAAATAATAACTATCAAAAGTTTGACACTTGTTTATGTCCAATTTCAAGGTGAAATTACTTAAAATGACCATAATTTGATTAAATAGTAAAAATATAATCTATTTATACTTAAAAACATTTAAAATTTATTATTTAACAATATAAATTATTTTGATTAAAAAAGTTGTTTTCAGTTATAATATAGTATTTTTCACTATTCACCCAAATATGAAAGTTATCAGAAAGACACCAAAACATTATTGATACTAAATAATTATGTACTGATTCTAAATAAATATTTCATTTTGTCATATTGAATATATAAAAGTTTCAAATATTGGTTTTAAAAAGGCTTCTCCATTAAATGGCGGTAAAATTTCATTTTTTGAAAATTACCTCTTTTATCTGAAAAAATGAATTTGTTCATAAATCATATCTTAGAAACTCATAATATGGATTAAATTAATAAGGATAATATAATATTTAAAATTTAGTTAATACTATTCATAACCTCTTTTGAACAGCTAGTTTGGTAAGTTGTGGTGCACTTGAAATCAGTGCTGCGTACAACACACGCTATTGTATTATTCAAAGAGAAGTGTACCGTGGAAGATTGGGGTGTTACATTCACCCCTCCTTCAAAAAATTGAGTCCTCGCAATTTTAAAAATTGGGCCTGAGAATGGAATGTCCCACATCGAAAAAAGAGTCAATAAAACTATCACTTTAATAGAAAGAAAGAGAGGTCTAAAGGCCACCCAAGATAACCCATTCTAGGATTCCAGGTAGGAAAACATGGATGTGGATGATAAACTAAGTGTAAAGTTCTGATGGAGAGGGATAGAAATCACGATCAGAAGAAAGTTAAAAATAAGAAAACCACAAACTTGTTTTGGGAGAAACGATCATTAGTGTCCTAGTAGGAAAAGTAAACAGACAACATTTTTTGTTTTAAGTTACATTACATAAGGATGAGGAATTCATTTATGATATTGACTAAGAATATAAAGATATATACTTACTTATTAAGTAGAGTTTCATTCTTTAATAAATTTCCACCACTAACTCATTTTTTCTAAACTATGAGTATTCATGAAGACATGGTCGCACTGGAAGAGCTAGAATAAACTTCTATAGAATCACATGATCCATGCAAGATAAACTATATATTTACATTGTCTTTAGAGATTAATCAAAACCAAAATGGTTAGTACAAGATCTAATGATCCCCCAAAAGGATATTCCTTGAGAGGAATAAACACTAATCTTAATTTCTAAAATCAAACCAATAATACCCCAAAGTTAAATAAATACCATTCAATAATCAATTGTCCTTAAAATCCATCAATATAATCCAAACTAATACTGAAACCCAAAAAATATAGGAATTTGATTATGTAGTCTCCCATGTTAAATTGTATCTCCAAATGACATCAAATACTCTTAAATTCAAATACTTAAAAGTAATTAACCTCATCACATATTCTCTATTATAGGTTAATCATTTCCATAAATAACCCAAATCACTATAAATCCACAATAAATACGTAGATAAAAATCCACCATTACTCCACAAATGAAACCCCATATTATTCTATTTTCCTTGGACATATAGTGTTACCAACAAAGCGAACATATTCCAAAATAACATTTATCACATAATCACCAAATCATTTTCCTATACCAAGAGTATTCATTTGAAAGACATAAGAACCCAAATCCACTTATTATTGATCAATAAAATCATTTAACTAAAAATAATTAGTCACACTATCCAGGGACATTACGTAGTCCAGTGGTAGGCGATAAATCCCAATCACACTTTGGTTGTGGGCACGATTCCCACATCTTTGTCCGACACGACGGGTTGTCACATGGTCTGCGTGTTGTCCTTTTCAAAAACTATGTTTTATAACATTACCAAAATGAGATAAATTCCTCAAAATAACCATAACATAATTTAACCACAAATCTTATCTCATACCTTGCATTTTCATCCCAAATTATAATAACTTATAATTGTCTCAAACCCAAAGATCATATAAAACCAAATGGTTATTTGTTACTATATCCACAAGAGAAGAGATAATTCTTCCTCAAATATCATTCTCACATGGAAAAATGCAGGGTTACAAATACATGAGAAAATTATTCCAAAGTAAACCCATCAACAAGGAGAACTAAAACTTTTTAAACATTTCTCCAACCATTTATTTCCACATAGCTTCTTCGTTGACCAAGAAAATATCCTATAGAATAGGGAATTCACTTGGGTAATGGACAGGTCCCCTACATTTATAGAAAATGACTGTAAATGGACTCTTGGGATTATTTTTATCTTCTTCCATAGTACTCTTCATTTTTATTCAGCAATTCTTCAGTTTATGTCCTTCCTTCCAGCATGTAAAAAATTTCTTTGTCCCATTGAGACACTTTCCTGGGTGTCTCCTTCCACATTTCGTGCATGATGGAAATTGAGGATTCCTTTCTCCATAGTCTCAACTGCTGGAGCTCTTATCATTAATCCCCTTTATCTTCCTTGTTGAGTCCGGGAGTTGGTTAATATATATGTTGTTGATCCTATTTTTGGTAAACTGGTTTGGCATAAAGATGAGATCTTTTACGCCTATCAAAATTCCATTTTGTTGCTCATTTCCACCTCTGTTCACACCTTGTACATAATTCTCAAAGTCACTATGACTTCCTTGTAATCTAGCCATTGACTAAAACCAGAAAGCATTGTGTGACTAACAGTAGTCATAAAATCATTTAGATATTAACATGTCATAATATTCTCAATTTGAAACATATTAGGATTATCCAAGGTCATTTACTCTCATCTTATATATATATTACATCAAATTGGGTAGTAAAGAAAATATAAATTATCCTAAACATATCTCCCGGGAGTTTTGTAACCAAGAGTGCAGCAAGGCCCGTTGTCGTGCACCAGTTCTCGTTCGAGTCTATCTCGAAGCGGTGTTTTCAGGTTTTACCCCTAGGTACATCTGTGCCAGAGCCGCCTCTACCTGCTCGTATACAGACAGGGATGTATTTCTCGGAAAACTCACAAAATCTCTACAATATCAAAATTCTAGGATGTTATTCCATACTAACCCTCAAAGTTCATCTAAGGTCTACGTGATCTAATTAGAGTTTATCTAAATCTAGCTTCCAAGGATTATACTAAACTTCCTCTGATACCAACTGTAACACCCCGACCCTAGATACCCAGAGTCGGTGCATTATTACATAACATTGGCATGATCACAAAGGATCAATTCTGGAAAGACCGATTAGTTTATTAGTCTTGGAAACACTAGATATATTCATAATTCTTACATTACATCATAAGGTAAAAAAACTAAAACAACATCTTTTCTTCATATCCCCTCATACTATCTTTGCAGGTCATTCATAAATTACTTCTTCTCGTCCTGGGAAAAATAAACCACTGAAAGGGGTGAGCTCAGATGCTCAGTAAGGATAACAATATAGCAGAAGCTTTCATAGATAAGCATAAACACATAAAGCAATTTATAACTAAAACAAAAGCCTTTAAAACTTCAACTTCAGCATAATATGGCAAAGATAAAATGAAATAATTCCATTTCCTTATTCATATGGATATTCTACTAGTTGACCAATCACATGCAATATCAATAACCACTTTCATAATGATGGAATGCATAATTCCAGTCTATCATAACCACATAGCCAAAGCCTCGTGTCAATACTACAAATAAGATTTTGTCAAGGACTTGTGCCAAGACACTATTTTTTCTCATGATAACTACCGATGCATCGATGAGCTATAGCGGGCTCCACCCGTCACTTATTAAGTCGAATTCATTCCTCATATGAATAGGTTTAAACATAACATAAACATTCGTATTAAAACCAGCATACGAAATGTCAATACTTTAACCACAAACCATGAATGGCATAAAAATAGAACATCCACAGTCAAACATAACTCATTAGATACAATATGGAAGATTGTATTGTATCACATTAACCTCAATCATGAATAATGTAGGATGTTGACATAGAAGAAAATAATCATTAAAACTATTTGAGAGAAATATCCCCCTTTTTCTTGAAATCATTTAAAAGTGACACTATTTGTCAAGAAGCCATTTAAAAAGATATTTTTGAATCAAAGTGTCCCATACCACTTTGAAACTTTTTAAAAGGAGTTTTAATTTTAAAACTTTAATGCCCATATAAATAAATCCTTAAAACCATTTTTAAAACATGGAAATTAATGAGAAAGATTTAGAAAAATAATTCATTAAAACATTTAAAAATTGTATTTTAGTTAGAGTTTCTAACCAATAGAGAGACACTTGAATAAAAATAATTGAGGAAATGAAAATATTGAAATATCATGAGAATAAAGTAATTGATGATATACTTTGTCAAAGTACATTATATACACCACATAAAATTTATTTGGTGTATAACAACAAAGAAGTCTCAATGGAATGTAAATTGAGATGAAATCTCTCATAAAGGTTGTATCCTTAGATTAAGGATAAATCAACGACATAGTTATGTGTGAAAAAAATAAATACACTAAATATGATTGGATATTTAGTGTAAAACAATCAAAGGACATTCACACATAATCTTGTAAAAACAACACCAATGAATTAGATGTTTAACTAAACAAATGGAGAATGAGTTAAAATTACTCTTATCAAATTCATATCGATGACATGAGAAATTATAAATGGTGTGATTATGTTTATCAATAGTATATCCACAGGAAATGGGAGTGGAAATTATGACATAAGAAAATGAATATATATTCCACACATAATCTCGGAGTAAAATAACTAATGAAGTTTGCATAAAGCCGAATAAATGGAAATTGAAATTTTGAATTCCCTTATCGACTAGGTAACATACGAAAAATACACACATGAATGAAGGATCATAAAATGATTATGTAAAAACTAATAAATTAAATTATATTACACAATTAATACAATCAAGGGCAGTACACATACACCACATGCAATAATTAAGTGGTGAACAATGGAATTCTCACGAAATTAAGAGCGAGTTAAGAAACCCCTTAATTTGTACTTCTTCCTTGGTCGAAGGTAGGTTAAACTCCTGTATAATGGTGAAATAATTGTTACTAAATTATTCAAGAATCATATACATTAATATGATATTATATATGATCTTTTAACATTGCTTCGTTAATAATATCTTAGAATTATCGTCGTTTTGGGTGTTAATTTACTCATTTTCTTTAATATGTTTTGATACCTAATTCGTGGTTTTCATAGATAGGTTGTATATTATTCAAATACAGAATTATATCAAGTCTAGAAACATTATTTATAAATCAAAATATGATAATTATACCTGAATGGATACGATAGTGAATGAATCTCATCACGTTCGTGGAGACGGTAGTCCGTACGTACTCATGAGCGACAATATCATTCTTTTGATATTAAAATAATATATAATTGAATGGTATATCATATATAAAGAATAATTATCATTTTATATTTATTATTTACATGAATTTCACATCATTATTATACCCATAAAAATTTATTGAATAACAATTACACCACGACGTGGAGACAGTAAGTCGTACGTACGCATGTATGGTGACACGTTATTCAAAGGGTGGATAGAATACTGAATATGGTTGTACCATATTTATAATAATATTACAGTATATAGTAGATACTAGATTCATTATTTTAGAATGGGAAAAACAGAGAAAGAAGAAGTTGAAGAAGGAAGGAACATGAAAAAGGGTGGTGAAATCATTACCTCTTCTTCGGGTTCTTCCTTTAGATTTGATCAAAAGGGCTCCTTAGGTTGGATTTATGATCAAAATAAGGCCTCTAGGTTGTAGTGAGTGAAGTTTAGAGAGTATTTGGGAAGGGTTTGGCCAAACCAAAAGTCTTTTATGGTGTGAAGTAATGAGAAGGGGGAGTGCCCTTTTATAAGAGGGGTGAGGGGCACCTTTCGAAAAGCAAGAAATATTATTTTATAATAAATTAATATTCGGTTTCTAATGGCTCCAAAGTGTATTATTTAGGAAATCGTTTTAGCTTTCTAATGAATACTTATAGTCTAAAATCCAACATATATACCCTTATGTGAAAATTGGTTTGCTAAAAGATATATTCATTTTTCATTTTTGTAATTACTTTAACTTAATTAATATAAAGTGTCATTATCACTTACAAGTGGATCCATGGGGTCCCAAAATCGACCAAAAGATACCCATGGTCGGCCATGTATCAACCAATAGGTTTAAGACATGTTTTAGGGTAATTTAATATTATTATAATATTATTTAGTTTTCCTTATTTACTGGATTTACCCTTTAACAATGGTAAATAAAATATTTACCAAAGTAATTATTCAAAATTTCTAAAAATAAATGTTACCTATTTACACAATTTGGAAATCCTGATTAAAAATATGGAATCAATTTTTCCATATTCAATACACAGTAGTGGCAGAAATTAGTCTAAAATTAATTCCCGTTGTTAAAACAAAAAAGCGTGTTTTTAAGAAATAATAACTACTAAATGATTGACAGTTGTTTATGTTCGGTTTAAATTTGAAATTATGTTCAATGACCCACATTGTATTACATGGTAAAAATATATTTTAAATATAATTTAAAACCACTCAAATTCATAATTTATCACTATTACTTATTTCAATTAAAAAAGTTATTTTTAATTAAAATTTAGTAATTTTTACTATTCATCAAAATATAAAAGTTATCCGAAAAGTACCAAAATTTTACCCTAGGCTGATTTAGTTATTACAAATCCAAAAATGAAGTCTACATTACCAAATTAAAACATAAAAGTTGAATTTATTAATTTGAAATTGATTCCTACTTTCGAAACCAAAAGGCGTATTTTTAAGAAATAATAACTATCTAATGTTTGACAGTTGTTTATGTCCAATTTCAAGGTGAAATTACTTAAAATGACCATCATTGGATTAAATAGTAAAAATATAATTAATTTATACTTCCAAAACATTAAAATGTATAATTTAATAATATAAATTATTTTGATTAAAAAAGTTGTTTTCCGTTAAAATATAGTATTTTTCACTATTCACCAAAATATGAAAGTTATCAGAATGACACCAAAACATTATTGATACTAAATTCGTGTGTCATGATTCTAAAGAAGAATTTAATTTTTTCAAATTGAATATATAAAAGTTTCAAATATTGGTTTTAAAAAGGCTTCTCCGTTAAAAGGCGGTAAAATTTCATTTTTTGAAAAACACTTATTTTATCTGAAAAAATGAATTTGTTCATAAATAAAGTCTTAGAAACTCATAATATGGATTAAAATTATAAGGATAATATAATATTTAAAATTTAGTTAATACTATTCATAACCTCTTTTGAACGGCTAGTTTGGTATGTCGTAGTGTACTTGAACTCAGTGCTGCGTACAACACACGCTATTGTATTATTCAAAGAGAAGTCTACCGTGGAAGATTTGGGTGTTACACACTGCTTTAGAATTCCTCAGATTGTGCTCAGTGATCCACGCCTGGTTGACGATAGATGATATCTAAGTCAACCTGAAGATATTAACCAGGGAATGGATATCCTACCTGAGACTATCCTCAAACTTCCTAGAAAGGAACAACTCATCACCTGCTAGAATCTGTGTGAAGCGTTGCAACTCGATAAAAAGAGACGAGTACACCATAACAGAAAGAGTACCCTGCTCGTGACTCATAAAATCACAGGCTCGGTCGCCCCTCGAGGTCTCCAAAGAGAAGAAATCATAGAAGATGCACCAGACCGCATCCCAATTCATACTCTGTTGGCGCCCGGACTTTAAGATCACCTCCCACCCCCTATTAGCGGAGCCTCGGTGCATATATGTAATAAGCTTTACCCTTTTCTTTGAAGGTATCTTCAGATGCTCTAAGATCGTCAGTGTGGCCTCTAACCACGACTCTGCAGCCTAGGGTCCTCCATCCCTTAAGAAAGTAATAGGATGATGTTGTTGGAAAACCCACGTCAACTCAGCCATCGACAGGGCAGGAGGCGACGCTCCCTGAATGGACTGCATCATCCACATGAATTCCTCCCGGAACAGCGCATCAGCGCCTCCAATAGGTATAACATCTAGTGCCAAGGTTGTAACAATAGGAGGATCTAGTGTTGGTCTCTAATCGGCCATATCTGGTGTCTAATCACCATCTAGAAACTAACGTACAACCGGAGGACATATCAGATCTATAGCTCTGAAAGGTCAAAAGCACACCTTAGATCAGAATTATCAAAGACTGAGAACACATGAGTAAAAAACAGGAAAAGGTGTAAAGAACAAACAATTTCTACAAAACACAACTACACGACGTGTATAAAACTACATGGCATGCCTTATTAAGCAATACACATGGGCATGTACATCTTTCACGGTTGGTCGTGTAACACCCCAAACTACACGGCGTGTTGTCACCACACACTGAGTGTACTGGATCTCCATTCCCTTGCTTGAGTCTCCATACACGTCTATCCCACATGGTCCTCTTAACACTAGACTACACGACATGTTCACTAAGGACACAGTGTGTACCAGACAAGGTTTCGGCGGTCCATGTTGTTAGTCACACATCCGGGTATATGGCTCACTATTACACGACATGCAACTACTGCACATGGCGTGTTTCCGAAAAACTTTTTCACCACCCCATGTTTCTGCTCACACGGTCAGTGACACGGTTTAAAACCACATGGCATGTAGTCAAGTACACACCGTGTATTCTGAGTTTTTTCTAGGAAGTAGCTTATAAACTGCTCCGAAGCCCAGAAAACACAGAAAAAAAACATACATGTTCCAAATTCCGATCTGTGAGGGCCCATACTCCCCGATAATCAAATATTGACTTCTCCTACATATCAAATACAAGTGAAAAAAGTCAATGATTAACAAAACTCCAATAAATGAGGGCCCATAACACCTCAAAAATCAAAATTTTCCGTTAATTTATGTAAAGGTACAATACATAAAATTTTTCTGACACACTGCAGAGATTCTATCAAAGCAATTATCACAGCATCATGCATAATATACATAATGTCTATCACAACAGCATGGAATCACTAATGAACCCTAGATGGCATGGAAAAAATGCATGGTATGTGATTTCTAAAAAGTCCCTTTATGATGCATGATATGGCATAACCTCATCTCATCGGGTTGCGATAGAAATAGAACCTCAATAACAACAACAATAACAACACATGACATGTGTATCACTCTAGGGGAAATCATATCAACTATAAAATCTCAAAACCAGAAAACTGTAATAAATGAGGTAGATTATCTTTTCCCTGTACACGGGTAAGCTACACACGGGCACAGCTTATTACCATGTACGGAATGCATCCAATCCCTTTCTAAATTCTCCAAACAGTAAATCAAGAGAAAATAAAGCCTCTTATACCACTTTTTAATGTCCCGGTTCCGGAAGCCACCCAGAGGCGCCCCGTACCCGGTTGGTCACATGGCCTCAAGCGTATTTCACCAAACGCCAGAGGCTGCCGACTAACAGAGAGGGCCTTGGGTATCATAGTGGGGAAACTATGACTTCATTGACAGAGTACACATCAGAAGTAAACAAATCAGAAAATATTGGAAGCAGTAAATACCCTACAACAATAAATAGCGGAAGACTAAAACAATAAACAACTGGAGAACACATGTATATATGAAATGATGAATGATACATATTTCTAAGAAAACAGCCAAACAAGTCACATTGCTGAATACAATACTAAACCAAAGTACAAAAGAAAGACAATTATGCAACTCCTCTGCATCGCAACCCACGGCTTGGTCCCATGCTCATATGCTCCAAAGCAATCAAGTACCAGAATTTGAAGGGTTCTTGACCTTGACTATATATCCAACAACGTATTCTGTTTGGGCCCAAAAACATGACCCAAATAGGGTGTGAGCATAATCCCAGTAGGCAACCACCCGAAGATCTGTGCCTTACAGTCAGTTAGTATATGGTAGGTTATAGTATAGTAAGTATTAAACAGTATGCACTAGAAGGAACAGTAATCAGTAAGCAGTAACAGGATGATATACAACAGTAATCAATCTAAACAACAACAATAAACAGTGAAGAAAATAGCTAACCACAATAGGAAACCCACTTGGATGTACTCGTAGACAACCCCTCTATTCATATCCAAGAAGTACCAAAAACCCTCTGCGAAATGCCCTCAGCCTAACCCCTCTTGTTTGGTCATAGGAAAATTATAAGACACACCGGGGAAGCTCACTCAGTCAACTCTCCTTATAGTCTAGGGTAGTCAAGGACTCTATGAGGAAGACCATGTGGTCTAACCCTCTTATAGCCCCAAGGTCTAGAAACCCTATGATTAAGCTAACGCAGTCAATTCCTCCTATAGTCACCGTTCTATCACAGACTCTCTACGGAAGCTCATTCGGTCAATTCCTCCTCTATCCTGGAATGGTTTAAGGAAATTCAAAAAGTAAAAACTCAATAAAGAGCCTCACTCGGTCTATCCTCCTGTAGTATATAAAATCCAAGACTCTCGGGGTAGCTCACTCGGTCTATCACATTTAGTCTATAAAATCCAAGACTCTCTGGGAAGTTCACTCGGTCTAACACTTATAGTCTATAAAATCCAAGACTCTCTGGGAAGATCACTCGGTCTATCCGTTGTAGTCTATAGCACCAGGTTCTCATAGTCTCGTTCTAGTCCATGCATAATATTTCTATAAGGCCAAATTACACCTATAGAGAAACTTGACTAACCAGTCTATAACAAACAAGCATGTTAAATATATCATTCCATCCTATAGTCACAAGGCATGGGAAACATGTATAACTTCCAAAGGCTAACAAACCCTAAGGTCATAACAATAACAAGGCATGGAAAAAACATCCAGGCATATAAATTAACCATAAACATGATCAAATTACCTCTACACAAGAATACAAGCATGGTAGGAAAGCAACAAGGCAAAAATGGTAAACACACAATACCCTGTTCATGTGTATTGGTGGAATTTTTACATAAAACACAAGGACCTCTAAAGGTAAGGACAAACCACCTACCTTGATGCTAGGAGATCAATGTACATTTACCACGAGGCTTGATTCTTCTTAGAATGAAATAGATCTACAAAAACACACAAAATGTTCAACCCAAAATATCTTGAGAAAGAGGGAAAATCATGGAATGAAACTTAAGAAGAAGGAAGAGCTCACCGTTGCGGTTCCAATGGAATTAACGGCGGTCGATTCGGGAAATAGACAAATGTTCTGGAGCTCGGAGGACGTTCGCGGCCATACAGGTCACTCTCGGTCGAGGAACCTAGAGAAGAAGGAGTTTTCGTCGATTAGGCGTGACCCCAGTCCGATTAATGAAAAAAAAGAAACTACACGGCGTGTACTTCTGGGGAACACGACATGTACTTGGCCTTTTCGTACTCCTCTTTAAGCAGCCTCCACATCACCCCTACACACCGTGTCTATGGCATGGACATGGCCAGGACATGACCTGGCGATGCAGCAAAGTACATGGTGTGTACTTCTAAAATTTCCAGATTTTCGTCTTTTTTTAAAAACGACCAGAAAAGGAAAAACATACTTGAAACGATGATCTGGGTTTCTACAGTACTGGAATTCTTCCTAAGATATATAAATTACTATATATAAATTTGGAAATTTTAGAAATTTTAATGAACTCTATTCAAACTTTTTAAAATAAATATCATTCCGTTTTAATTTAAAATCATTGATTATTTAATAATAGTTAATTTAAAATAAAATTGGGTTGATAATAGTTCAATTGTTGACATGTTATTATATTAAGTTAATGATACATTAAACATTATCATGGTATCATATGAATATTATTTTAATAAATTTAATATGTATTTGTTATATAAATTTTTTAAACAATACATGTATTGTGGTGATAAAAAAAATACACCACTCAACACAGGAGCAAGACTACACATTTTTACATTTGATGCTTTCTTCTATCAATGAATTTAAATAAATGTACATGAAAATCATTAAATTTTTACATTATTAATTATATCATAAATATCATATATCATGATTAAATACATCTATGTATCCTCTATTGAGATGTTGTGATGAAAAATTATATAAATTACTTCATGAAGGTGATAATATGAATTTACATATTACCGTTAATCAGTTTAACATATGATGGAAGGGAGATTGAAAATGTTTTTATTATGAAAATTAAAAAATTTCTTTTATGTAAGAATTTATATGCCATTATTTTAATATGGTTATTTATTATTGGGAAGATATTTAAAATGAAATAACTAACGAAAATGTTATAAAAAACATATGCATATTCCATGTAAAATCAAATTTTGAAATCACCATAAGGCTTCAGGGATGGGTGTTTCAGGGCAACTAATGTAATAACCAAATATTTTGTTATTCATTTCTAAAAAATTAAAAAAATTAAATACACAAAACACCATGTTTATCTTTAATTACATGAAACATAAATTTTATTTTGTGTTTCAAAAAATATGGGGTTTGATATGTGTTATATGAAACATTGAGTCAATATTTCATTACACATAACATTGAGATTGAATGAATCATGAAATTTTATTAAAATACAATTATTTTATATGATTATTAACAACTAGACTTTTGAATTGTGATTTTGAATAGTATTACCTAAATTATTAATATAAATCTATGAAACATGTATATAAAATTAAATTTTTGGTAATAAAAAATTATAAACCAAAATAATATATATTTAAATGAAAATGAAATACATTTCTAAAAATATATTTTTTAAGAAAAAACAATTTTAACATAATAAAAAAAGAAATGAAAGTTGGTAAATTATTTTATTGCGAAATATATCATATATATCCAATAAAAATATTTTAAATTCATCTTATTTTTTTCTGTGACTTGATAAAATAATAAACCTAAATTTATGCATAAAAAAATATTTTTCTAAAAATAAGTTTTCTATGCTTTTTTAGTTAATTATAAAAAATCGTTTTCCAATTTTATAAATATTGTTTTGAATAATAATTCTGTTTTTTATAAATCATCATGTTAATTTTGTGTGGATTTTCGGTGAAAATTTTATTTTTGACGTTTAGTGAAAAATATTTTATGTTTTTTGTAATTTTCATTTATTTTAAAGAACTCAAAACAAATGGATTATTTTTAAAGGAAAATTAGTTCAAATATATATATTAATAAAAATATTGATATTTTAATCACATTCAGGTTTAATTTTGATATTAAATGTTTTTTATAATTTTTCTATTTTATTTTGACAACCCAAATTCTCGTAACATCTGTGGGATTAAAATAAAAATTAATTTTGAAAAGTATACGAATGAAATTTTAAAAAAATAGATTCCATATTTTCCATAATCATAATTTAAATTTTAAAATACTGTCAAATTAATTTTTTAATGTCACTATAAAAAAATTATAACATTTTAACAAGCTTAACGTAAAATTGGATTTACGGGATGGGGGTGAAATAAAAATGATAAGTCTTAAAAAGGGAAAAAATTGTGGAAAATCTATAGAATTGTACTATTTACAAATATACATTTCCATTTTTTATAATTGAAATTGTTTATTCTTTAAAAATATGTAATATGTTGGCAATCCTTTTTATTTTCAAAAACAATAAGTGTCCCACTCACTACACTTCTAAAAGGCCAACTCCTCTCTTATATTTTTCATGCACCCAAAACCAACATTTTTAGAAAAAATTACTAACCAAATCACAAAATTAATTCTATCATATCATAATAAAATCCATAGGATTTTCAAAATGTTGTCCCTAATCATCCTTTTGGTTTAAACCAATTGAATTTATCTATATATGATGAAATATACTTAATCAAGAGTTTTTATTATACTTATTACTCAATCTAATTCAATTTTTTCGAATTTTGTTATTTTAAATATATATTATATTCTAAATAAATATATATTATTTTTGTAATTGGGTATCCTAAATCATTTTACTCTTTGGACCAATGGTATAGAAAATCATCAAACATCTATGTAGCTAGAACCTCTTTGAGAAGCAATGAGATTCATTAAATCGTTACATAAAAGGAAATATGGGCATGTTTAAGAAAAATATGTAAAATATATGAAATGAAATTATTTTTAATGGAGTCATATTATTTACGATTATTTCATTCAGTACTTCAAGAAAATGGAAATAGCATTCATGGTTCCTTTTGACTGATCGAATCTATGAACGATGTATTTTATATTATATCTCTAAATATGTTAGACAATTACAAGTACATGTATAATTAATATACATATCATATATGTAAAAATAGTATAATTACATTCATGGATATTATGCAACCATGATAACTGTATGAGGACCAAAAATAAAAAATCAAAACTTGTATAAAAATATGGTAGTTATTTAAAGAAATGGGACTATAACATTGAATTGGTAAAAAATGGGTAATAAAATGTCATCTCTATATTATATTTGGTATAATATATAAATATATAAATATATGTATGGTTATTTAGTGTATTTAAAATAAACATATATTTACCATACATGATGTTAGAATGTGTACAAAAGAGGTAAAGACTTATAGTAAGGGATTTTGTCTCAATTTTTTCTTCTCGTAAACACATTACATATTCATTGATAATTAATATCATGTATAGTATGTACATATCATTACTATATTTTATCATTTTTTATGATAAAATTAATTTAAATTACATATCTATTTAGGACCCCTCAAAAATTGGGCTTGTGGTTCAAAATATATTGATGCATTAAGGGTATTTTTGTTTCAAATTTACCACTTTGTGGAAGAAGTTATTTTATGAAACTATATTTTTAATGAGGTGTATATACTACCCCCTTCACATATTATATAATGAATAAACCTAATTTTATGATATTATATATTTCATATAATTTTATTATTTCCTAGGAATTATTATATAATTTTACTAAAATAATAAGATTTTTTGTTACAATCTCATTATTTATCAAGATTGTGTATTATTATGATTCTGATGACAAAATATCATGATATATCCCTCAAAAAATCCTCTAATTTTATAATCATTGGGTTTTTTAATGTTTATAATTTTTACCTAAATTTTCTCCCCTTTATGTAATCAAGAGGTAAAAATAATGTTTTTAAGAACAATCATCTTTATTTCTCTCATTGGCCAAAAACCCATTTTCTTATAAAGCCCTATTTTCTGAAAATATATTAAAACATTTTTTTACATTTTATAAAATTATTTATTATATAAATTTTTACATATGATATAATTTTTAAAACATGTTTTTAATGGAATCATCATAATTTTTTTTCAAATAATTCCCATTAATATTTTATAAAAAATGATAAAACAATAATTGTTTAATGTTTACGACATGAAAAACATTTTCCTCACGCATGACCATTCATTACATTGAATATTTATTTGTATTTTTTGATGGTTATTTTCAAATAAAAATAATGTAAATTTTCTTCATTTTAAAATATTTTTTTCAAAGAGGAAGTGATAATTTATTCATGAGATTTTTTAAATTGTTCTTATACCATAGTATTTATAATTCCATGGTTATTCATTAAGAAAATAATTTTGAGAATATATTATGTTATAATTTTTTTTTCAAATTGGATTCTCTATAGTCCTCACTAAATGTTCATTGTTATATTTCCAGAGTATTATCAATCTTAGATTAAATACATTGATGTTACATAATATTTATTGTGGATAAAACTCAATGATATCATCCTCATTCCATCTCTAATTGGTTAATATTTCAATGATGAAATGTTTATGAAGCCGTTTTATTTTTTTCTCTTATTATATCATGAAATATGTAAAACAAATTAAATACCTTTTTATTGAATTAGATTATTATGTATTGATATTGTTAATGTGTAATGATATCGTGGTATGCATAATTTTGATTTCTATTATGAGATGGGTAAGGCCAATATCTCTATCTCATGCATTGAGTAAAGATTTATATATCTTGGGGTAAAAATGTGAAAATTGTTGATGGGATTCATCCACAATAAGAAAAAGGTGAGTCAATATACACTATGGGAATCAAGTTAGACATCATACCATAAGAGAAATAGAGGTTTCCTAGTCCATAATGAAAAACATCTTATAAGTCGCGATCCACTATATTGATGGTCATGGAAGTTTACATTGAAAAATAAAATTATTTTCTATATTTATTATGGATCCACCATTTTATGACACATGGTTATGCATAATGATTGATTTAGAAGGATTTCTCACTCTTATCTCCTGTGTTTTTAGAAATGATAAAATTTTATTCCACAACTAGTGTATAATATCTATGTAATGATGGGTATAGAAAACATAATTTATGTAAATTTTTAGGTAACCACATTCTTTTATTATGTTTTAATAATATCATATGATGATATATCAATTTTTACCCTTATTGAGAATCGGATCACCCACTTTCATATGTTTCCTTCTTCTTATTATGCAGAAGGGTTTATGTAAGGTATTCTCTAGTATATTACTATGCGATATGATCATTGGGAGATATTTTGAAGATCAATCAATAAATAATAACAAATTTTTCAAGTATCAAAATAGAAAAATCGACTATGATCCTAATGCATGTGTATTTAAAATTTACTGAATATTCATCTAGAAATATGGGATTGTAAAGAATAAAATCATGGGTTTCGATAGTTGGTATGAGAGGAAATGCTTAATTATACCATGGATATTAGGATGATAATAATTAAGATAAATACCTGAGTAATTTTAAAGGATTTGTCTAGTAATGTATCTGTGGAAAAAATTATGTTTGATCCAATGTATAAGAAAATGTCGTGGAATTTTCTAAGTGTACAGGGCATGTGGTATCAATGAATCTATATCATTGCTTAGATACTACTAATTTTTTTTGGATCTATAAGTAATTAAGATAAGGGAAATACCACTAACAATAATGTAATTATATATACTGAACCATCACCTGGTGCATGAAAGATGAATTTATACCCACCTAGTTTGACAAAATTAGGTGATATGCTATGAAGATTCAAAAAATTGTTCTGAACCATCTTGGCATATCTGAATAGGTGATGAACATGAATAACCGAAATTAAACCTAGGGAATCACATATTGAAATTAGGGTAACATTATTTAGACATTATATAAATGAATTTTAATGATTTTGTTGTCATAGACAATTATTATTATTTCTCACACTATGAATTTTAGTTTTAGTCAATAAAGGAACTTGAAGGAAGTGGATTAATATTGAATATGACAGGAAATTTCTTGATTAGAAATCAAATTTTAGGATAATTTTATTCAAGGATATTATGATTATTCCAAATCAATTATCATGATATATGATTAAACATGTTAAAATAAACCATCTAATTGACACACCAACTAAAAAAATTATTGAGGTCCTCAAGAATTCATGTGGTGGGGACATGGATGAAGGAGAATTCTATTTCCTATATACCTATAATGTTGGAGGAAGAACCCCTTTGAATGTTTTGGACAAATTAGAAGAAATTTTATATTTTGAAAAGTATGACACAATGAAGGTAGTTATAGAAGAAAAGTTAATTATTTTGTTAATAAAATAGATGTTAATAATAGTCACCAAAGTATACCATTAATGGTTGAATGTTTCAATTTTTTAATGATTTGAAATTATAAAAATCATGTTTTAAGGGTAATGATCATGAACGGTATCAACACAGTTATATGAGTAATGATTAAACTTATGATTATGAGTAAAATAAAATTTTCATTTATAATTTATGGGTTGTTATAAATATATTGTATGATTGGAATGTATATTTAGATGACATAGTACATGAATGGTTGAATTATAGGTATAAAAATATTTATCCATTAATCCATAGTTTCAATGAATATAAACAAATGGAACTCAAAAAATGTATTATGTGATAAAACAATAATCGAGTTGGTCCATTGTATCTGATGAATATCAAAAGGAAGTTGATTTTGATATTTATTACATATGACTTATTTAGAAAATTCAGGTATTCATAGTAAGCGTGTTAAGTATGAAAATCTCAGTTGCTAAGATTATTAGAGTAAAACAAAATAATGATTCTATCATAAAGTCTATAGAATTGTAATGAGTTATTTGAATTATCATATTCAAAAAAATCATAATTATGATTTTACACTATGTAAATTTTTAATCATAATTTATGTAATGATGATAAAAGAAATAATAAATAATAATTATATCACATTATATTAAAAATTATGTCCAAATGAAATACACATAAATGAATACAATTCTTTTAACCTAAAGGGGAGGGTATCCACTAACCTATGTTAACGGTCCCTTGATTTTTACATTCATGAATGAATATCTGACCCATAACAGGGTAATCCCACGATACGAAGATCATCTTTGGTTTGTTAGCCTATTCCCGACAGCCCTCGATCAAGAAGGTGATCAGATCCTCTATCTTCCATGCTTTTGTAACCCATGGTAAAGATTTCAATCATCAGATCTATCTTCTTATCCATGAAATCCTTGAGTCTTAATCTTATTGATCGGAATTGAAAAAATAAAAACAAACTCTTGAGAGTTATAAGTATATAGAACAAGTCGTTCCGAACATTTAAACATTAGATCATTCAGTTGTTGACAATTTAGCAGATCTATCACAGAGTGAATATAATTATTGTTTCTATGTGTCCATGAAATGACAATAAATTTATATAAATTCATTTAAATGGTCATTATAATCTCAAAATGTATTATTTTCTCTGAGATTTTAGTGAGGGTTTGGACTCTTGGAACATCAATGAGAATCTGGTAACAAACATTGTGACATCGTTTTGATTAATACTTCTCCAAATTAATTCAATTTCAATAATATATTTTTTTGTATTATAAAGTGAATTTTTTTTCAATATGATGGATTGTTTAATATGATTTATTTTTAATATGATCAATTTAGGTATGATTATAATTATCATAATGAGTGTAAATCTGATGGTATCAATTCCAATGTGAAAATCCAATTTAATATTTTTTTAGTAAATATATAATCTCGAATGTTTTTTAAATTATTAGACAATATGATCCAATTAGTAATTTTATTCATGCTCATTACAATAATTTTATGGTGAATTTATGAATTCTTCAAAACAATGTTATGTATTGTATATTATTTTATTTATAAAAACATTTTAATTTAAATTTGGATTCAAAAGTATATTTATATTCTATTTTGAATAAAGAGATTGTGATTGAAAAAATAATTTGAATTGAAATGTGAAAAATCTATATTTGACTCAACAATCTTCCCATTTTTTGGAAAGCAAAAACTAGAAATCGTAAACTAAAATGTCCTTAACAAAAATATCGTCCAAATTCATTTTTCATGACTATCGTATTAAAAATTAAACACGTACATAGATCAACTATCATTTATAACTATTCTAAAAGAAATATTTAATACTTATAACCCCCCTTAGAGAAAATGATTCCCTAAGGATCTTATTATATTATATTTTATGTGATTCTACTTTACTATATGGCTAAAATAAAATTCTACCATATATATAGCATTATCCAATTATGATATTCTTACATATTTTCAAAAACATTCCCCTATATTACGATCCAAATATTTTTCAATGGAAATTCCAGTGTTATATTTTTCTGTAGGGACTACGGTTTTTCCTTGTCAAACTTTGGAATATTATAAAGAATATTTCCAGAGCTAGCCACTGAGACGACGTGCGATTCCAAGGACTATTTTTCTTGGAATAAATTTGAAAAAATATTAATTATTTTTACACTATTGACATGATGTAATTGGTTTATCATTAAATAGGTAGCTTGGATCCAAAATATGAGGAAACATTTGAGTCCAGAGCATGTCATTTACCCTATGCGGGGTATATGTTTTTTCTATGAGGGCCTTCTGTAAGGAAATATTTAGAGGGAATTTATGTAAATAAATTAAATTAATTTATTTTTTATGCTGTATAAAATAACTTATAATGGAGTTTTGGATCAAATTTTGTAGGCTGTGGTTGGGAAAAACATTTAATTTAACAAAGGGGCGGCATAATGTTTTCTATGCCAGGTGTTTTAGATTGAGGTGATTTGAAAGAATGGTTTATTATTGGGTAAATAATTAATTTAATTTTTAATTAATTATTCCACCGCACTGTTATTCATGTTGGGTGTATATAAGGATCTTCCTCCTTCTTCTCCTTCGATGACAAATGAATCAAAGTCTCGATCGTCCAAATGAAGTGTCATCGGTATCATACTTTAAGGAAGATGCTCCCTGATCATGCAGAAGCAGCTCTAGAGCACAAATCTAGTGTTGATGTGTTGACATTTTTCACCGAGGTAAGAAGTTTTAGAATTGATCTCACCCCGCCTATTTATGCATCACCTTTCTCTGATTTATACTCAAAGATTGGTTGATAGGGTCCCAAGACTTCCAAAACAGCTTTTAGATAAATTCTTGGACCACTAGACTGTTCCCAATGGTCCATGGCAGGATTGAAGGTGTATTAAATTGAGGAGGAGGCAACAAAGACTTTGGAGGTGGCAGTGCAGAGGATTTAAATAGTGGTGCAGTGACATAGGGTGCGACATTTGGTAGCGAGGCACTCAACGTGATGGCGCGAGGCGCTGGTGTCTGGTGGGCATAGGGTGTTGGAGGGTGGAGCCAGTACAACGATGTGGCTGGGAGCTTATGATGATTTTTGGATGGCTATAGTGGCTGGGATACGGTTTGGTGAGCCAGTGGTGTGGATTGAACTGGCCATTGTGGGTCGGCCCAGGTGGGGCGGAACGATTTTAGTGGGCTGGTGAAACCAGATTGGTCTATGGGAGTTTTAAACTACAATATCTCTCAAAATAGTTTTCCAATTCATGTTCCAAATATGGCGATGTGATCCTTAGTTCATGAAGTACATTTTGATATATTTTTGTTAATTATGTGTATTTGGATAGGGGCTTAGTGGCACAAAACAGTAAACAATATTAATAATATTATAATAAAAATTATTTGGAAAACCTTATACTGGATGTATCTTATATTCAATATTTCTGAATGATTCATGATGATTCGAAATGTGACCCTGAATTTAAATAGAATGATTAATGATGGGATTTACGTGATGAAATAGAAAATGGGATGCAGGCCCTATGAGGCCCGATTTGGGAATTTGCTGCGAAAGTTTACTTTATCACAGAGTATCTGTTTTGGGTGAATGATTTATAGATCCCATGTGTTTTTCCATGATTATTGAAATGGTGTGATCTGCTTGATGTGTTATAGGATTAATTCATGGGCCCCATGATTCCCCTTTGGGGTATGCAGTTGTGTGTTTCAACATATACACTAATTTCCCGGCAGTGGCATGTAAATATCCTATCATACAAGTTTATCTACATAGGAATTGATGGTGGCCTTTATTACATCATACTGGGAATGGGGTGGTATTAATAAGGTATGAATCTTGAAGGGAGGTTCTAGGATGATATTGTAGATTGGTGGTTTGTGAAGAAAAACATTTGGTTCAGGTACTCCTCTATGGAACTAGGGCACATGGTTCCCTTACCTCTATGCATAGGGAGAGATGGGACTCCACAAGTCATGGGATTGGGTTTCATAAAATTGGGTGGTTTCCACTAGGGTTGATAATTCCCTAATGGTCTAGGGTACAGGTTCCATGTGACTTTCAAATGGTTGGACGTCTCTACTACAAGGATAGGGTCTGGTCTATCAAATCCTGTTGTATGGTAGAGTCGGAAATCATCTGCAATATCGGGATAGGGGTCCTCTAACCACAATATGGTGCACCTTTACAGTTGGTGCAATCTCACGTTACTTGAAGTGGTTCTCCCCTACCCTGGGTTTGGGCTCAAATTAATTAATGTGTTGGTCTCCTACCTTGGGTTCCAGCTCACATATCTTGTATAGGTTCTCTCATACCATGGGGGTGATATCCTTTTTTATGGAGTGATTCCCCCTACTATGATGGGGTGAAATATCTTGTTTGATAGTTCTGTACTCCCCTAAGGTACCTGGTTGAGGGTTCACTCCCACATAGTATTTCTCTCCCATTCATGATTTGCAGTGACGAGCATTCCCCTCCACATGTTATTTGTGATTACATGATAGAATTTTGTGCTACCCGAACATACTGGGGTGCAGGACCCTCCCGATAAGAGTAATAGATGTTTGATGGGTTAGTTTTGGAGTTAGCACTCCCTCAAATGGGGGGGGGTAGTGTCAAGGAGTGGGACTCTCCTCAGTTCTTCTGACCCAACACATGGTGCCGGTCAAAGTTAGTTTGATTACATTTTTGAGTGTATTCTTGGTTGGTGTGTTTGGTTCCTCAGCTTCGAGATGAAAATTCTCACGCCCTTTTTATTAATGAGCTATCAGGGATAGCTTGGACCTTGTTGATGTTTTTTTAGGTCAGTAGCTCATGATACCATTTTTAGTGTTTTGTTGGAAATGTGGTTGGTTCAATTTGGAATGTCTATGGTTGGGACCAATTGATATGGTAATGCAGCTGAGTATATCTGGGTGAGTTTTGGGAGTATAGTGGTTTGTGTCATTTTTTGACATTTTAGGGATTTCGGGATGACTAGTCCTATGTTTCTGAGGATGATCTCTATATTGAGCTTCTATCACTTTTGGGTTTCCTCAGGATGGGTTGAGTTAACTATTTCATATCAGTTACTCCCTTTTGGATTGGTTTTTTTGGGGATACTACTATGTATCAATATACACACCCCTTCACGGGCTTTTCCCAAACATTTAATGTATCTTGTGTCAACCATATGATCATATATGGAGTCCTAGATGGTCCCCGAGTAAGACGAATGTAGTGTCTAGAATAACTAGGGTATTCACCAGAGCTTGGATGAGGAGATTATTGTCTGTTGTTAGGTAGTAATCCAATCCGTTATAGGGGTATGATCAATTTTTCTGTTTCCCTTTTTGTGGGCCTTGTATTTTCACATTCGGTATATTTGTACACTTGTTTGGGATATATGTTTTCATGCATTTAGTTTTTCTGTTTTTGTATATATCTATACATGGTTTCATTGAGGTGTATGTCGGTTCATGCATACAGATATATTATGACAAGGCCTCCCTATCTGTGATATCCTGCTCAGTTTTAGACGTCATCCCCTGGTCTATGGAGGAAGTCTTCGGTTTTCACTGCTGGAGCCCCATTAGGCCTATTCATGATAGAGTGGTATTAGAGGACGTTCCATATTTAGTACCTCAGATTATAGTTGGTATAGCTTTGAGCTTGGTTTGTGTTGTATATTGTCAGTTTTAGGATGTTCAATGTTGTTCTTTTAGTATATGGAATCCAGTGTTGGTATAACACCCCAAGTATCCATTCACTAGGAATCTGATAACCTTCCTCTCAATATGGTACATTAGGACATTGGTCACATGTGAATAATGGTACATGCATTATATATGACATTTTTTTTGGTTTCCCCTGCCCTTCTTGAGTCAGATCTACAGATATACTCTTTGACCATGGAATGTCTTGAATTATTTCAAGATGTTTCCACGATGGATGATTTTGAGGGTTCAATATATGAGTTTTTCTATGAACAAATGAGTGATGAGGCCTCCTTATAGGGGATTGGTCAGAATGTAGGTTCTCTACATGTGTTATAGTTGGTAGATCCCCCATCAACTGGGAAGTAAGTAGACACTCCACTAAGTGTTCAGGCAGATAAAACCTACCAGAATGAGCTATGGATGGATCTATTAGTTTTTGTGTTATTAAAAGTAGCTTCAACGACATGAGGAATAGGGAATCTACCCACTCCAATAATTTTTTTTGATGCGGTGTAAACCATGTGGGTGAGTCGGTGACACCAATAGTGGAATGTATCGAGGTGCGGTGGTCGAGTCCATTTGACTTCCGTACACTAGGCCTGGATGAATGTTGGTAGCCAGGGAGTGACATGACCCAGTGTAAGCATTTGGAAAAGAATTTTTTGTTCATTAGTTCCATTTTATTCTCAGTGTTATAGTGTACGTGGTATACATGAGGGGGTTGTGGTGTGGTTCATTAGGTCATCAAATTTACAGGAAGGGTTGACACTTCCCCAACTAAGATGCACTCTTGAGGCACGGTCCAGAACAATTTCGGTGAGTTAATAACTCCAAAATTGGATATTTTTTGAGGTTTGGTGGCATAGTTCCATCAACCTATGAGATTGAGGTTGGTTTCGTATGTTTTTGGGGGTTTAGTAAGTTCTTATAAGACCCAATGGTTACACATGGGTCACCATGTTTGTTCTCCGTAACTCAGATTCATTTTCAAGGGAGTGGTAAGTTTTTTTCAATGTTTCTCTTGATGGGATATCAATTTGGCATGTTCACAATGGATTTTTGTAACACCCCAAGCTTCTACGATACACTTCTCATTGAATAATGTGATAGCGTGTGTTGTACGCAACACCGAGTTCTAACACACCATAACCAATCAAACTAGCCGTTATGAATAGTAATACCTAATTTTTGAAATTATATATATTTTATATTTTAAAATAGATTTCATTTTTGGATTCGGAATATCGAATTTAGCCTAAGGTGAAATTTTGGTACTTTTCGGATAACTTTCATATTTTGATGAATAGTGAAAATTACTAAATTTTAATTAAAAAAAACTTTTTTAATCAAAATAATTAATAGTTATAAATTATGAATTTGAGTGGTTTTAAATTATATTTAGAATATATTTTTACCATTTAATATAATGTTGGTCATTGGACATAATTTTACAATTAAACCGAACATAAACAATTGTCAATCTTTTGATATTTATTATCTCTTAAAAACACACTTTTTGTTTTGACAGCGGGAATTAAATTTAAATTAATTTCTGCCACTTCTGTGTTTTGAATTTAGAAAAATGGATTCCATATTTGGAATCAGGATGTTCAAATTGTGTAAATAGGTAACTTTTATTTTTAGACATTTTGAATAATTATTGCGGTAAATATTTTATTTACCATGGTTAAGGGTAAATCCGGTAAATAAGGGTTAAAAAATAATATTATAATAATAGTAAATTACCCTAAAACGTGTCCTAGACTTATGGGTTGATACATGTTCGACCATAGGCATCTTTGGGTCGATTTTGGGACCCATGGTGCTACTTGTAGGTGATAGGGACACTTTTTTTTAATTAAGTTAAAATGAATACAAAAATGACACAAGCATATATCTTTTAGCGAAACAATTTTTACATAGGGTTATATATATTGGATTTTAGATTATAAATATTAATTAGAAAGATAAAAAGATTTCCTACATAATGATATTTTATTTATAATTTTTAGACATTATAGAATTTAATTTATTTATGACAGAATGATGATGAATTAATTACTATAATAGTGAAAAACTAAAATAATTGATATTATAAATACCCAAATAAATATAATATGAAACTTTTAATGAATTAAACTAAATTTATATGATAATATGATATATTAGGATTGATTTAATGGACTTTTTTGTAAGTAATCAATCTGTTATGAGATTCAAAAAAATCAACTATTTAATAGTGTCAAAATTGACATAAGAGTTCTTAAAACAAATATTATATTATTAATTGATATTAAATTCCTAAAAATCTAAAGATCGGCAAAGAGACTTATAAAATGATAAGTTCATCATTAATGGACCACTTGGGGGTCGCGTGGATGTATATAGTATGTTTATTAACCATATTATAAAAAAATACAAAGAGACATTGTAAAAGTGAAACTAATTAACTTAGAGTTAATACTTAATGATAAGGTTAAAATAAGTACCCAAACCTGTCTAAATTCTATTTGTTGAGTTGTTTTCGACCCATACCCACCTTAACCTTTGAATAATAAACTTTTGAGCCATTGGAAACCGAATGTAAATTTATTATAAACTAATATCTCTAGCTTTTCCAAAGGTGCCCCTCACCCCTCTTATAAAAGGGAACTCCTCCTTCTCATTTTTCACACCTTAAAAGCCTTTTGGTTCGGACAAAATCTGCCCAAATACTCTCCCAACTTCCCTCAATACAACCTAGAGGAATTAGTTTGATCAGAAAGCCAACCTAAGGATCCCTTTTGATCAAATCAAAAGGAAGAACCCGAAGAAGAGGTAATGATTTCACCACCATTTTCCAAGTTCCTTTCTTCTTCCACTTCTTCTTCCTTTGTTGTTACCATTCTAAAATAATAACTCCAGTATCATATATATACTGTGATGTTATTATAAATATGGTACAACCATATTCAGTATTATATCCTCCCTTTGAATAACATGTCACCATACGTGCGTACGTACGGCTTACTGTCTCCACATCGTGGTGTAATTGTTATTCAATATAATATTATTTTGATGGGTATAATAATGATGTGTAACTCATTTAATAATAAATATAACATGTTAATGATTCTGTATATATGATATACCATCTATTTATATATTTTTTTAATATCAAAAGATTGATATTGTCGCTCGTGCGTACGTACGGACTACCGTCTCCACGAACACGATAAGATTCATTCTCCATCGTATACATTCAAGTATAATTATCATTTGATGATTTAAAAATGATGTTTAAGGACTTTATATCATTCTGTATATGAATAATATACAGCCTATCCATTATAAACATGTCTTATGTAACAAAACATATAAAAGAAAACAAGTAAGTTAACACCCGAAACAACGATAATACTAAGATATTATTATCAAATCAATATTAAAAGATCATATATGATATCATATTAATGTATATGATTCTTTTATAATTTAATAACAATTATTTCACCATTATACAGGAGGTTATCCTACCCCAACCAAGTAAAAGTACAAGGTAAGGGTTATTTCACAATCTCTTCATTATCCGAGGTTGTTTATATGTAATAATCTACTAGGATCTCTTTATCATCCACATCCATGTTTTCTTAAAAATGTATTTCAAAACCTTTTAATTATTTACAAGAATATGGGTTAAAGTCATTTCTACCCTTGTTTGACTTTTTATAAGAGGTTTATAAAGGAATCTTTCCATCCTTTTCAAAACAAGGTCCTTTTTAACCTTTTCGACAGAATTAAGGTAAGAATGTTTTTTAACTTATACGGCGGGTGCGGCTATTTTCCGCCGTTATAAAATCTTCAAAGCTTTCCTTACAAGCTTATAAGAATATTTTCAAAGAAAATGTTTTATTTTATATGGCACTTAAATGATTTTAAAATAAAAGAGATATTTCTCTAAAAAGAGTTTTATTTCATCTATGTCAACATCATTTGTTGGATTTAACGCTTATGTGAAGTTGATTTATTATGATACAAAAATTCTATGTTTTATTGAAGGTTTTGTGATATGTTTTACTGTGGATGTTCTATTTTTATACAATTCATAGTTTATGGTGAAATTATTGACATTTTGTATGATAGTTTTAATAAGAATGTTTATGTTATGTTTAAACCTTTTCATATGGGAATGAATTGGACTTAATATGTGACGGGTGGAGCCCGCTATAGCTCCTCGATGCATCGGTAGGTCTCATGAGACAAACTAGTGTCTTGCCACAAAGCCTTTCCAAAATCTTATTTGTAGTCTTGGTACGAGGCCTTGGCTATGTGGTTATGATAGTCTGGAATTATGCATTCAAACATTATGAAAGTGGTTATTGAATTTGCATGTGATTATTTGGTCAGTAGAATATCCGTGTGAATAAGTAAATGGAATTATTTCATTTTATTTATGCTATAACATGTTGAAAGTTCAATTTTGAAAGGCTTTTTTTAGTTATACATTGACTTAAATGTTTATTCTTATTTATGAAAGTTTCCGCTATATTGTTATCCTTACTGGGCATTTGAGATCACCCCTTTTCTATGTTTTATTTTTCCCAGGAAGTGAAGAAGTAAATTATGAATGACCTGTAGGGATATTATGTGGGGATATGAGTGTGGATTATGGAGACAATATGTTGTTGTAGTAGTTTTTCATTTTATGATGTAATGTAAGACTTATGAATATATCTAGTGTTTCCAAGGCTACTAAACCAATCGGTCTTTTGAGATTTGATCTTTTTTGTGATCATGCCAATGTTATGTAATAATGCACCGACTCTAGGTAACTAGGGTCAGGGCGTTATAGTTGGTATCAGAGGATGTTTAGTACAAACCTTGGAAGCTAGATTTAGATAAACTCTGATTAGAGAACGTAGACCTAAGATGAACTTTGGGGATTAGTATAGAAGAACTTCCTAGAATATTGGTATTGTAGAGATTTTGTGAGTTTTATGAGAAATACATCCCTGTCTGGATACGAGCAGGTAGAGGCGGCTCTGGCACAGATGTAGCTAGGGGTAAAACCCGAAAACACCACTTTGAGCTAGACTTGAACGGGAACTGGTGCACGACAACGGGCCTTGATGCACTCTTGGTTACGACACTCCCGGGGGATATGCATAGGATAACTCTCATTTTCTTTACAAATCATTATGAAGTGTTTATGAGTATATACTTACTCAAAGAAAACATTTTTATGATTATGGATTATATCCATAAATAGTTCAATTTATGTTAAGTGTTTTATAAGTATGGGATTATGTATTTTGATTCATAAACTGATCTAGTTTATGTCATTTTTTAGAAATGGAACCTAGTGGAAGAAATGGAAACTGTATCAATGCACGCACTCCATGTAGGGATTTCCCTCCTGCTCAAGATAATTATAGTGGAGCTGGTGATGCAACTGGTGCCGATCAGGTAATCACCATACTGGGACAACTTACTCAGGTTATGAATAATAACCTTACCCGTATGGAGCACCCTGATCCACAGCGTGGAGGATCAATGTTAGATCGATTCATGAGGCAACAACCACCAACGTTAAATTGGAGTACAAATCCCTTAGTAGCTAAGCAATGGATAAATTCCCTAGAGAAAATATTTCAGGCTTTGGGGAGTAGTGAAAGGGAGAAAGTTATCATGGAAGTTTACCGCCTCCCTGGAGATGCTGATCAATGGTGGTCATTGATTCAAAATACGAAGGAAGAAGATGAAGTATCAAATATGGAATGGAGGGAGTTCAAAGATCTGTTTTTAGAAAAATACTTTCCTCACGACCATCGAGCAGATATGGAAAGGAAATTTCTGAGTTTGAGAAAGAAGGAGGATGAGAATGTCACAAAGTATGAGGCTAACTTTACAATGTTAGAAAGGTATGCTGGAGATTATATACGTAACCCAAGAAGTAAGATTGATCGTTTCTTTGATGGGTTAAAACCATTTCTCTGTCGAGCATTAGTCTCACAATCCTTTTCATCGTACGAAGACATTGTCTCATGTGCTATCAAGACCGAAAATGAATTCTCTAAGTCTTATGACTTTAAAGCAAAGAAAGAGAAGAAGAGGCATGATGATCAATCTGGGAATGGAAATAAGGGGAAGAAAGGAAAGGTTGAATATCCATCCTATGTTAAATGTGGGAAGAAACACCCTGGTACTTGCTTGAAGTGAATGGGAGTCTGCTACAAGTGTGGTGAAAAAGGCCACCAAGCTCGTGATTGCAAAGGGAAGAAGGAAGCCACCAACATTCAGTGCTACAATTTCAGGGAGATGGGACATTATGAAAATGAATTTCCTAAGCGTTAGGAGAACTTACATCAGAAAAGGCCAAGGGATCAAGGACAAGCTTATTCTATCACTACTGCTGAGGTAGAAGCTCCGAAAGACGTGGTGGCAGGTAATTTAATGGTTTCCTCAAGTATAGAAAATGCATTATTTGATTCTGGATCATTGCATTGTTTCATATCTTCCCAGTTTGATAAGAAAATTAGATATTTCCAATTTGATTGAACAAGGTAGTTTTCAGTTAAAACTCCTAAGGGAAGTATCATTGCAACAAAGTTTTGTGAATCAGTCCCTATTAGAGCACATAAATGTTCGTTATCTGCTGATCTCATCGTCATACCTATGATTGAGTTTGATATAATCCTCGGTATGGACTGGCTTTCGGACTATGATGAGAAGATTTATTGTAAGAAGAAAGAGGTTACGATTCTTGATAATAATGATAAGGAACAACTTATCTTTAGAGCAGAATCGTCACCACCTAATTCTTATTTAGATCCACCCCCAGTAGCTCAACTAAATTCAATTATTGTGGAGGAAGATAATAAAATAACTGTGGGTGAGGAAAGGAATGTTCAAATGGAGGATGTACATGTTGTGAATGAATTTGTAGATGTATTTCCAGAAGATTTACCTGGACATCCTCCAGAACGAGAAGTTGTGTTTTCCATTGATTTGATTCCTAGATCAAGGCCTATATCGAAGACCCCTTATAGAATGGACACTGTAGAATTAGTTGAACTAAAGAAACAACTAGAAGAATTGAGTAATAAAGGATTTATTCGCCCTAGTGTTTCTCCATGGGAATCCCCTGTTCATTTTGTTAAAAAGAAAGATGGATCTATGAGGTTATGTATCGACTACAGGGAGATCAATGCTATAACGATAAAGAACAAGTATCTCATACCTCATATTGATGATTTATTTGACCAACTGCATGGAGCTCAATACTTTTCAAAGATTGACCTTCGATCTGAATACGATTAGTTATGTGTGAAGAAGGAAGACATTCCGAAGACAACATTTCAAACAAGGTATGGGCATTACGAGTTTACTGTAATGCCTTTTGGATTGACTAATACACCCTCTGTATTCATGGATCTGATGAATAGAGTTTTCAAGGAATATCTCGATGAATTTGTGGTGGAATTTATTGATGATATCTTAGTATACTCTAAATGCTACGAATATCATGAAAATCACTTGCACATTATCTTGAAGACTCTGAGGAGGCATGAATTATATGGAAAGTTTAGCAAGTGTGAATTCTGGATTCATGAGATTTATTTTCTTGTCCATATTGTCTCTAAAGATAGAATCTCTTTTGATCCTTCTAAGACCAAGGCAATCCAAGAATGGCCAGCACCTACGAGTATAACTGAGGTACGTAGTTTTATTGGTTTGGCAAGTTATTATCGACGTTTCGTCCAGAATTTTGCCCGATTGGCTAACCCATTAACGAAGCTCACACGTAAAGGGGTTAAATTTGTTTGGACAAAAGAGTGTGAAGAATGTTTCGAAGAACTGAAGAGAAGATTAGTCAATGCTCCTATATTGACTCTACCATCGGGGAATGATGGGTTCGTTATTAATAGTGATGCATCAAAGAATGGACCTGGTTGTGTCCTTATGTAGAATGATAGATTTATTGCCTATGAATCACGACAGTTGAAAATTCATGAACAAAACTATCCTACTCATGATCTCGAGTTAGCAGCTGTGATCTTTGCTTTGAAGATATGGAGGCACTACCTCTATGGTGAAAAATGTCAGATTTATACTGATCACAAGAGTTTGAAGTATATTTTCTCACAAAAAGAACTCAACATGAGGAAAAGGAGATGGCTTGAATTACTCAAGGATTATGATTGCACGATACACTACCACCCGGGGAAAGCAAACAAGGTGGCAGATGCTTTGAGCAGAAATGACCATGGAGTTTTGAACATGATGAGAATTGAAAGGGATCCAATTTTCATGGATCTAGTAAAGATGGACATGGGTATAACTAGGGAAGGTGAAACATCAATGCTTTTTCAAATGGTTGCCAAACCATCTTTACTAGAAAGGATTCAGAGTTCTCAGACCGATGATGAAGAATTCTAAAAGAATATTAAAGCTGTGAATGATGGGAGATTGAGAGACTTTGTGTATGAAGATGGAATTTTGAAATTCAGGAAGAGACTTTGTGTTCTCGATATACCTGATCTAAAAAGGGAATTGCTGGATGATGCTCATAGTTCCAATTTCTCTATACACCCTGGGAGAACCAAAATGTATTGATATTTGAAGGAACATTTTTGGTGGGGCAACATGAAGGGGGAGATTGCTGATTTTGTGTCAAGATGTATGGTTTGTCAGCATGTTAAAGCTGGATGGCAATGGCCTGGAGGAGTCATGCAACCTCTTCCCATACCGGAGTGGAAATGGTACAATATTACGATTGACTTTATCATGGGGCTACCAAAGACTCCTAGAAGGAATGATTCAATATGGGTTATTGTTGATTGTCTTACCAAGTCAGCACATTTTCTTGCTATAAGAGAAGATCTACCCCTGGAACGTTTAGCAAGACTATATATTAATGAAGTTGTGAGACTTCATGGAGTACCCCTATCAATTGTTTCTGATCGTGATCCCCGTTTTACTTCAAGATTTTAGAAAATTCTTCAGAAATCCCTGGATACTGAACTTCATTTGAGCACTGCTTACCACCCTCAGACAGATGGACAATCAGAACAGACTATTAAAACCTTAGAAGACATGTTGAGATCTTGCTCACTTGACATTCAGGGTATATGGGATCAATATTTACCTCTGGTAGAATTTTCCTATAACAATAGCTTCCATTCGAGTATTCAGATGGAACCATATGAAGCGTTATACGGGAAGAGATGTCGTACACCAAACTGTTGGGATGACGTTGGTGAAAGAAAACATGTAGGTCCAGAACTGGTGGAGAAAATGATGGAAAAGGTGAAGGTAATCCAAAATCACATCAAAGAAGCTCAAAGTAGGCAGAAGATCTATGCCGATAATCGAAGGAAGGATTTGGAATTTCAAGTCGCTGATCATGTTTTCCTGAAGGTATCTCCATGGAAGGGAGTCATACGTTTTGGTAAGAAAGGTAAATTGAGTCCGAGGTACATCAGACGCTTCGATATTCTAGAACGAATTGGGGTTGTAGCTTACCGATTGGCAATGCAGCCAAGTCTATCTAAAGTTCACTATGTGTTCCACATATCTCTGTTGAGGAAATACATGCCTGACCCAACGCATGTACTCACCTATGAAGAATTAGAACTGGAACCTGATCATTCTTATTGCGAAGAGCCCGTCAAGATTCTTGATACGAGAGAACAAGTGCTGAGAAACCGGACGACGCGTCTGGTAAAAGTTTTGTGGAGAAACCATAAGATGGAAGAGGCAACATGAGAACCCGAGGAACTTATGATGAAGAACCACCTGAGTCTTTTCATGCGGAAGTATTCTAGAAAATCCGAGGACGAAATTAATTGAAAGAGGAGAGAATGTAACACCCCAAGCTTCTACGGTATGCTTCTCATTGAATAATGTGATAGCGTGTCTTGTACGCAACACCGAGTTCTAACACACCATAACCAATCAAACTAGCCGTTATGAATAGTAATACCTAATTTTTGAAATTATATCTATTATATATTTTAAATTGTATTTCATTTTTGGATTTGGAAAATTGAATTTTGCCTAAGGTGAAATTTTGGTACTTTTCGGATAACTTTCATATTTTGATGAATAGTGAAAATTACTAAATTTTAATTAAAAACAATTTTTTTAATAAAAATAATTAATAGTGATAAATTATCAATTTGAGTGGTTTTAAAGTATATTTAGAATATATTTTTACCATTTAATATAATGTTGGTCATTGGACATAATTTTACAATTAAACTGATCATAAACAAGTGTCAATCTTTTGATAGTTATTATCTCTTAAAAACACGCTTTTTGTTTTCACAGCAAGAATTAATTTTAAATTAATTTCTGCCACTTATGTGTTTTGAATTTAGAAAAATGGATTGAATATTTTTAATCAGGATGTTCAAATTGTGTAAATAGGTAACTTTTATTTTTAGACATTTTGAATAATTACTGCGGTAAATATTTTATTTACCATGGTTAAGGGTAAATCCTGTAAAAAAGGGTTAAAAAATAATATTATAATAATAATAAATTACCCTAAAACGTGTTCTATACTTATTTGTTGATACATGTTTGTCCATAGGCATCTTTGGGTCGATTTTTGGACCCCATGGTGCCACTTGTAGGTGATAGGGATACTTTTTTTAATTAAGTTAAAATGAATACAAAAATGACACAAGCATATATCTTTTAGAAAAACAATTTTTACATAGGGATATATATGTTGTATTTTAGATTATAAATATTCATTAGAAAGAAAAAATCATTTCCTACATAATTATATTTTATTTATAATTTTTATACATTAAATAATTTAATTTATTTACGACATAATGATGATGAATTAATTACTATAATAGTGAAAAACTAAAATAATTGATATTATAAATACCCAAAGAAATATAATATGAAACTATTAATGAATTAAACTAATTTTATAGGATAATATGATATATTAGTATTGATTTAATTTACTTTTTTTGAAGTAATCAATCTGTTATGAGTTTCACAAAAATCAACTAATGAATAGTGTCAAAATTGACATATGAGTTCTTAAAAAAAATATTATATTATTAGTTGATATTAAATTCCTAAAAATCTAAGGTTCGGCCAAGAGACTTATAACATGATAATTTCATCATTAATGGACCACTTGGGGGTCCCTTGGTTGTATATAGTAAGTTTATTAACCATATTATATAAAAATACAAAGAGACATTGTAAAAGTGAAACTAATTAACTTAGAGTTAATACTTAAAGATAAGGTTAATATAAGTACCCAAAACTATATAAATTCTATTGGTTGAGTTTTTTTAGACCCATCCCCACCTTAACCTTTGAATAATAAACTTTGGAGCCATTGGAAACCGGATATGAATTTATTATAAACTAATATCTCTAGCTTTTCCAAAGGTTCCCCTCACCCCTCTTATAAAAGGGCACTCCTCCTTCTCATTTATTCACACCGTAAAAGCCTTTTGGTTCGGTCAAACTCTGCCCAAATACTCTCCCAACTTCCCTCAATACAACCTAGAGGCCTTAGTTTGATCAGAATGCCATCCTATGGAGCCTTATTGATCAAATCAAAAGGAAGAACCCGAAGAAGAGGTAATGATTTCACCACCCTTTTCCAAGTTCCATTCTTCTTCCACATCTTCTTCCTTTGTTGTTACCATTCTAAAATAATAACTCCAGTATCATATATATACTGTGATGTTATTATAAATATGGTACAACCATATTAATTATTCTATCCACCCTTTGAATAACATGTCACCATACGTGCGTACGTACGGCTTACCGTCTCCACGTCGTGGTGTAATTGTTATTCAATATAATATTATTTTGATGGGTATAATAATGATGTGTAACTCATGTAAAAAATAAATATAACATGTTAATGATTCTGTATATATTATATTCCATCCATTTATATATTATTTTAATATCAAAAATAATGATATTGTCGCTCGTGTGTACGTACGGACTACCGTCTCCACGAACACTATATGATTCATTCTCCATCGTATCCATTCACGTATAATTATCATTTGATGATTTAAAAATGATTTTTAAGACTTGATATCATTCTAGATATGAATAATATACAACCTATCTATTATAAACATGTCTTACGTAACAAAACATTTAAAAGAAAACAAGTAAGTTAACACCCGAAACAACGATAATACGAAAATATTATTATCAAATCAATATTAAAAGATCATATATGATATCATATTAATGTATATGATTTTTGTATAATTTAATAACAATTATTTCACCATTATAAAGGAGGTTAACCTACCCCAACCAAGGAAAAGTACAAGGTAAGGGTTATTTCACAATCTCTCCATTATCCGAGGTTGTTTATATGTAATAATCTACTGGGATCTCTTTATCATCCGCATCCATGTTTTCTTAAAAATGTATTTCAAAACATTTTTATTATTTACAAGAATATGGGTTAATGTCATTTATACCCTTGTTTGAATTTTTATAAGAGGTTTATAAAGGAATCCTTCCGTCGTTTTCAAAACAAGGTCTTTTATAACCTTTTCGACAGAATTAAGGTAAGAATGTTTTTTTAACTTATTCGGTGGGTGCAGCTATTTTCCGCCGTTATAAAATCATCAAAGATTTCCTTACAAGCTTATAAGAATATTTTCAAAGAAAATGTTTTATTTTATATGGCACTTAAATTATTTCAAAATAAAAGAGATATTTCTCTAAAAAGAGTTTTGATTTCATCTATGTCAACATCCTTTGTTGGATTTTACGCTTATGTGAAGTTGATTTATTATGATACAAAAATTCTATGTTGTATTGAAGGTTTTGTGATATGTTTGACTATGGATGTTCTATTTTTATACAATTCATAGTTTATGGTGAAATTATTGACATTTAGTATGCTAGTTTTAATACGAATGTTTATGTTATGTTTAAACCATTTCATATGGGAATGCATTGGACTTAATATGTGACGGGTGGAGCCCGCTATACCTCCTCGATGCATCGGTAGGTCTCATGAGACAAACTAGTGTCTTGGCGCAAGGCCTTGGAATAATCTTATTTTTAGTCTTGGCACGATGCCTTGGCTATGTGGTTATGATAGTCTGGCATTATGCATTCCAACATTATGAAAGTGGTTATTGATTTTGCATGTGATTATTCGGTTAGTAGAATATCCATGTGAATAAGTAATATGGAATTATTTCATTTTATTTATGCCATACCATGTTTAAAGATCATGTTTGAAAGGCTTTAGTTTTAGTTACACATTGCCTTAAATGTTTATTCTTATTTATGAAAGTGTCCGCTATACTGTTATCCTTACTGGGCATTTGAGCTCACCCCTTTTCTATGTTTTATTTTTCTCAGGAAGTGAAGAAGTAAATTATGAATGACCTGCAGGGATATTATGTGGGGATATGAGTGTGGATTATGGAGACAATATGTTGTTGTAGTAGTTTTTCATTTTATGATGTAATGTAAGACTTATTAATATATCTAGTGTTTCCAAGGATACTAAACCAATCGGTCTTTCGAGATTTGATCTTTCTTGTGATCATGCCAATGTTGTGTAATAATGCACTGACTCTGGGTAACAAGGGTCGGGGCGTTACAATTTTCCTTATGTTGGAGAGTATATCAACCTTCCTAGGCTGGTCATTGGCACAAGTCACAGGGAGAGATGTGGGGATGAGGTGGTATTTTTCATGGGATCGTGTTTCTGTCAGAACTAACTAATAAGATTTTATTGAGGTATATTTGGGGATTGTTTGGGGTGTTTGTAGTCTGATGATGGAGGACCTAGGTGTTCAGTGATAAGGTTTTTGTTCGTTTGGATATCGTTGAGGGTTCAAATTGTTCACTGGGGAATCCAGATACGACTACTGTTTTTCAACCGACTATCACATTACTAGTGTTGTAGATATTCTTATTTTTTGTTGGTCATAACACAAGAATCTTTGGCGAGATTTCTTGTCTGGGAGTTATAGTGGAAACCACATGTACATTACCTTATTACTAGGAGTTCACATTTCAGTAAAGAAAATTATTATTGTGGGGAGGATATACAAACTATTGTTTTTCTTAGTTATACATTATAAAATTCATACAAATATATCAAGATCTAGTCGGTGAGATAACATGTGATTCCTAGGGCTGGTGTGCTCAAAATTTATTTTATAAAAATATTAATTTTTTTTGTTATATGAACATGTATGTAATGGGAAATCAATCTAATAGTAGATCATATAAGAAATATGATTGCATGGTTGAACCTAGAGAATCACATTTTCCCTATATATTGTATATGTTTTGTCCACACGGGCCTTCTATAGAGAACATTGTCGAGGGAATTTTAATAAATAAAGTAAATTAATTTATTTTGGAATATGGATTGAATAACTCCTAAAAGGAGTCTCAGATCGTATTTTTGAGATAGAAACTAGGTTCCTAACATTTCATTTTTCCAAGGTGAAAAATAATGGATTCCTTTTGAAGAGAAATGGATAGATTTGAGTTGATGGAATTTTTTTGGTTGAATATAAAAATAAAAGAAAATATAATTAATTAATACATAATACCTCCTTTATAATGGGTGTGCAAGTGGATCCTCCTCCATCTTATCATCCACTGAAAAATATAACAAAATATGGATCATCTAAAATAAGCACCATCAGTCTCAGATCTTGTTGGAAGACACTCCTTAATCACACAACAGTAGCACCAGATCCATATCTGGCCTAGTAGTGTCAGCCTTCCGCCTCATGGATAGTTTTTTATCATTGATACCATCCAAATTTTAATGAAATGTTTTTTATTCCATTAAAAATGAAGGATATTTAGCTCATGTCCCGAGTATTCTGAAATAGATTTTGGATGAATTTTTGGACCACTGCAGAGCTCCTAGTGGTCAGCGGAATGTTTGGCGGTGGGTTCTGCCACAGAGGTATCATAGCAAGCTCTATCGGCATTGGTGCGATAGATTATAGTGATGGTGTTGTAGAGCTGGGTGCAGAAGGTGGGGGTATGACACTATGTCACTATTTGGTGGGCCGGTGGAGTAGATAGGGCTGATCTATTCGGTCCGGTCTAGGGGGTGGACCATCCACAGTGGTCCTGTCCAGCCAGATTGGTTTAGGGGTGTTTTAAACAGCCATAACTAACAATCTAGGTGTCTAATTCTTGTTTTTCCTATGAAAACATGATCCTTGCTTCATGGAGGACCTTTTGATGAATGTTTTTGATAATTACGCTTCAGGATCGATGCTCAGTGGCATGAAATGTCCTATAATAATAATATAATTATTATTTAGTTACCCTTGTAAAATATGTATATTTTGTGTCTGATGTACAAATTTTGTAGTTCTTGTGGCATTGCAGCCCATAATTTACGGTATATAATTAAAGGACGATTTTGGGTACTGATACATGAAACGTTGTGCGAGACCCATGAGTCCAGGTTATGGAGTTTTTTGTGAATTGTGACATCCTCCTTGTGTGCCCTTTATTAGATGAATGAGTAGTCGATCATATGTGTTTATTCATGAGGATTGTAGTGGTATGATCCATCATATGTGTTCTGAGATCTAGGTGTGTTCCTCACATGGTCCCTATCAGGCGTGTTGTGGTGGAATGAATCCTTTACACCGATATCCTAATTTCTGGAATGTCAATCGCCTATCATTCTGGTATTTCCATGTAGGATATGATGGTGGCCCCTAATATGGAATAGAAGTTACGAGGTGGTGTGAATTGAGTAGGATTATAGTGGAGAATTTATATGATTATGTTAGAGATCAGTGGTTCATGAAGATGGATAATTGGTCAGGTACTCTCTTATAGAACAAGGGTACAAGATTCCCATACATATCTACTTAATATGAGATGGGACAACACACATATTTTGTGTCGGATAATTACCTTTTGTAGGTTTCCTTGGGGGTTGTTACATCCCTGATGGACTGGGGTTCGTATTCCATCTGACGTTTGTATAGTTGGACTGCTCTCATGTAGTTATAGGGCATAGCCTCCCCAATCTATTTGAATGGTTAATTCAGTACTACCTTACCATATCTGAGTGTGGGTCCTCTAACCTCAATTTCCTTCTCCCTTGAAATGGGTGTGGGATCATGTTACATGCAATGGTGCACCCCTACCCAAGGGGAACACTCAAATTCATCAATGTAGTGCTCCCCTACAATGGGTGTGGGCTCATATCTCTTGTAGTGGTTCTCCCCTACCGTGTGCACGAGTTCATGATTTATGTAGTGGTTCTCTCCAACTATGTTAGCTTATGAGATTGAATATTACATGGTTGTACTACCCTAACATAAGAAGACACAGGTTCATTCATATAGAATATTGATCCCTCATTCTTCAGTTGTAGTGGAGAGAGGTCCTCTCCACTTGTACAGATGATTATTTGTTAAGAGTTAGCACTCCCCAACATATAGGTTTGCGGGACCCTATATAAATGAGGTAAATATGTTTTGTGTGATGGTTTAGCATCTAGTACTCCCTCAATTGTGGGGATGTGTTGGGGATAATGACACTCCATATATCATTTAACCCTACACAGGGTGCCGATCAATGTTGGTGGCATCAAAATGTTGAGTGACATCTTGGATGATGATGTTGGCTCATCAACTTCATGTTGTCTATGATCGCCCCCTTTAATTTGTCAGTCTATCATGGATTTCATGGATCATGTTTCTATCAGTGAGGTTGGAACATCATGGGACTATTATATGTGTTGCATTGGATCATCAGGTTTTTCATCATGGACAATCTATGGTTTGGACCATGAGATGTAGTGATGGAGCTAAGTATATATGGGTGTGTTCTCAGATTCCTTTTGTATGTGTTGTTTTGTTGACATTCCAGTTAAATCATGATGAATAGTAGGGTAATGATGATGATGGTCTTGAGATGGAGACTCCCCCTTTTTGAGGTTCACTCATGCTGGGTCGAGTTAACTAATGTCTATCAATTACCACCTATTTTTTGGGGGTTTTGGGTGGGTAATGAGTACCTTTATAATCACCCATGCATGATATTTTCCAAGAAATGATTTATGTATTGTGTAGACCATGTGTCCATTGACAGAGTAATAGTTGGTCCTGAAGTAGGTGAGGTGTATAAGCTCGACTGACCGCGGTTTTGATGGGAGCATGGAGGAGGAGCTTACCGACAATTTTATGGAAGTGTTTTTATTTTTTTGAGAAGGTTGGATGCTTTTGTAGTTTTTATTTTGGAGGGCCCTATATTTTAAATTTATTCACTATTGTACCTCAGTTTTGGATAGATGTATTTATGAATTTTATCTTTCATATATATATATTGGAACAATTGCATGGAGGTGTATGTGTTTGTGTATGACAACCCTTCTTTTTATTACAAACCTAAACATGATTTATTATATAAAACATCACTTGATACAAAAAAGAAGATCGAGAGGTTTAGTGTATTTGGGGATTAGGACCATTAAATAAAAACTTAACAAATGAAATACAACTTCTTTATTGAAAACATCCTTTACATGACCACTACATTCCCTCGTACTTAGCATTGCATGGTATAACCTGAGGACATGCAGAAGAAAAGGGTGAGCTATAGAGCCCAGTAAGGGAGTAAACATGAAATAAAATGAGGATTAAAATGCATGTTAGACAATAGGAATATCAATAGAGCATAAAAGAAACATGAACATAAAGGCATGATAAATCATGATAATCATAACATGGAAATGTGGCAACAAAACTTAACATGGAATTAGCATGAGCCAAGGCTCATTGCACATAAAGCATGAGTAAACCCTCATTGAACCTGAAGCACGAGTAAACACTCGTTGCACTTGAATTATCATGAGTCAACCCTCATTGCACATGAAGTATCATGATACAATACTTTACCCAATGCATTGGAGCGTTATAAGGGCGCACCCTTCTTAAACATTTCATTTCATGCATAAGTGTGCCACATGGATCATAAAACATGGATTCATAAAACATAATAATTTATTACACTATAAAGGAATGTGGAATTCATACATGAAACTTTATAAACAATAATTAAATGTGCATAATGTTGAATAATCTTGATGGAGAAAAGGTTATGGTATTCACTACACAATGGCATTGTCTTAGAAAATCGGTGCGATTTCAGCAGCGTAACAAAATGACATAAGAATTCATAAAAATGGTTTGATGAGAGAGAAAGGGTGTCTCATAATATTTGTATGAAATGGACAGTAAGGGGGTCATATAGATACATGTACAAACAATTGTAATGGAATTTAGATTCATGATACAAATGTATTGCTTGAATGTAAAAGAAGAGAGAGAAGTTCATTTCAGAATTTCGGCATAGTAACGGGTGTTCATGGGAGGAATTTAATGAAAGAGAAATGGGTCTCCCATCATTCAAACAATAAGAGGTATGTATGGGGGAGGTGATAAACCATACCCCAACATCAATAATTGAAATTAAAATGGAAATACAACTTAATGAAAATTGACAAAAATGAGAAAGGAAGAAAAACCCTTACTTGGAAGTGTGCTTCCAAAGGCTATAGAGAGGCTTGTGAGAGGCTTCTTGGGAGCTTGGGGAACCTTGGGAAGAATCTAGATAGAGTATTACATAGGTTTGACTAACTAAAAGGGATTTTAGTGAGGAGTAAGAGGGAGCCTGGGTGGGTTTATATAGGAAAGGTGAGGGAATTATTTATTATTTAGGTTTGGGTCCCCTTACATTAAATTAATCCAAAACACAAACCATCCCATGGTTTTTGCCCATGGTTTTAGGGAAAGGGAATAGGAAAAAAATATTTTATAAGGCCCAATTCCGAACTTCTAAAAATAATAAGGTTGCTTATGTGGAGGTGAGTCACACTCCCATGGAAATTAATTTAAAAAGGCAAGGTGTTGAATAAGTCTTGTGGGGTCCATTAATGCTTTGAAAGATAAGTTAAACAAACCCAAAATAACATTATTTTAATGGTAAATCATATATTTGCCGAAAATAAAGATTATATTATTTTATTACATCACTATTGGGTCATTATGATGTCATAAAACACATTATATATTTAAATGGTATTTAATTTTTACCCAAAAATTTGACTGTCTCGGAGAATTATGAAAAATTCACCGTTGGATAATTTCGACGTCCTGATTCCAAAAATAACATTTATTTTATCTAAATAATTTTCTAAATATGTGAATTTTCACTTTTAAAATAAAAACCTACATTTATCGAAAATTGATGGGTTTTGACAGAATTCGTTTTCAAACCTTAATAAAAATTATAATTGATTTCATAAAATTATAAGATCATTTATATTTAATAAAAATTAATTTAATATTAATAATAATATTTTATTAAAATATTATTTAATTCAAAAAATCCCTTAATTTAATAAAATAGAATTCTTAATTAAATAATAACTAAAAACACCATTTCTAATTTAAAAACTACTTACAATGTATCATAAATGACTAGAAATTATATTGATTACAAAAAAAAATAATGTACATGAACATAGTACTACTTATTTGTTACATAACCCCTTAAAATAGCTACATAAGACCTAAGGGTATGGTGTGCGATGGTGACATTCTTTTGGGGTGGCTCGGATAGCATCGCTCGAGTGGTAATTTCGATCAACATCTACTTTTCCCGTAGACGGTCACATTCGAGCTTGACAAGATGAAGCCCAGCTTGGGCTTGGTCAAGGGATAATCCCAAAGACGCCACCTCTTTTCCGCGCTCCGACAAATGGGCTTCGTACGGAGCAATTCTACTGGACGAGGCCATCACTTCTTTTTTTCTAAGTAAATTTGGATGTGTTAAAGCCCTATATTTATACTAATCATGTGATCACTGTTCAACAGCTATATTAGCAATTGTCAAAATTCTTAACATAAAACCAATGAAGTTGACATTTTATATAAATATAAAGAGACATTTAATTAGATCAAAAGGGATTTCCATTAATGAATCTTTGGGTTGTTACAATATTCCCCCCTTACGAAATTTCCCCCACGAAATTTTCCATTTCCCATACTAAAACATATGTGGGTAACTCAGCTTTATAATATCCTCTGATTCCCAAGTCGCTTCTTCAAACTTGTGGTTTCTCCACAACACCTTGAAGAGGGGCATTGTCTTATTTCATAGAACTTTTTCTCTATGATCTAAGATCTTCACTGGTTGCTCCTCATAAGAAAGATCATCTTCTAATTGTACCACCTCAGTGGAGAGTACATGTGAAGGGTCCGATATGTACTTCCTTAAGAGGGATACATGAAAGAAATCATGTACTTTGGCCATTGTAGGTGGAAGTGCTAGTCGATAGGCCAGAGCCTCGACACGATCAAGAATCTCGAAGGGGCCGATGTACCTTGGACTTAACTTCCCTTTCCTTTTAAACCTCATGACCTTATTCCATGGATATATGCATAGAAGAACCATGTCTCCAATTTTAAACTCAAGGTCTCGTCGACGATTTTCTGCATAACTCTTCTGTCGACTCTGGGCTGCCTTGATATGTTGCTGAATGGTTTTCACCTTCTCCAACATTTCCTCGACCATTTCTGGTCCAAGCAGCCTACGTTCACCGACCTCATCCCAACATGCCGGTCTTCTGCACCTTTTCCCATGTAGGGCTTCATATGGTGCCATTTGGATGCTCGAGTGGAAACTATTGTTATAATAGAACACAGTCGGTGGAAGATGTTGATCCCATCCTCCTTTAAAGTACATTGAGCACACTGTGAACATATCCTCAAGTGTTTGGATAGTCTGCTCGGATTGGCCATTGGTTTGAGGATGATACATCGTACTGAAGTTCAGTTCAGTATTCAGAACATGTTGAAGACTCTTCCAAAACATAGTGGTGAATCTTGGATCTCGGTCAGACACAACAGATAGTGGTACTCCATGCAACCATACCACTTCCCTGATATATATCTGTTCCAGTTGATCGAATGTGAAATCCTCTCGAATATCAAGGAAGTGTGAAATCTTTGTAAGACGATCCATAATAACCCAGATTGCAATGTTTCCTTTGGATGTCCTTGGAAGTCCGGTGACAAAGTCCATGGTGATGTTCTCCCATTTCCATTCTGGTATGGGTAACAGTTGCATCATTCCCTTAGACTTCTGACTCTCTGCCTTCACTTGCTGACACACTAGACACTTTTATGTATATTCAGCGATCTCCTTCTTCATATTATCCCACCAAATGTTTTCTTGGAGATCATGATACATCTTTGTGCTCCCTGGGTGAATATAGAAATTTGAACTATGTGCATCATCCAAAAGTTCCTTCTTCAGCTCCGGACTTGATGGAACACATAGTCTATTCCCAAACCGCACAATTCCTTCTTCATTAACATTAAACTCTGAGGATTTACCCTTTTTGATAGCTTCCACTTTTTCCTGAATTCCAAGATCATCCTTTTGAGCATCCTTTAAACATTCCAAAAGAGATGGTTGATCAATAATTTGTGAAAGGATTGATGATGCTACCTTTTCTATGATTCCCATGTCCATCTTCATCGAGTATAAGAATATTGAATCCTTCTCAATTCTCATCATTGATAGAATCTCTAGATCCTTTCTACTTAGGGCATCTTCCACCTTGTTCGCTTTCCCAGTGTGGTAATGTATTGAACAGTCACAATCCTTGGTGAGCACTATCCATCTTCTCTAGTGCATATTAAGAACTTTCTGCAAGAATATATATTTAAGACTCTTGTGGTCAGTATATATCTCACATTTCTCTCCATAGAGATAATGCCTCCATATTTTCATGGCAAAGATAACAACCTCCAACTCCAGATCATGTGTTGGATAGTTTCCCTCATAGATTTTCAACTGCCTTGAGGCATAGGATATCACTTTATCATTTTGCATCAGCACACAACCTAACCCCTTCTTTGAAGCATCACCGAATACCACAAGAAGTTCCCAACATGTGGGTAAAGTGAGCACGGGTGCAGTGATAAGCCTCCTTTTCAACTCCTTGAAGCATTATTCGCATTCATCACACCAAGAAAACATAACTCCTTTCTGAGTTAGCCTGGTAAGAGGGTTGGAAAATAGTGATAAATCTATCAAAAATCGTTGATAATATCTAGTTAACCCCAAGAAGCTACGAATATCTGTTACCGATGTTGGCCTCAGCCATCCCACAATTGCATCTATTTTGAAGGGATCCATAGAAATCCCATTGCTTGTGATGATATGGCCCAAGAATGAGACCTCCTTCAACTAGAACTCACACTTGCTGTACTTTTCATAGAGCTTATCCTTGTGCAAAGTCTCTAGTACAGTTCTTAAATGCTCATCATAATCCTCCTTGGTTTAGGATTATATTAGAATATCATCTATAAATACTACCAAAAATTTGTCTAGGTAATCTCTAAATACTATATTCATTAAGTCCGTGATGATTGCTAAAGAATTGGTGAGTCCGAAAGGCATTACTATGAATTCATAGTGCCCGTATCTTGTACGAAAAGAAGTCTTGGGGACATCTTCCTTCTTCACCCTTACTTGATAATATCCTGACTGCAAGTCCACCTTGGAGATGTATTGAGCTCCACACTGCTGATCAAACAAGTCATCGATTCATGGGAGAGGATACTTGTTCATTATCATGATTTTGTTAAGTTCACGATAATCGATGCAGATCTGCATTGACCCATCCTTCTTCTTGACAAAGAGGACTAGTCCACCCCATGGTGAAACACTTGGGCGTATAAACCCTTTATCCAGAATCTCCTTTTGTTGATTCTTTAGCTCTTGAAGCTCAACAAAAACCATTCTATATGGAGTCTTGGATATCGGTAGCTCCCCAGGTATAAGTTCAATTGAGAACTCAACATCTCTTCTAGGAGGAAGACCAGGAAGTTCCTCGGGATACAGTTCAGTGAATTCCCTCACAATAGGCATTTTTTCAAGGATGGTTTCTTCATTGGAATCAATCATTTGAGCCAGATATGCATGCTCATAAGGAAGTAATATCCATGATTGAGATGATGGAGCTAAAAGAGATTCAACTTTCTCAAAACACTTGTAATGAATCGGGGGTCGATTTTCCATATGGAGTGTGATTTCCCTCTCCCGACAATTTATATTTGCTCGATATAAGGAAATCCAATCCATGCCAAGAATTGCACCAAATTCCACCAGAGGGTGTATGACGAGGTTTTCCGTGAAATTCAATCCACATATTATAACAGGGAAGGACTTATATTTATGGGATGCAATGATTGCCCCATTTTCCGTACTCACCGGCATCTTTACTTCCATGATTTGTGGTGGTGCTGGAATTGTTCTACTAAACATTAAAAATATAAAAGAATGCATCGAACCTGAATCAAAAAGTGCATTCGCTATTCATGAATGAATAACTAGGATACCTTTCACCACTTCAATGTCGGGGTTCACTTCGGCAGATGTGATGGCAAAAGATCGTCCTTGCTGCCTTGGAGGTTGTTGGTTGCCTCCGAAAACCCTTGGATTACGGCACTGATTTGAAAAATGACCTATTTCTTTGAATTTGTATCATTGAACAATGCGTTGGGGTTCGAATGGATTGTTCCTCTCCTCTGTCGCAATCGGGGGTCTTTCTTTCCAACAGTTAACAGCTAGGTGCCCTTCTCTTCCACACGGGAAGCATTTTATCGTCCCCTTAAGGGAATTTCTAGGGTGCTTTTTTCCGTACTTTTGGCAAGTGGGGTGTTGGATCTTCTTAGCAACGTTGGATTTATCCATCGGACCACCAGCATTGAAGTCCACAGTATGCTTCTTGTCCCCATGATACCCTTGTGAGTCCATGATATCCATTTCGACCTTGAGGGCACATCAGACAATTTCCTCATAGCTGTCGAAGTCACGGATCGCTAATGCTTTCTGCAAGCTAGGCTTCAGCCCACCAAAGAAGCTGTCAACGTTGCATTCGGGGGTAACGACAAAGCCAGAAGCATATCATGAAAGCCTTGTGAAGTTTTCCTCGTAAACTCCAACGGATTCCTCATCTTTTTTTCTTGAGGGAAAGGAAGTCCCTTTCCATCTTAAGACGTAGTGTGCACGGAAAATATTTATCGAAAAACATCTTCTGGAATTCCTTCCATTCCAAAGCCTCGATCTCCTCCTCAGGCTTCGTATTTTTGATCAACATCCTCCATTGATCAGCATCACCCTCCATACGATAGGCAGCCAGGAGAACCATCTCTTGTTCAAAACATTGGAGGATGGAGAAGATATTTTCAATGGAGTTGATCCATTGTACAGCGATCGTGGGATCGGATGATCCCCTCAAAGTAGGAGGCCTTTGTCTTATGAAGCTCTCGATAGGGACTTGTTCATTCTTAGGGGGGGTTTAATGTTAATCTTGACACGTGTTTATATTCAAAACTTGAGTTAGCTGAGAGAGAAGCTTGGCAAAGTTCGCGATTCCCGCTCCCATTGGATTTGGCATCTCATTAGTACAGTCATCACACTGATCTTCAAAACGGTTGTTAGACTGAGTCCTCCTATTAACAGCCATTGGCTGGAATAAAAGGAATTTTAGGGGTAACACATAAAGGGTAATCCAAAGACAAAAGTTTATGACTCAAATACAAACTTTTATTTCCTTAACTCATGAGTCTATAGGCTTTAATCTAGGATTTTCATGATCTACTTTCTAACATATATTCTTAGGGGAATTTTTCCCTTAATAAGGGTTCATACTAAGATTGTAAATTTATCAAAACATATCCCCCGGGAGTGTCGTAACCATGAGTGCAGCAAGGCCCGTTGTCGTGCACCCGTTCCCGTTCGAGTCTAGCTCAAAGTGGTGTTTTTAGGTTTTACCCCTAGGATACATCTGTGCCAGAGCCGCCTCTACCTTCTCGTATCCAAACAGGGATTTATTTGTTTGAAAAACCACTTACATAGTATTTACCAAAACTTAGGGATGTTTTTATTATACTTAGTCTTGTATCTAAGGATTTAGTAGGTTTTTCCTAATCCCAAAAATAACTAAACCTTTCCTCTGATACCAACTATGACAACCCTTCTTTTTATTACAAACATAAACATGATTTATTACATAAAACATTGCTTGATACAACAAACAAGATCGAGAGGTTTAATGTCTTTGGGGATTATGACCATTACATAAAAACTTAAAACATTAAATAGAACATCTTTATTGAAAATTTCCTTCACATGACCACTACATTCCCTCGTACTTAGCATTGAATGGGATAACCTGAAGACATTCATAAGAAAAGGGTGAGCTATAAAGCCCAGTAAGGGAGTACACATGGAATAACATGAGGGGTATAATACATGTTAGACAATTGTCATATCAATAGAGCATAAAAGAAACATGAACATAAAGGCATGATAAAGCATGATAATCATAACATGGAAATGTGGCAACAACACTTAACATGGAATTATCATGAGCCAAGACTCATTTCACAAAAAGCAATAGTAAACCCTAATTGCACATGAAGCATGAGTAAACCCTCATTTTACTTGAATTAGCATGAGTCAGCCCTCATTGCACATGATGTTTCATGATACTATACTTTACCCAATGCATTGGAGTGCTGTAAGGGCGCCCCCTTCTTAAACATTTCATTTCATGCATAAGTATGCCACATGGATCATAAAACATGGATTCATAAAACATAATCAATTATTCCACGATAATGGAATGTGGAATTCATACATGAATCTTTATAAACAATAAGTAAATGTGCATAAAGTTGAATACCCTTGATGGAGAAATGGTCATGGTATTCACTACACAATGGTATTGGCTTAGAAAATCGGTGCGATTTTGGCAGTGTGACAGCATGACATAAGAATTCATAAAAATGGATTGATGAGAAAGAAAGGGTGTCTCATCCTATTTACATGAAATGTGCAGGAAGGGGGTTATATAGATACATGTCCAAACAATTGTAATGGAATTTAGATTCATGATACAAAAGTATTGTTGAATGTAAAAGAATAGAGAGAAGTTCCTTTCGGAATTTCGGCATAGTAACAGGTGTACATGGGAGGCATTTAATGAGAGTGAAAGGGGTCTCACATAATTCAAACAATAAGATGGATGCATGGGGGAGGTGCGAAACCATACCCCAACATCCATAATTGAAATTCAAAGGGCAATAAAACTTAAAGAAAATTGACAAAAATGCGAAAGGAAGAAAAACCCTTACTTGGAAGTGTGTTTCCAAAGGCTAGAGAGAGGCTTGTGAGAGGATTCATGGGAGCTTGGGTCACCTTGGGAGGATTTCAGATAAAGTAGGGCAGAGGTTTGACAAACTACAAGGGATTTTAGTGAGGAGAAAGTGGGAGCTTGGGTGGGTTTATATAGGAAAGTTGACGGAATTCTTTATTATTTAGGTTTGGGTCCCCTTATGTTAAATTAATCCAAACCAAAAACCAACCCATGGTTTTTGTCCATGGATTTTGGCAAAGGGAAAAGGAAAACAATATTTTATAAGGTCCAAGTCCGAACTTCTTAAAATAATAAGGTTTCTTATGTGGAGGTGAGTCACACTCCCATGGAAATTAATTTAAAAAGGAAAGGTGTTGAATAAGTCTTGAGGGGTCCATTAATGATTTGAAAAGTAAGTTAAACAAACCCAAAATTACTTTATTTTAATGTTAAAACATATATTGGTCGAAAATAATGATTATAGTATTTTATTACATCACTATTGGGTCATTATGATGTCATAAAACTCATTATATATTTAAACGGATTTTAATTTTTACCCAACAATTTAACTGTTTCAGAAAATTATGAAAATCTCACCGTTGGATAATTTCGACATCCAGATTCCAAAAATAACATTTATTTTATCTAAATAATTTTCTAAATATGTGAATTTTTACTTTTAAAAAAAACCTACATTGAACGAAAATTCACTGGTTTTGACAGAAATGGTTTTCAAACCTTAATAAAAATTATAATTGCTTTCATAAAATTATAAGATCATTTCTATTTAATAAAAATTAATTTAATATAAATAATAATATTTTATTAAAATAATATTTATTTAAAAAATCCCTTAATTTAATAAAATCGAATTATTTATTAAATAATAACTAAAAACACCATTTATACTTTAAAAACTACTTACAATGTATCAAAAATAACTAGAACTTATATTCATTACAAAAAAAATAATTTACATGAACATATTACTACTTAATTGTTACATAACCCCTTATAAAAGTTTCATAAGACTTATGGATAAGCTGTGCGATGGTGACAGACTCTTGGGGTGGCTCGGATAGCATCACTCGAGTGGTAATTTCGATCAAATTCCACTTTTCCCATAGATGGTCACGTTCAAGCTTGAAAATATGAAGCTCATCAAGGGCTTGGTCAAGGGAGAAGCCTAAAGACGCCACCTCTTTTCCGAGCTCCAACAAATGGGCTTCATACGGAGAAATTCTACTGGACGAGGCCATCGCTTCTTTTGTCTAAGTAAAATTGGATGTGTTAAATCCCTATATTTATACTAATCATGTGATCACTGTTCAACGACTATATTAGAAACGGTCAAAATTCTTAACAAAAAACCAATGAAGTTGAAATTTTATATAAACATAAAGAGACATTTAATTAGATCAAGAGGGATTTCCATTAATGAAACTTTGGGTCGTTACAGTGTGGGCATACATTTACATTCGGATAAGGCCACCTTGTGTGTTATATCTTACTAAAAGCTTGACCCCACCATCTAACTATAGATTATGGATTGGTGGGTCATGGATCGAGCCATGTTGGTCTAGTTCGTGACATTTTTCATATGGTATAAACACAAATGATGACATAATAGAAGCATTATAAATGATTAATGAAGGAAATAATAAGTATTACTAGTAGGTAAGGGACCCATGGTGATGAAATAGTAACTTGAACATTGGAATAGTATTGTGACCCTTATAACAGTAAACAAAATAATGGAATTGTAACATCACCTATGAATTTATAAAAAAAAATTATTCATCTTATAAATGGTAATATTACATAATTATATCATATTAAAATTAGATAAATATATTGAATATTATTAATAAGGTGTCAGTATTTTTTCAAATCGTAAATATTAATTTACTAAATTATAAGTATTTTAATAATTTAAATCAAAAATTATTTTCATAACAAGTATTCATAAATTAATATTTTGAATCCTTATGATTATGAGATAATTTTATGAAACATTAATTAATGTTTCAATGTTTTATAAATGCATTTTTAATTTTAAAATATGTATGTTTCTTGTAAAATATTTTTTTTACTAAAAAATAAATTTCAAATATGTAGAAAATTGTTTTCATAAAATGGAGTTAATTTATGAATTATAAACAACAAAAAATGTTTAGGGTGAGTTTCTGGGTTTTGTATAAAATATTTGATTTTTGTGAGAATAATTAAATACGGTATTTTACAATAAATGCTATATACATGGATGGTGTAGTAATATGAGATGTAGTGCGGATGTAAGAAAATTATCTAAAACTAATATTCTCAATATGTTATATTTTTTTAATATAGAATAAAAAATATATCTGTTTATGTGAAAAATAATAAAACAACAATTAAAACATACAAAAAACACCCTCCTCCAACTCTATAAATACCACCACTCACCACCTATTCTCATCACAACAATCAATCCATTATCAATGTACAAATTTGTGTCAAATATACCCCTAATCCCCTTCCCCATGACTAGCAGATTTTGGAATTAATAGAAGAACAAAACCAAACTCTAAGGATGATCTCATGTAGAAGAAATCTAGAGTTAAAACCCTCTTGTTTTTCCTTTCGATTTCACTTCATGTTCCATTATTTTTTTCCTCCTAACACACCATTGTTATAATTCCATGAAAACTCTAGTATCTAACATATAATATATTTTTATTTTTTTATGGAATAATTCTTCATAAATTATCTTTCCCTCTATATTTTATGTTATTAACAAAAGCATCGTTCATGAGGTGTCGATTTACAACCATCAAGGACAATGTGATTTCATTATTCAATTATTTATTCAAGGATGGTATTGAAACACTTTCTATAGTTAAAACATATTATAAATTATTCTTTATATCTTATTTAATGTTTTGGAATCATTTTTTACAAATGATAATAATTTAGAAAACAAATAGAGTTTGTTGTGATAAAAAATGTTAAATCAATCTAAATAGTTATTATTAAGGATTTATCAAATATATCATACTCAATTATGGAAAAAATGTAATTTTATTTCAATATAATTTCATTAATAACATGTATTCTATGTTATGGAAACCAATCCTCACTCTACATGATATTTAACAAACATGTAAAAATAAACTGATCATGAAAACCAAGGAAATCAAAGATCACAAACAAGGAAATTGAATCTCTAAACTCATCAAAAAGGATATAACTGAAGTCAGTAATGTTCTAATAATTTAAATAAATTTTTAAATGAATCATGAATTATAAATTAATTAATCTTATTTTACTTGGGAGGACATTAAGATCAATTAAAGAATCATTATAGACAAAAGGTATGTGATTCAACCTAACCCTCTGTTATTCCATCAGGTTACACATCATCCCTCTTTACCAAAATGATATTCACATTTAATTTTATGTGAATATTATATATTATTTTTATATTTTCCAAATTCATTTATCTATATCAATTCATTGTTATTTTTGGTGATATAGATGTTTTTAAATGGTTCTGTACACAATTCTTCTAAATAATAGGATGTATTTTAGGGAACACCACAAATTTTTACCCATTTTAACGTGTGATACATAATCGTTTTTTAGCCAAAATTATTTTTCTAAAATAACAAAATTAATATTAAAATATAACATTCTTCAATTATATTTTAATAGAAACAATTTTTTCATCTCAATTTTAATAAATCTTGAACATTTCCCCATAAACCATACTAAAATGTTTTATTTTTAAAGTTTATTCAACACTATTTTCACTTCAGTTCGACATGAATTATCATGAAATATCCCTATATTTTTTGTTATTGTTATTTTATAATTTTATTACATTTTGTCATGGGCACTATTATGATACGCCCATATATTATGATTTGGACATGATTATGATACCCAATTTATTCAATGGGTAACTGTTATGATAATTGGGGTTACTTATGTATGATTTATTATCTCGAAAAAATACACATAAACAAGTTATGAGGGGTGTTCCGAGATATAGCTCTAATTAATTGGTTAATGTTTAGTCTCATGAGACATTATATGAAATGGTCTTGGTGGTTAGCCATTACTAATTCTCCTCTATGTGAAATGAGCATTAACTGATTCTCTTCTATACCTAATGAAACTTATGTCATACTAATTCCATGTTTTATGCTTATTAAAACTACAATGATTCCATGATTATATGATCCCATGATATGATTACCTATGTTTAATCATGTTCTAGGCCTTTATATCTGATTATGTTATTCCATATAACCCATGTGATAGGATTTATTTTAATGATTATTCTACTATGGGGATTTTTAAATCATCTCATTTTCAGGTTATCCCGAGGTTATCCTAAGAAGATGTAAGGGCTCAATGTAAGTTAGTATCTCTTAATTGGTGATAAATAAAAAAAAATTATTTTTCCCTCGTTTTCAGTTTCATGTACCTAGTCATCCAAAAATATAGTATTTAAGATCCATAGATTGTAATTTAACATTTAATTAAGCTAATAATCATGAACTCATAAGTGAAAAAGACTACAATTTATATCTTTGGAAACTGATGATTTTTTTAATTATTTTTAGGAAATATGAATAGAGAAATTTAGTAAGAACATTAGGGATAATAATACATCTAAAAAAATATCCCTAAATTATTTTTATTTATAGAGTAAGTGGATTATCAAGAAAATAAATCCATTACTAGAAAAAACAAGTTGGTGTGGTTCTAGAATAGATGAACCATTGAATAAAAACTCTGAAAATGTGTTCTAGGTCTATCATGGGGTAACCAAGTACATGAAAACTGGCCTTACTATGAACCTAGATTGAAATTCATTTACGATTTTCACTGCACAAATCAAAAGCTCATTTTAAACTATTATTAAGGGAACAAAAATTTCTTATAAGAACATATATTATTAAATAGATCATGTATAACCTAGATTCAAAACCTAGGGGATCACGTGTTAGGATATAATATTCATTTGTGATTTTATCCTTTTATGTTTGATTTATTTTTTTCATTTTAGCAATGTATCCCAGCCCCCTATTTGCACATTATTTTTCTTCATTATTGTATGGAAATATGAGAACACATTCAAACAATCAATGTTATAGGAAATTTTATGATTTCCATAATGATATATAAAATATGATAGAAACATTTTCTCAAATCATTATTAATATGCTTTCTAAACTATCTAATGTTATGAATAATAACATAAAACCCATGGGAAGTCCTATTTAACCAAAGAAAGATAATGTTTCCATTGAATTTGTCATACGGAAAATGCCTCCCACTATTAGTTGATATTTTGATCCCCTTATTGAGGAATAGTGGATTAACTCTATTAAAATGATATTTTATGTCCTCTAGTGAGTAGAATAAGTGAAATTTGTGATTGATATCTATTATTTTGATGGGGAATATGATCATTGGAGGAAACTCATAAATAATATGTAGTCCAGTGAGGAAATTGTTTTCATGGATTGGGTGGATTTTAGGAAAATGTTTTTCAACAAATATTTTTGCCGAAACCACCATCTCAATATGGAAAAAATAGTTTGATGGACTTAAGTAGAATTAATTTGAATCTATTGGGTCATATGAAACAATCGTTAATAGGCCTTCAGGATACAACTCCGACTTTTTGATGAACACCAAATGCAATGTGGATTGCATATTTAGCAGACTAAATATGTGTAAATCAAAATAATTGGATATTCGAGACTACGATTGTTATGAAGAGATTGTCCATTGTTCCCTCAAGGATGAAATATAGATATGATATTTTCCATGTTCTCATGGGACAGATAAAAAAAGTGGAAATGGACTCCAATATGGGGGGATCAGTACATAAATACAATGATGGAAAAATACTAAATATCCCATGAGTAAGAATTTTGGTAATAAGAAACCTAGGAACTATCTAGCTAGAACTAGGATTTGCATCAAATATTGAAGAATAGGGCTTCTGGGTGAGAACACTTAATGGGATATAAGAATCTGACTTATTTGGATTAAGAACGCAAGGTTTGTATCTTTTCTTTGCTAGTAATGTAGTGTTTAAAAAGAAAGGAACATGATAATCTTTCAAAAAAATTCACTACGTTGATGGTCATCAGATTAAATCAACAACAACCATAAATGAAACAAGGAATTGATTAAGCTATTACTACTGCTGATGTTGATCTATAAAATGATTTGGTGATATGTACATTGGTTATTCATTCATTAATACAGTATTAACATTTTGAATATGGTTATATGAATTTTTTCATATCATTGATGTTTAGTAGACCCATTAAAACACCACCTCAAAATTTTGAGGTTGAGGTATATGTGAGAACAACTATTCGGGAAATTATTTTTTCAAAATTATATAACACATACCCAATTAATTATCATAGACTAAACCTCCTACAAAATAAGGTGATACTAACTTTGGTATATTATGATTATATTTTGGGAATGGATTCTATATCTATATACAATTCCATCATCTACTATCAGGAATGGATGATCCCTCTCACAACACAATGAATCCTCTAATTCTTTACAAGTGTAATGCGAGGGATGATTATACATTAGAATAATGATATCAAGTGAGGATATCAATGCATTGTGAGTAATAATATCTCACTTAAATGATTGAGATAAAAGAGATAATAAATCACAATGACATGCCCATCATGATGGATTACACAGATGTATTCCCTAAAGAATTCATGTTCTTCCTATAGAGCAAGATGTTGTGTTCTCAATTGAAAAGATTCCTAGAAAATTTATTATTTCAATGAAACATTATGGAATTTCCACATTGATCTTGAAGAAATGATGATGCTGTTATAGGAGAATCTGGACAAGGGTTTTATATGCCTAACTACTTCAGCATGAGAGAAACCAATTCCCCTTATTAAAAAGATGGGAGGATAAACATGCCTCTACATATATTATCGTGAGTTAATAAAATCACAACAAAGAACAAGTATCCCCTACTTCAGATATATGACTTGTTCAATAATATACGTGTGTATAGTTATTTTTCTAATTCAGACCTTCAGTCGAGATATCACCAATTAAAGGATAGGAAGGAAAATAATCTTTATAATTCCTTTCAAATGAGGTATGGTCACTATGAGTTCAGATTGATCCTATTGGAACTAACAAATGATCTAACAATTTTCATTATTTCAGTTAATAATGTTATTAGAGATTACCCGGAAAAAATTGTGATAGTCCTTATCAATGTTATTATCATATACTCCAAGAGAAATGTTGAACATGGGGAGCATTTGAATACTGTGCTAAGGATATTGTGAATTTAGAAACTATATGAAATGTAAAGTAAATGTGCATTCTAGATTGATGAAGTACCACAATTTGGGAATGTAATATTTTGAAATGTAATATATGTGGACCCTTCCTAGAAAAATGAAATTAAAGAGTGACCCATGCCAACATCTGTAATGGAGATATATAGTTTCAATGGCATAGCTAGGTATTGCAAATTTGTTTTTATGATAATTTCATGATTGTAAAATCAAAAAATAAACCTGACATATAAGTGACTGAACTTTTTTTTGTACTCAATAAATTTATGAGAGAAATTATGAGATCAAAAGTAATACTATCATTATGTCAGTGCTTAAACTCCTTACAAGAGGAAAACCCATTGTGGTGTATTATGACACTTCAAAAAATGGAAAAGACATGTACTAATGAAAATGATAAAGTTATAGTCTATGCCTCAAGAAAGTTGAAAATTAATGAGAATAAATATCGTACACATGATCTGGTGTTTGTACCTATGATCACTACGTTGAATTTTTTGGAGTATTTTCCACATAGGGAGAAGTATAAGATATATACTACTAAAAATGGTCTCAAATATATATTCACACATAATTAAAATAATTTGTGCACGTGATGATGGTTAGAGATTATCAAGGATTACAAAATTTCAATCCACTACCATCTTATTAAGGAATATAAGGTGGTGGATTCTCTATGAGGAAAAGACAATGAATCATTATCAATTATGATAACTGAGAAGGTTCCATGTTCTTGGAAAAAAAATTATTTCCATGGAAATAAATATGGGGGAACATCATATATCCTTTCTCAAATGACGGATTAACCATCCCTTATATAAAAAATAAACAATGCTCAAAGAAATTATGTAGATTTTTAGAAAAAGGTAGAAGCTATCTGAAATGGTAAATCATCAGACTATAATATTGGTGAGGATGGATTTATAATATTTTGTTCATGAATATGTATACCATTCAATATAGAGACAGTGAATGTGATTCTCAATGAATAATATAGCTCAATGATCTCTATTTAAAAAGGGAGAAAATAGATGTATAATTATCTCTAGAAGAACATTTTGTTGGACAATATAAAAAAGGAGATCACTGAATATACAAGAATGTTATTCATACATCATAATGTGAAGGGTGAAAGTAAAATTTTTTAGAAGATGATAATACCATTACCCATAACAACATGGATATGGGAAAACACCAACATGGAATTTGTTATTGGACATCAAAATACATCTAAAGGAAAAAACATTATATGGGTTATTGGGGATAACCATATTAAGACAATTAACATTATCCCAATTTGGGAGGACTTTTTCCTAGATCAACATGAATGAATACAAATAGATGAAGTCCTAAGGATGCATGGAATACTACAACCTATTATATCTGCCATGATTTGAGAATCACCGCCATGTTCTAGAAAAGTCTTTAACATGATATATGCATGTAGTCAAACATTGGTATGACCTATCATCTTAAAACCAATGGTAAATATGATCAAACTATTAATACATTTCAAAAAATATGAGAGTGTATTATATGGACTTCAAAGGAAGATGGGACTAACATCTCCCTCATGTTGTGTTCTATTAAAGTAATATTTTTCATTGATGTATTGAAATGGCTCTATGTGAATCCCTTTATAGGAAAAGATGCAGAACCCTAACATGGTGGGATGTCATCAATGAATATAAGCTACTAGAACAAAAATTGTCAATGAAATGGGTGAGAAGGAGAAAACCCTATAGCATCCCACCAAGGTATCCCATAGCTGACAAGAGATATAAGTATAAAATCATTGAAGGGACCTCATGTTTAAGTTCATAGACATGGTATTCCTATTAATATCTCTCAAGATGAGGATGATGTGATTTTGGAAGAAAGGGAAGATAATTTCTAGGTACATCATCCACTTCAAGATCCTTGGTTGTGTCAGAGAAGTTGAATATCAACACGTACTTCCCCATACAATGTCTCAAGTACACAATATATTCCATGGATGACTCATGATGAAATACATACAAGACCATTAAAATGTACTAAATTTAGAGGTGATACTATTGGAGAATGATATCTCTTATGAGGAGTAGAAAGTGAAGATATTGGATCATATATATAATGTTTTACATTATAATACAACTCACCTGGTAATATTACTTTCGAAGAATCATAATTACAAAGTGGAATCATGGGAAATAGATCATGCAATTAAAGTGAAGTACACCCACATATATTCAAAATAGAATGTAAAACAAAAATTTGACGTAGAAATTTCACAAGGGGGATGAATACAACTAACCAAATTTTAATCAATGTAAATTCCCTTCTTATAATTATTTCAAATGGTATAAACACATAAGAGAATACAGGAAAATATTTATAGGAGTTATGGAATATATGATGATTAAACTGTAACTTGAGATTTCAATTTTAATGTCACCCTTTTGAATAGTACAGTGGACAATGAAATAATAACCTCGTATATGAAAGTATAAAAAACATTAATCAACTTGTAAATGGTAACTATGATATAATTATATTATTATGTAAGTAAATGAATATTTTAAAAACTATTAATTATGTGTTTTTATATTTTTAATTCATGAATATTAAATTACAATTTGAGGAATAATTTATTAAATGAAAATAATAATTATTTATTAAAATGAATCCCTAAATTAATATTTTATCCCATTTTTATTTTTAGATAAGTTTATAAAAGAAGTTTTATTTTTATGTATTTTCCGATGAAATTATTTTGTAGCGAGAAATGAAATTTCTCATATTTAAATTATTATATTATTAAATGGAGTTCATTTCATAATTATACAAGTAAAAAATGGTTACAATGAATTTTTTTGTATTTTTTTAAAATACATGAATCATTGGAGAAATGTAAAATACAATAATTTGCAATAAATTTCAAATACATGAATATAGATTCATAGGTGATGTAATAATGATGTCATCACATTAAATCGTACTCATAGGATCATGTTACTATATTTAGTCTCATGAATAAACAAAATTTCTTTTCATGAAAAAATTAAGAAAACAACGATTAAATTTTTTTTAAAACAACCTCTTACAACACTATAAATACCACCCTTCACTCCATATTGACTTTATACCTCTATAGCCATAGCCTTGTCTAAATTTTTCTCAAATATTCTCCCAAGCCCCTTACCATGACCAAGATCTTTTTTATAATAAAATACCATATCCAAACATTTATGGAGGTTCTCTGGAAGAAGGAATTAAGATGCAAAACTCTTTTCCATTTTCATTCATCTTCTTTTCAATTTACATAGTATTCATTTTCTATCCTCATCTACCCTCATCCAAATAGCAAGAAAAAAATAATATCGTAAAAATACGGGAATGTTATCTTGTAGATGGAATAATTCATCATCAAATATCCCATCTTCTATATTTTATATTAATAATGAAAACATCATCAGTTTGGGGTTGATTTACCACCTTCATAGATGATGTGATTTAATCATTCAATTAAATCTTCAAGGCTATCCATTAACCAATATTTATTGTTAAAAAAGATTATAATATATGTATTATATCTTATTTAATGGTATGGAATCAATTTGTGAACATGATATTAATTTATTACCCCAAATTAGTTTGTTGTGATCAAAAAATGGTAAATCAATCTAAATGATTGTTAGTAATGATTTATCCAAAAAATCATCCTACCTTAGAGAAGAAAAATTTTATTTTTTATGATATAATCTCATTAATAACATATATATTCCGTATCAGAGAACTATCTTCATTATAAATTATTTTCCAAAAAAAATAAACAGGTAAATTAATCATTAAAACCAAGGAAATAAACAATCCTATTGATGAAATTGAATTTTTTAACCCAAAAAAAGCCATAAATGATATTAACAAATATATAATAAATAAAATAAATTTATAAAGGGTTATTGACTTATTAACCAATGAATATAATTTTATTATTTAGGACATTAAGATCGACTAAAAGAATTGTTCCAGATATTATGTAATGGATTCTACATGACCCTCCATTATTCCTTTGAGTTACAATTCCTCTCTTTTTACAGAAATTGAATTATATTTTAAATTTATTCCTATCTTGAAATTTCTTCTTATATGTTCCCAACTAATGTTTCATGATACATTCATCATTATTTTCAATGATATACATATTTTTATTTTTTCATTATAGAATTCTTCTCGATAAGGAAGCCTTATTTAAGGGATCTTCCATCATTATTATCCTTTTTCATGTTTAATCCATAATAATTTTTAACCCACCATTATTTTTATAATATAAATAATTTTTTTTGGAAAAAACAACTTGGTTCAACTCTAGTTTTAAAAAAAAAATTAATCCTTTCCTTTTTAATGAACCTTGAATATTTCCCCATAAACCATACTAAAATGTTTTATTACTATTGATTCAAAAACACTTTATTCACATTATCTTAACATCACATTACACGATATTTGCATATATTCCTTCAAGAATTTACTTTTATGATTTTATTTATTTCATTCATGGTCACATATATGATAAACACATTTATTATTCTTTTGACATGATAATGATATCCAATAATTTCCATGGGTAGCTGTTATGTTTTTTTATTTCTTATGAATAATTTTTTTATAGAAAACATATTCGTTAACATGTTATGATGGGTAAGACTATATATTGATCAATTATATTGGGTAATGTTTAGTATCATGAGGCATTATGGCCAAATATCTTTATGTTTATCCTTGAATCATTCTTCCTTATATTCAATATGAATTGACTCTTACGCCTCTTTGTGTAACGATCACAAACTCCTTTTAAAATAATTTTTTGTGTTTCTATCAGATTACATCTAATCCTTGATTCTATGATCCCATTTTATGAATCCTTATGTTTAATATTCTTCCATGAATATATATATAATTATTTTTTCCTTTCTATCACATGTGTTAAGCTATATTTTAATATCTATTCCTTTATTGATAATTTTATCGCCTCACATTGTTAATGGTATCCCCGAGATATCCAATGAAGATCAAAGTGCTCAATGAATGTTAGGAGTACATAATGGATGATAAATAGTGAGTTGTTTTTTAGTCCCATATTTTCTGTTTTATGTACCCAGTATTCCAATACACATTAATTTAAGAACCTTGGACTGTAAGTTGATGTTAAATATTTCTTAACATCATGCAATGATATGTGTAAAAGACAACGGTCACTATACTCCCCCTATGGGACTTTTAAAATGGTATGGGAAAAGTCATTGATGTACCTGAAAATGTTTAGATAAAGAAATATTTAGAATAAAATTATAGTACATAATCATCCAAAGGTAGTTGAAATAATATTCATCCAAGAAATATTAGAATACATTCAATCAGAAATAAATATATATGAAAAATAGATCCATTGAATTATTCAAAAACACAAAAAAAAAAATAATAGTTTATTAAAAGGTATGTATATCTTATGTGGAATCATGTATTTATAAATTGATCATAGTATCTTGATCTCATTTATGTATTCTTAAATTTGTGAAAAAGCTCATCTAGAGATTTTTTTTATTTCCAGTTACATAATTCATTCATCATGAATATTAAACCATTCATTTTGTTCTTTCCTCTCATACTCTTGAGTTTGGACATTTTCTTCCTAATAAATATTTGTTATAATAAAATTTCTTGATGACTCAACCTATTATAGATGTCATATTTATATATATTATTTATTGAAACATCATTAATCAAGAAGATGTTGTTTTATTTAATATTTAATTTTAATTTTTCTGTTATATCAAAGATAGTTTTTAAAGTATCATGGAACATTACCCTACTGTTAATATATATTAGAGGACTATTGTATAAAAAAATTTCCTCATCCAGATATTTCATTAAAAATTAATGATTATGATCATGTATTATAATATCTTTATCAACACCCTAAGGCCATTTCAAAAATATGTTGTAACCCTTTCTATGGGCCTCATCATTTTATTTGAACAATTTGAAATATTATTCCACTCTTATCATAGTATATTTGAAATAAAATATAGAATTCCTATATTTATACTAGTTTTCCAAAAAAATATCATCTTTTTTTTTATTTTCTAGTAATTAAAGGAAAAATATTATCCAATACAGATAATATATGGAAAATGAAATAATCTCTTTGTGTAGTGATTCTATTATGGGAATCAGATTATGAGTGAAATCTTCTTTCTTCTAGTTTTTATTTCTTCATTAGCCATAATTCATTTCTTTTACATATAATATGGCATTGATAATTTATTAGAAATATTTCATTCACCTGATATTTAGATATATTCAACATCTTTCATCCTTCTTCTTTCCTCAATTTTTACTAGATCAGACTTCGTAGATGCTAAAAGAATTTTCGTAAATCTTGGTAAATTTTTTCCTCATGTCTAATTGAATTTTCTATACATTTTCCCGATGAAGATTTTTTTGTATGAATCAAGATTTGTTCTTATTCAAAGTATATCGAAACATTTTTCCTCTTTATTTTCATTAGAGATTTGTTTTTCTTGACTACCAGCACATTGTTCTTCTTCTTCTTATTCTACTTATTATTCTCCTTCTTCTTCATCATATTATTCTATTTTTTTAATATATTTTATTGTTCTTTAGTTCCATTCTCTTTTTTATAACAAATATGTTGATCTAACATCAAATCATCTTTTCTGACTAGATATTGTTCTGAGAAACAACAATATAGTATCATTTTTCATTGAGATAATGAACATTATCATAAAAACCAATATTTTCATTCAATAATATAACACTATTCAATTCTGGTAAGGAAAATTTTCAGGCGGTAAATTCTATTGCTATCAATAAATTTTCAAAAATTTGTGCTTCTAGAATATACATTATTTGATTATTTTTTTAATTGTGTCTATATGAATTTTCCACATTTAATTCTTCTAGAAAATTCTTCTACATGGTCGACACCAAACATTGGTTTAACTTTTTTTATATTTTCCTTTCCGATAATCTACAACTACTTCCTCTGAATATTCATTTTATTTATTTTCGTTATTTGTTGGAAGCATGTCCACATTATTTTTATATTCTCATCTTTCACACCATTCATAATTGAGGAAGGGTATCCCTCTAATGTAGAGACCATTGTATTCATTATAATTTTTTTGATTCTTTTTATAAAAAATATCATCTTTTTAACTATGTCTTCACAGATAAAATTAATCAATTTTACAATAGATTTTTATTTGATTCCAATGTTTAAATGTCTAAATATTTTCTCAATCATCATGAAAATTAACACATGAAACATTTTTATGTGAGATTTGATTGAATTTTCCACGAAATTCATGACAGTAAATAGAATAAATGTAATGACCCAAATATTCATTAATGAAAATTACTCTAGTTATATTTAAATGTCTTCTTATATTTATGTAAAACATATTCACTTATTTGGTTTTATGTTTTGGATTTTAAAATACCATTAAAATTTTTGACTGTTGCTAATATATTTTTTGAACGGTGACCACATGATTAGTATAAATATATGGCTTTAGAAAATCCAATTTACTCATAACAAGTTATAGATGGACTCATCAAGTAGAATTTCCCCATACGAAGCCCATGTATCGGAGCTCGGAAAGAAGGTGGCGTCATTGGTATTCTTCTTGACCAAGCCCAACCCGAGCTTGAATATGTTAAGCTAGAGCGGAACCTCCTACTGGAGAAGTGGAAGTTAATGAAGATTACCACCTGAGTGATGTTATCCAAGCCACCCTAAGAGTCAATCACCATCACACACCTTACCCTTCTGGATTATGTGAGTGTCATTAGGGGTTATGTAACAAGATAGTAGCACTATGACAATGTACATTATTTTTGTATAAAGAATGTGCTTTCATTTTATTATGGTTACTTTATAAATAATTTTATAAGAAAATTATGTTTAGTTAGTATTAAACGAAGAAATATTTTTTGATGATATAATATATTTTTTAAATAAATTATATTTTATTAAAATCATAAAATTTTAAGTTATTAAATAAAATTATCTTAAAATTTTATGAATTCAATTGTAATTTTCATTAAGGTTAACAGATGTTTTTGTCAAAACCGATGAATTTTTGTTAAATTTTGGTATTTATTTTAAATTTAATAATTCACATATTTAGAAAATTATTTACATAAAATAAATATAAATTTTGGAATCATGAAGTTGAAATTATCCAAATGTGAATTTTTCATAATTTCCTGAGACAGTCAAATTTTTTGGGTAAAAAATAAATATTGTTTAAATATAAAATGAGTTTTATGATATCCTAATGATACAATAGTAATGTAATAAAATAGTATAAATGCTATATTCGGCCAATATATGTATTAACATTAATATAATGTGATTTTCAGTTTGTTTGATTTATTTTTCAAATCATTACTGGACCCGTCATGGCTTATAAAACATTTGGTCTTTTTAAATTGTTTTCCTCAACTGTGTGACTCCCCTCCACATAAAAAATAGATTATTTTTAAAAATTAGGACATTTTTCATATAAAATATTGTTTTACACTACAATTTTGAAAAAACCATGGGCAAAAACCATGGGCTAGTTTGTGGTTTTGATTAGTTGAATGTGAGGTGTCCCAAACAAAAACAATAATAAATTCTCTCTCCTTTCCTATATAAACTCACCCAATCTCCCACTTACTCTTCAATAATATCCTTTGGAGTTCTTCCAACCCCTTCCCACCATTTTATACAATTCTCCCATGATCCCCACGCTCCCATTAAGCCTCTCTCAAGCATCTCTAATGCTTTTTGGATCACACTTCCAATTATGGATTTCATCCTTTCTTATTTTGTCCAATTTTATTTATGTTTTTATTCCCTTTTGTTTTAAATTAAGAATGATGTGTTATGATTTTGAACCTCCCCCATATTTTCCTTTTTATTTTTGGATGATGGGAGAACCCTTTATTTCTCATTAATGCCTCTCATGTACACCTGTTACCATGCCGAAATTCCGTAAGGGATTTATCTCTCATATTTTTCAACCAAGTAATTATTTAGTATTATGCATCTAAATTACATTACATTTTGTTGGACATGTATATATACGACCCCATTACTGTCCACATTCTGTACATATGATAAGACACCCTTTTTCTCTCATCAACCATTTTCATGAATCCTTATGTCACGCCGTTATGCTGCTGAAATTGCACCGCGTTTTTCCAAGCCAAGATCATTATGTGGTGAATACCATACCCAAGTATCTATCAAGGGTATTCAAGTTTATGAACATATATACATTTCATGGTACATTCATGAATTTATTACACATTACTTAATCATTTAATAACATATGATGTATATAGATTCCATGTTATATGATCCTTGTGGAAAACATATGCCTGAAATGAAATGATTTAGAAGGGTGTTCTCTGATAGCTTTCCAATGCATTGGGTAAAGTATAGTATCATGATATTTCATGTGAAATGAGTGTTGACTCATTAAATTTAATGTTCAATAAGGTTTTACTAATGAATCATGTGTAATGAGGGTTTACTCATGCTCGATAAGCAATGAGCCTTGGATCGTGATAATTCAATGTTAAGTGTTGTTGCCACATTTCCATGTTACGATTATAATTATTTATCATGCATTTATGTTCACGTTTCTCTTGTTCTCCATTTATATGCCTATTTTATAACATTTATTGTATTTCTTATGTTATTCCTTGTTTATTCCTTTAATTGGCTTTATATCACACCCTTTTCTTTTGTATGTCCTCAGGTTATCCCATGCAATGCTAAGTAAGAGGGAATGTATAGGTCATGTAAAGGACATTTTCAATAATGATGTTGTATTTAATGTTTTAAGTTGTTATGTAATGATCATAAGCACTAAATACACTTGAACTCTTCATCATCCATGTTTTATCAATGGAAGTGTTTATGTAATTAATCATGTTTATGTTTATAATAAATATAGGGTTGTTATAGTTGGTATCAGAGGATAGGTTTAGTTATTTTTGGGTTCAGTGTTAGAAAACCCTTATAAAGCATAAAATACAAGACTATGTATAATAAAATCATACATATGTTTTTGTGAGTATTAATTATGTGATTTTTCATGAAGATACATCCCAGTCTGGATACAAGTAGGTAGAGGTGGCTCAGGCACATATGTACCTAGGGTGAAAACACCGACAAGGGGTTTCGGGATTGACCCGGTGTATCCTGGTACAGGATAACGTGCCCTGCTGCATTCTTGGTTATGACGACCCCAAGGGATCTGTATTGGAAAATTCACAACCTGAGTGTGAACCATTATTAAGAGAATAAAAAAATTCCCTGTGAATATATGTTGGATACCATATACTGAAGCCCATAAATTCATAAGTTAAGGTAATTATTGTATGTTATAATTTTTCTCTTTTTGTCTTTGGATTTCCCTTTTTTGGTTTAATAATTATCTTCCTTATTATTGATGTGGATAAACTAAATGAGTAGAACTAGAATAAAAAAAATTAAAAGTTAGGGTTATCGGCAATAGTTCTACACATTCATTAATAACCTGATAGTTTAGTAGAAAAATCCCAACACCACCACAAATCATGGATGTAAAGATGTCAGTGAGTACAACAAATGGGGAAATTGCTGAATCCCATGAATATAACTCCTCCCCGATCGTAATCTGTGGGTTGAAATTCCTAGAAAACCTCATCATACTCCTTCTGGTGGAATTTGATGCAATTCATGGCATGGATTGGATGTCCTTATATAGAGCCAACATAAATTGACGGGAGATGGAAAACACTCTTCATATATAGAATCGACCACACATTGTGTACAAGTGAAAGGAAGAATATGAATCTTCTTTAGCTCCATCATCTCAAGAGTGGATATTACTACCCTATTAGAATTAATATCTAGCATAGATGATCGATTCTATGGATGCAACCATCCTTGAAGACATGCATGTTGTGAGGGAATTCACTGAAGTGTTTCCCGAGGAATTGCGGAGTCTTCCTCCTAGAAGAGATGTTGAATTGAAAATTGATCTTATACATGGGTCATTTCCCGTATCCATGGGTCCATATAATATAGTTGTTTTAGAGCTTGAGGAGCTGAAGAAACAACTTGAAGAGAATCTGTATAAATGTTTTATACACCCAAGTGCTTCACCATGGGGTTCACCATTCCTCTTCGTCAAGAATAAGGATGGGTCAATGCACCTTTGCATCAATTATCATAAGCATAACAATATCACGATAAAGAACCAGTATCCTCTCCCATGAATTAATTAATTGTTAGTTTAATTGTGGGGTGAACAATACTTCTCCAATGTAGATTTTCAGTTGGGATATTATCAAGTATGTTTGAAGAAGAAAGATATCCCCAAAACATCATTTCATATAAGATACAGACACTATGAATTCATATTAAAGTTTTTCAAAGTCTCTAATGCTCCATAAATCGTCATGGCCTTGATGAATAGGGTCTTTAATGATTACCTTTACCAATTTGTTGTAGTATATATATATGGGATATTCTAATATACTCCAAAACCACAGAGGACCATGGGGATCTTCTAAGAACTATGCTAGAGACCATTTGAAAGGAGAATCTATATGCAAAGTACATAAAGTTTGAGTTCTTGTTGAAGGAGGTCTCATTTTTAGGCCATATCATCACAAGTAATGGGATATATTTGGATCCCTCTAAAACAGAAGCAATTGAGAGATGGTCGAGCCCAACAACGATAACAGATATCTGTAGCATCTTGGGGTTATCTGCATATTATCGACGACTTGTGTGAAATTTATCACAATTGTCCAACCCTCTTAACAAGCTAACTCAGAAGGGAGTAATTTTTTCTTAGAGTAATGAATGTGAATAATGCTTCAAGGAGTTTAATAGAAGGATTATCACTGAACCTGTGCTCATTTTACCTTCATGTGTAGAACTTTTTATGGTATTCGGGGATGCGTCGAAGAAGTGCATGGGTTGTGTGTTGATAAAAAATTACAAAGTCATTGACTACGCTTCATGAAATTGAATGTTCTTGTGAAGAATTGTCTGATACATGATATGGATTTGTTTACTGTGATCTTCACATTAAAAATATGGAAGCATTATCTCTTTGGGGAGAAGTCTGAAATATATACAGATCACAAAAACCTCAAGTATATTTTCACACAGAAAGAGTTGAACATGTTCCAATGACGATGGTTAGAGCTGATCAATGACTATGACTTCTCAATACATTACCACCATGGGAGGAAAAATAAGATTTCAGATGCTCGAAGTAGAATTGACACTGTGATTAAATCACTGGTGAGAATTGTGAAAGATCCAATGTTCAGATATTTGATGAATATGGAAAGGGGAATCATAAATATGGGAACATCATCAATCCTTTCACAAATGATTGCTCAACCATCTCTTTTGGAAAGGATAAAGGATGCTCAAAATGATGATGTGGGAATTAAACAGAAAGTGGAAGCTATCAAAGAAAGGAAATCCATGGAGTTCAATGTTAATGAAGAAGGAATTGAGAGATTTGGGAAATGACGAAGTGTTCCATCAAGTCTGGAACTGTATAAGGAACTTTTGGATGATTCACATTGTTTGAATTTCTCTTTTCCCCCAGGAAACACAAAGTTGTATCGAGATCTCCAAGAGAATTATTGGTGGGATAATATGAAGAAGGATATCATTGAGTATACATCAATGTTCATGGTGCTTCAGCAAGAGAAGGAAGAGAGGCAGATGTCTAACGGGATAATGCAACCATTTCCCATACCTGTATGGATATGGGAGAACATCGACATAGACTTTGTCTATGATCTTCCGAAGACATCCAAAGGCAACACTGCAATATGAGTTTTTGTGTATCATCTTACAAAGTCTGCAAACATCATTGAAATTAGGGATGATTTCACATTGGATCAACTACAACAGATATATAGCATGGAAGTGGTAAGGCTGCATGGAGTACCAATATCTATTGTACCTAATCGAGATCTATGATTCACCTCTATGTTTTGAAAGAGTCCTCAACATGCTCTGGATATTGAACTGAACATCAGTATGGCCTATCATCCTCAATTGGATGGGAAATATAAGTGAACTATATAGACACTGGAGTATATGTTAAGATCATGTTCTAGGGAATTCAAAGGAGGATCGGATCAACATCTTTTCTTTGTTGAATTCTACAGTAATTACAGTTTCCACTCAGGCATCTGAATGTATCACTATGAAGCCCTATATGGTATGAGGTGCAGAACATTGGCATGTTGGGATGAAGAGATGTATGTGTAAGCTGCTAGGACCTGAAATCGTTGATGAAATGGTGGAGAAGGGGAAACCCATTCAGCAGTATATCAAGGAGGGTGAGAGTCAACAGAAAAGTTATGTAGATAACTGTCGACGAGACCATGAGTTTAAAGTAGGAGATATGTTATTTTTATGCATATCTCAATGTAATAAGTTCAAGATGTTTGGAATGAAAGGGATGTTATCTCCTAGGTACATCTACCCCTTGGAGATTCTTGATCATGTTTGGGTTGTGGCCTATTGACTAGTAATTCCACCTACCATGGCCAATATACATGTTGTCTTTCATGTATCCCTCTTAAAAAGTAACATAACAAACCCTTCACATGTATTCTCTTCAGAGTTAGTACAACTAGATGATGATCTTAAATTTAAGGATAAACTAGTGAGGATCTTAAATCATAGAGAAAAATTTTTACAATATAAAACAATGCCTCTCGTCAAGGTGTTTTAGAGAAACCAAAAGTTTGAAGAAGCGACATGGGAATTAGAGGATGTGATGATGCAATGTTAGCCACTTTTGTTTTAGAGTGCGGAAAGGAAATTTCGAGGGCCAATTTTCACAAGGGGGGAAGATTGTAACGACCCAAAAATTCAATAATGAAAATTATAATTGGTCTATTTAAATATCTCGTTATGGTTATGTAAAATGTATGCACTTATTTGGTTTTGTGTTTTGGAATTTAAAATACCATTACGAATTGCGACTGTTTCTAATATAGTTATTGAACACTGACCACATGATTTGTATAAATATAGGGCATTATCAAATCCTATTTTCTGAGAAAAATAAAGCTATGGCCTCATCAAGTAGACTTTCCCCACACAAATCCCGTTTTTCGAAGCTCATAAATGAGGTGGTGTCATTAGGATTCACTCTATACAAAGCCCATTCCGAGTTTCAATAAGTTAATCTCAAGAGAAACCGCCTACGGGAGAAGTGGAAGTTAATAAGGATTACCACCTGAGCGATGTTATCCGAACCAACCCAAGAGTCTTTAACCATTGAACACCTTACCCTTCGGTGTTATGTGAGAGTTATAAGTGTTTATGTAACAATATCCTAGCACTATGACTATGTACACTATTTATTAATAAAAAATGGTCATTCATTTTATTATTATTACTTCGTAATTAGTTTTTTAAAAAAAATAGTATTTCTAGTTAATATTCAACTAATAAATCTATTTTGAGGAATTAATGGATTTTCCAATAAATAATATTTTATTATTATTACTATCAAATTAATTTTTATTAAATAAAAATTATATTATCTTTTTATGAATGCAATTCTAATTTTGATTTTGGTTTGAATGCTGTTTTTGTCAAAACACATGAATTTTTGTTAAATGTCGGTTTTTATTTTAAATGTAAAAATTCACATATATATAAAAATATTTAGATAAAATGAATATTATCATTGGAATCGATATGTTGAAATTATATGATGATGAATTTGTCATAATTTTCTAAGACATTCGAATTTTTGGTTAAAAAATAAATATTTTTTAAATATATAAAGTGTTTAATGACTTCATAATGACACAATAGTGATGTAATAAAATATTATAAATTATATATTCGTCAAATATATGTTTTACCATTTAAATAATGTTTTTTTATTTTGTTAGATTTATTTTTCAAATATTTAGTGGACACTTCAAGGCTTATAAAACATTTTTCCTATTTAGATTGTTTTCCTTGAGTGTGTGACTCACCTCCACATATGAAAATCTATTGTTTTAAAAAGTTATTACATTGAGCTTATCAAATATTGTTTTCCAATCCTTTTTGGAAAAAACAATGGGAAAAAATTGTGTGTTGGTTTGTTGTTTGGATAAGTTTAATGTGAGGTGTCTCTAACCTAAATAATAAAGAATTCCCTCTATTTTTTATATAATCACACCCAAGATCCCACATCCTCTTCACTCAATGCCTTTGGAGTTATTTCAACCCATGAAATCCTCTCTCTATAATCCTCTCAAGGTTCCCAAAGCTCCCATGGATCCTCTCTCAAGCCCCTCTAAAGATTTTGGGATCACACATCCAAGTTAGGGATTTCTTCTTTTCTCATTTTTTACCAATTTCCTTATAGTTTGTATGAACTTTGGTATTAAATTAAAAATGTTGTGGTATGATTTTTCACCTTCTCCATACATCCCTATTTATGTTTGGATAATGAGACACCCCTTTCTCTCTCGTTAATGCCTCTCATGTACACCTGTTACCAAGAAGAAATTCGGTTAGGGGCTTATATCTCCACTTTTATATCCAAGTAATTATGTTGTATTATGCATATAAATTATATTATGTTTTTTGGGGAATATATATGTATATATATATATATATATCACCCCCTTACTATCAATTTGATTTGTATATGTTGATACATAATTTTGTCTCTCATCAAACATTTTCATGAATCCTTATGTCACATCGTTATGCTGCCGAAATTGCACTGCATTTCTCCAAGACAAGATCATTGTGTAGTGAATTCCATACCCAGGTATCTATCAAGGGTATTCACCTTTATGCACATATACATATTTAATGGAAATATCATGTATTTATTCAAAATTACATAATCATGGAATAACTTATGGTGTTGATTGATACCATGTTATTTGATCCATGTGTCACACTTATGCATCAAATTAAATGTTTAAGAAGGGTGTGACCTGATAGTGATAATATGAAAAGGGTAAAGTATAGTATCATGATATGTCATATTCAATGAGAGTTGGCTCATACTAATTCAAGTGCAAATAGGGTCTACTCGTGCTTCATGTGAAATGATGTTTCACTCAATCTCTATGGGCAATTAGCCTTGGATCATGCTAACTCCATGTTATGATTATCATGATTTGTCATGCCTTTATGTTCATGTTTCTATTGTGCTCCATTGATATTATTACTATCTAACATGTATTTTATTCCTCATTTTATTCCATGTTTATTTCCTTACTAGTCTTTATTGCTCAACCTTTTCTTATGCATGTCCTCATGTTATCCCATAGAATGCTAAGTAAGAGGGAATATATTTTTCATGTATAGTATGTTATAAATAAAGATGTTGTATTTCATGTTTTAAGTTGTTATTTAATGATCCTAAGCCCCAAAGACACTAGACCTCTCGATCTTCTATATTGTATCAAGTGAAGAGTTTATGTGATAAATCATTTTTTAAGTTTGTAATAAAAGTAGGGTTGTCATAATAAACCCAGAAAGATTTTCCATTCTCATATTTATAAGGTTACATAATGAAAAGTCATCAAAAACATTAAGGTTATCTATATCGCGTATTATTGGTATGAGAAATACATACATAAAAGTGGGTAAATGTTTTCTATTTGAAATTAAATGAGATAAATTTATCATATCGACATTATTATTAAATAGATATTTTTAATTTAATTGTGTTTCAAATTATCCATACACTTTAGTAATTAATGAGAACAATAAAAATTTTGTCCCTAATTTGATTCTCCAAGGAACCCACCTGGTTTTCTAGGAGTAATTGCATAGTTTATTTTGAAAATATGAAATGAAATAATATCTTTTCATTTCTCAATATAATTTATGATTGATTCATTGAAATCAAAAACAATATCATTAAAAAAATTCAATTTACAGATCAAATTTTTCTATGAAAATTGATTCCAATCCATGAAATTGAATCATTATTTTTAATGATGTATTCTAAATTTCATAAAATGATCTAGAAAATAACCTTTCCCTGAAAAAAAACATTATCTAATAATGTGTCTGACTCATTGTATTTGGACTGGAAACAGAGGAAGACTACATGAATGGATAATATTCTATGATTTAAATTCTACAACGCTTTACGATGAACACGTGAGAATAACCAATCGGAGAGAGGGGGATGGTCCCCTAATTTCATTTAAAGGAATTGTTCTGATCAATTACCAAAAAAAAAATTATTGATTGAAATAAATGGTTACAAAAGTCTGAAATAAGGAATTTTGTTCACATCCCAAAGATAAATTGGGAGTAACTAAAGAGGAAGATCATCCCTCCATATAATATCATGAGAAACCCCTATATTAGCAAGACCATCAATGATCCTGTTTTTCTCATGATACGTATGTGGGACAATGAAGTTAATATCTGAAAGATAGTTTAGGCAGTCCATCCAGTGCATAGTGAGCGTAGAAGCATGATGAATGGTACTATTAGAGATTGTCTAGACAATAGTAGTGGAGTCACATTCAATCCAAATATTGTTCCAGTTGTAATGCTTGACGAGAGAGATATCATGGACAATGATCATCATCTCAGCTTCCAAAGAGGAATAAAAACAACATTATTCATAGAAGTAGCCAAGTGTCTGGTCAAGGTGACTTCTGAAGATGGATCAACAACCTATTGGGAAGGGTTGCCTTTAGAGGCAGCATACACATTGATTTTAATCCAGCCTAGGGAGGGGGTTGCCAAAAAACATCAAAAGTAGATCTAGGTTGAGGGAAATTCCCCTCAACCCCAATAAGCCTAAGATTCCTGAGGTCATGAACCAATTTTTACATTGATCTTTTTGAATCAAAGTTGCCTCTTGAATCACGATGAGAATTTTCATTTTACATGCGTTCAGATTGAATGAGTTTTTATGTAACGTAAGGTCATTTATACCATAACATATCACATGAAGGATCTCTGCTACAGCTGTAACAAAAATATTCTTCATCTATTGGGAGACTTGTTAGTTCATACACTACTGAAGCTATGAGGTTATAGAGCTACAAAACAACCATCTACACTCAAAATGTAAAAAATAGAATGTTAGAGATTTGTTTTCGTATCACAAGTGAAAAAGTGGTGATTAATATATTCATGATGTTGGTTACACATACCACATTTAGAGCAAAGATTAATCCCAAAATCTTGTAAGAACGTATCCTTTGGGATTCTACAATGGGTGATAGGCCAAACTAGTGTGAATCTCGAGGGTTTTAACCAGGCATTTTTTAATTCCCCAAAACCATCTTCTTTTCCACACCAATGAAACCATAAAGAAAATCATGCATTTGAAAAAACAGTGTTTACCTGAGGACAAAAAACACATTTTGATTGTTATCGTATTTGGGTTAATGAGATTATGAATGTTATTTTTTTTCGAAAAAAACAATCAGTAAAAAAATTGATATGATAAATATTATATCATTGTTTAAAAATTTTAACAAAACAAATAATATATTTTTAAAATCATACAAGAAAATTTAAAATATGGAAATAAATCATTTATACGGTGATTAAAAAACACAAATTGGTTGATATTCCCAATACAATAAATTTTAAGAATATTTTTAGCAATTAATATCAATTTTTTTTATAATCTGATTATAATAATGTGTTTAAATTTTTTATAAATCCTATAAAAATAAATATCTGATTTTTTTTCAAAATCATATTGAAAGAATGAGTTCGAAAAAAAAAATAAATCTTATTCTAAAATATATTGATGTACTATAGACTAAATAGTTTTATAAAAATACATAATATGTACTCCCCTATGAAAAATGACTATAATAATATTGGAAATGGTTTAAACATGAACTATAAATTAATGATTACTTTATAATGATCATTCCAAGATACTATTAAATTTATTCAAATCTATTAGAAGGGGTTTTTTTTGTGAAAATATCCACAAATTGATCTTGTGTTTTGATGATTTTTAAAATGATATTTCTTTCAAGTGTATGATCTCTAATAAAGCGATGCCAAATATCTATGTGTTTTTCATTAGAGAGATTTGTAGGGATTTTCTAAAATAAATTTCACTACTGTTATAACATATTATTTGTGTTTTGTTAAATCTCATTTCATAATCAATGTGTCTTGAATCCAAAATACTTGAGAACAATATCTTCCATCTACCACATATTCATCTTCAGTAGTGGAATGTGATACCGAGTGTTATTTAATAAATGACCAAGAAACTAGTGAATCTATTATGAAATGACAGGTTCATGATGTACATTTTTGATTCATTCACCAAACACTAATGTCATCATCAGAAACGATTTTCAAAAAATCTTTTCTAAATGAATATTAGAGTCCAATATCTGTATATCCATTTAAATAATGAAATGATATTTTTACATCATTTAAATATGATACTATTAGATTTTCATGATATCTTTCACATAAGAATACTAAATGTATAAATTTTGGATTAGTATTTATTAAGAATAGTAGAAGTGATGTCATTTATCTTAATGTTTTTTGATTAATAGGTTTAACAGATTCATCAAGAACATTTGTTTTTGAGGTACTGATTTGTGTAAAAATTATTCTTGTATTTTCATTTCCATACATTTTAGAAATATAATTATCATACATATTTTTAACTTATATCAGTTCCTTCTTGTTTTTGGGAGACATTATAACCAATAATGAATTTAACCTACCTATCTAACTCATTTTAAACTCAGATTAAATAATATTTGAAAAGTAATATGTTAAATGTTGATGAGTTGATCTGAATATAATGTCATGAACATTAATTTGAAAAATAAAAAAATTTCTTTTTTATGAAAATATTTAGATCAATTTATCCCATTATATATTTTTTTAAGCCAAAAATTGTATTAATATATCTAACTGGGCATTAGGGGCAATTTTAAGGAAATATAAAAATTTGGTATGTTTATGCACTTATTTATGATGTTTTTTTCCTTCCAAAATAAAAAGTTTATTAATAAATACTTCTTTGTGAACATATCCATTATGGAAAGAACATATGACATCAATTTTTTTAAATTAATGAATGTTGAAAAGGATAATAGAATTCGAATAGATTCATGTATAGATACTAGGGAAATTGTTTAATCATAGTATATTAACTTCTATTGATTATAACATTTAGCCTAAAATCATTATTTATTTATTACAATAATTATATTCTCATCGCAATTGTCTCTCGAAACACATTTTACTTCAATTATTGATGTTTTCTATGTATTTCAAACAATTTATAAATAGTGTCTCTTTCAAATTCTATATGATCATATTGTATAGATATAAACCAATATTCATCACTGAAGCCTCTTGATAAATTTTATGTCAGAATTGGGAAAAGAAATATATTTTTTAAATTTCATTTCTCAAAGAACATATAGTCCTTATAGGTTAATTTATGTAAAAATGATACTATCATTGGGATGCTTATTAATAAATACATGAAAAGGGTTTTTTTAAAACATGTTCATCACCATAAGGTATAATATCTTCCACAATGAATAATATATATATAATTTACTGAGTTTTGAGCTTATTAGAATATCATTTTTTCAGAGTATGATAATTATTTTATGAAAACACAACAGAAGATACATTGTGGGATTTTTTAAAAACAAAATATATGTGTCATGATATTTTTCATATATTGTTTATTAAATAGTAAACAAAATTTTATTGAAATTTCTATATTCCTTAGAACTATTCAAATAGCCTAAGAATATACCTACATTGTATTTCATTGAAAATTTGGGATGGTTAACGTTTTTATTAAAGATATATACATTACATCTAAATAATCTTAATTATAAAACCTTTTGTTTCTATCCCGTCCATAATTAATAAATAGTTTTATTAATAAATATTAGAATTGAAACATGAAATATTGTATATAATGCTATACTAATAGCATAATTTCAATTTTTTTAGCAACTGAATATTCACTCGACATGTTTCGTGTAATTTCCTAATGAATAAGATTTAGTCCAAAAATAACAACATTGTTTTAAGGAGTTCTAATGGATGAAAGGTTTTGAGTAATTATTTTATAACTATGAAAAGTTATCAAATAAAAATTAAAATTTCTCCATGATGAAAACTCTGAACAATTATCAATGAAAGGGTTTTATCATTTTATTACTTTAGATACAAATTTTTTAAAATAACAATAGCATTCATATTTCCACACCTAATATTAGACCAATATATATCTTGTGATATCATTATCTAAAATAAATAACTACTACTTCCATCAAATAAGTCTAGTTTTTGTAAGAAAAAAAAGATAAATCATTGGAAGATATAAAGAATTAGTGATTGAGAATACACTAACTGATATAATGTTTGACATATGTTTCATTCCATATTCATTGTGGGTTTAAAATTTGGAAGAATAAAATATATATTCTGATAGATCCATAACATGTCTTTTCATAGTTAATTTAGATAAATTCATATGATTAAAAGGTCCAAACCATCTATGAAATAACAAGTATTAATCTTCTATTACAATAAATAATGGAAAATCATGGCTCAAAGGGACCTATATGTTATGTGTATTAGAATCTTCATACCAATGGGTAAATTGAATGAATTCATACTTGGAATTGAGTAAAACAAATTTTTATGTCATAAAATTATCATGGTAGACTTCATAACATAATCAAATTATTCTTATAAGGTTGTGTTTAATTACATTTTCAAATAAAACATTTAAAACAAAAGGATTTCAATGAAAAACAATGTTAAATATATTAAATTTTTTTCTTTGAGCATTTTCACTGAAGGTAACTCTTTGACCTTTCATTTAAATAATAAATTCATGTTTGTATTTATTAACAGTCATATGGTGGGAACAACCACTATCCACGTACAAAGTGTTTTTATTATTGGCACCTCCTCTGTTTTCCTGAAAACAACACATATAAATTTGGAACCCAAGAATACCTCGGTATGGAAATGTTATTAATAAAAAATTTGGGAGTCCATATTTTTTTAAACAATGAAATTTTTGGAGCAACAAGGATTGAATTTTATATTAGTAACAATAATTTTTCTAATTTTTCACACATTGTCATTTTCTGAAAAGGGGGGTAATTTATAGGAACAAAATAATTGTTACAAAAAATAGGTTTCAATTAGTATATCCCATTTTGGAACTATTACCATGTGGATGGTGTTATTTATTCATTTCATCACATCCTTACTTTCAAGTCATAAATTATGATAATAGTTTATTTAATGAAACAATTTTAGAATCTAGTTTTATAAGTTTGTTCTTATCCACAATAATATTAGTTTTAGATGTTATTTTTTTCTAAGACATTTTTATTATAAATGAATTTTTTTCGAAATCATTAAAAAGATTATCCTTTTCAGAATTATCCTTTAAATTATTTTTAAAAATATAAAAACTTTCAAATGTTTTATTATCAATATATTTTGAATGATATGATACTTATTTTCTCTAAACGTTTTTTATAGAATATTCCTTCCCAAGTATCTTACTGACATTAGAATTTTAATTTTCATCCAATTTAGAAAATCTAGAGACTTCTTCGCATGAAAGTAAAGTAATTTTTTTCTTATGAATAATTTAATTATTAAATAATATATACTTTTCCATCGGGATAGTTTTCATTTAAATATATATTTATTATAAAATTATAAGTATGAGACATTGCCCTAAAAAATCAATTTTCATAAGTTATTCTGGCATAGAGACCAATATTCCTTTATTAGTAAATTTCATTATCCGAAGAATCATTAGAAGAATGTCCTCCACTAGAAATCAATAAGTCTTAATATTTATATAAATTGTTTTATTTTGTAAATTTTTAATATTTTTAGTATTTCTCCCAGGATGATTTTACATTCTATCATTCCTTTGGAGTTTATTAAAATAAGTTCATATATGTCCAACTACATTACTTTCATAAAAAGCAACTTAAATTACATTTGTTGTTTCATTCATTATTACCTTTCTCTTAATGATACGAAAAATCATTTTTACCAACATTCTTATTCATTGTTCCTAAAATGTTGTCGAAAACTTATCATAATTTTCATAATCACTTGATTCTGATTGAGTAACCACCTTTTAGTTGATTTAACAATATTTTTTTTTGGATTTTGATATTTCAACAAATTTGAAGTATTAATAGTATCTCCATAATTAATTTTCATTTATTTTTTGGTATCTCCTTTAATCATAACCACATAATATAAAATAGTTCCAAATGATTCAACATGTATTATATTTTTTATCATCCTAGATTGATCAACTGATATTATATTTAATTCCTATTCATTAGAAATAATATCAAAGATATTTTTAACAAGAACGTCATCATTTATTCATTTTCCACCCATGTATTGTAAACTAGTAATAATTTCACAAAATTTTGTTGTACATTAATTATAGGTTCACTATAAAGAAATTGAAATTATTTTTAATTGGATAACAACAATGATATATATTATTAATGATATTAGATGTTTTAAAATGAGTGATTTCAAACTTTTTCTAGATATTTATGGAGTTTACACAAGAAGAATTTGGGTTATATATGTTTCTTATTATCAGACATAATAATGTATTCCTTACCATGTAATTTAAATGATATTATATCAAATTGGGATTTTTTTATGATCAAATTACTTTTTTGGTAATTATATAGACACCAGTTAGAATAAAAAATTATCAACACCATTTTTTACCACAATAATCTGCATTTTATCCCTCGAATTCGTAATATTTACCATCTATAATTGGTGGTCTGTTAGGAATACTATTTTCTATAGAGACACTATTTAGTCGTTTATTCATTACAAATAGATTCAATAAATAAAATCAAAATACTTGTTAGTGTAACATATATTTATATAAAATGTTTAATAAATGAAATGAATCTAACTTGATAAATTAAAAAAACAAGTATATGAGCATTAGAAAACCTCAATGGATTTAAAATGTGAGTATCAATATTATTTATATTTGGATATGACACAAATTATTGGATCATAATTTATATATAGATGGATAAATACAGGAAGCAGTGAAATATTGGTTTAAAAAAATTTCTTCCATATTCTTTGGTTTAAATGTATTTAAACTAATTGAATTAAAAAAAAACCTATTAAGTTTTAAAAAATTATTCTTATTTGGCCTTAGGATCATATGAATATTTTAATCAAGTTGATTTCTATATGTATTCCTCATGATCTATTTAGAAATTAATTATATTTATACTATGCTTGGTATTTATCATAATTACAATGGTTATAATGATAAGTGTAAAACAAAATAATGATTCTATCATAAAGAATATAGAATCATACTAAGTAATTTGAATTATCATAACCATTGAAACTAAAATTATTATGGATGATAATGAAAAAAAATTTCATCATAATTACATAAATTAAAATAACAGAAATAAAGATATAAAAATGAATTAAATTTCATTATATTATAAAAAAAGTGGAAATAAAATACATATAAAAAATATAAATAATTTAACACAAAGAGTAGGGTATCTAAAAAATTAGGATAAATTTACTTTTATTTAGTATTTTAATAAATTCTATTTTACCCCCACTTGAGTAATCCCCCAATACAATGATTAGATGTGGTCTGTGTACCTATCTCTAACAACCCATAATCAATATGGCAATCAAATCATTTATCTTCATAGCGTTTGAATCACTTGATAGGGATTTTGATCACCACCATTGTCTTCCTTTGAAAAAAATCCTTCAATCATAATCACACAGATCCTCATCACATAAAGAAATAAATCTTGAGAGTTAAAATTATATAGTACAATAAGTTATCAAATAGTAGACATGATAGATTTCAGACATAAATAATTCAGCAGATCTCTCAGATGGGGTATAAAATTCATGTATCTAGGTGTCAATCAAATGACCTTGTATTTATAGGCATTCAACCCAATAATATTCTTGATCTCAAATGTCGATATTTCATCGAGATTTTTTGGTAGTCCTTGACACCAGACACATCAACGGGCATCATGAAACTAAAATCATGACATTGTTTTGTTTTATACCTATTGAAAAGTATTGTACTATGATAAAGTATTTTAATGTATTGAAAAGTGTAACTGAGGTCAATCCGATGGATTTTTCAATCTTATGGATTTTTTAATCAACTGAATTGATAATCCATGGAATTAACATATTGTTAAAATTTTCATAATGACTATGAATCTAATGGTATCAGTTCTAATTTTAAATCTGATTACAAATTTTTTAATGCAAATAATATACATAAAGTCATTTAAAGTGATTTGATAAGCTGAATCTGACAATAATTGGATTCATGGTCATTATGATAATTTTAATGTGAATTCGAGAATGCTTCAAAAATATTTTCTATAAGTTAAAATAATATGTTTTATATAAAAACATTATCAAAATACATTGTATACAAATGTATTTAGATATTGTATTTTTTGAATGAGTTTGTGACCCCAAAAATAAATTTAATGGAAATTCCAAAAATAACATTTTCTCTCAATTTATTTTATATTATAAATATGGAGCAAGAAAAATTGTTATTTATTAATTTTAATATTTCATTCAAATCATATCTTGTAGGAATGTTGTATTAAAGAATAAAATAATGATACATGGATAATTTTTAGAGAATGATTTAGGTTGACTGATGTGTTATTGTATTAGAACTCAAAAATTATGTTTTATAAATCATGAAATACATAATGAATTTACAATAAATATTTTTGATAGGGACATGGAAGAATATTCTGAATGGTACTGATTAACATGAAAAGTCATTTAAGGGAAAACAGGTATTTTAAGGAGAAATAGTGATTGAGGGAATATTATTATTTATATGATCTTAATGTTGAGAAAACGGTTTTCATTTTAAAAATACATATGATTGACCAGGATAAATTATACTAGATAGTATTAAAGACCCCTAAAATGGTAAAATATTTTTTAAAAATGTCGAATATGTTATCAATGATAGAAAATGCAACATTTTTTGTTTTTAGTAATATATTAAAAAAATATGTTGTTTTATTTATGATTGAATAATGGATACATGTTTTTAGAAATGTTTTATGGTAATTTAGGTTATTACAAGGTTTCAAGGGAATACTTGATGAAGATATTAAAATGATTGGTAAGTGATAATTGAGAGATACCAAGTGTTGGTTGGTGGAACAATGATAATTTGTTTTTTATAAATTTATTTTCAATAATTAAATTGTTTTAATTTTAGAATAGTAATAATGTTAAAAAAATTTATAGAATTTTTATGTTTATATTTTTATTATGTGGTATAGATTAATTTATTTTTCACTGTATGATGATTTATAGATTTTGGAAAATATATTCTAACCATTTAATGATAATAACAAGTGAAATATGGATTGAATTATTTATTTATACATATAACTATATTTTACTGATGTAAACATGAATGATTTTCCTCACAGAGTATACGATGAAGTAGAAATTATTCATGGTAAAACCAAAGGATATTATTTTGCTCATGAAATTTAAGGAAATTAAGTATTTTATCTTCCCATGAAAATTCTTCAAAATTATGAAAGGGATCATGAAATAAAATTTTATACATTCAAATTCATTTATATAAAATAAAAAATCTTTTTAGGAATGGTAGATTTATTGATTTTTGGTCGTTAACTTTTTCTTGACCATGTTTTCTATAACCCTCTATAAATATCTAGGAGTCAGTTTTTTCTACAATGTCCATACATTAAATTCCCATATTGGTTTTTCTATTTTGAATCCTTCTATGTGTTATTCGAGATTATTTTTTTCATATCATTCCCAATTATAAATGGGAGGTTTTATTATCCCATTTTAAACTGTCGATTTCCAAAAAATGGGCTTTTCAGACGCTAAATCCTTGTTTTCTATGAACAACCTCAAATTGTGTGTCCAAAATGTTTTCAAGAGGAAGGCTAAAATACACATTTTTTTTGAAATATAAATAGGTTTTCAAATATATTTAATCATTTGTTTTAAAAAACACTTATTTTGTATTTCGTTACACATACATATGATTTATCTTGTGTTAAACACAACAATGAGTTTTCCTTACATTACACGCATTACCATAGTTAGCTTTTGTTACGTTAAAACTCATGTGTAAATGAATCATGACCTAAAAAAATATTATTATTTAAAATCCTAGTTAGCACCTACCCTTGGAATAATGATTTTGAATATTATTAACCAAATTATGAAATTATGTTGTTTACACATATATATTAAAATAATTATTTAGTAAGCAATTAATTAAAAATGAAAATCATATCTGTTTGAAAAAAAGAAATTCAATTTATGAAAATCCATTTTATTAAAACAAACAACTTTTTAAAAATTAAATTAAAAAAATCACTTATGGTGAATGATTTTAATTAAATTTATATATTTTTTATTTTATATAAAATTAATATTCAACTATTTTTTGTATTGAAAATAGATAATACTAAATGAAAATATATACATAAAAATATTATTTTTTCATAAAAGCAGTTTTGTTTCCCTTTTAACGATTTTATGATTTTTTTTGAAAAATATAGAAAATCTATTTTAAATTATAACATTCATTTCTGGAAGAAATATTTTAATATTTTATTATGGATAATTTTTAATAATTTTTTGAACAGTTATGTTTTCAATAGAACCTGAAATAATGGTATTTATTTATAATTGGCATTTCCGTTAATGATTTAAATATATATAAATATTTTAAGATTGTTTTAAATAAAATATTAGTTAACTTATAGATCATTTAATCAAAAATGGGTTATTTAAATAATATACATATTGAATAATGATTTAAAATAAATTTTTACTTCTCATACTTTTCTCTTCGAAACCCCACATTTTTGTCAAGTCAGTGTGTTTCATTTTAAATTAAATTTATTAAATTATGTGAAGTTTATATGGAATCAAAAATTACATATTTTTAATTAGAATAAATTAAAATATCTTATAATATCAACAAATGTTTTTTTAATATAATGACATTTAAAAATTGTCAAAATTATTCACCAAGGTTATAGAAAAAATAGGTTTACCGAGGGTTAATCTAAAAATATAAGGATTAAAAATGACCCCATAAATTTAAAAAATATATTTTATTACATATTTAGACATAATATATTATGTTAATATAATATTTCATTATATATATATATATATTTCAAAACCCAGGTACAAATATTTCATTTTAAAAATCACACGTTTTCCAATCACCTCACTTATAAATGGCCACAATCGCTAGTCTACAACACACACATCAAAACCACTTTTTTAAATAATAATATTTCAAATAAATAAATTTATTCCTTTATCTCACCCTATAATATTTCTTTCATATATACTCTATAAGAATACTTTTGTTGAAACCCCAAATAATTTTTTGGAAAAAAGGGTAACCCCTCTAACCAAGAATTCAATTTTATTTCATTCTTCAAAATCATATATTTATTTTGATTTCATTATTTTTTAATAAAATAATTTTATTAAATATATTAATTTATTATTGTGACAATTTAATTCCCAAAATCCTTCACCTCTTCCATCAAATGGGATACCAAATCAGCTTTCTTTTCTATAGTGGACTATCTTCTCAGGAATAGAGGTCACCAATTTATTATTTTCAACCTCACAAACCTATATATAATATATTTATGGTATTATTATGATTTTTTAATAATTTTATCACTTATATATTCTTTTTTTTTCATTTCGATGGGAATACAATTACAACCATTATGTGTACAAGAGACAACTGCCTCGAAAAACGATATGATTCATTCATGATTCAAATGGATGTTATATAGCATCCCAGAAATTTATTACATTACTATTAAATCATTTTATATATAAAAAACATAATAGTATTACACATAGAGGATCAAATGGTTTAGTGTCTCGGGAAAACTAGGACCGTACATAGCTATTACAACATCAAGCGTAAACATTTATTTAATTTCTTCTTCTCTAGATTCTTATTGGCACTTATCATCTACTTAGTACATCTATCCACCTAAGAATATACATAAAGAGGGGTGAGCTAAAATCTAAGTAAGATTATAAATAAGAAGAATATATAATGGGGTGAGAATTATCATGACATAGGCAAAAGATAATTAACATGAGAGGAGCATAAATAATAGACTTTAAATGTGGGAATGCTTAAAAAATGAAACATCATTTATTAGTGGTTATCTACCACACATAATTGTGCACCAAGATAACATATTATTCACACATCATTTACTCATGAGATTCATCACTTTACCCAATGCATTGGACCACTGCTTAATTCCGGGCTCATCCGTCACATTGAAACATTTATATTACGCAGTATAATTCTGGGTGCACCTGTCACACCATAACATTATAATTATAATGCTTGACACATGGAACCTACATCAAAAGTGAACATAACTAACCCATGGAAATGAATTTGTTTCCTCTCATAATATTACATTCATAGTATTTGTGTTCCCAAAAGAAAGAGGGAACATCATACTTGATACAAGAACTATCAACCATGAATGAGAGGTAAAAATTGACTTCTTAAAGGAACAGTTCATTTGGAAAACATTTGGATTGACATAAACATAATTATTAAACATTTATATCCCATAATAAGTAATAAAATTGTTAATAAATTATTTTTAACAAGTGACCATACCAAATTGGAGTGAAGGGGGGAGAACCCAAAGAAAGAAAATTGGGTTTGAGATTTTCCGCTTACCTTGTATCTGAATGCTTACTTAAATTTAATGTCTTGTATAATGACATTATATTCATTAATTAGAAATCCAGAACCTTTTGTACATTAATATGGTTCATTATGGTTTCATTAAGTGATTTTATGTGCTTTTGGATGAGTTATAGAGTTTACAAACATTATTCAGGAATGTTTGTTTTTAAGGTTTTCCTGAGTGGTTCACTTGTATTCTTAATTTGAAGTTCGGGTAGAACATTGGTAAGCATCTAGAAATTATATTACATGTTATTAATGAAATTAAATAATTTAAAATTATCTTATAATTTGATATATTATATACCATGTGGATGAATCATTAGATAAAAATTAAATGAAGATTGTCTGGGTTAATTTGGGCGGTTTTTGGTTCACAATGAACTTGTTTTAATTATTCACTTATAGATATGGAAATAAGTTAGTTCCATAACATTGAATAGTATATAATACATATAAAATATTCTGGTTCAACCATAAATATGGTTTCATGATAAGATCCGAAGGTAGGAATGGTAGAAGAAAGCATGTCGTTCTTGAAGGTGATAAATTAACACCTCACGAACAACGTTCTATTTAATAAAATAAAAATAAGAGGGAAAGGGGGTTGGATGATATAATATACCATTAGAATCATAAATTACAGTAAATTTATAATTCTTGAGTTACAATACCATTTGGATGAATATTGGTGCTAGAGAGATCAAGAAATGAACTTGAACTTGAAAGAATAAAAAGGATAAGAGGGAGAGAAATTACATCTTAAATCCTCCTCTTGGGATCCTCCATAAGAAAGCTAGGATCGATCTTTTGATGATACTATAACCTCTTGGACATGAAATAGGGTCCTGAAAAGATGTTTGGGATTAGTTTAGGAAAGTCTTGTAGCTTGAGTGGTGTGAGGATGTGAGGGTGTGAAGGGTGTTATTTATAGTGGAGGGGAGAGGGGGTTCCTTAATATAAAATTCATTAGTTTATTAATTTCTCCTAAGGAAAGGAATAGTGAGTATTGAATGACCAAGAATAGTAATTTTATCATATGATACCGAATTAAGTGGTCTTACTTCAGAAAAACATCACACATGACTCTATAATTAGCTTATTTAGCTTATTTTTGTAAATTATGGTATTTCACTATTCATCAAAAATTCAAGTATTTCAGAAAAATCCCAAAAATTTACCCCAACCATTTTTTCCGCATGTAGAATCCAAAAATGAATTCAATTTTTCAAAAATATTTTTCTAAATATTATTAATTTTATATTTAATTAAAATCATAATTTACTTTAATAAAATAGTTTTTTAAAAAGTTAAAACTTATTTTATAGGGCTTTAAAAAATTACATAGAGTCTTATAAAATTATCTAAAAATATAAGACATTTTTTGATAGTTTATGATTACATTTTAGGACAATAAAGTTTCTTTTAAATTAATAAATTAATTATAATTAATTATTTATGACTTAAAAAATACTGAAACGTTCACTTAGGTAAAATTGTCACTTTCTAAGCTGTCTAAATTTTATTTAATTATACATGGGTAATTTTACAGTTATGTTAGATGATTTAATATTCATATGGGTCATATAACTATTCATAAGGTTATGTTACTATTACTATGGGTATGTTACTATTCACCAAAAATTAATTTTGTTTCCTTAGACTCCAAAAAACATCTTGAACACAACCGTGTATGTTGGATTTTCAAAATTCAAAACATAGAAGTGAAAAAGTTATATATAAAGGTCACTTAGCACTTATTAGTTCATTATATTATGTTTTCATGTGATATTATGACATAATTATAATAAGGTAATTTCCATGGAAAAACATTGAGTCGTTACATTCTCCCCCCCATAAGCAATTTCGCCCATGAAATTTCACTTTACACAAACAAGTGAGGGTGTTCTTCCTTCATTGCCTCTTCAGGTTCACGAGTTGCTTCCTAAAACTTATGTTTCCTCTAAAACCTATTGATAAGATTGGTTTTATTGTAGTGTAGAATCATATCCCTCCGATCCAGAATCTTTACTAGCTGGTCTGTATAGTAGAGATCATCTTCTAGCTGCACGAACTCTGAGTTTAGTAAATGTGAGGGGTCTGGTAAGTACTTCATCAGTAATGATAAATGAAACACATCATGAAATTGAGCCATACTCTATGGATGTGAAAGACGATATGCCATATCTCCTATAAGGTCAAGGATCACTAAGGGGAAAATATACCTTGGGATTATCTTCACTTTATTCCCTAATCACATGACTCTCTTCCATGGAAATATTAGATGGAAAAATTTATCTCCAACGTCGAACTACAAGTCCCTTCGACGGGTGTCATCATAGATATTTTTCCGACTTTTAGCAGCTTTGATGTGTTTCTGGATGACTTGAACCTTCTTTGTCATCTCTTGAACAAGTTCAGGTCAACTAGCTTTCATTCTCCAACTTTATCCCAATGGGTTGGAGTTCTACATTGTTCCCCATAAAGATCTTCATACAGAGCTATCTGAATACTCGAGTGGGAGCTATTGTTGTATGAGAACTCAACCAATGGGATATGTTGATCCCAACTACCTTTGAATTCAAGAGAGTAGGCTCTTAGCACATCTTCAAGCATCTTAGTAGTTCTTTCAGACTGGCCATCAGTTTGGGGGTGGTAGGCTGTGCTGAAATTTAATTCAGTACTCAAAGCATGTTAAAGACTCCTTCAGAATTTTGATGTGAACTGTGGATCACAGTCAGAGACAATCGATAGTGGAACAATGTGCAGTCTCACCTCTTCCTTCACATATATCTTTGCAAGTTGTTCAAGCTAGAGATCTTCCCAAATAGAGATAAAATGGGCAGTCTTGGTGAGTCGGTCAACCACAACCCATATCACATTATTTGCCTTCGAAGTCTTCGAGAGACCCATGACAAATTCCATAGTAACATTTTTCCATTTCCACATGGGTATAGACTATGGTTGCATCATACCTTTGGACATTTCTCACTCATATTTAACTTGATGACATACCAGGCACCATGATATATATTTCACAATCCTTTCATCATGTTATCCCACCAGAAGTGTTCTCATAGATCATGATACATTTGGGTACTCCCATGATGGATAGAGAATTTTGAGCTTTGTGAATTATCCAATAGCTCTTTCTTTATCCCAGGAGATGAAGGCACACAAATCTGTGTTCCAAACTGAATCACACCATCATCTTCGATATGGTACTCTTGCAGCTTCCCTTCCTTTACTACCTTAACCCTCTTTTGTATCTCCACATCTTCCATTTGTTCTTCCTTAATCATCTCGTAGATAGATGGTTGCAAAATCATTTTGGAAAGTTAGGATGTATCCCCTAACCTTATGATTTCCAAATCCATTATTTTCATTTCCAAGAAGATATCGTCTTTATCAATCCACAGCATGGATAGAGTATATGGTTATTTTTTGCATAGATCATCAACTACCTTGTTCACCTTTCCAGGATAATATTGAATAGAGAAATCGAAATCCTTGATTAGATCTAACCATATCCTTTGACACATGTTGAGCTCCTTTTGTGTGAATATATACATTAGGATCTTGTGGTCGGTGTATATGTCACACTTCTCTCCATAAAGGTAGTTCCGCTGGATTTTCAATACAATAATAAAATCTTCTATCTCTAGATCATGTGTCGGGTAGTTATGCTCACGGATCTTCCACTGTTGTGAGGCGTAGGCTATCACATTGTTATTTTTCATGAGTACACAATACAGGACATTCATTGAAGCATCACATTATATTACAAAACATTCTCCCCTTTTCGATTGTGTGAGTACTAGTGTAGTGATCAGCCTTCTCTTTAGCTCCTTGAAGCTTTCCTCACATTCTTCCGTCTAGACATACTTTACCCCTTTCTTTGTTAACTTAGTTAGCGATCTTGACAATAGTGAAATTTTTCTCACAAAACGTCAGTATTACCCAGCTAATCCATGAGAACTACGGATTTATATGACAATAGAGGGCATGGGCCATTCGTCAATCACCTTTGTTTTTGAAGGATCCACATGAATTCACTCACTTTTGATCACATGTCACAAGAACGTGACTTGTTTCATCCAAAAGTCACACTTGCTGAACGTGGCATACAACTTGTTGTTTGTTAATGTTTCCAACACAAGGCGTAGATATTCATTCATCTTCTTATTTTCTATTAGAGTAGATGAGAATATCATTGATAAACACCACCACAAATTTTTTGAGGTAATGTCTAAAGACTCTATTCATCAAATCCATGAAAATTGTTGGGGCATTAGTAAGTCCAAAGGGAATCACCAAAAACTCATAGTTCCCATACCTTGTTCGGAAGGTAGTCTTCTGAATATCTTCATTCTGCACCTTTACCTAATGATATCCAGAATGAAGATCCACCTTTGAGAAGTATAGATCACCTCTTAACTGATCGAACAAATCATCGATCCTTGGGAGAGGATACTTTTTATTTATGGTTATCTTGTTGAGTTCCTGATAATCGATACACAGCCGCATAGTTCCTTCCTTATTCTTCACCAAGAGCTCTAGTGCACCCCAATGTGATGAACTAGGGCCTATAAACCCTTTTTCCATATTCTCTTGATATGCTTCTTTGACTCATCAAGTTCGATAGCAGCCATCCTATAGGGACCTTCGAGAAAAGAGTATCTCCAAACATGAGTTCAATTGATAACTCTCTCTCACGATCCGAGGGATATTATGAGTTTCTCTTCGGGAAATACATCACCGTAGTCCCTCACAATTGAAATTTCCTCAAGGTTGGAACTTTCTTTTGACTCAACCCTTTGGGTGAGGTATTCTTCTTCATATGGAATCAACAACCACACCATTGAAGGATTTTTCAATGGATATTCATTATCTAACGTGAATTTGTAGAGGATCATGGGATGGTTCAGAATATGAAAAGATATTTCCTTTTCCCAACAGTTGATATGTGCTCTATATAATGAGATCCAATCCATTTCCATTACAGCGTCGAATTCCACCAAGGGAAGTATTACAAGATATTCTGGAATAATCTTCCCACATACAACAATAGGAGAAGAGTCAGACACATGGGTTGAAATGATTGCACCACTTGGTGATTTTAAAGATATCTCTAATTCATGGTTTTAGGGATTCTATTATATAGTTCTATCAAAAATTAAAGATATAAAGGAATACGTAGAACTAGAATCAAATAAGTGTTTTTCCATTATTGAGTGTATAGGAATTGTACATTGTACGACTTCATTATCATGCCCCACCATTGAAGTAGTGATGGCATAAGCCTTACCTTGTTCCTTTGCATCTGGTGGCTGCTGACACTGATTACCCTCGAGAACTCAAGGTTTTGTGCACTGGTTTTCATAGTTCCCTAGCTCCATACAGTTGTAGCATTGAACCATGAGTGTTTCTATCCTATCATCAGCAACATTATTCTTCTTTTTCATGTCTTTTTGACACTCTTGATAATGTTGTACTTCTTTCCCACACATGAAGCACTTCCCCATCCCTTTGAGGCAGTAACCATGGTGCAACATCCCACATTTTTTTCATGTGGGTCATTGAGTATTCTTTAAACTTTTTTCATTTGATCCTCCAGCTTGAAACTCTATATTTCCTTTCATATCACCATATCCATGGGACCATTATCCAAACACCATCTCCACTTTTAGATCACAATGAACAACTTCTTCATAACTCTCTATTTCTCAAATTGCCAGATCCTTTCCATTGTGTGTTTTTAATCCACTAAAAAATCGATCATCTTTTCTATCATTATTGATAACAAACCCCGAAGGGTACTTTGAAAGCCTTGTGAAATTTTCTTCATAGGTTGTTACAAATTCCCTTCTTTTTTCTTGAGCTCTAGGAATTCTCTATGCATCTTCATATGAAGAGTTAGTGGAAAATACATATTAATATTCATTATCTTAAAGACTTCCCATTCCATCTCTTCGATTTCCTCCCTTGGCTTGGTGTTCTTGTTCAAAGCCCACCATTGGTTGACTTCTCCATCTAAATGTTAAACGGCTAGGGTCACCTTCTCCATCACAGTATAGTGAAGCACAAAAAAGATCTTCTCTCTGGAGTTGACCCACTATTCCGTAACTAGTGGATTAGAGGATCCACTAAATATCGGTGTTTGTTTGCATATTAAACATTACATAGCCAATTTCTCCCTCTTTGGATAAGGATGATGTTACCCATTATTATGGTTATTGTTCATAACATGATATAATTGGGTAAGAATCACCATGATGTTTTTAACTCCACCTCCCAAATCATTAGAGATGACGTTCGGGCAATCATTGCATTGGACCTCGCATGAGTTGTTGGCCTGATTTCTCCTGGTTCCCACAATTTTCTAAACTAGAAAAGGTTAGATTTAAACAAATGTAAACACATCATGAATAACTTATTCCTTTAAACAATTTATAAAAAATTCATAACATATGGGATCCCTATGTAAATATTCTTGTCTGCTTATTCTTACATAGTCCCATGTTATTGGTTTTCTTAAGGTTTCACTAATACTAATTCCCAAATTAATTGAACCTTTCCTCTGATACCAACTATAGCATCCCAACCATTTCTTACATTACTATTACATAATATTAAAGATAAACAACATAATAGTATTACACATAAAGGTTCCAATGGTTTAGTGTCTTGGGAAAACTAGGACCGTACATAAAAATTACAACATCAAGCATAAACATTTATTTAATTTCTTATCCTCTAGATTCTTATTGGTGCTTGTCCTCTCCATAGTACATGTAGCCACCTGAGGATATAAAATAAGAGGGGTGATGTAAAAGCCCAGTAAGAGGATAGATAAGAATAATTTAGCATGGAGTGATCTAAAATACTAGTAAGAGGATAGATAAGAAATATATAGCATGGGGTGAGAATAATCATGACATAGGAAAATGATCATGAACATGGGAGGAGCATAAATAAAAGACTTGAAATGTGGCAATGCAAAAAAAATGAAACATCATGTCTTAGTGGTTAACTACCACACATAATTATATACCGATCTAGAATATTTTTCACACATCATTTACTCATGAGATTAATCACTTTACCCAATGCATTAGAGCACTGTATAATTTCGTTCACACCCGTCACTTTGAAACATTCATATTGGGCTATATAATTCAGGGCACACCCATCACATCATAACATTATCATTATCATGCTTTCCACATGGAACATACATAAAAAGTTATCATAACTAAACGATGGTAAGTAAAGGGTTTCATCTCCTAAGAATACATTCATAAGTGTTGGGTTCCCAAAAGAAAGAGGGAACAACATACCTGATACAAGAACCATCACCCATGAATGAGAGGTAAAAATTGAGTTCTTAAAGGAAGAGTTCTTTTGGAAAACATTTGGATTGACATAAAAGTCATCATAAAACTTTTATATCCCAGAGAAGGTAATATAATGATGAAAAACTGATTTTTAATAAGTGAACATACAAAATTGGAGTGAAAGATGGAGAACCCGAAGAAAGAAAATTGTGTTCGAGATTTTCCCCTTACCTTGTATCTGAATGCTTCCTTATCTTTAATGTCATGTATAGTGAAAATATATTGATTAATTAAAAATAAATAATCTTGTGTACATTAATATGGGTCATTATGGTTTCATTAAGTTGTTTTATGTGCCTTTGAATGAGTTATAGAGTCTAAGAACATTATTCGGGAATGTTTGTTTTCATGGTTTTCTTGAGTGGTTCACTTGTATACTTAAATTGATGTTTGGGTACAACATGGTTAAAAATATGGAACTAATATTACATGTTATTAATGAAATTAATGAATTTAAAATGATCTTATAATGATATATATTATATACCATATGGATGAATCATTAGATAAAAATTAATTGAGGATTGTTTGGGTTAATTTGGGCTGTTTTTGGATCACAATGAACTTGTTTTAAATTATCACTTAGAAATATGGAAATATGTTAGTTACAGAACATTAAATAGGAGATAATACATATAAATTATTCTGGTTCAACCATAAAAATGGTTTCATGACCAGATCTTAAGGTAGAAATGGAAGAAGGAAGTATGTCGTTCTTGAAGGCGATAAATTAACACCTAACGAACAACGTTCCCTTTAATAAAATAAAGTGAAGAGGGAAAGTGGGTTGGATGATATAATATCTCATTATCATCATAAAATTATTTTACATGTATAATACAGGTGATAAAATACCATTTGGATGATGATAAGTGGGGATATATCAAGAAATTAACATGAACTTGAAAGAACGAAAAAGTTGAAGAGGGAGAGAAATTACATATTAAATCCTCATCTTGAGATCATCCTTAAGGAATCTAGGATTGGACATTTGATGAGACCAAAATATCTTAGACGTGGGAGAGGGGATAGTTAAGATGTTTGGGTAGAGTTTACAGAAGGATTGGAGCTTGAGAGGTGTGAGGAAGTGAGGGTGTGAAGTGTGGTATTTATAGAGGAGGGGAGAGGGGTTTCCTTAATATAAAATTCATTAGTTTATTAATTTCCCCTAAGATAAGGAATACTGAGTCTTGAATGACCAAGAATAGTAATTTTATCTTGTGATCCCGAACCAAGTGTGCTTAAATCCGCAGAATATCACACATGACTCTATAATTAACTTATTTAGCATATTTTTTTTAAATTACAGTATTTCACTATTCATCAAAAATTCACGTATTTCAGAAAATTCCCAAAAATGTACCCCAAACATTTTCCAAAATGTTGAATCCAAAAAAAATGTTGAATTTCAAAATAATTTCTTAAATATTATTATTATTATTTTATTAAAATCATAATTTACTTTAAAAAAAAAATTTTAAAAGATAAAACTGCTTTTATAGTGCTTTCAAAAATTACATAGGGTCTTATAAAATTACCTGAAAACTAGAAGACATTGTTTTGATAATTTATAAATATATTTTAGGAAAATTAATTCGCTTTTAAATTAATTAATAAATTACAATTAATTATTTATGACTTACAAAATACCAAAACGTTCATTAAAATCAAATTGTCACTTTCTAAGATGTCTAAATTTTATTTAATTCTTCATGGGTAAAGTTACTCTTATGTTGAATTATTTACTATTCATAAGGGTCATATTAATATTCATAAGGGTATGTTACTATTCCTAAGGTTATGTTACTATTCATCAAAAATTATTTTTGTTTCATTAGACTTCGAAAATCATCTTGAACACAACCGTGTATGTCGGATTTTCAAAATTCAAAACACAGAAGTGACAAACTATTGTTTAAAGGTCACATAGAACTTAATAGTTCATTATTTTCTGTTTTCATATGATTTTATGAGATAATTATAATAAGGGAATTTACATTGAAATACTTTAGGTAGTTACATGTTAAAAATTATGTGTTTCATAAAGATATGTGAAATATATAATCACGAATGATATTATAATTTTAATATATTATTAAAAATAGTTTATTTTAGTCATTTGTGGAAATGAAAACAACTATCATGCGTATGTATGACCTACAGTCTCCAGGAACGATGGATTTCATTTTCGATCACTAAATATATGGAATAACATAATTTAATAGATTATAAATATGTATGTTATTTATATCATGGATAATTTTATGGATATTATTAAACCATGATTGAAGTAAAATCACATAAAATTATAATTTAAAACATACATGAAAAACATTATAGTTATTGACCAAAACACAACTTTAACAGTGAATTGTTAATAAAAGGGTAATAAACAGTCATATGAAAATCATATATGGTATGATATATATATTTATGGTTTAATTACTAATATATAGCAAAATTAAATTTATTTTCTCATAGTATAGAAAGTGTGTGAAGGAATTCTATGGCAATTGTAATAGATTTTTTTCCAATTTTTTTACTTCTATGACATGCATTCCATATTCAATGTCTATGAGTTTTAAATGTAGTGTATACTAACCAATATGTTTTTTCCAGACTATCATACAAATAATTATTTTCATTTCAATATATATTTTATGATCTCACTTTCCTATAGTTTCTATATAAAAATAATCTAACGTATTATGGGGGACATTCTCTTAGATTTCCTTTTTGGGATAATAGTTATGTTATTCACCAAACATCTATTTAATGTGTGTAAATAGACCCATTAAAATTTTATATAATAAATATTATTAATTTAAATATATTATATAATTCATTTAATTTTATTATTTCATGGTTATTTCTATTAGATGTTGACAAAGTGGTAAGAGATTTTTGTTTCAGTCTCACTGTTTATAGGGTTATTTATCATTATTCTTACTATAATTAAATTTTATTACATCTATATCATGTAACTAATATATTATATTTTCATATGGTACATTCCATAGAATACATGTTTTATATTAATTTTCCTCTCTTCATGTAGTGAATATTTAAAAATATTTATTTTTTTTCAAAAACTAATATTTATTTTTCTCATCGACTAAAGAGAATTATTATTCTAAAACAATTTTTTTTGAAACAAAATCCAAATTTTTTTTTGGCATACATAAAATGATTCATTAATATTATATTAAAACATGTTTTACTTTTTAAAAATTGTGTTTAAGGTAGTATTTATATAGTCTTCCATGAAATTACAGTTTGGATTAAATAAACAATGTGATATTAGTTAGTGTTTAAATGATTTCAACATGAAGATTTTCCCACCTTCATCACTATTATTTTACTTCAGGACATATTTATACATATTAAATGAATATTTTAAATGAAAAATATTTTTGAATAAATTTATTTTATTTTTTATTTTTTATTTAGAAAGTATAATATTTTAAAGAAATATTTTAACAGATTTTAAATCATCCATTATATGTTTCCATTGTAGTTTTTAAAGAGAATAAATTTGATAAAAACATACTATTAAATTTATTTTTCAATATGAAATGGTTATATTCATAAATAAATATTCCAAGTTGTCTCTATAAATCAGTTTACATATAATATGGCATCATTTGATATTTCATATGATATACTGAGTATATATTGAATGATACAATCTTAATTATTTCATTCGATGGTTAAAGTTTATGTTGATTAAATTTTATGTCATCCCATTAATTTTTAATGGGTTATGATATGGTTAACTAATTAAATGTTTAGGAAAACTTATTTATTTACCTCAGTTATGATTTCATTATCTATTCAAGGTTTTATGAAATTGTTGTAAACATAAGTACGATTTTCAATATAAAATAGATGGTAATAATAATCTCCTGAAATGAATTTGGTAAGTTTTTGTTTCAAATGTGATAAAAATGGGAAGGAGGACTATATTATTGATCCAATATTTTAATAATATTCATATTTTTCAACTATGGAAAATAGGTGAGTCCAAATCCACTAGGGAAAATAGGTTCATCATAATCTAAAATTTCATATTTGTGAATAACTCTAATACATTATAGTGATTTTTTTAATTTACCAAGAAATATGTAATGGGTTAGTATATTAATGTGGGTGGAATAGTTTTATAACAAGAGGTTATGGTCCATTATTTATTAATATTCATTTTGAATACTTATGAACCATGGTTTCTAAAATTATAATTTTTTATTCCTTGGATCATGTTTTTGGTCTTTGATAGATTTTATATGGATATAAAATATTATTTTAATGAAAACATAACCATATTATTATCTAATGATTTCATATGACAATAGTTTGATATATCAATCATTTACCCTCACAAATCATTTGATCTCACCCATTATTTGGATTCAATCCCTGAGTTATGAAGATTGGATTATGTATTGTATACATAAGTGCGGTACTATTTCATAGAATCAATTTGGGAGATGTTGAATATATTTAATGAAATAAGAATGTTGAATTTATAGTGTCGTATGACACAACACTCTTATTGTCCTCCGACATTTGTTTATGAAATGTAATGAATATTCATTTGAAATGAAGTGATATTTATTTTTAAAAACATGGGTCACTATAAAGAATTAAAAGACTTTTATTATGATTTCTCTATGGATTTTTATAAGATAGTGTTCAATTTATTGTGATGATGTTTGTTGTAGACGTTGGAATAATTGATTCACTTTGAAAAGATAGGGGAGTGGCCCCCTTGTATATAGACACGAACATATAATAATATTAAGTCTTCATAAAGGAATAGTTGAATGAAATATAAGGAGTCCTAATGATAAGATAACTTAATATTGATATAAAATCATACAATTATAATTGTATATGTTTTATTGAAAATTGAAGACTTATAACATGTATTAACCGCCTTAATAAACCATAGCACATAAAATAGTTATAATATTTTCAATATGTTAACTATTTATTGGGAATAAAAAATAATATGAGCTTGTTAAATAATATTTATTTTTAAAATATTATATAATGAAAAAAATGGAGTAAATTAAATTCTATATAATTATGTAATATTCAATGTAAAATAAGTTTTTTGAAAAACGTATTTTTCAGCCTAAAACTATTTTTCTCCGTAATAATTTATAAATTTGAAATCTATGAAATTTATCAAATTATTGAAAAAATAGATTTTATGAATTCCAAATATAAATAATAGTTAATTTGGTTTTTAATTCATAATTAATGGAAAATGACTAAATTAACTTTTTTTATTATATTAAAATATAACATATGTTAAAAAAGGCAATAATGGGTTTCCAAAATTTGACAAATTTTTTTTATGGATTAAATTAAATCCATAGAAACATATTTGGTTTAGAAAATATTTTATTATATTTTTATTTCATGAATATAAAATAACTACTTCATAATAGTTATGGAGTCTTAAAAAATAGTATTTATAATATTTCACTAATAAATCGACTATTTAATTAATATCCAAAAAATTTACTCTATGATAATTTTTGAATCCAGAATATGAAAACACTTTGAGTTTTTTATTATTAAAATTAAAAAATTTGATGTTTAATTCTTACATAAATCATATATATTATAGAAAAAATTGTATTTTATCATTTTAGTTTATCAATGAATTATCAAATTAGTAATTATTATAATTTCATAATCATTTTTTCTAATTTGGATGTAATTATATAAATTATAACACCTATAATATTTATTTTAATAAATAATTATTCACATATATTCACTATCAAATGAATGATAAAAAACTAAATACATAAGATTTATTATATAGAATGATATTCTAAAATCACAAGATGTTAGATATACCATATTTAATAGACCATAATAAAATAAACATGAATTTTATAAATGTATCTGCATCTTAACATTGATTTTATTATATATCTTTTATTTTTATTATACAAAAATAAATCTAGTTCGATAACATTTTTTGGTTAATAAATGATTGTTGATATAACATGGTATTACATATAATTCATTAAACAACTTTAATTATAGGTCTCTATTAAATTGTTGAATGTTCATCATCATATCATGAAACTAAAAATCTAAATTAATATCGAAATTGGTTTCTACAAAACACAAATTGATTTAGTTTTGGGATTGATACTAGTTTAATGATTTTATTTCTTAAAAAATTTATCAATTTTTATAATGATAATATATTTTATCAACACATATACTTCTATGGATCATATCTCCCACAGATATATAAATCTCATAAAAAATATTTAAAAACATTTCAAAACATTGGTGTAAGGATACTTATAAATAATTCTCATGTTTAGAAATTTTCTTTGTCTTGATAACCAAACCCTATAAATATAACCAAATTAAAAGCCTCAATATAGGATATTCATGAAATATAATTCTTTTATCATTACATCAGATTTTAAATTTATAGTTATATATATAATTCGGATTTTGATTCACATATATTGTGAGACTCAGACACATGTTCATGTTCTATCCCTTGATTCAAAATTGTATCATTTTTAATCATTCATCCTCTTCCCTAATAGGTTACACCCACATAAAATCTTCTCTTTAATTATGATATCATTTATAGTAAAAACTAGTTATTCCTAATGTTTTACCTCCTTGACATAAATTATATCATCCAAAATTTTTTTAATATTTACTGGATCACTCTTCAAACACTCATCTGTATTTATCACAGATAGATATATTTTCAAATTTTTATTAAACAAAATTACTGATATTTTCTAAAGGGTAACTATGAACAATCAATTATTGGTTATTAAGAAACAATTCATTGAGATCTATAACTATTTTCATCATAATGAGGAAATTTTTTTCCCACTTAACTAATTTTCATTCAATTAAAACGTCCTTGTTATTTTTCATTAGAATTGTTAAATAATTTATAACACATTAATCTTTTCTCATGCAGTCATTTATATAATATTGTGTAATTATAGAATAAATAAAATTGATCACAATAAATTTATAACACATGTATCCCAATATCATTGGTTATTTTTATGAAATTTACAATTTTGTACTTTAAACCCATGGTATTCTAGGAAAACACTCATGGAATTTTCATTGATGGCTTAATAGTAGTACATTTTAGATAACTTCTCTTAACAGTCTTCTCGACCATATTTAACAAGAAACTTTTATTTACATATAGTTTTCTATATTTCAACTTGTGTTGACTCAATATATTTATCATATCATGGATGTTATCTTATTATTTTTATTATAGTTCTCTAAAATCACATCAATATATTAGATATTTTCATCCTTTTTATTCAAATTAGTAACAATGTCTTCCATTCGTTGGAAATATTATATCATAGATTTTATCATATTTTTACATAATGTTTTGGGATAAATAATGATAACATTCAGTTATTTATCCATCCCTATTTATTTCTCCACATTATGTACCAGTTCATATATTCGAGGTTTTCTAGTTCTCTTTGTAATTATTTTAACAATTCCAACATTTAAGAACACCATTTCTTTCTTCATTCCTAAATTAAAATTCAAAATTAGGAATGTATAGTCCAAACAAGGATTATTTCCCATTGATCCATTTTCTCAATTTCAGAATTGGATCTTATCATTTATGATTCATGAATATTATAATGATTATTGACTTGATCGCATTTCCACTTATTATTCTTAATCTACTTCCAAATCAAATTTCATGAGGTATTTGTGTTTGTATATTTTCATTAATAATCCAAAAAAACTAAAATAAAAATTACCTATATATTTATATCACAAAAATAATTTTTTTAATTATTTATTAGTTTTTTCTGTAATTATATTTTACCTTCATTACATTAAATAGAAGGAAAATTTAACATGAATTTTTATAGGTATCTCATCACTACTATATTTACATAATGTTATTGAATTAGTATCTATAAAATTAATTTCTATAAAAAATCTACCATATTTATATTGAAATAATATAAAAATATAAAAAAAACTATATCAATGAATAGTTATCATAAAAACATCGATGAATATATATCTGTTTAAATTTTTTTTTCAATATGCATCATAAGCATATTTTTTTATGTTGGTATGTCATAATAAATATTTCATGACCACTTCACCACAATCCTTCATAAAAAAATAATACTCCTTATGATATCTATAAAAGTTGGCGGCACTAAAAAATATAACTACCATTGAATCCATTGGGACAACTAGTATGAAAATCCCAATAGATATTGAACAACTAATAAATTTTTTAATATTTCATTCTAATTTTTGGGATAAAAATGATAATCTTTGTCTGATGTGCGGGGAGTGTGAATGAATCATAGTTCACATCAAAGAAATACATTATCTTTTGGAATAACATTTTAGTATGGATCTTTCCCCAAATTATATGTAATGTGTTACTATTTTATGTATATATCTTCATTAATCATAGTAAATATTAAATATATATCTATAATGTAATTGAAAATTGTATATATACTTTCATTATTCACTGTAGAAGGATAATACAGGTGTATATACATGATGATGTTCTGATTTACCCAAACCTAATATCATACACTTTATGGCGGATAAAAATTTTAGGAAATAGAAAATCCATTGAAAGGATAACATCCCTAATAAGATTTTTAAATCAAACAATTTCAAAATACATTTTAATCCCTCCAATCCTCCAATAATGACTACATTATTGAAGGGAAAATCATTTGATTGATTTTAGGGGGTCTTCTGGATCATCTTAATGAATTTAATATATTTTCATTGCCATTTATAGTTTTGTGCTTGGAGGGTCTCAAGTTTTACTGCAATATTCTTCTTTTAATAAATGATGAAAATTACTCAATTATTTACATTTTGATTCTAGTGAAATCCACATCCAATTTTAAATGAATGATTCACATTAATGTTAGTGGTATGTATTTATTATCATAATTATCAATGCCATCACTAACCTCCCCCGGATAATGAACTATATAACAAGTGAATTTTTATTATCAAGATAGTTCATAAATTATTCAATCTTTTATTGTGACTCATTTTTCATCATTGATATTTTTTTACTTCACAGTACCATAATCATCATTTTTAATCATTATATGGATCTACTTGATTATTTATCTATATAGAATATATGTATATAAATAATGATCAATTATTCTAGAATTCTTATGAATTGTTTTTTTATCTGTATTTAAGATCAAACACCATGATTTGATGGTTGTGATTAATTACATATTTCATTAATTCTTCTATGTTATTCAATATTTCATATAAATTTATTGTTGTTAATTATATTCCAAATGTGTCTAATCATCCTTTAAAACAACATTAAATATCTTCTCATTTTAAATTCTAAACATATCCTACAAATATTCTTGAAATATAATATCCATGTAATAATTTTATTGACTGTGGTGTGATATAATTTTATCAAATCTATTATGCATCCCGATCTCTTCTACTATGATTATTTTCACTGAGAAATACTATATCCACAAATTCAAAGAAAATTTATTTTCAAATACTTAATGTATGACATCATGATACACTATATGATCTCAATACTCAATTATAGTAAGTAATGTCACACTATATAAGGGAATAAAGTAGTAGATCCACCAGAAATTGGGATTTTCAGATGTTATTTTATAATTTCACCAAACATGGTGTAATTTATAATTCATGGAAATAAATTTCATAAAATATTAAATATAAGAACACCAATATATTTACTACATACGAACAAATTCATATTTCACAATTCAAAAATTAATATTAGTATAATGTCCTGGTATTGTGGTCCAATATAAACTAAGAAGGTTACATTAAACCGTATTCATTAATCATCCGAATGAACTATCTAGAGAATATTTTATTATATAATGTTTTTTTGTTGATATTATGAATTTTTTGGTATGTATGTAATGATTTGATCCCATTAATATCTTCTATACAATTATTTTTAATGGACTACATGTATATTATTGGAGTTTTATTAAGGACATCCCATAATAGGCTACACTAATGACGGATTTCATTATGAATGGAATGAAATTAAAATGGAATGAAAAGTTACATTTATACATTGAATAAATAAAGAAAATATATACTTCAAGAGATTTTATTTAACAAAATTATTATGGAGATGGATATGATATTTATTCGGACTCATCTAGAGCTGTTTGAGGATGCATAACTATTAATAGGGAACATGTCATTAAATTTAAACTGCTATAGTTGAAAATAAGTAGAAAAACTAACATTTGAATGACCTGAAGTCAGTATGTTTTTATTAATTAAAAAATTAGCGTTGTTATCATTTTTTTTGAGAATTATATTTTTATAATATTTTTATGAATTTTAACAATATTTTAGAATAATATAATCTTAATTTCAAATAAAAATTCCTCGTAGCATTCCTTCAGAACAATAAATTTGAAAATTAATAGTTATTAGAAAATCTAAATACTATATTTTAATAGTTAGGAAGACAATTAAAGCTAATGATTATAGGTAATTCAATGATGAGTTATTCTTAATTCATATATCAGATGAAAATCAATTTTCACCACTTGTAATAGTGAATGGTCCAGTTACATATATTATGAATGTGACAGATATGTTATTGGTACCAATGAAAGATTTATATTTTCTAAACTGAATTGTATGGTGTCATGATATAATAACCTGATATTTTATAAATGAAACACCATTTTTAATGAATAATTACTATTTTATATCTTATTTTTGTGTACCATTATATTCTTTTTGATTTAAAACATAGTAAAACATCAATATACTTGATAATATATATGTTATTTATTTGCCATTATAATTAAGACATATTAATTAATATTATAAATTCCAATTGACATAGATGAAAGAGTGATAATATCAACTAATATGATTGTACTATACGAATATCAATTATTTCATCTTATGATGGAGATGGTATCATTGAAATTTCATCTTATCCATGAAAATATTAGAATCAACAACTGAAACATTTTTTCACATGGTAATGTGACCGATTGAATATTATCGATATCATGGCCCTTATCTTGTTATTTGAACCACCTTATGAAAGTGTTATCATAATACACATTATAATTATGATGTATTCTAGTGCAGTAGGTCATTTTTTATAGAGAATCTAAAATTATGAATTTTATTATTAAATTTTTAATAAAATAATGGTTATATTTATCAATTTTGATTACATAATAAATTAAAATATAATGAATTTTATGAAAAATTATATTGAAAATAATAAATAATAATGTATTTTATGGAAATATAATGATTCCATTAGAGAATCTTTTTTTGATAAATTCAAGTATTTTTTAAATATGTTATATTTTAATAAATTATATAATTTAGATAATAATTATTTAACTATAAATGGAAAATAATTTTAAAAAGGCTAATGTAAATGTTATCAAGAATAGAAAGTGAAAAATATCATAAAACTATTATTATATAGTAAATAAATATTTTTATTTGAAAGTGATTAATAAAAATTTTATAAAATATTTTTCATAAAATAACCATAATATATGAAAATAAGACATTGAAATTATCAAATTGTGTGTTTTTTATTAATTATATAAGAACAATGTTTTAAACAAAATTAAATACATTATATATTTATGTAACGTATTTTGACATCAAAAATTCAAAAAGATTGGTAATAAGGTATATAAATTGTAGACATTACCAAAATTTTGTCTCCCTTTTAAAATAATGAATTTTTTGTTATGTTATTAATTTTATAAACCCATATGGAATCATCTTAAACCTATATTGAACGTAATGTTTTTAAAATAAATTTTTTATAAACATTAATAACTTCAACATCACGAAGCATATTAATGTAATTATTTAATTTATTAACATTATATTTTATTTATAAACATATTTTTCATAGAATGATTGGGTAAAACCCATGAAAATGTTTTGAGTATTTATTTTTTTCACATAGTATCAAAAACATATGTTTAGAAATTTATAATGATGTTCTAATATTTTTCTATAAAAACCCATCAATCATCCCTTTTCTCATAACTCAAAACATATTGAGATAAAATTTACTCCACTTTTCCATCTATATTTGCCTCCAAATTTGTTTCCATGTTCAAAGTAAGAACAAACCAATATTTATAAAGTTCCCTATCAATACACAAGTTCCTATCAATCTCTTCTTTTTCCACAAACTTCCTTTTTAAAATACATTTTTATTTCATGTTGTTCATAGGATAATTTTTTTTAAAATATATCTTATTATCCATATGAATTAAAAATGACGAGATACACCCTTTCACACAAATAAATACCTTCCTTGAATCTATATTTACACCAGTTATTCTACTGAAATTATCCAATGATTTTCTTTGGAAAAGATTATTTTATTGCACACCCATACCTACTTCCAGAAAATATTATTCACCTATATATTGATATTTTTATTTTTCTATGATGTTATATTTATTTAATCTTATCTCCATATTCCTATGTTTAAAAGTGAGTAAATAAGTTCTTATATTGTATGATATTTGGGGGACAAAAATGCATGTAATTAACATGAACATGACAGTGGGACCAAAATTTTAAAACCCTGTGATTCATTGGGCAGTTTTTTTTAAAAAAGAGATACCACATATGGTTCATGATAGGTTATCTAGTGAACAATATAGTATGACGTCTCAATAGTTATCACTGATATCTACCTTATATTTCCTTATTTGTGTTGCTTCCAAATTTCTTTGTTTCCTCGATTTTATAATCTTATATTATGCATTAAGGATCATGTTTATAATTCTCACCAATTATTTATATCCATTATATTAAACATTAATTGCCTATAATATATTCATTATGTTATTCATTTATTATTACCTAAATGGTATTAATGGTTCTCCATTTTCATTGGTATGTCTCATGTCCATCGCATTCTATATTATAAGAATCGATGGAATACAAGGGTTTGATTTTAGGTTTTTTAAATAATTTAATTGTACTCATGTTTTTAGTTGCTATTCTATATTCGCATTTTCCCCAAAACACCATGAATCATTATCATATTGAAATTTTTATGATTACCTTTAAATAATAAATCATGAATTATAGTGTATTAAGGATATCAGTTATTATAGTTGGTATCGTAATAATTTTCACATTACTATTACTGATTGGGATTAGAAAATTATTGATAAAGTATCAGGGATTGAATAAACAATGTAAAAATTCCAAAAACTATGGGATATTATAGATCCAGAGGTTTCTAATAAAACTATTTACAATCATAATACAGCATGTGGATTTGTCTCTAGAAGAGTGTACATAGGGGAAATAACCCCAACAATGCATAATATGCTCTTAGTCTATTGAAACATGGTGCGTAAAAAATTCCTTAATGCAAACCTAGTTTCACACTACTATGGGATATTATATATTAAATCAATATGATCATTAAAAACTATTATTAAGGAAAAAATTACCATAATAATTTATATTAGGAAATATATAACGGATCAATTAGATTTACACATGGAAACTCACAAGTTAAATAATAAAGGTAATTTATGTGTTTAATAGTTAATGGTTACCATTTCCAAATTATTTGATATTGTGTTTTTATAATTATAACACATAATATTATCTCGTTATAGTCAATTTCATGGAAATGAGAACTTATCTATCAACCAATGTGATGTTATATGTAATGTATTCCTAAAATAGGCTCCCTTCCCGACAGTCATAGGATTTTGGATGATTCATATAATATATTCTCAATTAACAACTGTTTTGAAAGGAATCATGAATATGGGTAATCCCATATACTATTTAGAAAGATTAATATTCAATTGATTCTATTCTATGGAAAATTATTCAAATTTTCCGTATATATTATGATTCCCTAATCCGGCAATAATGGATCAACTCCTTTTAATAGATATTCTCATTCCATCAATTATCAATGTATGTGGTGGTAGTGTAGGTTCTCAATCAGATGGAAGGGTTTTATGATCAATGTTTTGTGATGTAATAAAATACAGATCCTATGGAATATATCAAATTGATGTAGTGGAATGAGTTATGGAATTTTTTTTTGGATAAATATATTCCTCATACTCTCTGGAATAAAATGGAGAGATACTTAAATAGACTCATGGAAAAGGTTTTTTAATCAAACAGGTCATTTGAGATGAGCATTACAGGACATAAATAGTATTCATATTCCTTTATCATCTATAATGTATTTAATGTTAATAAATATATCAGTTTTTATGTGGATTCTATAAAATCATTTCCTGATTTGAGACATTGACTCCAATTTTGAATGTTAATGATGTTCCCCTAATGTAAACATTAATGTTTGAAAATATCATTTTCCTTATGGGTTTGGATATAGGATTTGGAGAATGGATTTTAATTCTAGTGGAATAAAAAGTAAATGTCTTTGGGGTATTATAGTCCAACATTCCACATGTCAAAAGTGTTGCAAGAAGAATCTCTAAAAATGATTAAAAGGGAAAAATGAATTATTTTTTGGAAGGAAGGGGACCTAGAAAAAAAATGTTAAAGGGAGAAAGACATCAATGAGATTGATAAACGAAATTATCTAGTCAACACTCCATTTATAGTCAAATTTTTTAACATTATAGAACAAGTACCATATGCCAATCAATTCACTGATCCAAGGGACATTGATGGTAAAAAAAAGTAAACACCAAAACATAGAGATATAAATTGTGCATATTCCCCCAAATTTTTTGAGTTTTATCCCATCAACAATGTGGTAATAGAAATTCTAGTTATTAGTTGAAGAAAAACATAAACATTCTATGGTTTTAAATTATCAAACTTTATCATATAATGCATGTTTATTAGAAATATTCAAAACAACTTCAACACACATATGTTTTGATATCAATAAAATATTATTTTTTAGATTTTTACATCATATTTATATAGATTCCTTAATAAAAAAAATTCTCACTGAGATTCCAAAAAAAACATTTAATATTCCCCTTAGAAAAATTCAATGAAATAAAATTAATGGATTGGAATTATTTATATATAGCCAAACTAAATTATCTAGATATTATAATTAAACTTAATAGCCTAAATAAAACATTGATACTATACCAATTCTAGGAGGAGGTTGAATCTCCTATGGAATCATAATTTCATGAGTGGATATAGTTTTCTTATGACAAAGAGTATCAAAATCATATGATTGGGGTCTTGGAAATGATTAGGGAAAACCAATTTATATCAAACCTTCATTCATGATTTATAACATAATGGTACACACAATACAATAACATATGATCATAAAGAATTGTTTCATTATTATCAAAGGTATATTAAAAAATAATATGTAAAAATAAAATTATATGAAATTAAATCATTTAATTATGAAATTATTTTTCTTGGATAATCTAAAACTACACGTGATATCATGTTGAAATATATAATAAAGGGGTGACTTATAAATCACATTCAAGGAATAAAAAAATAATAGTAAAAAGTAATGTAAGAAATGTAGAGACCCAAATAATGACGTACATGGACATTACATTAATTTTTCGGAATACTTAATACATAACAAGAACCAACACTCATGGACTGTAATAGTTTAATGTCTTTAGAAACTCAGAACATAATCTTCTAATCGTGGTGAAAGATCTTCAACATCTCCCATAAATATCTTCCCCTTTTGTTTTCTTAGGTAGAAGCATTCTATATATCCTATGGAAAAGAAAACATAAAAAGGGTGAGATCAAATGATCAGTAAGGGTTTTCATGGAGAAAATAAAACAAACCATATACATTTGATCTTCAAAACATGAACAGAAAGTTTAAACATCAAAATCTTGAGTTGCGAAATAAATCTTGGTAGTACATATGGAATAGATCATAAAGGAACATAAATCATGATAAAATGGAATGGGAATAAAACATTTAATTGTGGAAAACCATTAATCACATTATATTATTTATATAGTAGCCAAGGCATTACTGCTATGACCATCTTAGTGGACAAAGTCCCTTTCTGAATCGAGTTCACTCCTTGTTCCAGTCCTGAATCACTGAACCGGATTAACAAACCGTTCCAGCCATGTCTATATCATGAGATATCAATCTTTAACGAATTCCTTGGTGGGAGATATAGGTCCCAGCCATCTTATGATGAAATCATTCTTACATGTGCCACAACATAAACATACATCATTCATCTTAACCCAAAGAATAAAATGGGTTTCACAAACATCATACCATCATAACATAATCTATATAAAACAAATGGATATCATTACATCATAAGAAAAGTGAAACCATGTAAATCGTAGATACATTATACTTGAAACATAATCATACTAAATAATGTTATCTTATAGTGAAAATAGTTTTGACAAAACACTTGAAAATAATTCTTGAGGAAAATATCATTTATTCTTCAAAATCATTTTATTTTCACAAAATTCCATGAAATTTTAAATGAAAATGTTTTTTTGAAAATAATCATGAAATATGGTGGAGGAAGATTCATGAAAATAAGGATTTATGAAACCATAAATTTCTGTTCATGCCGTATTAGTTAAAAAACATTCTTCTTGTAAAAGAAAGATTCCATCCATAATACAAAGTAAAAGTAAAAGAAGGGTAAAAATGACTTTAAACATACATGGGAGAATATTAAACACTTTATGAGAAACATTTTATGGACATGGATGAAAAATATAACCCTGGTAAATACTTACGTATAAGCAATCTCGGATAAAAATGAGATTGAAAAATTATCCCTTACCTTAGGTCCGATATGCTTCGCACATATCCGAAACTCTAGTATAATGATTTAAATAATGTCATTGACTTATTAAAGAATCATACATATTTTTATGATATCATTTATGGTTGACTTATGACTTTATTTAACCCGTTCTTTTGTAAATTCCATGTTAATGCAGCGTTTTGGGTAAAATCGTTTTATTTATCGTATGTGTTTGGATTTGTTGTTCTTGGTATTATTATTACTTATATCATGATTTAATTGTTTCCATTATGTAAATCATGATTTATATATCATATATATTCAGTATATATATATACAATATAGTTAGAGAAATGAAACGAAATACACTGTTCATGGAGAGGGTAGGCCGTACGTACGCATGAACGTTGTTTTCCTTTTCATTATTGACTTGAATGGAAGTAAGTATATGAAAGATATATATATATATATATATAAATCCAGTACCTAAATTATGTAATATATTTCATTATTATTCATTGTATATACTTTATAATCATTCTTAAATGGTTGTCATGGAGAATGAATCTCATCGCGTCGTGGAGACGGTAATCCGTACGTATGTTTGAACGATGATATCATTACCATTATTATTGAATGGAATTTGAGTGGATGATATAATATTTCAGAATCAATATGATGTTATAATAACCATATATAGTTATTGTTTACACCATTATACCCATCCAAGTAAGGTGGTGGTGGAAAACAGATTACACAACGGCGTGCAGACAGTATTCCGTACGTACGCACGTGCGGTGATTTTGTTTTCCATAGGATGGATAGAAGATGACATAGGATTTTTTTATATTTATAATAACATATAATTATATGAGTTATACTGATGTTATTAATTTATGATGAAAAAAATATATAAGAAGAAGTAGATGATGAAATAAATTGGAATGAATCGGTAAAGGATATTACCTCTTCTTTGACGTGACTCTTCTTAAACACCTTTTAAGGCACTGGAGTTGGTCTTTTGAGGATACCATAACCTCTATAATTTTTCTTGTAATGTTGAGAATGGAAATTTCAAGGGTTTGTACTAGCTTGAAGGCTCAAAATTGTGTATAGAGAAGAGGGAGGAGGTTCCCTTTTATAAGGGGGGAGAGGGGCACCTTTGGAAACCTCAAACATATTAATTTATAATAAATTCAATCCCCACAAAAAAACTCCAAAATGACTCAAATCAGATCTTAGATTAGATAGGGTTGTAATCTCATAATCCAATAAAATTTAGACATGCTGATAATGTATTTTAAACATTATCAACTTGATTTATCCTTATTTAATCTATTTATTTTTATTTGTTGTTATAAGATTCTAAATATTAAATTGTTATAAAGAATTACTTATGAGTTGTTAATTTCCAATAATTGGATTATTTATGAAATTTTAGACCATATAAATTTTAATTTATAATTGTTAAATATTTATGTGATTTTTAAACAATTTTATGTTATGTATTTTTATAAAATAACAATAGTGTCAATTTTGACACTATTCATTTATTTGAATTTAAATAAAATCCACACAGATGATATGTTCAAAATAAAAGCATTAATAGATTCATAACATGTCATATTTATCTATAAAATTAGTGGAGAACATTAAATAGTTCATGTAATATTTATTTTTGTATTTTTAAAACCATTTATTTGACATTTCAATAAATAAAATAATATCAACATCATTATTGTGTCACCTTTAATGATAATTATTTAATCCTTAGAAATTCTTAATAAATTCACATGATGTATATATGTTTATTATATTTCTTGAGATTATTCATGTTCCATGTTTCATGAAGTTCATCACTAAATTAAAATTATTGTTCTAATAATATTTAAGAGAGTGACATGTTGTAACTTTCATTGGTTTTAATAATAATTAAATTATATTTTTGTAGAAAAATCTATAAAATGAATCTATTCCGACCCTTGGGTGATATTGGTCGACTTTTATTCATCCAATAAAATTTTTGCACGTGTTAGGGTAATTTTATAGTCTTATTTTTACCCTTAATTTCCAGATTTACCTTTAACTACAGTAAATAAATATTATCGTAGTTACTATTCATAATATCAAAAAAATAACAGTAACCTATTAACATTATTTAGACCCAATGAATTAAAATATGGAATCCATTTTTCAAATTTCAAAACACAGAAGTTTCAGTAGCTAATTTAAAATTAATCTTTTTGTTAAGAAAACAACTTTTAAAAGTTAAAACATTGCAAAAGATTGAAATGTTTTTACCTATGAATTCAATGTAAAATTAATGGTAATGACAAAAATTATATTAAATGGTAAAAATATATTCTATTTATACTTTAAAACCATTCAATAATATAATTTAACCATATAAATAATTGCGATGAAAAAAGTTGTTTCTAATTAAAATATAGCATGTTTTACTATTCATTAAAATAAGAAAGTTATAAGAATAATAAGAAAAATTTATCCAAAGTAAATTATTATATCATGATTACAAAAAAGAATCTGTTTTTTCAAATTGAACTTATAAACCTTTCAAAAACAAGATTTAATTTGGGTGCGCCATCAAAAGGCGGTAAAACTGCATTTTTTTAAATACTAATTATACACGAAAATATTATTTTGTTCACATACCATGTTTTAGAAAATGTATAAGATAAATAATAATGTTATAAAATTCAAAATTTATTTAATAAAAATATACTGTTGTTTTGTGAAACCTGGTATTGTGTTCTACACACACTATCGAGAAAGGTCGTGATTGCGTGTAACACAAGCCAAAAATAGTGTCTGTGTATAATATAAGCTAATAAGGTGTTGTTTATAGCACAAGATAATTTTTGTGTAACGTACAACATAAGAAATTAATGAAATTAAAAGAATATTTTTCATAAAATCTTAGGGTGTTACATTCTACCCCCCTTAAAATGATGTTCTCCCTCAAAATTCATCGGGGTTATAAATGGTTTACTACATGAATGTTTCTTTAATAAAAACCCACATCGTAAAAAGGATTACCACAACATAACATTAAAAACTAATGTATGAAACGTAACGGTTACCCAAATTAACTAATTGCTGGGTTTCCACTTAGAATAACATAGGTGAAAATATGGATATGCAAGAAAATCTAACCATCATGTTCTAATGGAGCGTGGTAGAGAACATGGATATGAAGAACACAACAATCAAAAATGCATAAATTGGTGATGTTCTAAGGTAAAATCGAATTTATCAGATATGAGGACACTAGAACAACAATTTATTGTTTTCACGATCATTTCCCTAAAGTTAGAGAATTTTAATTAGAAGAAATACTTACTTTATTTTGATACAATATCACCATTGTTCGTGGCTTGACAATTTCCACTTCATCTCTTAAAGAAATGAAGTTGATTTTTTCATTCTTGAAGTGTTAGCAGATCTTGTGAAAGAATGATGGGTCATTCCATCTATTTCAATCAAATGGTTAGAAAAAGATATCAAATATACATAAGTCCATCTATGGTGAGGTTAATTGTATATGATTCACAAAATAGAATTATAATTCATATATCATCCCGCTTAATAATGTAAAACTAGTTTCTACTAACCATGGTCTTCATGTAGGCTAGTGGTAGGTGATAAAGGCATGTCGCACTTCGGTTGTGGGTTCGATTCCCACAGCCTTGTCCGACGTGATGGGTTGTCGTCTGTTCTGCAGTTTTTCCTTTTTCAAAACTACATTATTATAAAATCCAATCGAAAAAAGTTCTATCCTGAAAAAATATTATCTTATTTCCAACATAATCCATTTAAAATCTTTAGACTTATACAAAATACTTATGTCCATGCTCATAGAATAAAGAAAACAATTATTAGGAATGTCATCTACTGAGCATGTGAATACCATCATTTATCCCCCATATATCATTTGATGTATATTTTTGGTCACATTACAAACATGTGAATACCTTAATCATGTATTCTCTTGAAAAATGAATATCCATTGAACCTTAGAGAAAACATGAATGCTGTCAAAAGATAACTCTTTCCACATACCAAAATCCCAAAATTTCTATATACTCAATCCATGATATCACTTTGTCCATATATCAATCATGAGCTCATTAATACTATCAAACATTTCATTATCTATTTATCCCTACATTATGCGCATATCATTGTCTTTCCAAAAATATTTCAAGCACTTTTCATGGTTATCGGTACCATACAATTATTGAAAACCACAATGGACCAATACATAGATATTCCAATATACCATAAAAGTATCTCAACAACATTATTATCCAATACCATTACATAATCCATTCAATCCATCCTCTTCAATGATTGGAATGGAATACTTCCTTCCTCAATTTAGAAGTAACCTCTTAGGTCAGGGAATTGATTTGGGTAATGCCCATATTCTCCACAGATCAGACATTGAACTCCATAATAGTTTGTCACTCGATGACCCTTTTCCCCACATAGATAACATCTTCCCTTCCATTTTATGTATTCCTCAACGTTCTTCTACCCTTCTTTAGAAATCTCAATCTTCCCTTCTTTATGATCCTCCCTGTGCGAAAATGCATAAAAGTCCATCTTCCTCTTATTTGATGAATTAGGAATACCACTAAAGTTCACCTTGTTAATCATATGTCAGAATGTTTGATTCTTCATAATCATAATATATTTATCTTTAGGAATTACGCAATTTCTCTTCTCATAGTCACCAATTTTTCCATCATATTCAATGTTATCCCAATTCCTTTTGGGTCCCTCCATTAACTAAAACCAGAAACCATTGTGTAAAAAACAGTTAAAATAATTAGGAACCACATAATCGTAAAAAGTCACTTATAGGATGTATAACATATGACACATACTTTACCCTATGATAGATTTGGTTCACCCTAGGTTATTCATGATCATCAAAATATTTCTAGGACTACACCTATAGTTATACTAAACCATAGGGACATCCCTATACATATCATAGAAAAATCTCTAGGGATCTCACTAATGTTTTCGCATCCTAGTTTCCAATGGTTGACAAAAACTTTCCTCTTATACCAACTGTAGAGACCCAAATATTGAAATACATGGACATTACATTACTTTTTTCGGAATACATAATACATAACAAGAACCAACAAATAAGGACCGTTATATTTTAGTGTTTTTGGAAACTCGGAACATAATATTCTAATCGTGGTGAAAGATCGTCAACATCTCCAATAAACATCTTCCCATTTTGTTTTCTTACCTAAAACATTTCATTATATCCTGGGGAAAAGAAAACATAAAAAGGGTGAGCTAAAATGATCATTATGGGTGTGCAAAGAGAAAATAAAACAAACCATATACATTTGAACTTCCAAACATGAACATAAAGTTTAAACATCAAAATCTTGAGTTGCGAAATAAATCTTGGCAGTACGTAAGACATAGATCCCAAAGGAACATCAATAGTGATAAAATAGCGTGGTAATAAAACATTTAATTGTGGAAAACCATTAATCACATGATATTATTTCCATAGTACCCATGGAATTACTGCCAAGACCATCTTAGTGGACAAAGTCCCATTCTGAATCGATTCACTCCTTGTTCAAGTCCTGTATCAATGAACCAGATTAACATACCATTCCATCCATGTCTATCTCATGAGATTTAAATCTTAACTCAATGCACTGGAGAGAGATATAGGTCCCACCCATCTCATAATGAAATTATTCTTACATGTGCCACAACATAAACATAAATCATTCATCATAACCCAAATAAAAAATGGGTTTCATAAACATCATCCCATCATAACATTATCCATATAAAACAAATGGATATCATTTCATCATAAGAAATGTGAAACCATGTAAATCATAGATAAATTATACTTGAAATATAATCATACTAAATAATTTCATCTTATATGGAATATAGTTTTGACAAAACACTTGAAATGAATTTTGAGAAAAATATCCTTTATTCTTCAAAATCATTTTCTTTTCAAAAAATGCCATGCAATTTTAAAAGAAAATGAATTTGTTGAAAATAATCATGAAATATTGTTGAGGAATATTCATTAAATAAGGATTTATGAAACTGTAAAAATCTGTTAATTTCATATAAGTTAAAAAAACATTCCTCTCGTACTTTTTCCGGAAAAGTCAAAAAGTTCATCGTATGGTAAACATAAAGAACGATCCCATCCATAAAATAGATTAAAAGTAAAATAAAGGTAAACATGACTTTAAAGATACATGGAATAATATAAAACACCTTATGAAAAACATTTTATGGATATTGTTGAAAAATATAACCCTAGTAAATACTTACATATAAGCAATCTAAGATAAAAATGAGATTGAAAAAGTATCCTTTACCTTAGGTCCGATATGCATTGCACGTATTTGAACCTCCTATATAATGATTTAAATAATGTCATTGACTTATTAATGATTCATAATTATTGTTATGATATGATATATGGTTAACTTATGACTTTATATTACTCATTCTTTTGTAAATTCCATGTTAAAGAAGCGTTTTGTGTAAAATCGTTTTGTATATCGTACGTGTTTGGACTTTTTGTTCTTGATATTATTATTAAATAAATCATGATTTAATTACTTCCAGAATGTAAATCATGATTTATATATCATATATATTCATTATATGTATATATATAAACATAATAGATAGATAAATGAAATTAAATACACCGATCATGGAGACGGTAGGCCGTGCGTATGCATGAACGTTGTTTTCCTTTCCTTATTGACTTGAATGAAAGTAAGTAGATGACATATAAATATATGTATACATAAATACATTAGTTTAATTATTTCATATATTTCATTATTATTCATTATATATACTTTATAATCATTCTTGAATGGTTACCATAGACAATGAATCTCATCGCGTCATTGAGACGGTAATCCGTACGTATGCATGAGCAATGATATCATTCTGATAATTATTGAATGGAATTGGATAGGATGTTATAATATTTCAGAATCAGTATGATGTTATAATAACCATATATAGTTATTCTTTACACCATTATACCCATCCAAGTATGGTGGTGGTGGAAAACAGAGTACACCACGGCGTGGAGACGGTATTCCGTACATACGCACGCGCTGCGATTTCGTTTTCCGTAGGATGGATAGAAGATGAAATAGGGTTGTTTAATTTTTATAATAACATATCATTATATGAGTGATACTGATGTAATTAATTTATGATGAAACAAATAAAAAAAGAATAAGTAGAAGAATAAATAAATTGGAAAGAATCAGTAAAATATATTACCTCTTCTTTGACGCGCCTCTTCTTAACCTCCTCTTAAGGCACTAGAGTTGGTCTTTTGATGATGCAATAACTTATATAATGTTTCTAGGGAAGTTTATAAGGGAAATGGTCTGGGTTTTTCTGAGCCTGAAGGCTAAAAATTGTTTAAATATAAGAGGAAGGATGTGCTCTTTTATAAGGGAGGAGAGGGCCACCTTGGGAAACCTCAAAAATATTAATTTATAATAAATTCAAACCCCACTTAAAAACATCCAAAATGACTCAACTCGGAACTTAGATGAGATAGGGTTGTAATCTAATCAACCAATTAAATTTAGACAAGTTGATAATTTATTTTAAACATTGTCAACATGATTTATCCTTATTTAATCTAATTAATGTTATTTGTGGTTATAAGATTCTAAATTTTAAATTGTTATAAATAATTAAATATGATTTTTTAATCGTACATAATTGGATTATCTTTGACATTTTAGACCACATAAATTTTAATTTATAATTTTTAAATATTATTGGAATTTTTAAACAATTTTATATTATGTTATTTTTATGAAATAACAATATTGTCAAATTTGACACTATTAATTTATTGGAATTTAATTAATATCCACATAAAAGATATGTTCGAACTATGAGCTTTAACATATTCATAAAATTTCATATATATATATATATATATAATTAGTGGATCACATTAAATAGTTCATATAATTTTTATTTTAATATTTTTAAAACCATTTATTTGATATTTCAATCAATAAAATAATTTCAACATCACTATTGTTTCACATTTAATGATAATTATTTAATACCTAAAAATTCTAAATAAATTAACATAATGTAAATAATTTTATTATCATTCATGATACTATTCATTCTCAAAGTTTCATGAAGGTTATCACTAAATTAAAATTATTATACTTATAATATTTAAGAGAGTGACATGTTTTCAATTTCTTTGGTTTTAATAATAATTAAATTCTTATCATGGTCAAAATTCCATAAAATGAATCTATTCCACCCCTTATGTTATATGGGTAGACTTTTAGCCATCCAATAGAATTTTGGTAGGTGTTAGGGTATTTTTATAATCTTATTTTTTCCCGTAATTACCCAATTAAGCTTTAACTGTAGTAAATAAAAATTACCATAGTTACTATTCATAATATGAAAGAAAACTAACATATTAACATAATTTAGACCCACTGAATTCAAATATTGAATCCATTTTTTCAAAATTTAAAACATAGAAGTTTCAGTAATTAATTTTAAAATTTTCCCATTGTTAAGAAAATGAGTTTTAAAAGTTAAAACATTGCCAAAGATTGAATTGTTTTTACCTATGAATTCAATGTAAAATTAATGGTAATGACATACATTATATAAAATGATAAAAATATATTCTATTAATACTTTAATAACATTAAATATTATAATTTAACCATATAAATTATTGCGATGAAAAAATTTGTTTCTAATTAAAATATAGCGTGTTATTACTATTCATTAAATTAAGAAAGTTATCAGGATAATATGAACAATTTATCCAAAGTAAATTTTTATATCATGATTCCAAATAAGAGTTATTGTTCTGTCAAATTGAACTTATAAACCTGTAAAAAACTAGATTTAATGTGGGTGCTCCATCAAAAGGCGGTAAAACTGCATTTTTTCAAAAATACCTATTTTACCAGAAAAATTTATTTTGTTCACATACCATGTTTTAGAAAATGTGTAAGATGAATAATAATGTTATAAAATTTAAAATTTATTTAATAACAATATATCGTTGTTTAGTGAAACCATGTAGTGCTTTTTACACACGCTATCGAGGAAGGTTGCGATTGCGTGTAACACAAGTCAAGAATAGTGTTTGCTTATAATATAAGTTAATACGATGTTGCGTATAACACAAGATATATTCTGTGTAACATACAACACAAGACATTAATGAAATTATAAGAATATTTTATCATAAAATCTCGTGGTGTTAAAATAAATGTGGTCAAAGTGGAATATCACATAATCTTAAGAGGTGTGAGAATCATAATCTTGCATATGGTATGATATAACATGTTTGTATGAAAGAAAACAGGACAATGTTCGATCAAAATTAAACTTGACCTCACAAACATAAGTCAAGACTAACTACTAGATAATCATAACATAGTGTTTATAACATAACATCACATGAACCATATATTCAATTTTATGGGATTTAACAATTACCCATTGAATTTGGGGGCCATATAAACTTTCTTTCACTCATCGCATTCATATCATCTACATGAAGGAGGGATATAGATATATATTACAATATAATGACATATTTAATAATTTTTAATCCTAAAATTAATGAATGAGATATAAATAAATGAAATTATCTATTTAATGATATATATGAACATATATCACATTACCCAAAAGTGATAATGGGGAAGAATACTAACAATAGAAATGTTCTTCATGAAAAATTTGTTGGAAAATTTACCCACCATAATGATGATTCATAAAAATCCATTTGAAGGATTAATGAGTGTGAACGAGGTCTCAAATAAATGTATCTTTAAAATTTATATGATAAGTGTAACATCCCAAGAATCCACTTCACATTTATTTTTAAATAATTCAATATCTTGTGCAGTATGCAACTTCGAGTTGTAGCACACCACGACCAATAAAACAAGCTGTTATGAATAGTAATACCCAATTTTTGAACTTTTATAAATTTTATTTTTCAGAATGGACATAAATTTATTATATGGTATATCAAAATAATCCCAGGGTGTATTATTTTTATTATTATGAAAAATTTCAATTTTTTATGAATAGTGAAAAAAATTGTGTTCTTGTTTAAAACATACTTTTTTTTATATACATAGTTATTTTTTAATTAAATATATTTTACTTCAAAATATATACATAATACCTATATAAGTTCAATGTAATTAATTTTAATCATTCTATAATAAAATTAGATGTATAAAATTTTATTGAACAATTTAAAATATTTTGAAAACCTTCTAGGAACATTTTAAAATTTGAATAAAACATAGTTTTACCACTACTGTGAATTGAATTTAAAAAATCTGAGCGACATGGTTGACATCAGTATGTAAATTGTTTTCAATAGGATACTTTTTTGTGAATATTAACTTTAGAATTTTATTTACCACAGGTAAAAGAAAATAGGGAAATTAAAGGTAAAAATGATATTATAATTACCCGAACATGTGTCCTAATTCAATTGGATAAGTATTTTTCGACCAAAACAAACAATAAGAATAAAATATGAACCTCTTTTATCCACATGGAGTAGATTAGGGAATTTATTATTATTTTTTTAAAGAATTGTTAAAAGTGTAAAAATGAAATTTCATAACTAAAACAATTTTTATATAGCTATATACATAATATAAATTCGACTATAAATATTTATTTGAAAGAAAATATTATTTAATACATAATAATATTTTATTAATAATTTTTAGAAATTAAAAAACTAAATTTATTAATGATACAATGATGATGCATTAAGTATCTTATTAATGAATGATTAAAATAATTGATATTATAAATATCCAAATAAATATAAATTGACACTTTTGATGAATTATAAAAATTTTCTAGATTAATATTACATATTAGGATTTATATAATTTTTTTCTATATAATCTTGTTTTTTTGACTTTCACAAAAACCAAATACTAAATAGTGTCAAAATTGACTTAAATGTGTTTGTAAAATAAATATTATATTATTTATTGATATAATATTCCTAAAAATATAAGTATTGACCAAAAGACTGAGATAAGATTATATATTTCAACAATCAACCACCTGGGGTTATATTATATTTTTATTGTAAATTTATTAACGATTTAATATAATGTTACAAGAATACATGGTAAATGATAAACTATATAACTACGAGATAAATATAAAACATAAGGTTAATATGGTGACCTAAACCTATATAAAACCTATTGGTTGAGAGGTGTTAGACCCGAAACTACCTTATCCTAGAAATAAATCCTTTTGGATCCATTATAATCCAAATATGATTGTTTAATAAATTAATAATCCATGCTTTTCCTAAAGTGCCCTCACCTTTCTCATAGAAGGGTACTTATCCTTCTCTCAAAATAACTCCTCCAAAACCATTTGGATTTTCCAACCCCTAATCAATTATATTTACAACTACCCTCACTTCATCCTAGAGGATATACATTGATCATAAGGCTAACATAAGGATTCATTTAGATCCAATCAAATGGAAGCACCCGAATAGGAGGTAATTATTTCATCACCTATTTCAAAGTTCTTTTTTTCTTCCACTCCCTCTATTATTGTGGTTTCCATACCAAAATAATAAATCCAGTAAATTGTACATACTTTTAGTTATATTAAATATGTTACAACCATATTCATTATTCTATCCATTCTATTATTGAAAATTTCACAATACGTGTGTATGTATGTCATGTCGTCTCAACATCGCGGTGTAGTTTGTTAATCAACAATTAATTATTTGGATTTGTATAACACTGAGTATAATTGATTTAAATATTAAATATAATATGCTAATTATTATTTATATATTATATACCATCCAATTAAAATCAATTTGATAACCAATAAAATGATATTTTCATTCGTGCGTACGTACAGATTACTGTCTCCACGAACGAGACGAGATTCATTACCCATAAAAAAAATTCAAGAATAATAATTATTTTATGGTTAAAAATAATTGTTATGAACTTAAAATCATTTTGGACATGAATCTAATACATCCAATCAATAAAAAAGGACTTATATGACAAAACGTATAGAGAAAAATGAATCAGCTAACACCCAAAAAGATGATACGATTGTAATATCATTAAAAAATAAATATTAAAAGAACATATATGATATCATATATTTGTATGTGGTTCATTAATAATTTAATAATTATTATTTCAAAATTATACCAGAGGATAACCTACCGTCGAAAAAATAAAAGTACAAGGTAAAGGTTAATCATACATTCTCGTTATTATTCGAGGGGGTTTATACGTAAATATCAACTAAGATATCTTTTTCATCCACACCAATGTTTTTTAAAAATGTATTTCTAAACATTTTTTATACTTCCTAGACTATGGGTTATTTTCATTTGTACACCTGTTTTAATTTTTATAATTTTTTTTGAAAAGAATCATTCTGTCATTTTCCCAACAATGTACTATATGACCTGATCAAAAAATTAAGGAAAAAATGTTTTTTTAACTTATATGGAGGGTGCGGCCATTTTCCACTATTATCACACCTTCAAAGAATCTCGTGCAATATTATAAGAGTATTTTAAAAATAAATATTTTCTATTATAATTACATTTATTTTAAATAATTTTAAAATATGAAGAGATATTTCCCTCAAATAGTTTGGATTTCATTTTTGTCAATATCCTTTGTTGGATTTTATGCATGTTTGAAGTTGATTTATTATGATACTATATTCTTTAATTTATTAATGTTTTTGTTATATTCTTGACTATAAAAGCTCTATTTCTATTACATTAATGTATTATAGATCGATTATTTTATTTTGTATGCTTGTTTTAATATTAATGTTTATGTAATCTTCCAATATTTTCATATGAGGAATATATTGGACTTTGTATGTGATGGGTGGAGCCTGCTATATCAACTCGATGCATCGGTCGGTATCATGAGACAGACTAGTTTCTTGGCATAAGGCCTTGACATAATCATATTTTTAGTCTTTTCATGAGGTCTTATTTATATTGATATGATGTTTGGAATTATGCATTCTATCATTATGAAATTAGCTATTTATATTACATGTGGGTATTTGACTTCTAATATATCCATGTGAATAAGTAAATTTCATTATTTGATTTATATTTTCCATATTATACTGATCTTTAATTTTAAATGTCTTTTTTTAATCTTATACATTGTCTTCAATGTTTATGCTTATTTATGAATGTTTATGCTATATTGGTATCCATACTAAGCATATGAGATTTCCCCTTTATTATGTTTTATTTTTCTTCAGATGTGAAGATGTATATTATGATGACCTGTAGAGATATTCTATAGAGTATGAGGGTGTTAAAAAGAGACACAATGATGTTTTTTATTTCATAATGTAATGTAAAACTTATGTATGTATCTAGTACTTGCAAGGATACTAAACTAATAACTCTTTCTAGAATTGATATATTGTGATCAAACCAATGTTATTTAATAATGCACCGACTTTGGGTAACATGGTTAGGGGCGTTACAGTTTCCATTAGAGGAAGATGAATATTAATTTTAAAAACTATATTTTGAAAAACATTCATTAACACTACTAGAAAATGGACATATACCAAAGGTTATGGGGAAAACCATGGGTATAGGTCACCCTATCCCCTTGGTTTTTGGAAAACCGTGGGTATACGAATTTGTTGATATCCTATGCCCAAGGTTTCCCCAAACCGTAGGCATAGGATACCCTATACGCACGTTTTTCTCCTAACAGTGGGTATAGGCTATAAAAAATGAATATACCCACTACTTTCCCAAAACCATGGGGATATGGTGACCAATACCGAAGGTTTTCCCAAATAACATGGGTATATTCATCGAATAAAAAAACCTATAACTAGGGTTTTGACAAACCATGGGTTTAGGTTTCCCTCGTCGGTCAGGGAAATTTATTTTTTCCACGGGAACAAAAAAATTGGCGGGAGTTCTATACCCATGATTTATTCCTCTATACCCATAGTATAAATAAATATATTTAATAATATATATATCTACATACATATATGCGGTGATGGGGTAGTGGTTAGGCCGCTCTTGAACGGAGAAGTGGTTGCGATATCGAATCTCGCAGGCTGCTATTTAGTAAAATATGTTATACCCACAGTTTCCAAACTGTGGGTATAGAGTTTTGACATGGTAGAGAAACCAATACCCACGGTTTTTCCAAACCATGGGTATAGGTCATGGACCTATACCGACTTCATCAATGACCATTGTTCCCCAAACCGTGGGTATAGCATATACTAACGATTTTTGGGTCTATACCCACGGTTTTGAACCGTGTGTATAAGATCCTTTTCCAGTAGTGTAAAGAACATTACCCTAATATAAAAAATGGGGATTATTATATAAGAACATCCTATAATTGTGTTAATGTAGATATTTTGATAATTTTCCATGAAATATATCCTTGTCTGGATATGAGAAGGTTGAGGCGGTGGTGGAACATATGTACCTATGAGTGAAAACTCAGACAAAGTGTTTCGGGATTGACCCATGGTTTCCTAGAACAAGAAAATGAGCCTTGTTTCACATTGGGTTATGAAACTCCCAGGAGATATGCATAAGATAATTGAAATTTTGATACAAACCATTATGATGAATTTATGAGTAAATATCTCCTCAAAACAATAATGATTATGCATTATATGTATAAACTGTTGAATTTTTGATAAGAATTTTACAAGTTTGGAATTATGTATTTCGATTTATAAACTAATAATATGTATGCTATTTTTTATAAATGGAACTTATTGGAAGGAATGGAATCTATATTAATGAATGTAATCCATGTATGTATTTACCTTATACTCATGATAATTATAGTGGAGATGGTGATGCAGTTGATGCTAAAAAACTTATAGCCATACTAAGACAACTCACTCGTGTTATGAATAATATCCTTACACGTATGGAGAAACCTGATCCACAACACAGAGGATCAATGTTAAACCACTTCATGAGTCAAAAACAACCAACATTCATTGGGACTAAAAATATTTTTGTAGCTAACAAATGAATAAGTTCTATAGAGAATATATTTCATGCATTGGGGGTAGAAAAAGGAAAACAGTTTTCATGTGAGTTTATCACCTCATGGGATATGCAGATCTATGGTGGACATTAATTCATAACAAAAATGATAATGAGAAAGTATCAAATATAAATGGATGTTGTTAAAAAATATTTTCTATGAAAAATGATTTCCTTGAGACAATCGATCGCATATAGAATGACAATTTTTGACTCTGAGGAAGAGAGAAGATGAGATGCCGCAAGGTATGAGTATAACATTACAAGGTTATCAAGGTATGCAGCATATTATATATGTAACCCAAGGAGTAACATTGATCAATTATTTTATAGAAAAATTCTTTTCTTCATTAATCATTAGTCTCACAATCCTTCTCATCGTACAAAGATATTGTCTCATGCATTATCAAGAAGGAATATTAATTCTATAAGTCATACGACATTAAAGAAAAGTAAGAGAAGAAGTGATCAAATGAACACTACAGAAATAGAAATAAGGGGAAGAAGTAAAAAAGTTTAATTTCCATCCTGTAGTAAATATAGGAAGAAACACCACATTACATTCCTGAAGGGAATGTGAGTTTGTTATATGTGTGGTAGAAAGGCTACCAAGCTCATGATTTCATTGGAATGAAAGAGACTGTCAATGTTGAATGATACAATTTTATAGAAATGGGGAATTATGTAAATGAATGACCTATTCATTAGGAAAACATACCTCAAAAAGGGGAATGGGATAAAGTCCAAGGATATTGGATCACTACTGCTGAGGTTGATGCTTCAAATGACGTAGTAGTGGGTAATTTAATGGTTTCCTCAAATTTAGAAATTTCATTATTTGATTCTGGATCATCACATCATTTTTAATCTTTCATGTTTTCTATGAAAATTATATATATATAATTTTATTTAACCGGGGAGTTTTCAGTCAAAAATATTAATGGAAGTATCATTGCAACAATGTTTTTAAAATCAGTTCCATTTACGTCATATAAAAAAAATTTATCTGATGATATCATTTCAATACACGTGATTGAATATGACATAATTTTCAATATGGATCATCATTCATACAAGGATTTGAATTTTTTTTGTAAAAATTGGATACAATATTCATTGATGATAAATAACACCTTATATTTATAACAATGATGTCACCATATGATTGTTATCTAGATCAACCCCATTATCACTACTAAATTCAATTATTGAAGATGAAGAGATTGAAATAACTATGGGTGAGGAAAGGAATTTTCAAATAGAGGATATACTTATTGTGAAAGAAAATTTTGATGTGTTTCTAGAGGATTTACCTGGACATCCTCTAGAATGATAAATAATGTCTTCCAATTATTTTATTCCTAGTTCCAGTCCATATTGAAGACCCCTTATAGAATTTCCAATGTAGAATTAGTGGAACTAAATAAACAACCAGATGAATTTAGTAATAAAGGATTTATTATCTATAGTGTTTCTCCATGTGAAGACCCTGTTTTTTTAAGAATAAAGATTTATCTATGACGTTTTGCGTTGACTACAAGAAGGTCAATTATATAAAAAATATAGAACAAGTATCCCCTACCTCGAATTGATGATTTATACGATCAACTTCACAGAGCTCAATATTTTTCAAATATTGACCTTCAAATTGGATGTCATTAATTTTTTGTAAAGAAGGAAAACATTCCGAACACATCATTTCATACAAGGTATGGGTATTATGAGTTTACAGTAATGCCTTTCGGACTGCATAATGAACCCCATGTCCAAATGGATCTAATTAATAGTGTTTTGAAGGAATATCTAGATGATTTTGTAGTGGATTTTATTGATTATATCTTGGTATACTCCAAAAAATATGAATATTATGAAAATAACTTGCATTATTTCTTGAAGACACTTCGAAGAAATGAATTATATTGAATGTTTAACAGGTGTGACTTCTGGATTAAGGAGATCTCTTTTCATGGCCATATTGTCTCTTTGTATGTAATATCTATTGAACGTTCTACAAAAAGTGCAATATAAGAATGTAGAGCACCGACGAGTTTAGCTAAGGTACATAGTTTTTCTAATAATAGGTTGTTATCATCATTTTGTTCAGAATTTCCCCAATTGGCTACCCCATTAACCAAGTTCACACGTAAAGGGTTTTTTTTTTGAAAAAATAGTGTGATGAAATGTTTTTAGGAACTGAATCGAAGATTAGCGAGTGATCCTCTCTTGACTCTATAGTCAAGGAATAATAGGTTTTTTATTAATAGTGATCCTTTAAATAAAGGACTTGGTTGTGTGCTTATACAGAATTATAGAGTTATTGCCTATAAATCACGACAGCTGAAAATTTATGAACACAACTATCCCACTCATGATATTGAGTTAGTAGTTGTATTATTTTCTTTGAAGATACAGAGTCACTATCTCTATGGTGAAAATGTGAGATATATACTGATCACTATAATTGGATGTATATTTTCTCACAAAATAACTCAAAGTGATGAAAATATTGCAGCTTGAACTACTCAAGGATTATGATTACACTAGAAACTACATCCTGAGGAAAAAATAAGGTGGGTGATGCATTGAGCAGAATTGATCGTGGCTTTTTGAACAAGATGAGAGTTGAAAGGGATCCTTTTTTCTGGATCTAGAAAAGATAGATATGGGAAAAATCATGGATTAAGAAACATCAATAAAAATTAAAATTGATTCCAAAACATAATTCTTAGAAAAGATAAAAAGTTCTCTGATAGATGATGTAGAGTTTCAAAATAAAATTAATTCTATCAATGATGGGATATTGATTGATTATATATATAAAGATGGAATTTAGAAATTTTGGAATAGATTTTGTGTTCTTTATATACTTGATCTATAAATGTAATTATTGTATGATGCTCATATATAAAATTTCTCTGTACACCCTGGTAGCCCAAAGTAATTTTTGTGATGATGTACTCACCTATGATGAAATATAACTGGAACATGATCTGTCTTACTGTGAAGTGTCTATGAATATTCTAGAATCTAGAAAATAAGTGTTGTGAAACAGGATGACTATGCTAGTAAAGGTTTTTTTTTTTGGAGAAACCATAAGATGGAAGAGGAAATGTGGGAACCTGAGGAACATAAGATAAAGAACCACCTGGAACACATTATGCAGTTGTATTCTTGAAATTTCGAAGATGAAATTATTTAAATAATGGAATAATGCAACACCCTAATCTTCCATGGAACATTTATCTTTGAGTAATGAAATTTCCTGCACAATACGCAACATTAAGTTATAGCACACCATGACCAGTCAAACTAGTCTTTATGAATAGTTATACCCACTTTATTAATGTTTATAAATATTATTTTTTTAAATGGTATTCATTTTGGGTTTTGGAATATCAAAATTATCTTAGGGTGAATTTTGGGAATGTTTCTAAAAACATTCACTTTTTTATGAATAGTAAAAACACTATATTATTGTTTAAACCCTACTTTTTTTTAATATTTATATATTTTATTTAAATTTATTTTTGGTCAAAATAGATACGTAATACCTATATATGTTCAATTTAATTCATTGGAGTCATTCTATAATAAAATTAGATGTATAAATATTTATTAAACATTTTAATGCATATTACCCATCTTCATGGAACATTTGAAAATTTTCATAATGTAATTTTACCACTTCTGTGAATTGAATTTTAAAAATATGAGATGAACGGTTGACATCAATATGTAAAATGTGGTTAAATAGGATGAATTTTTTTTTGTGAATAATAACTTTTGAATTTTATTTACCACAATAAATTTTAAAAAGGGAAATTAATGGTATAAATGATATTATAATTACCCTAACACATATCCTAATTCTATTGGATAAGTGTTTTTAGACCAAAATCAACCATAGGAAACCATTTTGTTTCACTTTTTTCCACATGGATTATATTAAGACATTTATTATTATTTTATTTAATGAAATGTTAAAAGTGTTATATTCAAATTTTCATAACTAAAACATAATTAATATAGGGTTATACATAATTTAATTTAATAATAAATTTTATTTATAAAGATAAAAATATTTCTTACATAATGTTTTTAATTTACAATTTTTAGACATTAAACAATGAAAATTATTTATGACACAACGATGATGCAGTAATTACCTTATTAATGAATGATTAAAATAATTGATATTATAAATATCCAAATAAAAGTATATTGAGACATTATTATATTTACACAAATTTTCATGGTTAATATGAAAAGTTAAGATTGATTAAACTTATCTTCTTCTAAGTAATCAGGTTTTGATTACTTCTACAAAAACAAAATAATAACTAGTATCAAAAAAGACATAAATGATTTTTTTAAAATAATAATATATTATTAATTGATAGAATATTTTGAAATATATAAATTTCAGAAAGAGGACCTAGATAGGATTATATATATTAGTAATGAACCACTTGGTGTTATATTTAATTTTTATAGTATGATTATTAACCATATATTATAATATTTCTAGAATACATGCTAAAAGATAAGCTATTTAACAAAGAGTTAAATCTAAATTATAATGTTATTATGGTGAGATAAAATTGTATAAATCTATTGTTTGAGATGTTATCAACCCAACCCCACCATAGCCTCAAAATAAATATTTTTGGAGCCATTATAAACCGAATATTATTGTATAATAAATTAATATTTCAAGATTTTCCTATTGTGACCTTCGCCACTCTTATAAAAGCGTACTTCCCCTTTTATCCAAATCACACCTCCATCACCATTTTCCTCGGACAAAACCTATGAAAATATCCTCCAAACTACCCACACATCAACCTAGTGGGATTACAATAATCGTAAATCTTACCTATGGTTCATTTTTGATCAAATGAAAGGAATCACTGAAGAAGAGGTAATTATTTTATCACATCTTTCAATGTTCTTTCCTTCTTCCACATTTTATTTCATTGTTTATTCCATACCAAATTCATAAACCCTGTAACTTTTATTCTGTGTGATGTTATTATAATTATGGAACAACTATATTCATTATTATATCCATCATATGAATGGAAAAGTCACCATACGTGCGTACGTACGGCTTACCGTCTCCACATCGTGGTGTAGTTTGTTATTCGACACATCATTCATTGGATGGGAATAATAATGAGTATAATTATGTAAATAAAAATTATTATATGTTAATGATTAATGAAATATTATATAATATCCAATTACATATTATTTCACAACAAATAGAATGATATTGAAGCTCGTGCGTACGTACTGATTACCATATCCACGAACGTCACGAGATTCATTCCCCATCGTCCGAAATCAAGAAAAATTTCAATTTTTTGGTAAAAATAATATTTATGAACATTATATCATTATATAAATAAATCATATACATCCTATCAATAACAAACATGACTTACGTAAGAAAACATATAAAATAAAATGAATCAGTTAACACCTCAAACAATGATACTACTGAAATATAATTAAAAAAGCAATAATAGAAGATCATATATGATATCATATTAATGTATTTGGTTCTTGTATTATATAATAACAATTATTTTTCCATTATATAGGAGGTTCACATACTGACGACTATGGAAAATTATATAGTAAGGGTAAATTATAAAATCTTTTTATTATCTGAGCTTGTTTATAAGTAAGTATCTACTGGGACATCATTATCATCCACATCCGTGTTTCTTAAAAACATATTTTAAAACATTTATGCAATTTCTTAGACTACAGGGTAATGTAATTTATTCCCTTTTTGATGTTTTATATTTTTTTGAAAGGAATCTTTTATTTTTTTTCCAAACAATTAACATTATGACCTTTTCGAAAAATTAAGGAAAAAATGTTTTTTAACATATAAGGAATATGCGGCCATTTTCCACCATTATAACACCTTTGACTATTACCACACAAGTATATTAAAATATTTTCAATATAAATCTTTTCTTTTATAATTACATGACATATTATTGATTTCAAATTAGAAAGATATATTTCATTAAAATAGTTTTGATTTCATCTATGTCAACATCTTTTGTTGGATTTTATGCTTGTTTGACAATGATTTATTATGATATAATCTTACATATTATATTGACATGATGTGATATGTTTGACTTTTTATGCACTATTTTTATAACATTTATGGATTATGGATAATTTATTAACATTTTGTATGCTATTTTTAATACAAATTTTTATGTTATGTTTCAGCATTTTCATATATGGAATGCATTGGAATTAGTAAGTGACAGGAGGAGCCTGTTATAGCTCCTCAATGCATCAGTATGTCTCATTATAAAAACTAGTTTCTTTGTACATTTCCTTGACAAAATCTTATTTTTTGTATTTTCACAAGGCCTTGACTCTATGGTTATGATTTCTAACATGATGCATTCCGTCATTATGAAATTACCTATTGATATTACATGTCATTATTATACTAGTATAATATCTATGTGAATAACTAATTAGATAAATTTTATTTACTTTTTCCATATTATACGGAGTTTAATATTGAAAATCATGCATTTTATTTTTATCCATTAAGATTAATGTTTTTCTTTATTTTTGGATGTTTCCTCTAAATTGTTATCCTTTTTTATCATCTAATCTCACCCCTTTCCTATGATTAATTTTTCCTATGATGTGAATAAGTATATTACGATTGACCATCAGGGATACGCTATGGGATATGAGTGTGTTTAAAAAATACCCAATGATGTTCTTTTATTCCATAATATATTGTAAAACTTATATATGTATCCAGAACTTCCAAAGCTACTAAACTAATTAGTCCTTCGAGACATGATCTCTTATGATCAAGCCAATTTTATGTAATAATGCACCCTCTCTGGTTAAATATGGTCTGGGAATTACAATATAGATGATTAAAATTTTATTAAAACATTACTTTATATAGAAATCATATAATATAAAGGAGGATCTTGAATAAAGAGGAGAAACAGAGGATTCATTTCCTTGAGAGGGTTATTCAAAAGGATTTAGATGAGATTATTGAGAGAATGAGGGAAACACTGGAGGGAAATTGAAATAGAATTATAAAGTTGTAAAATTCAAAAATAGTTTTTATTTATCAATATAAAGAGTTTGTTTGGTTTTATATTGTATAAGACCTAGGAGTTCTTTAATATTATTCAAACATATGAGTTGGAATCTATATGGTAATATTATCACTACCAAAAAAATATCCATGGTTGATTTACCTTAGATTACCGCAAAATGTAGTTTATTTATTTACGTAATTAATATATTTAACTAATAATTAATATAATACCCTATGATAGGTGGATGTTAGTTGGGATTACAAAAAAAATTATTTTTAAACCGTGAAATATATTATTGGTTATGGCGGTTTCCCTAATGGTTTATAAAACTAATTAAATTTCCTAAAAACCCTTATTTTTTTAAAGATGTTGTAAAGACTCTGAAACTCCATATAATATATTTTTTTAATTATTTGAGATTATTTCCATGGGAATAATTGTGTTTAGTATGGTGGGTTTACCCTTTGGAAAATATAATTTTTGTCAG